>OZ005658.1:155492269-156207269 GCA_963930645.1 Salticus scenicus
AAAGTACTAATTTAAAATATTTTATTTATTTATTTATAAAAAGGAAACAAACACAACTATATAGTTGAGCTGCATTACGCCGCTCCGTTTATTGATTGATTCCTACTAAAACATACACTTTTAAATTTAAAAAAGAAAAAGCAAATATTCAAACTGTTCTTTGTTCAAATTTTGTAATGTAGCCAATAGCTTGCAAACAGTGATCGTTAAGCACAACTACAAATACTTACAAAAAAAAAAAAAAAAAAAAAAAGAAGCGATAAATTATACGGAACAAAAGATGCCTTACATTGTACAATCACTTATACAAATAAACAGCCAAAAGTGACCATAAATAAATTGAACATTTTTTTTTTTTTTTTTTTTTTTTTTTTTTTATGCGTAACTACCTAAAAATATTAACAGCCAATTCTGGCTAACCTACAATTTACTGCAAACAGAAGGGAGACAAAGAGGTATCTGTATCTGAAATGTAAGTGTGACCGATTTTTTCACGAGGAAGAGCAAGTGAGACCGATTTTCACACGACTGAACTTAGCACAACACCATTTCTTGAAACACTCTGACAATGCGCACCCTATTATTTGTCATTATGTTCTGTCTTCTCTTTCAAAATATCTTCTTTGTGACTTTTTCTATTAGGCTCATTACATTTCTAATACAATAGTAAAAGTAATCAATCTTTGTTTGAAATAATCTGACAAGGCAGACCCTATTGTTCACCATTATGCTAGATCTTTTCTTTCAAATTCATTTTGTCATTTTCTATTAAATACCTTTTTCTATTAAATACCTTTTCTATTAAATACCTTGCCACATTTTTTCGTAAATCACCCCTTTTAACCTCTTCTTGTATTCATCTTAAATATCGTAAACTAATTATGAGGTTTTTTTTTTTTTTTTTTTTTTTTTTTGGGGGGGGGGGGGGGTTGGAAAGTCAAACTCCACGTGGTATCTTTTGGTAATACTTATAAGCTATGTTACCTTTCTGAGATAATAATATGCGGTTCTATGCATTGTTTGAAATAATCCAATAGTGCAAAGAGTCATCTGGTTCTAGATCATGTTCGATAATTTATTATTATTACTATTATTACATTTTCTGATAAATATTACCTTTTGGCTTTGAGATTTATTTATTTTATTTTACCATGTTTTTATTAACTTCTATTCTTGATTGTTTGTCCGGTACATATCTCGCGATCTATTTTTGACTAACTTCCCTACGCGCTAGACGTTTGAAACTTTAACAGTAGCTCAGAACTCGGTGACAACACAATACTTCGAAGTCAGATTTTCGAATAGTTTTCTTTTAATTAATTAAAATATGAAAATAATAAGCTCCTAATAGCAATAATAATTATAAGATAAAAACAACTTTTTATATACCATGATTTAAATTTTCTGATGAATCATAGAGCTCTCATCAATGTGCATAAAATTTTTAAAATGATAATGACGTCAATTTTTGTGAGATGCATAATTTAACTTTTTATAATTTTTTAACGTTCACGTTTAATTAAATGTATTTATTTTTATGTCGAAAGAAAATGAACTCGTATTTTTTTTTTTTTTTTTTTTTTGCAACAATTAAATTATAGCTAATATTTTAATGGCTATTTTAACGCTATTAGGATGTTATTATTTTCATATTTTAATTAATTAAAAGAAAACTATTCGAAAATTCGGAAATCTGACTTCGAAGTATTGTGTTGTCACCGGGTTCTGAGCTATTGTGAAAGTTTCAAATGTCTAGCTAGAAGGGAAGTTAGTTAAAATTCGATTGCAAGATTTGCACCGGACAAACAAACAAACAATCAAACAAGAATAGAAGCTAATAAAAATATGGTAAAAATAGCCATTAACATATTATCTATAATTTAATTGTTGCCAAAAAAATTTTACGAGTCGATTTTCTTTCGACATATAAATAAATACATTTAATTAAACGTGAACGTTAAAAAATTATAAAAAGTTAAATGATGCATCTCACAAAATTTGACGTCATTATCAGTTTAAAAATCTTATACACATTGATAAGCGCTAGTGTAGTTCATGATGCTAATAATATACATTGTTCTAAAAAGAGTAATATTTTATTTTTAAAACCAACTTTCTTTCTTTTTTTTTTTCCTCATTATTATTATTAGTTTACTGAACTGAGTCCACGTGCTTAAATATAGCTTATATATTATTTTTTATAATCGCGTATTTTATTAATGATTCATCAGAAAATTTAAAAACATAGTATATAAAAAGTTTTTTTTAATCTTACAATTATTTTATTTTAATTGTTATTATTTTAGTATAGGCCCTTTAACCTCCCCCCCCCCCCTCTTGTGATTATAATTTAAATATCGTAAAACAATTATAGAAGATTTCTTGGGGGATGCAAGAGCCAAACTTCACGTAATATCCAGCGAATACTAAATTATGTAGTTATTACAAATTTATTTAAGTCGTCATAAAAATTTTAAAAAAGGAAGTGCCGAAATTGATTGAATAGCAAATCTAAAAGCAAAATTTTCAAATCGCAATTCAGAAATTACAATTCTGGTTTGAATAATTATTATTTTCTCAAAAATGTAATCAAACCTATTTTGCTGAAATTGATAACATTCAATTTATCTATACTTAAAAATTGTCTAGCTATACACACAGACGCTTACTTGTCACAAAAGTTTTAATTTCTTTTAATTCAAATATTTTTGATTCAAAAGACATTAGCGCTAACAGCATGAAACGTTATTGTAACTGGTAAAAAGAAAATGATTTATGAGAAACTTTTTTTCCCCTCTTTCTTGCTTTAAAATCTCGCGTAAATTTGGCTCATGTCCTAAAGAAACTTTGAAATCTACTTAAATTTAAATAATGTGCCAACAAAAGAACTGTGTTTTGAGGGTAACATGCAAAATATTCCCATAAATTAATTATATAAGCAAATTTATGTAGCATGCTAAAAATTTTTTAAGACTCACATTTCATTTTCCTGTATTAAATATGAACGATAAATCATGCGGTTCACATAGATTGCGAACACTTTCCAACAGCAGAAACCCGTAGCATCATTTAACCTTCTATATATTTGGCTTCGGTGATTTGTTTTTAATGAGGAAATAAGAAATCTCGCAAAAATATTTTCATATCTTTTCATTATCTCTGCATATTAAAAAAAAAGTTTGTTGTCGCTGGCGTCTTTTTTTTTTTTTTTTTTTTTTTTTTTGGTCTGCAACAGCATCTTCTCGCGGAGGGCAAAATGCTCTGCTCCAGGAGAGGTATCAATATGTTCCGAATACTTCAAGGAAGGCATTTTAGGTAGTTAGAAATCTGTATCATCTTAATTAGCGAAGTTATTAATTAAAAACGTCGGGTTTATAAAGGTACTCTATTTGCCATTAAAGAAATAATTTCTCTTATTACATCATTTTCCACAATGACGTCATTCTCCACAGGGAAGTAAAAATGTTATCTCTGGTGTAAAAAAACAAAATAAATTCCGCAAATCTCTTTTTTTTTTTTTTTTTTTTTTTTTTTTTCCTTTCTACTTTTAGAAAATTAATTTTATTGCTGGCAATATCTTAAGTTTATTTTATTTTATTTTTTATGTGTTCTTTTTTTTTGTGTGTGTGTGTGTGTGTGAATAAGGAAATAATGTCGTGTCTGTATAACTGACCGCGTTTCTTTTTGCCATTAAAGTGTATTTATCTTTTTTATTTAAAAATATATTTTAAAATACTTCGGATATATTTTGGCATACAAAAATATTTAGACTTAAATTCAAACTCAATTATAAATGAAAAAATCTTCTTATTTAGAACTGATAATTTTTTAACGTTACAGAATTGGACATTTCCATGATCCATTTCATATTTCTAATTATGGCAAAAAAAAAAAAAATCATCACCTAAAATTCTAATGAATCAAGCAGATTTTTTTCTTCATTAGTGTAAGAAGTAGATAGGAGAGAAGGTACTTTTCATCTCACCAAGCAAACTTTATTGGCAACATACATTGGCAATACATTTATCGATTAAAAGTAAATTTGTGACTTACAAGGAAACATTCAAAATGTGTCGTCTTCAAATAATATTGAAAAAAAATATATGGGATTCTACTTTTCATAAAACACCAGAAAGAGAAAAAATTATCGCCTGAAATGAATTACAGCAATCACAAAAAAATTATGAAATTTAAGCATATTTGGCGATTTTACACTGTTAGACGATTGATGTTGAGTACTTGGTGGAAAAGCAAAACACGGTTCTGTTCGTACACAATCTCGCACTTATCGCCTAACAGCTCCAAAAATGGCCAAAAATGCTTAATTTTGATAATTTTTTGTAGTCGTTGCAATTCATTTCAGACGATAATTTTTTCACTTTCTGGTGTTTTATGAAGAGTAGAATCACATATACTTTTTTTAATATTTTTTGAAGACGACACCTTGTGAATGTTTCCTTGTTAGATTTTTTTTTTTTTTTTTTTTTTTTTTTAATTTAAAGTTTATTTATATACGTTATTAAGAATTTGACAAAATAAATGTTATATTTTTTATGGGACAACACTTCTAAATGCTTTTAGCAAAACTTCAGAAAATTTAATTCTCAAAAATATAAAATAAATAAAATAAAATAAGTAAACGGTCGTGTCTCTTTAATTTTTTTCTTATTATTATTCGAAGTGTTTTGAAACAATATCTCGTTCTTAGGTGCTTAATGATTGGCCTCGGTTATATCATTCTTGGCATCTTTATCCGCATTTGTAATGAAATGCTCGCCCTCTGGTGGGTTAAGGTTAAATTAACAATTAACACGAATAGCTTTCGGCTTTCGTCGAGACGCCATTGCTTGTTGTATATTCGATGTTTAGTTTCACATATATTTATTGAATAAAAATGAATAAATCTGGTAAAAAAGATAACACATACTGTTGTGTGCCACAGTGTAACTCCAAAGGATCAAGAATTCCAGAATTAAGCTTCCATTTGTTTCCAAATGACAAATTTAAAATTTCAGTTGCTTCGGCGAATGGAAGTAAAGAATTAATCAGATGATTTGAAACGAATATTTGTTCAGCTTCAGTTAAACATCTACTTCCGATCGAACTTTGAATAAACTGAAATATTTTTTCCAAAAGCAATCCATTTTCCATGATGTAATGGCGGAGAAATTATAGCACGAATATTAAGTAGTGACACAAATAGAACAATAGTAAATACACGTGGCTATTATATTTACTAACAACAAAAGTTGAAAAAGCGCCATCTATCGATCATTACAAACGCGGATCGCCTCGCCGGCACAATGGAAAAGTACCAAAGAGAATTAATAATTGATGCTGCAGGAGGTTTTTCCAAATAAAAAAAAATAATAATAATTCTCTTTTTCGATATTTTCGATTGTCTAAAATTATTATCTAGCAGTACAATATATATATAGGGAAACGTGGGGCTAGTTGTCACACGGGTAAGAAGTAACACGCAATTTACGAAATAGTTTGTAACATTTGTGATTAAATATTTTTATAAACATAATCCTTATGACGCGCTTTATAATGTAAGCACAATTGGTGCTCCTCAAAAATGGTTAAATGAGAGGTTCTGAACACGTGCTTCATTTTAGCTAGTTAGTGGGGAAAAAATATTTCGTAAATTTTGATTAAAGGTGTGTGAATTTATACTTTAAAGAAATATTTATAGCTAATTATTTAGTCTGTGTGTTAAGTTATAAAATGCATGTTTAATTTTTTGTATAAATCGTTATATATTTTTTATAAATAAACAAAATATTCAAAATCATACGACGGGGCAAGTTGAAACAAAATTTTGGGGCAAGTTGTAACATGTTAGAGGAGTGGCTTGTGGAGATGCCTACAGCCAGAACTCGAAGTCTCCGCCCATTTTCAGAAAACTTTCTGAAATGAAATACATTTGGCTTCTTTACAACTACTACGTTTATACAGATATATGTTCTGTGTTTTTATATTACAGTGCTGTGTGTGATTATTTAATCCCGAATTATAATCACGATTTAATCACCAATTAGAGAATATTGCATAAAAATAGCGGTAGAAAAAAAGCAGAAATTTCTCATTAATGACGGTGTCCTGAAAAAAGGGCGGAGAATTCGAGCTCTGCTAAACCCACTCTGTGGCAGAAGAATTGGTATCATGCTTAATTTGAAAAATGTAAGCACACATTAAAAAGGCATGAGAGGGAACAAAATATCATTTGCTTGAATTAATTTCAATTCTGACTAAGAATGACTTCTATGTTGATTTTATCTTTATTTTACTATAATCCATTTGATATAATTCATTGTTACTGTATAAAGAAGTTTATAATTTAATATTAGTTATTAATTGCCTGTTTTAATAAATTAATAAATGATTGATGACAAAAAACATTTTGAAATATTGTTGTTCTTATTGTTAGGATTCCCTTTGTATCCGTTACAATTTGTCCCAAACCCGGGGCAAATTGTAACAGGCAAATAACTTTACAAAAAAAAAAATTTGTGCTAAAATTAGCAAAATTAACGAATTTTTTTTTTTTTTTTTTTTTTTTTTTTTATGAATATTATAGATGGCTATGTATGCTATAGAAATGAGAATTTTACCTGCTTCCGTGCTGAGTTGTACGTCACGCAAGATTGGCCGATGACGTCCAATCCACACCATCCTAAAAATTTTTGGAAATGTTGATTGATGAACCGAATTCTCGTGACGTAAAACTCAGTTCGGTGGCATCATTAAAGAAGGTGATGATTTTGCGCGATTTGTTCGTATAATTATTGAACGCAAGTTTCTCTATTCGTCCTACATCTAAAACGCCCTACTAGTTTGATTACCCATATCTCATACCGTTTTACAAATAAAAAATGCTAACTTCGCCATTTACCGCGGCGCTGTAACACAGATTTTGTAGCGCATAGCCAAAGTTTTGAGAGATTCCAGTGGAACATTTTTTTGCTTTTTATTTATAAAGAGTATAATTTATAAAAAAAAAAATACCAATTCTTTTATTATTATTATTATTATTATTATTATTATTATTCATTTATGTATATAGTGATCAGTAAAACGGCCAAAGTCTGCTAGTTTGAATATCAGTTGAAAATAATATCGTTTGATTTAAAGGTTCATTTTTGAACTTTTATTCCAAAGAATAAGAAAGAAAGAAAATTGTATATAATGCTAATAAAAAGATTAGCCCTTAAAAATATAGAGCATCAAGAACTTTTAATTTTTCGGGGATAATAAATCTTTTCGAACAAATGACCACCATAGATAAAAAATAACATAACCTCGCTTGGCATAGTAAATTATATTTGCAGTATAAAAGAACACAGTTAAGAACAGATGGGTGGTTTTAAATTTATGCTACAAAATAAACTAACAGCTGACCTAAATAGATAAAAGGAACCCTTTTTTTCTTTCCAAACTTTGAAGCATAAGTGAGCTGGAACGTTTTCATTCTAGAACACTTAAGTATCCGATAGAAATGCTACATTTTCTACTCTCTGCTCCAGAAGTGCTTAAAATTAGTTTATAGGCCCTATTAACCTTGTGAAATAGATAGCTGTAAAGTGAAAACCGTCTTTAGGCTTTTTTTATTTTCCCACTTTATGCAAATGAGGACGGATAGATTTGTTACCTTCTTTTTTCTTTTTCTTCTTCTTTTTTACCCTTTTCTTTAATAAACTAAATCCGTAGCAGCAGGCACACTGATTACGGATAACCGAAATTGACTGAAATATGACATGCTTATAAATTTAACATATTATTAGGTCGTTGCAAAAGTTCGTGCTGACGCGGATCATTTTATTGCCTCCAAAGACGAGAGCTTCTATCGCCGTGGTATATACATTTGTTACACGAAAAATGGGCAAAGGTTGTAGAAAGTAATGGAGAGTATTTTGATTAAAAATTGTCATTTGATTTGATGTAATTTTATGAAATGAATGTCTAAATCGCAAAGACAATTTTTTGAACGGTCCAAAAATTCAGCATCAATTTACCTTATTTTGTTGTGAAATGAAAATATTTTATGTGAAACAGATGTGCCAAATATAGTTTTTGTGACCACAACTACGGTTAATTAACTAATCATAATTAATAATGGACTTTATCTACGGTACGTCATAAAACCATTCTCACGTGATCAGTGGCGGATCCAGAACTTGACTTTTGGGGGGGGGGGCTAAGATTTTTCAAAGTGCTATTCTAGACCAATACAAATTTTACAATTGCAATATTCAATTCAGTGTTTTGGGGGGGGGGGGGGGGCTTCAGCCCCCTAGACCCCCCCCCCCCTTAAATCCGCCACTGCATGTGATCGCAGCAGGGACAGTTACAACTTTATAATATTTATATTGAATGGGGAAATATTTGTATTCTATTGGGAAATGTTTGTATTCTACGGGGAAATTCACAAGAAAAAGAAGAATCAGAAATCACATGTCAGCCTCAAAACCAAAAAACGGATAAGGACCATTAACTGGAGCGAAATGTCATTATTTCAGTTTACTTTACTTAGTTGAGTACAAATCTCAAAAATATTCCAGACTCAGTGGGTTTATTTAACTCGTTAGCGCCCAGTCCCAGTGTCCTCATTTGAGGACAGCTAATAAAATGGCACGTATATTTTTTGTGGTTTCTTGGAATGATTTCTGCTTTTTAGTGACAGTTTATAGCGTCGCTCTAAACAATCCCTGAAAGTTTTATGTGCCTACTATTAATTACTATTTCATAATTTGGATAGTCATTTTATGATTTTTCATTCGTCGCACATGTATTTGTTTTTGCGCAGGTATACGAACTTAAATCAAGTTGAATAATAATATATATTATAATACTTTACTTTCGAGATCTTTGTCAACATATAATAGGAAATTAATGTGTTATCTCAAAGTTTGTCTATCTCGAAGTTTTCTCGCTAGACCACTAAATGTCAATAAATGAGGATAGGCTTTATATTTAAAACTATCAGAAAAATTGTTTAAGTTAATATATTTTACTACCAGTTGTCTATATTAATTTAGAAGTGAAATAATCAGCTAATAATATTTTGCAACATTAATTCGGGCGTTAACGGGTTACTGAATATCTGCCAACTTTTTCGGTTTTCCCGAAACATGTATTAACAAGCATTTTTAATAAACGTTTTTATTAGCAGACTTCTATTAATTATTTACAGTTAATTATATATTATATTGGAAAATACCATTAGAAAGTAGTGAGGGTAATTCTTTAAAAAAGAATCTGAAATTTGGTAACTATGTTAGTGTTACATTTGCTTAATAATAAAATGGTTAATTTGGATGCATTCCATGATGATTTAGAAAATTATTTGTTTTTTATTTGCAATAAACTACCACAAAGTAGACGTATATCGTTTTTATTACTTACATATATATATATATATATATTATAATATGAATTATTTAGTACCATTGTAACACTCAGCAGACAAAAGATAGATGAAGATACCAACATAAAATAAATTTTAATTGAGATTTTTTTTTATTAAAATTAGTCACGGTATTAAATTAATTTGAGTACCGATGATTAGTAAAAACAAGTTAAAGTACTTACGCAGAAGAGAAATGACACTAACATAACACATAAGCCTAACGATGAGATAATTTGCAAAAACTATGAATTATTAGTAACAGTCAACATTTGAGAGAAAAGAGAAAGGATAAAATCACCAAAGAGTTCCGTTAAAAGGGAAAAAAAAAAAATGGAATTCATGAATCGAAAATTGGAATTTTAAATGCTGAAAAATAGAAATGTACTCATCAGGAATCTTGCATTTCTATCAGCATATGCAAGATTTCGTAAAACTGTATAGCTAATTCCAGCAAATATACAGCTCAAGTCTCTATCTTGCAACAAAACAAAATAAAAAGGAAATTAAATTAATCAATAACACAAACCAAAATTTAAACAAGGAATAAGTAATTTAAGCAATCCAAATGTTAAACGATACATACGCAGATAGTAGAAATAAACAGGTTTTCAAACGAACATTAGTAAAAAGAAAAGATTAAAAGTATAGAAACGATTAATCGATTTAGGTGCTACTGAAATGCATTAATTGATTGCGTTAATTGTTAGTTATTAATCTTTAAAAGCTTTTAACAATATTAAAAAGGTGATTTTTAATTTTAACGTTAACCTTTTTAAATGTCATATTTAAAATTATTGTTTCTGATTAAATGACTTTGAACATTTGCTTAAAATTTTTATCCACATTATGTCTATGTCTGTGAAGCTTACATTTTTCTTCATAGAAAAGTATGCTTGTAACTAACACAAAACTTTCCAGGCAAGTCACTGTGCACTGTACAAAGATAGGATTTTAGTTGCACATTTGATTCGTGAAAAACCGTCAATGCATTTCTATATCTTTAAATTGTTGTCAAATACAAGGATTTATCCTTATGCGTAGGAACTTTTAGAAATTTTCTTCATCATGTAGGGACGGAGTAGGGACTCTTTCTTCCTAAGACGTTCTCGGGATTTCTTAAGAGAGGACAATACCTAATCCCTCGGACAGCCGTGGCCAATGTTATTCTATGGGAAAATTTGTTGCGACAATTATACATTACCTAATGTATATTTTTTAATTCTGTTTTCGAGTCAGAAAATTCATAACCGTTAAATTAGTACTCATTTTTGAAAAATTCATTTTTTTTTTTTTTAATTTTTACATTTTAATTTTGAGTTCAAAAATGGGATTTTTCACAAAATGCATTTTTCTCATTTTCTAGTCGCAAAGTGAAATACTAAAATTTTAAAAAATCAATTTTTGGAAAACAAGTACTAATTTAACGCTTATGAATTTTCTAAATGTGAAAACAGAATTGAAAAATGTACATTAGGTAATGAGTAATTATGTAATCAAATTTTCCCATAGAATAACATGGGCCAAGGCTGCCGGCGAGATTAGGTGCCTGCCTACCTTTAAAATGCAATTTTCGGTCAAAACTCCGATTTTCTATTTTTGGGTTAGAATTAAAGCCTCCCATTTTAGTTTTCTAAATCAGTTTGAATTTTGTGTCTGTCTTGCTTAGAACTTGAGTTACAGGTATTTTAACATTAGTCACTCGTCAGTTTTTGAAACCGGAAATGACCCGTAAATGTTTGTTTACATAAATGTTTTACTCAATATAAGCATCAAAATTTGTTACTGCATATAAAATGAATTTAAAAAAGAAAATAAAAAACTTTGGAATAAATCAGGAACTTATTATTTTATTTTTTGTTTAATAGGTAAAATTTTGTTTTTAAATCTGTTTTCTGCTTTTGTCTCAAAATGAGATGTTTAGCATTTTGCTTTACCCCAAAACATTATAACTCCAAAAGTTATAATTGAAACGTCATGAAATTTTGACAAAATAATCTAGAGGAGTTGTTTTACGGATTGAACTATGACAATGAATCTAGCTAAATTATTTATTATTATTTTTATTTATTTATTTATTTATTTATTTATTTATTTATTTTTTTTTTTTTTTTTTTTGTCGATAGAAATTATGAACTGCCATGAATATTCATGATTTTTTCATCATGTAAAAATGTTATCTTCTCTAAAGTATTAAATAACATGGTTATAGTTTTGAGAGTAGTTCACTCCCTTAACGGCCCTCTTCACTTGGAAAAAATTCCGAAGTCGGCTGAAAACAGATAAAAAGTGTCCCACGTGGTTTTGACAGGAGGTGTTAACTAATTTGAGAAGATTGACTGACTCACAGACGAATCGTTGACTTTTTGGATGAATAAATCAAATCAGCTACCTCCTTACTTGCGGTTTCGCTCAAGCTTTGTTTTGTTTTGACTATTTCTTTCTTTTCTTATTTATGTGTTACTTTTTTTTTTCTTTGTCATTTTCACCTGACATCAAACAACTTTCTACATTTATTCTTATCTATTTATATGTATTTTAATAACGTAGCCCGACCCGACGAAGTATTTTATTCTATATTCAGCCGTTTTAGGCTTTCAGTAGTTGTATCGGCGAATTCTGTAACAATGAAATTTAAAAAAAGTAAATATTCTTTATAATTAAACTTGCAGTTTGATATAATTAATTTAACTAAAATATAACAAAGATATATAACATTATAACATTACTGATGTATAGTCCAGGCAACGAAGGCCAAAATTTGACGAATAGAGGAAAAAAATCGTGTAGTTTTGAAATTTTACATACTCATAGCCGAGAGGGTCCTGAACAACATACTAAAAGTCCCCGCTCGTGGGGGGTGAGTGGGGGGCAGGGGGGGGGCATTTAAGGGGGCAATTTTCAGTTTTTATTAAATATCGTAAAAACTATCGCATTTAGAGAAAAAAATGTCAATTACAAAATTAATCTACGTAAAATTTCCTACAAAAATGTATATTACATTTTGTTTGTACGATCATTAGTTTAGAAGATATAGGGAGATGAAATAACACATTTTCTTAAAAATTCTTTTTTGCGATAGTAAAATCAACTAAAGTGTGCAATTAAAAGGGTTCTTGTCAACTATTTTCTAATGTAAAAAACAAATATATACATAGGGAATATGCAAGGATAATACAGCATGTTTTGTAAGTTTTAAATAATTTTAAGGCTAGTAGGCGCAAGTGGTGGTTTGAGTAAAAATCTGGATAAGTCCAGTCAAAATAGGAAAAATAGAGAAAAAAAATCGTGTAGTTTAGAAATTGAGCACAGTTATAAAGTTAAGTGCCCTGAATAACATACTAAAAATCCCTAACCATGGGGGGAGGGGCATTTAAAGGGGGCACATTTCAGTTTTTATTAAGTATCTTGAAAACTATCGCATTTAGAGAAAAAAAATCTCAAAGCTGTAAGATTTTTTTAAATGTTGATCGGTTTTGGGTCTTCGTTATCTGGAATTTTACCTAAACACCACTTGCGCCTACTAACCTTTAAATTATTTAAAACGTACAAAACATGCTGTATTATCCTTACATATTCCCTATGCATATATTTGTTTTGTACATTAGAAAATATTTTATCAGAACCCTTTTAATTCCACAATTTAGTTGACTTTACTATTGCAAAAAAAAAAAAAAGAATTTTTCAAGAAAATGTTATTTCGTTCCCCTATATCTTCTAAACTATTGATCATACAAACAAAATAGAATATACAATTTTTTTAGGAAATTTCACGTAGATTAATTTTGCAATTGAGATTTTTTTTTTTTCTCTAAATGCGATAGTTTTCAAGATACTTAATAAAAACTGAAATGTGCCCTCTTTAAATGCCCCCCTCATGACTAGGGACTTTTAGTATGTTATTCAGGGCACTTAACTTTATAACTGTGCTCAATTTCTAAGCTACCCGATTTTTTTTTTTTTTTTTTTTTAATGTTGATCGGTTTTGGGTCTTCGTTATCTAAATTTTTACTCAAACCGCCACTTGCGCCTGCTAGCCTTAAAATTATTTAAAACTTACAAAACATGCTATATTATCCTTGCATATTCCCTATGTATATATTTGTTTTTTACATTAGAAAATATTTGACAAGAACCCTTTTAATTGCACACTTTAGTTGATTTTACTATTGCAAAAAAGAATTTTTCAAGAAAATGTGTTATTTCATCCCTATATCTTCTAAACTAATGATCGTACAAACAAAATGTAATATACATTTTTGTAGGAAATTGTACGTAGATTAATTTTGTAATTGACATTTTTTTCTCTAAATGCGATAGTTTTTAAGATATTTAATAAAAACTGAAAATTGCCCCCCTTAAATGCCCCACTGCCCCCCGCTCACCCCCCACGGGCGGGGACTTTTAGTATGTTGTTCAGGACCCCCTCGGCTATGAGTATGCAAAATTTCAAAATTACACGATTTTTTTCTTCTATTTTTCCTATTTTGACTGGACTAATATAGAGATGGGTTATCTGCACTCTGGAGCTCAGACTACTGAAGGCAGAGCTGGACAGGGTCAGAGTGTGAGACAGGTCGTGACCTTCGGGATCGTATTTCGAAGATCACGGACAGGTGCGGTCGCACAAGTCCTCGTGCTCTGTTTTCTAAAGAAAGTGTACTTGTGTTGTTATTTATATACGTGTTTCTTTATACAAGTCAAATTTTTTATAAGTAGTATAATATATAAATAGCGTTGAATTATAGTGCCTACATTTATTTAAAAATCTGGTGTGAAACCACACGACTTCCATTACCCACTGTTACACGTATTATATGCATTTTTGAAGATAATGTTATCAGAAGACATGATATTGTCCTAATGAAATAGACACCTAAAAATTTTCCGGTAAGGGAAAATTAATACACGTGTAAAAACATAAAACAGAGTTTGCACAGCGATTTTTTTTTTTTTTTTTTTCTTTTTTTTAAGAAAAAGAAAGGGGAAGAAAATTGGTAGAGTTTATTTATTTGAAACACCAAGTTTCGAGATGTAAAACTGATCTGTCTGATCAGGATGACTATTAATTTTCCTGTGATAACCAAGTAAAGCATGAGAAAGGATATCTAAAATGGGTTTATGTAACAATTTTCAAGAAAATCGTTAGAGCCGTTTTTGAGATACCGATTTTTACCAAAGCTTGACAAAATTAATTGTTGGCCAGAAAACAACAATTATATGTAAAAGGACATTTAAAAGAGGGTCAATATGGCAAGTTTGAAAAAAAAATAATACAGCCGTTTTGACAGGAAGCATTTGCAGGACCTGAAATTCAGCTATTTGTACAGGACGCCTATCAATTTTCCTGAACTAACCAACTATATCCTTCGAAAGGATATCTAATAGAGTGTTTATACAGCAATTTTAAAGAAAATCGTTAGAGCTTTTTTGAGATATGGACTTATGGCCTCACTTTCGGTTTCAGATGTCCCACTTCCGATTTTCCAATTTTATTCACTATTAATTATTTGCGAGTAGTAAATTAAAAATTATCTTTATTCTTTCAATTTATATATGGAAAAAAAAAAAAAAAAAAAAAAAAAAAAAAAAACATTTTTTACTTCTATTACCCTATTACAGTATGTAATGGAAGTATTTGTATTCGGTCTGAAAATTCGATATCGAGATTTCACCTGATTTACACGTTTTAAGGTCCTCTGAGTCCAAAAAAGTGGTTTTTGGCAATTGGTCAGTGTGTGTGGGGGGGGGGGGATCTTCTGGCTATTATGTATCGGAGACTAATAAAGATAGAACTACGAAACTTTAGAATTGAAACAAGTTTGGTGTTCAGATGAATTTTCCATATTTTGGAGAAAATTGAAAAACCGGAAGTGGGACATCGGAAACCGTAAGTGGGACCATAAGTCCGTATCTCAAAAACGGTTCGAACGATTTTCTTCAAATTTGTTACATTAACACTCTATTAGATGTCCTTTCGAATGATATAGCTGGTTAGTTCAGAAAAATTGATACGCGTTCTGTATAAATAGCTCAATTTCACGTGATACCCGGACAATAATAGCGTTACAGACATACAGACACGATGACACACACACAGACAAAATTTTCTGAAGTAATTTTCGACTTTTATGGTGTGTGGAACGTGAAGATATCGCATTTTTTTTTTTAAATTCTGATAAATTTACAGACAAAATTCTGATTTTATTAATATCGATACACAGCTTGATATCCAGTTACTGTAATTCTAAAAGAACGCATAGAAACAGTGTTCATGTTCAGGTACCATACTTTCAGCTGCGCTTTTATGTTAGGCGCGAAAATAAGAGCGCAAAATCTTTGAAAATAATAGTGTGATTTCGTCGTGTATAAATAATTTCATAAACATTTGACTCCCATTTCTTTCAAACTTTAAATTGTTCTAGTTTCTTCAGTTATAAAATCAACTTGCTTATGTCGTTAAAAATATTTGTTTCATTCAATTCCTAGACTTCAATATTAATAAAACTTATTTTGCTCAGGAATGTAAATTAATTCTCCATACCTAAAGAGTAAATAAAATATTTAGTTTAATTTGAAGTCTTGTTTTTTTTTTTTTTTTTTTTTTTTTTTTTTTAATAACTACGTATTTTGCGGTTCCGTGAATAATTAAACAATTTTTAACAGTTGTTCTTTGTGAGTCTGTTATCAGTGTAACTTTAAAAACTAAATACCGGCAGGGAACTCAAGTGTTATATTTTAAAGTTCATATAAAATTCATACTTGAACAGTTTGATCAATATTGATAAGTTTCAACGAGTGATACGGGTTAAAGTTGTCAATAAATGTGATTGAAAGTTATTGTTGAACATAATTTTAAATTTAATATTAGTCGTGAATTCTATAGAAATGTAGATATTAGTTTCAAATGTGGGTTGAGAAAGGTGGTACTCCCCTCCGCCCTTCCCACAGAAAATTATTTGTCAAATTAAATAATTCGTAAAGCTAGCTTAAATTCTTTTTACTATAGAATTTTATACAGTACTTGATATTTTATTCCTCAATCTGAATCTGTCTGTATAAAATTTAAATGTAGGGTAAGAAAAAGTCGTGTGGGTGCCACACCAGATTATATACTTTAAAATAAAATTTATTATTGAAAATCTGTTTAATTTAGTAAAAAGTTTTATATAACTTGTTAAAAAAAATGTTTGTATATTGTCAATCGTGGCATTATCAGTAAAATATCAGATTTATGTACAAAGTATTCATATAATAATAGTATTACGCGCAATGAAAAACTATTGAAAATAAAATGTGATCATATATTTCCTATAAATAAGTCTCTGAACGATTGTCTTCTAAATTGTTATGTTACTCACATCCGTAATACAGGTGAAATCTATAATAAAAATAAAAACTGAATAAAAAACCACAACGCCTAGACGTATCTTCACCACAGAAATGTAAACATCTTTCCATCGAAACCACGAACGAGAGGCGTAGCCGAATAAAGGGTGTGTCAAAGAGAAAAATCGGCACAAATTTGTAAAATTTTTGGACTTTCTTTGCAAATTTAATTGATTTAAAATTTTATTAAAATGCAGGATTTTTTTCCGCATTGAAATAAACTCTTTGAGATTGACGCAGCTTTTTAAATTCTGTTTTAAAAAATTGAAAGAGTTTTTTATAAGCCATTTAATGCATCAACCCAAATATTGCAATAAAACAGCTTTTTTAAAAAACAACTGTTATTCTTTCATAAAATCTACAAAAGCTGCGTCAGTTTACGAAATGAGAGTAATCCAATAAAAAAAACCGCGTCTCAATCAATTAATATGCCACTGTTTTAAGTGCAAAGAAAGTTTCCCATAGGATAACATTGGCTTTTAGAAAAGGAAATGCTGAGTGAAGAGGGCCCTTAAGGACCTTTCACTAATCTAAATAAAAATTTACAGAATAAAAATATCTTTATTTAAATTTGACCTATGTTTTTTTGTAAAAGTGCTTTTTTTCGCAAATTTTATGCATATTTTGAACCTAAGTTTCAAAATATTTTAAAATTTGCATATTTTTTTCACGCTATTCACTGTTTTTCACTACATTCTATCATATAACGCACATAAATAGGCAATTTTTCAATTATTAAAAAAAAAAATCATCTCCGACGGTAGGCAGGCACCTTGAATGAAAGTACGTTCTAGGAGCATCTTCAGCAGCAAAGTAGGGACTATCATCGATGTTGGAACATTGTTTGAGCTATCCATAAGGACATTGCAAATTTGAGTTAGCAACTGTGCATTGTGCAGTGATAGGATTTTAGTTGCACGTTTGAACTGTTATGTATAAACTGTGATGTACCTACTTACGAGTTATTATTATTACAAATGGTTAAGATATGGTAAAAAAAAAAAAAAAAAAAAAAAAAAAGGCAGTCTTTCGGACTGCCGATAGAAGTGAAAACTAAGTAACTTGTGAATTGTATCGTCGAGCTATTAGATTATTATTTTCGAATTATTTTTGGTTTGTAAAGAAGTGTTTATGATCTGTATTATATGATTCGGCACAATATTTGCAGCTACCCAAATTAAATGAACTAAGCCTTATATTAGGTAAAAATATTGTAATATGACTAAAATAATTTTCTTTTTTTTTTTTATTATTATTTATTTGAAACTTTATATTGAAAGCAAAAAGAAGAATATAACAGTCTGTATAAAAACACGTGCTTGTACATTGTGGACTATGTATATACTGTGGAAAAAGTACATACATACATAAAGTATAGAACTAAAAAGAGACAGATGCCAGTAGCCAGTATACTACTCGTATTAGTATACATTTTATTCATATATATATGTATGTATATGAGGCATGCCGCGCCGTGCGCTACATATATGGATATATATGTAGAGAGATATACTCTTTGTATATATATAATGTATACTAATAACGCACGGAGGTATATCTATGGACATATATACACAGTATACATATAGCTCATGGAAAGCGTTCGGTGACGATGACGCGAGTTCCATGATTTTTGTTTAGAATACATCCCATAATTTGTAAAGTATAATGCATAATTTTAAAATTTCAGTTAAAATGAAATCCCATAAAATATTTTATAGTTAAATATTCGAATGTTGGTTAAAAGAAATTTCTCAAATATTTAGATCATCGATTTGTTTTTAAAGAAGAGGATAGTTAGGGCTTCAGTTATACACAATAGAACCAGAGATAAAGCTTTCGCTTAAATTTGAAAAATTGCAGCAAAACAGTGCTACATTTAAGGTGATTTGCCCTAAAAGTTGTTAGTCATCCAATTATGTCAAGTTGGAACTGAATATAAACATTTGAAATTCTGTGCCTGTGCCTTAATTCTTAAAGCTAGAGCTGCCACAAAATTTTTGTCACATACGCACAGACATTTTATAAAAATAGTCAAATCGTATTCTCGACTTCTCAAATCGTGTAATTCCTTCGAAAATCGGGAGTGTGAAATTTTTTACAAATTCAATACTTTTTCCTGTTGAATATATTAAAAAAACTATTGAATTGCATAAAAGAATTACACAAACTAATTTTAGCGAAATTTAATAAACCTCACACAGTGCATATTCTCACTTTGAAATAATTTTAAGGAATTAAAGATCTTAATTTTCGAATAATTCAATAACTGTAACAAAATGTTTCCCTCTATCTGCTACCACAACCCATCCCATGTTCATTCAGACTTGTCTAAATCCAAAGAAAAAATCGATAATTTTCTAACCTTGACCTTGAAGCAAGCGAACTCTTCTCCTCTTCTCCCACTTTCTACTACATTTTGAAACCCCTACTTTTTTTTACTCATATTTCCCTATCAACTGTTTATAAATGTGATTTATTTATTTATTTTATTTTATTTTATTTTTATTTTTTGGGAAGAAAAACATACAAATTCAATTTATAATTATTTATATTTCTGTAAATAATGAATTTATATTATTTTAAACAATATCAGTTTATTATTTTGTTTAGCTTAGATTTTTTTTTATATATATAGTTTAGCAAGTATAGTAAAAAATCGGTTTTTAACCGATTAAAATCGATTTTTGTAAATGACTAATGTAAACAAGCAATGGAAATTTTACAATTTTTATGATTTGATTTGAAGCTTAGCATCACAGACTTGCATTTTCTTGTAATACGTATTGCACTACGAACCGTTATTATTTAGACCAGAGGTTCCCAAACTTTTATGTATTGCGACCCACTTATTAGAATTCAAATCTTCATTTTCATACCAAGGAAACTTTAGTACTAACCAGCATTATATTTGCGAAAGTTGCAAAGTACGCATATGTATATTCAACGTTCTTCCGCGACACACCAAAACGACCCACAGTTTGGGAACCGCTGATTTAGACTATGTTAGGTATTTAGCCACCAATTTATTTGGATAAGGAGATGCAGCCTTTGATCTGTCACAACTAACTGTGATTTACTGAAGTAGCCCGCCTGTTAATAACTCTAAAAACCTTGTGTTTTATTCTCTTTTTAACCATATATATTTTAACAATGTGTGTGGGGGGGGGGGGAGGGGGAGGCTGAGTGTAAAAGAACGTATTAACACTTTTTAGTAAAACTGAAAGGATTTTACAAATTTTGTCTGTCTGCAAATGCTCTCATTTACATAAATATATTTATAATCCCTTGAAACTGACTTCTTCTCATGAAGATGATATATGCCTGGTTTGAACCCAGGTCACACACGTCAGAATAGTTGTTCGGAATTTTTCTGAAATTTGCTTGAATATGAGCTAGGACCTCTTAGAAAGACCTCTAAGGAGGGCACTCTACCCAGCCTGCCCTAGGTCAATATTGTAGACAATTGGCTTTAATTTCGATACCACCTTCGTTTTGAAACTGACATAAGATATTCAAGTTCCCTAAAACATTTTGCCAGTGAAAATGGTGTAATTGGCATACTCCTTTGTGCACCGGGACTCAAAAGTATTTCGAATGTACGACAGTCTATGAAAAGTTATTTATTTACAGCTCTTTTCAGTCACATTATCAGCTTTATATTAAATGGAATTTTTCTTCTAATGCACTTTCAGTTACATCACGAATTTTCTTCTTTCTTTCTTTTTCTTCTTCTGCATTTATTTATTTATTTACTTATTTTCGAATATACTAAATTTTTAGCACATATGCATTAAACTAGCATAACTAAATTTAGCACATATGCATAATGCATTTCCCTAAAGCATTTTGCCAGTGAAAATGATGTAATTAGTGAAAATGGTGTAACTAAATTTAGCACATATGCATAATGCATTTCCCTAAAGCATTTTGCCAGTGAAAATGGTGTAATTAGCATACTCCTTTGTGCACCGGGACTCAAAAGTATTTCGAATGTATGACAGTCTATGAAAAGTTATTTATTTATAGCTTTTTTCAGTCACATTATCAGTTATATATTAAATGGAATTTTTCTCCTAATGCACTTTCAGTTATATCACGAATTTTCTTCTTTCTTTCTTTTTTCTTCTTCTGCCTTTATTTATTTATTTACTTATTTTCGAATATACTAAATTTTTAGCACATATACATTGAGCTACACATAAAGCAAAAAAAGAAAACCTTATGTACTTAAAAGATGTTTTTTTTTTTTTATATATAAATTTATTTATTATCATGATTGTTTATAGAAAAACGTGCAGAGGTTAAAATAATTTTGATGGCATAGGAAGTTCCTCAATTTGTTTTATTCTATATATGGACAGGCCCTAATTACCCAATCCGCGTTTGTAATGATCGATAGATGGCGCTTCCTCAACTGCAGTTGTTAGTAAATATTGCCACGTGTAATAATTGCCACGTGTATTTATTATTGTGCTTTCTTGTTCTATCATTGTTTCAGCGTGAAAGCTATCAGTGGTATGATAATTTCACCTTAGCCCACCAGAGGGCGAGCATTTCATTACAATCGCGGATAGGCATGAGAAGCATATGTGCTTCCCCAGGAAAATTTTTGAAAAGGCCCCAAATTAAGCAAAAAAATGGGCCCCGAATTGTAAGCTTGTGGTCTAAAAGTATTGTCTGATTATAAAACGTCACAGTCCTACCTGACTGCACAACTACCATTTCTAGATTATATAGGATATATTCTAATAAAGCTTTTACACATTCATTGATAATGGAATAATTTCATATATTGTGGTGAATATAGGCTTTCACCAGTTTATATCTTGATACAAAAATCAAGTGAATTTGCTTGTCTATATTTTAAGCGAATTTACTTGTCCTCAATTCCAGGTAACTACAAAATTTAATGAAAAATTTATAACTTTTTCGAGATGTTTGTATGAGTCTTTAAACCAAGAAATCAGTGGGGGCCCCAAAATGGATTTGTGCTTCCCCTCAATTGTAAGGTTAATCGGGCCCTGTATATGGACAAGGACCAAGCTTCGGTCTCAACATATAAAAGGTGGTTGCTATAGTTGTGTGGGTCGGGTTGGCCGATTGACTGCACTACGGTCCTAGGCCTATAGATTGAATGTCCTCCGTAGGAGGTCTTTCTAAAGGGTCCTAGCCCGTATTCAAACTAGTTTCGAAGAAAACCACGGAAAACTCTGAAAAGCTAGGCCGACGAGTGCGACCTGGGATCGTACCCAGCCCCTACCGTCTTCCAGTTTTGAGAGCTGAAACTCTCGCCCACTTATAATAAAGGTTAACTTTCGTATAACTTAAGTATTCTCTATTCCACTTTTCTAAAAGTTTTACATTCCCATAAAATAATAATAATAATGTGTTTTAGACAAGGTTAATATGAAATAACTATAAGATAAAAAAAAAACATTTTATATACCCTGTTTTAAATTTTCTGATGAATCATAGAGCTCTTATCAATGTGCATAAAATTTTTAAACTGATAATGATGTCATTTTTTGTGAGATGCATAATTTAACTTTTTATAATTTTTTAACGTTCACGTTTAATTAAATGTGTTTATTTTTAAGTCGAAAGAAAATGAATTCGTAAATTGTTTTTGGCAACAATTAAATTATAGCTAATATTTTAATGGCTATTATTTTATTGCTATTAAGAGCTTATTATTTTCATATTTTAATTAATTAAAAGAAAACTATTCGAAAATTCGAAAATCGGACTTGTAGTATTGTGTTGTCACCGGGTTCTGAGCTACTGGAAAAGTTTCAAATGTCTAGCTAGTAGGGAAGTTAGTTAAAATTTGATTGCAAGATTTGTGCCGGACAAACAAACAAACAAGAATAGAGGTTAATAAAAACATGGTAAAAAATATTGAGTGAACATGGTATGTGTGACTAAAAATGATTATTAGTCAGAGTGCTGTGCAGTTATCAGAAAATACTAGTTAAAAAAAAAAAAAAAAAGGAGAAGGAGAAGAAGCTTTACTATAAGTTGAAAATTTGAAAATACTATGATGTTCATAAAGAAAAGGACATTTAATTTGAATTGTAGTGCTGCCATCTGTAGATGTAGTAATAAACTAAACCTTAAAAAAAATTATATCAATCAGGAGTCTCAGAACCCCTCTTTCTTATGATCGTCCTATTTAGCACTTTAACAGTCCCCACAATTTTCAGAAAGAAACTATTTTTAAAGTTTTAGAGCTATTATAGCATTGAAACCTTCAAGATTTTTTTTTTTTTTAATTGTGGTTACAGTAAAATAAAACGATCGTAAAAAAAATGTAGAAGCGCTACAACTCCTGTATTAATTGTAAAATCAGAATTAAAACCAGGCTATTTTTTTAACAAGATTTTTTTTTTTTTTCTAATTTCAAAACCTCGCACATTATTTGTGATTAAAATTTTTACTTTAACCTTCCAACGGGCGCGCGTATCTGAGAGATACACTTGTGGTAAATCTCGTTGTATATCTTAAAGTCAGAGAGCATTTGAAACACTTATCTTTGGCTATTCACTCAGTATATATTGATCTATTTTTAGTTATCTTTTGAACCTCGCGACAATGATATGAAACTGAATATTTGCTACTATTTGTATTTGAAAAATACGCGCGACCTTTCATGTAACGTTTTGTTATATTTGATTTTTTTTTTCACTGCTAAAAACGATTGTTTGTTGTTTTTGTTTTAAACATTATTATTTTAAATATTTTTAAAATTAATTAACTTATAATTCCGATGTTTCTTTGATTTTTTTATATTGATTTTGCGCTTTCAGTTTCATTCTTTCAGTTTTGTTTTAATGAATAAAAGTTCCAACTGAATGTTCTTATTAATCTTCAAATGGTTATATAGTATAATTAAAATATTCAGATACTTTAAAATACATATTTTACAGTAGTGTAGGATGTGAAAACCTTTCATGTTCGTATAAGCAGCGCGCCCACTAGAAGGTTAAATAATACGTTAAAAACTTTCTTTTGACCTTGCTAATATTCGAGACTTTAGATTATTTGAAAGTTTTCATCTATGATGTTCACAATAAAAAATTTATCTTTAAAAAGACTTTTTTTTTTTTTCGTTTTTCCATATGTCACTTAACAAATTTGGGATTTTAATATGACGCATTTTACCAAAAGTAAACAATGTTGCGCAATGTATAAAACATTCCTAATTTTTTACAGCTCATATTTTAGTAAACAAAAGTCCTTTTCCTTTATATTTAGAGCAGTTCTGCGCTTATGGCTGGTAGACGTGAGGTGCCAGATTCGATCCTAGGTCGCACTCGTCGGCCTAGCCATTCGGAATTTTTCGTAATTTTCTCTGAAACTTGCGTAAATAAGGGCTAGGACTTCTTAGAAATACCTCCACAGAAGGCACTCTCCCTCAGGTCTAGGACCCTAGCGCAGTCAATCGGTCTTATTCCCAAAACACCAAATACCTTTACATTTAATTTGTTACTGTTTTTAACATTACGACGGAAAAGTAAAAATTTTATCTTTCTATGCTATGTATTTAGAACATAGATTACTTGATATTTTATTTAGTTATGTAAAAATCTTTAAACTTTCGATCGTAATATTTATGGATATTTTGACAACAAATGTTAACAGATATTAAAAAAAAAAAAAAAAAAAATCGCAAAAAGACGATAATAATAAAAATCTCTAGTTTTTTTTATATGTTAATGTTTCGAGGTGATGTTCACTGGCAAAAAATTTAAATCTCCATCAAAATCAAAGAATTTCACATTTTGAATTAATACGTATTTTAACACTTGGTACTTTTCATACGGAATTGCATAACATTACTACACGAATGCATAATGTATCCAGTAATCCAAATATGGGTTGATGAACTATCTTCGTAAGAAGATAAATTTTTCACACAATAATTAGAAAAAAAAAAAAGAAGTAATTTTACACAATGCAAGTATTAAAGGATTTAGATGTTTATTCAAAATGTAAAGTAACAAAACATAGCAAGTAAAATTTCAATGTACGTATAGTATATAGTTTTCTTTACACCAAGAATAACCATAAATATAAATAGGGTATAAATCGATTTTGTATTTTTATACAGTTAAAAAAATTTACAAGGTATTTAGAAATCTATCATTAGGTGAAATATGAAATCTTAAACTAATGGTTAAAAGAGTTATTTACTTATTTAATTTCTTTCTTTTTTTTTTTTTTTTTTTTTTTGCGTTGTAGTGATATAAAACTTGCTCTTCTAAAGTTTTCTGGTTACAGTACTAATTTTTAAATTACTATCAGTATCACTCTTCCGAAAAAATATTCCATTCCAGGTAAAAAGGGCAACCCATCCTCGTCAACATCATGATAATATTTTACATTAGCTACAATAGATGGCGCTATGAAACTTTTTTTCTGTAACCGATCACAATTTCATTACATTTTTATTTTTCTTATTCGTTACTTTTAAATTTATAATGTAAAATTCTTAAATATATTTATGCTCAAGTTTAAAATATAAAAATGCATCATAGTAACTTGAATGAAATTTAACAATTACATTGTAACTTTTTTTTTTTTAACGATTTTAAATACAATTCCTAAATTCTATTACAGATGTAAAGTTTATTAAATCTTCGTATTCTTTTCAGTTTATGAGTTCTAAAATACGTTCAATCGCCCTCCAAAGCAGTCAAAATCGGTAATAACTACATTAAATATGACTACTTAAAATTAAATTGTTACTTGAGAGGCATGCCTCGGTAGCGCAGTAGGCAGCGCGTCAGTCTCATAATCCTACTCAAATGAGTAATCTGAAGGTCGTGAGTTCGATCCTCACCCGGGGCAAATTACTTTTTGCTTTAATTATTGAAAATTAATGTTTATTATAAATGGCACTTTTTGTTTCCTTTCAAAAGAAATTTATTCGATCGTAAATTTTGCAATACTTTCAAAGGAAGATCTTATACTTTTGCAACAAATGTCGACTATGTTCTGACAGTATCACAGTAGCAATATTTACCACCAAAATTCCTTAAAAAGAAAAAAAAAAGGTGACATTTATTATTATTTTCTAATCAGGAGTTATTGTTAAAGATAGGGCCCTCTTCAGTCACCGACGCCGGAAGCCGAAGCTAATGTTATTCTATGGGAAATTTTTCTTTTCAAATAACTTATTAACTAATACATATTTTTAAATTCTGTTTTCACATTCTGAAAATTCCCAGCTGTTAAATTGACGGACTTTTTTTAAAAAATTATTATTTTTATTTTTTTATATTTTATTTTGAAACTGCAAAATACGAATTTTCAATATTTTAATATTTTTCATTTTCAAAATAAAATATTAAAAATTAAAAAACATACATTTTTAAAAAAAAAAGTCCGTCCATTTAACAGTTGGGAATTTTTTGAATGTGAAAACAGAATTTAAAAATATGTATTAATTAATAAGTTATTTGAAAAGAAAATTTCCCCATAGAATAACATTGGCTCGGGCTTCCGACGGCAGTAAGTGAAGAGGGTCGTTAAAGCCAACTAATTGCGCTAGGGTCCTAAGCCTGGAGAGAGTGTCCTGCATGGGAGTCTTTTTAAAGGGTCCTGACCTGATCTGGTATCGAACCCAGCACCTCACGTCTACCAGCTTCTAATCAGAGAATGACAGAAAGTATTTTTCTTTTTTCCCTTTAAATTTTTTGTCAGACATAGATACATGTGTGTTTCCCTTTAAATGAATTTCATTTTAATTAGAATGACGTATTCTGACAAATTTCTAAGTAATAAGATTTCGAAAATTATTCACATAAAAATAAGCTATTTTTTATTTTTTCAAAATCATGATAATATTTAAGAAAAGCGTATTTTTTTTAATACAAAAGAATAAAATGGCTTTTTTTTTTTTTTTTTTTTTTAATGAATTGATATGTATAAAACAAAATTGCAACTTAATATGCAAAATTAATCAAGCATTTTATTTAAAAATTTTTATATAATAAATAATGCAGTTTTTCCAATTAAAAATTAAAATGATAATAATTCCTCATTTATTTTAATGTATTAATTCTGTACTGATAAATATAAAGAATTTAAGTCCATATTCTTGATTTTTCAGGAGACGAAAAATAAAATTAAACTAACTAAAAACTAATGAGCAGAATCGATTAGGAAAAAGGGATTAGGTTGGTTTACACGCTTTATACCATTCAGTGATTGTCAACCTTCATTTAATAAAGGGAAAAATTGAAGTAAATATTTTATACCAAAGATTAATGCTAAATTTCTGAGTTGAATCTTTTTTTACCAATGGATTTTCTCAAAGACTAAATGACATGGATTTAAAACCTTTATACCAATCGATAGAGAATTTTTTTTCTGAGTCTGACTATGTACTTAACTCAAAACCGACATTTTTGGACTTAAATCTTTTATACTTATCATCAGTACAGAATTATTCTATTATAAGAAGTTTAAATAATAACAGTAATAATAATAATAATAATAATCTGGTGCGGCAGTCCCACGGCTTCGTCTTACCCTACATTCAACATACCAACGTATTTAGAACAGACAGATATACAGATCAATTGCTAAAAATCTGATTTTCATATTCAGGGGATCGTAAAGTGTGTAAATACATGTATAGCAAAAATTAAAATTCGAAAATGGCCCAAAAGAAATACTTTCTCTACTATATATAACTAAAAGAAAATAAAAATTAATCTATATACATAAAATCGTTCGTCTTGAGTGAGAGAGTGATTCTTCATCGCCTAGCCCAAACCCCTGAACCTAGAAGCAGGAAATTTTGTGACAATGTTCCTTCTATTACGTAGACATCCACTAAGAAGCGATTTTACAAAATTCGCCCCTCAAGGAGAGGTGGAAGGCAAAACGTGATTTCACAAAATCCTTCATATCTCAAAAAAAAAAAAAAAAAAAAAAAAAAAAAACAGATATCCTTAAAATTTTTGCTTTAAAATATAGCTAACACAAATATCTAAAAAAAAAAAAAACAATTTCTGGAATTTTAGAAATTCGACCTCCAAGTGGGGGAAGGGGCAAAACGTGATTTCACATAATCTTATGTATCTCAAAAAAAAAAAAAAAAAACCATACGTGAAATTTTTACTCTAAAATATAGCTAATACAAATACCTAAAAATCAACTTCTGGAATTTTAGAAATTCAGAACCTAAAGGGGGGGGGGGGTGTCAAAACGTGTTTTCAAATAATCCTTTATATCGCAAAAAAAAAGCAGATACTGGTGAGATTTTTGCTATAAAATATAGCTCACACAAATATCTGAAAATCAGAAATTCGTCCCAGGTAGGGCGGGAAGAGTGGTGCGAGGGGGACTATGGGGCCAATATATATATATATATATATATAGAGAGAGAGAGAGAGAAACACAGTTAGACCGTTCAAAATTGGTACAGATAGGTTTTAGAGGCCTGCAAGTCGAATGAGGATATTTTCGAAAGTGTAAAGTTATTAGGAGGGGTAGAAAACGGGGTGGAGCAAAAAAATAAAAATAAAAATAGAGTTATATCGTTCAAAATTCGTACAAAGACGTTTTTGATACCTACAAATCGATTGTGGATATTTTCGAATTTGTAAAATGTTTAGGAGAGCCGGGAAGTTGGGGGGGGGGGGAAAGAGGCGAAGGGGTAAAACATTAGAAATTGTGTTAGACCGTTCAAAATTGGCACGTACAGGTTTCTGGGGCTTACAAATCGAATGCAGATAATTTCAAAAGGGAAAAAATATTAGGATAGACGGGTGGGTGCGAAGGGGCAAAAATATAGATTTAGAGTTAGAGTGTTGAAAATTAGTATTATAAGGTTTTAAGACCTAATAAAGACCCGCTTCGATAAATCGACTGTGGTTATTTTCGAAAGTGTAAAATTATTACGAGGAGCAGGAAGGACGGGCGCAGGAGCAAAAATAAAGAAATTCAGATAGAACGTTGGAAATTAATATTATCAGGTTTAAAAGCCAAAGAAAACTATTGCGGATATTTTTGAAAGTGGAAAATAATTAGGAGGAGCAGAAACGGTGGGCGAAAGAACATGCGCACCGCAGGCAGTGGGGTGCCCGGACCGATTATTCCACCGATGAGAGATGATTTTTTTTTTTTTTGTATTTTATATTTATGTTTTTCCCTTACGATAATAAAGTGATTCATTAAGAGTGTCGAACATAAATGCGTGCGTTGCCGAAGGCAGTGGGGACTCTGTGCGACATTTTCCCCGATCATTTTTTTTTTTCTCTTTTTCTTCACATGATAAAAATTAATGGAATTTTCAGAATTCATTAATTATAGTGATTCATTTTAAAATAGTGACCAGCGAAGCGGGCATAGCCTGCTAGTTAATTAGTAAAAAAAAAAAAAAAGCTTAAAAAATCGATACAAATATCTATGTGTGATTCTGAATAGTTCTGGAATTATTTAATGTACTTCAGAAAGAAAATATTGAGAAGATGGAGGGTGTGTGTGTGTGGGGGGGGGGGATGTCATCGTAAAGTGATGGTAGACGTTATTTTATTTTATTATTTATTATTTTAATTATGATCTTACAGTTGTGAAAAACTGAATACACATGCAGCAAAATATACACTATCTCTCCATAAATGACCGGACACTTTCTATTACAAACGTTTTCTCAAATATTTCAAAAAGTACTAGACAAATCAACTTGAAACTTCAGGAGTGCAAAGAACATGTTACGCCTCCTGTATTTCAGTGAAAATTTTGCCCCGAAAGTGAAAGGGGAATCAGCAAAAAATTGTAGAAAAATGAAAGTGTTTGACATCACCCTGTAAAAAGTAATACTTGAAATATGATCTGGCTCTAACATGTGATTATAGGGCTGTTTCTTATTATCTGTATACATTTTTATGTCTCTACCACGTGTAATCAAGGAGATATAAAGGTTTCTTTAAAAAATTGAAAAAAAAAAAAAATCACTTTTTTAGGTATAACACGCAGGGTATTAAAATTAAAACTCGGTGCAAAGCCATTTTCAGGAAACTTGACGTACAATATTAGACACAGCATACTTTAATCAGAATAAAAAAATATTAAATACTTAATGAAATATTTACTAAATTTTTACTAAATAATTTTTAACTGTGCATGCGTAAGATTCAGCGAAATTGCATAATTTAATAGCCAAATACATTGAGCTACTTGTATAAAAACCCAAGCATGTATCGTGTAAATTCAAAAAGTTGTTCAAGATAGAATGAACTGCTATTCAGTTTCTCTCGAAAAAAGCTGAACTATAAGGAGTTTTACTCACATTTTTATCTTGAGTCAGTGAATAGTAATATAGTTTTCAATGATTGGAAATAAATATTGAGAAAACCCCCTTATCATTTTCTTAATTTTGGGAACAGCTGAAATTCAATTCATTCTATCGCGTATAACTTTTTGGGTTTACACGATATTCATTTGGGGATTTTATATAAGTAGCTCAATACGTTTAGCTATTAAATTATGCAAATGAAATTTCACTAAATCTTGCGCATGCGCAGTTAAAAATTTAGTAAAAATACTCATATTTCATTAGATATTTAATATTTTTTATTTCTGATTGCAGTATGCTGTGTCTAATATTTTATGTCAAGTTTCCTGAAAATAGCTTTGCACTGGGTTGAATTGAATACCTTGCGTGCTATACCTAAAAAAGTAACATTTTTTTTTTAAATTTTTTTAAAGAAACATTTATAAATTCCTGATTACATGCGGTAGAGGCATAAAAATTTATACAGGTGATAGGAAAGAGCCCTTTAATCACATGCCAGATTGCATTTCAAAAATTACTTTTTACAGGATGATGCCAAACACTTTCACTTTTCTTTAATTTTTCACTAATCCCTTTTTTCCTTAAGGCACAAAATTTTCACTGAAATATATGAGGACATGTTCTTAACACTCCTGAAGTTTCAAGATGGTTTGCTTAGTACTTTTTGAGATACTTCAAAAAACCTCTGAAATCAAAAGTGTCGAGTCATTCATGGAAAGGTAGTGTAATATTAAGTACTAGTATATAACGCTGGCAAAAATGACGGAATGTGAAATCAATGAACATAGTGAATCAATGAAGGCTTTGCCTGCTTCGCTGGTCACTATATTTAAAGGAAATTCTATTATATCGCTTTATAAACAAAATTTAAATTTAAAAAAAATCATGAAATTGCTCAAAAGCTCGCTTCCTGTCCCTGTTGCCATCGGCAGCAACTCACTCATTCGCAGACTCTCAGGTGCCTATGACAATAGCTTACCAGTGGGCTTCCATTTGGGTGCTTATCAGATGACAGTTTCGAAACGAACAGTATAAAAAAAATTGAAGTAGCAATTTTATATTTAAACCCCAGTTACATATGAACAACACGATACATGGTGTATGTACATAATATTTTCTTTCATGTTATTTTCTACATTTATTTGATTTATTCGATCAACTATAAAACGACAACAATTCACGCCAAATATAATATTACAACAGTATGCTATGATCGGCTACATCTATCGCATGAGACAATTTTTTGTGGTTATAATAGTAGTTGAGTTAGTTAATAGTAGTTGGTATATAGAAAATTAAATAATTAAATATGTAAATCTGATCATAGTACAGCCTTAATATAGCTCCCTTTGTCTACTTTTGAATTTTTATCGCCATTTTAGACAAAAATACATAATTTATGTGATTATTTTTTCTCTTTCTTTCTCTTCTTTTCTGTTTTTCAATATTTTATATATATTTCTGATGCGCTAACTTGGCTTAAAGTGGCTTTCACAAAAGGAGAGTTCTTGGCGAAAAATACCCGATCTATTTCAGAATCAAAATTTTAAAATATTACCCAGGATTATCAATGAATTAGCTTTCATGCCGAGCGTGATTCATCTGCGCCAAAAACGTTTAAACAAAACTATTTAAACAAAACAAAAAAGAAAAAAATTCTACAATTGAAGTATATTAAAAAAGGTTATAGTTGTTTCTTTACTCCATTTTCATATGCATGAGCAAATTTAATCTATATAATATTTCTCTAACGTGGTCCAGTTATGATTAATTTTTTTAGTAACGATACGATAGTGACTTAATAAAATACGCAAGGGTAAAAAATAATACATAAGCAATATTTAAGCATGCGGACTCAGTTCAGCTATCTAATAAAAAATTACGATATTTGTACGATGAGATCATTTTATAGAAAAAATGTATTTTTAAAGGTTGCATTTTTACAGGCTTTGCAAGCGTCATTTTAAATCTAGCAATATTTTAATGATATAATCCCCATGTGAACTTTTGTCATAAATTGACTAAAAAACGCAATAATAAAAAGTATAAACAAAATAGGTACTAAGTTTTTTAACCACAAAATTATGCAAAAAGAAATAAATTAATTAATAAAAATGTATCACCAACATGATGACAAAAATTTAAAAATCCCCATGAGGGTCTCATACTAAATCTGTCCTGCCTCACAAAGTATGACAATTAGGTCGTTAAACATGAATTTTATTTTTAAGTCTTTTGTGAATGATATTGGTTTGATTATCATTAGCATTTCATCTCACAACATTAATTTGTTTCTAATAATAATTTGGCTTCTGAGGAATTAAAATTCGGTGGGAAATTTGGCTTAAGGTTTATGAGTTTCAAATTTTAAAGGTAAATAAGAAAAGAAATAAATTGCAAAAGTTTGCTATCTGTGTGTCTGCGTTTGTAATGATCGATAGATGGCACTTTTTCAGCTTTTGTTGTAAGTAAATATAATAGCCACGTGTATTTATTCTTGTTCTATTTGTGTTACTACTTAATATTCATGCTATATTTTCTCCGCCATTACATCATGGAAAATTGATTGCTTTTGGAAAAAATATTTCAGTTTATTCAAAGTTCAATCAGAAGTAGATTTTTAACTGAAGCTGAACAAATATTAGTTTCAAATCATCTTATTAATTCTTTACTTCCATTAGCCGAAGCAACTGAAATTTTAAATTTGTCATTTGGAAATAAATGGAAGCTTAATTCTGGATTTCTTGATCCTTTGGAGTTACACTGTAGCACACAACAGTATGTGTTATCTTTTTTTACCGGATTTATTCATTTTTATTCAATAAATAGATGTGAAACTAAACATCGGCAAGCAATGGCATCTGGATGAAAGCCGAAAGCTATTCATGTTAATTGTGATTTCACCTTAGCCCACCAGAGGGCGAGCATTTCATTACAATCGCGGATACTTATTTCTCTAAATTGAATTAGTTTAACTATATTATATCTTATATTATTTCAAAAATGTCCATAATTATTTATGAGAGTTAAAATGAGTATAGACAAACCAAAGTTATAAAAACTTTTGAACTTTGTTAGATGTTAACAACAAGGTAAAAATAATTTTCAGCAACTCGTAATATTTTACACTAGTTTTGCTTGTTGTATCTTTTAATAATAACAATAATATATATATTCAAAACAAAAAGTTGCCAATAACGCGATAAATGCCAAAAAAGGTAACTTTTTTTAACATTCACATGGTTTCATCTTTGCACCTTTTATTATATTCCCTTATTAATGGAATGCTCCGTCTACTCTTACAATAGGTCAGTTGAAACTATTCTCTCCCAGCTGCTTAGCGTGCATCTGCACATGCACTGTATTTGTTTTGTTTTTCTGTTCTTTTTTTCATCAGGAGTCTGAATAAAGTATTGTGCTTGACAAGACGTTTTTTACCTTGCGTCTTAAAATCTGCCACTATTTCTAGCACATAATAGGTGAGACATGTTAATCCTGGGCGATAGGACCAATGCCCTAGCCCTACCCACCCGCTCCTCGATGTCTTTTTCTAGTCAATTTTGTCCTTTTATTACTTCTGGTGTGAGCCGTTTTTTCCTTTTTTTTTTTTTTTTTTTAAACACACTTGACATTGTGAGTTTTTTTGGTTTTCATCCCATGCTATTTCTGTGGGTTTTTAGCTTTTTCCCCCCTCTTTTTCTACATTCTAAAGTAAATTATTCAAAGTAATTTACAAATACCTTGTCAATACCTTACAAATACCATTGGCAAAGGTCCCTTTTCTAATAAATCAACACATTTAGCTTCATTTCAACCTTAAATTATTTCTACCCAAATTATTTGATTCTCATAATGTAAAAATACATGGATTTTTCACTGGACTATGACTTGTAAAAATAAGAGTGAAAAATCATATTTTCCAATTGTACATACTTGTTGTGTCATATAACTTTCAATATTCTTTGTGTACATTATCACAATGGACAGACAGGAGGACTAAATGACATACAGATAAAATAACTGAATTTATAATCATTCTTAAACATTGTTGGAAAGTAATTTAATTGCATCCTTTAATGTATATGATTATTTAGTGTAGCACTATAAATCTGAAAGTTACACATATCATATTCCATAGAAAATATTATTTTAGCATATTAACAATAAATGTCACTTTCTTTGTGATTTTTGCAGTAGATTATTTAAATGGGATTTATAAAAATGTCTGTCTTAAAATGAAATGCACTGGTATTTTTTGGGGTGTCCCTGTACACAAACCAATTGTACAGGACCTATTAATGCCATTTTAAATAGGTAACATTCCATAGTGAACTTGAATAACATATATAATTTTTAAGAAATTCTGAAAATATTTACGGACACTGGACAGATACAGATGGAAATCAGACAGATATACTAATTCAAATCACATTCATTATTAGATATTGTTAAAAATGCTTAATGCAAGCAAAAATGCAATTCCAGCAAATTTTCAGTAATAGCCCTTAATGTAAGTGAATATTTTTGTGTGGGTCTGTAAATCTTAATGCTAATCATGCTATATTCTATCGAAAACATTCTTTTGTGCATATGAATAACATATTTCAATTCCATTAAAATTTGTGCAAAGGTAATAAAAGATGGTTTATAAAAATACTTCTCATGGAACATACTTCTTTGGAATACTTTTGAGTGCCCCTGTACACAAACCAGTAGAGGTGTTCTTTCCATTTTCAATAGGGAACATCCAATAGATGAACTTGAATAACAAATATCAGTTTCAAGAAATTCCATGGATATTTATGGGAGTTAGAGAGGGGACAGACAGACAAACCAAAGTCATTAACACTTTTCAACCTTAATAAGTACAAAACTTTGAATAAACACCACAAAATGCAATAAACTCGCAACAATTGTTTCGGGTTGAAAGAACATATGACCCTTCATCAGGTGAACAAAGTAGGCATGAGTGCTGCAATCAAAGCAGCAATGCACCTCGTGCCTACTTTGTTCGCCTGACGAAGGGTCATGTGCTCTTACGGCATGAAACAATTGATGCAAGTTTATTACATTTTATGGTGTTCATTTCAAGTTTTGTACTAATTATTTTAAAATGCCAGTTCTGTGGTGCTTTTTTGCTTGGAAAATGTTAGTAAGTGTCCCTCTACCTTACCGATTATAACATTTTGACCTAAAAAATATATTGATATAGGGTAGGTGCTCCAGTGATGGCATGCTCCAGTAATTGACATCTATCCCAAAATAATTAATAAATAAGAAAAATAATAAAATCATATATGTTACATATAAGAATTTTAACATTTTATGTCAAACACTGGAGCATAGGGTGCTAATAACTGGTAAACTGAATAACTAGTGGTGTCAAACACTGAAACATAGGGGGCCAATTACTGATAGAATGAAAAACTGGCAGTGTCAATTACTGGAACATTGAGTGGGTGTCAAATAAAAATTCATTTAAAAAAAACAATAATAATTGTTATCAAATGTATATATTTTAACAAATATGTGGTTCTGAATGTCTTTCATACCATATGTAAAAACTTAAGATTTCTAAAAATATTTTCTGATGACTAGAACATTAAAAACATCAGAGATTGTTCTAAAAGTGTCAATCACTGGTGCAATTACCCTACATCATTTTTATATACTTTGTAAAATCATATTTCAATAAAAAATTTAATTCCAGCAATTAATTTATTGAAATTCTGTATAATAGGATGTTAAAATGTTATAATATTGAAAGAAAATTTAAGAATTTGCAAAACTCTTTTCAGGGACCATTTTACTTATCAAGCAAGACAAGAAATGATAAATCAAATTTCTATATGAATTTTTATTAAAAAATAAAGTGAGATTTTTTTTTTTTAATTATAAGTGAATGTACATCAAATATATTCAAGACGTGATATTTACGTTGTATTTCAAACTGTATATAACTTATTTATCTAGGGTTTAAAAATATTTTTAAGAAATATTAAATACCTATAGGGTCTATTAAATACCTAGGCCTTTGTACACATTAATATATTTCTATTTTTGATAACTGAATTTATCTGATGTCTTGAAAGAGTTTTAAAAAACTGTTTACAGTAGGGCTGGATTATTTATCAATATATCCCCAAGTATCGATATTTTTTTAATATCCCGATAACAATATTTAAGATCTAGCTCCTCCAAAATATCCCTTTAACGATATTGCCGAGTGCGCACCCGAGTGAACTAAACTCGAGCGAATGAAACCCGATCAGCCAACATACAACAGATAACGAGAGCGAGACCCGAAGAAAAAAAGCGCCGAATACCCTATTCTAATACTCATTTTCTACTTTCCTCTAATTACTCACTGATAAACTAGAAAAAATAGCCCCACGCCAAACGATTTCTATTGCAATACATATACATACACTTCCTCATCCTTCATAAATCATAACCTCAAATATAAACATCACTGCTTTAAAAAGGCCACCGCATAATAATAAAAAAAATAAATAAATAAATAAAACAGTATTTATTGAAAGCCATCTGCTTTGATTATCCCGTGAATAAGCTGACTTCGTTCAAGGTCACGGTTCTACCCCTTCAGAAAAAATTCATCAGACATACTCCAATATCACAATACCTATAATCAGCAGGTGTGTTTATTAGGAAAGAGATTTGATATTAGTCGAAACGATGTATCCCTATCCGAGATATCTATTATGGGTTCTGATATATTACACTATATTAATTCCCACTCTACATTCATGCATATCGTGGGTGATGGAAACCACAGAAAAGGCAATATGACGAATGAAAACAATATCTTCTGTTTTAGCTCCTTTCCTGCTATTGGTTCATTGATATCGGTCTATTTCAAAGTGTCGATATAAAATGGCCAATAACATGCTTCAACATGTGTTTAATAAAGATCATCAAAGCCGAACTGATACAGTGATGCCAGATTGGGGATTTTGTCCCCATTTTAGGGAGTTTTGAGGCTTCTGGGGATAATTTTGGAGACCAAATGTTTGTGGGGAATACTCTGGGGCGTTTTTCAACTTTCTGTCAATGTTGGTAACGTAATGATTTATCCCTATGTCTAGAGACTTTCAATAGCTTTATTGTTATTTGGGGATTTTTTCAAAAATTGCCTTCATTTGGGGAAAAATCTGAGCTTAAATCATAGAAAAATCTGCTTGATATTTTTTTTTTTAATTTTATTTTCCCTTTTTAGTAGAAATCAAGTTGGGGATTTTTTCGAAAAAAAAAAAAAAAAAAAAAACGCGATTTGGGGAAATTCGAAGACCTGTTTGGGGAAATAATTTTCGACCATCTGACATATCTGAACTGATATCTACTAGAAGAGTTTTTTTGCAAATTTTCTTAGCGTTTAATAAAAAACTTCTGAAAATATAAGCAATTATGGAATGTATTTTTTTAATATTATTTTATTATTATTAAATATTTCGATAAAATATTTTTTTTATTAAGACTGTACATCAGTCAGATAGCTTCCTTTCTCCTTTCCCATGTTATCCAATGGGATTTTCGTTGCTTCATTTTATAAAAATATCTCATTTAAAAATGAAGTTTTTCAAATTCTGTTTTTTGAATATTACTCTTTGAACGGGTCGCCTTTTAGCTTAATGAGCAATTTTTCGAAAAAATTAATTTAAATATTTTATTTCAATAAGTAAATTATGGACTCTAAGTGTGGATCTCTAAGTAAAATATTTAAATTCATTTTTTCGAAAAATTGCTCACTAAGCTAAAAGACGACCTGTTCAAAGAGTAATATTGAAAAAACAGAATTCGAAAAAGTTCATTTTTGAATAAAATATTTTTATAAAACGAAGCGACAAAAATCCCATTGGATAACATGGGAAGGGAGAAAGGGTGCTATTTAACTGATGTAAAATAAAGTTTTATCGTCAGTAATTTTACAGTGACAGTTTCTTTATAGAATTATATAATATTGAATAGTTTATTACTTTTTTTATGTAGCATTTATTTTTTCTCTTTCCATTTATTTATTTATTTTATTTTTAAAGCCGTACATGTTAAATAAAATTGGTTTAAACGCAAAATGAGTTACTTTAAGTAACAAAATGAAACTTCAACATAATTTTGTTTAAATAATATAATTTTTATACTGACAATATATACATAAATACACACACACACACATATATATATATATATAATATGTAATTCAAATTTCAATTATTGTGAAACTATTACGAATGTGAATTGAACATATATATTTAAAAGATATTGTAATGATTTATTAAGAGGATACAAAAATAAAAATGACAAGTAACTGACATTTAGGATGCATATAAGAGTTTTAAGTAAAAAATATTACTTTCTACAACCAAAAAAGGTGTATTCAATGGCAATTCTGAACTATTTATAATGGCAATTCTGAACTATTTAAAATGATTTTCATTTTTATTTAATACCTGCATCTTAAGACAATTTTTCTGAAGCTTTATTTTTAGTAGAATTATGAATTTTGATATACTTGGTATAACTGAAACACAGATCAGATATTAGCTGTGTTAAAGTATGATTTTAAAATAATTAAAGCTTAAAATGGGAAGAATAGAGGATAAACTATACAGAGGTATACTAAAAAGCAATAGTATAAGTTATAAGAAACACAAAACATTAATTCACTTTTTATGATTTTTTTTTTTTTTTTTTTTTTTTTAATGATAAAGTTATGGTAGTAATATACCAGAAAATACATGGAAAACACTCTATACTTGTATACTTTAAAATTCGTGTGCATATGTCTTTAAAAAATAACAAATGTCTATTTTTTCCTGCCTTGAAAGAAATATCGCAATATATCACTAATATCGATATTAACTTGGTGATATATCGCGATATTTAATTTCTGATATCGTCCAGCACTAGTTTACAGTACAACATCGAAAATACAGAATCATTTGGACCTTCCTTGGATAATAGAATATGTGTAGTGGCGCCATCTACTGGAATTGTCAGAAATAAAAAACCTATTTAAATACACACATAATTTTATACTGTTAAAAGTGTCAAACATAAATCAGTAATATAGGATTTGCTGTTGAAAACATTATTTTAGTAGGATTTGCATGATTTTTTTTTTTTTTTTTTTTTTTTTTTTTTACAACACTAGGGTAGGTGCTCCAGTGGTTGGCATGCTCTAGTAATTGACATCTATTCCAAAATAATTAATAAATAATAAAATCATATATTTTACATATAAGAATTTTAACATTTTACGTCAAACACTGGAGCACAGTGTGCTAATAACTGGTAAAATGAATAACTAGCAGTGTCAAACACTGAAACATAGGGGGCCAATGACTGATAAAATAAAAAACTGGCAAAGTCAATTACTGGAACACTGAGTGGGTGTCAAATAAAAATTCATTAAAAATAAATAATTGTTATGAAATGTGTATATTTTAACATATATGTGGTTCTGAATGTCTTTCATACCATATCTACTAACTTAAGATTTCTAAAAATATTTTCTCATGACTAGAACATTAAAAATATCAGAGATTGCTCTAAAAGTGTCAATCACTAGTGCACTTACCCTACTCACGCCACACTTTTTTTTTTTTTTTTTTTTTTTTTTTTAAGTTATTTACAAATATAATGCTTCAGAAAGATTTTACTATTAAAAAAGAAATAAAACTGCTTTTCTGAAAGATTCCAACTTTTTTTTTTATTAAAAAATTAATATATTAAGTTTTATTCTACAAATATAATATAGTGGGACAGATAATAGCTAATCACTGTTCACTTATAATACTTTTATTTATTTCTTTTCCCCATTCAAAGGACAAATAATCATAGGCGAAAATTAAAATGGCAGACTGTGAACAAGTATTTTGTAATTTACAGAAGAAGAGAAAACAAATAGAATTATACTATTGAATGGATAAATCATTAATTCTTTTGACTCTTAGAGCTAAAAATCCAGTTGTATATTACTTTAAAAATAGAAAAATAACAAGTATTGAAATTGGTTTTCAGAAAAAAAAAAAAAATAAAATCATGTTTGTGTGGTGGCGCTTTTTATCGTCATTTTAGACAACAAAGATAAAATAAAAAATTTCAATGGCCAAAATTTGGATAATTCTGGTCTTTCGAAGTCCGGATTTAATATGTTGTACTGTATTTTATTATACAAAGAAAGAAAGTAAACAAAAGACAAAATTTTATGAAATAAAAAACTTTATTTCCCCAAAACACCAGTGATAAAATAATAGAAATAATAATACACATTTCTAATATGGTGCTATAATATATATATAATCACAGTAAATAACAACAGATAACAAAACTGCATCATATAAAACAATATTGCAATGCATTTTCATATGTAAAATATTAAAAAAGGAATAAAAAAATTAAAATATTTTTGACTTAGATTTTAGTGGACAACAGAGTTACATTTCAAAATTTAATATTTACTTAAGAAATATGATTTAAAAGCAAAAATGTATGTTTAGAGAAAGATCTGTACAAAAAAAATCTGATAAAAAGAATGTGTAAAATAGAAAAATGTAAGAAAAAAACTTGAAAAAGGAATAGAATACAACAATTTTGAGGTTTCAAAAAACAAACCTGTTAAAAAAAAAGGGGGAAAAAGAAAATATAGTAGCAGTTCTCCATCACACAACAGGTATGGGGGAACGTCAGCAATCGTGAAAGTTTTGACCTTGATATATATATATTTTTTTTACACATTTTGAATTGTCAGGAATCCAAAAATCACTAAAATCAATATGATGTCTGTTTGTAAGTATCTGTTTGTGTGTTAATTTGTTAGTCTGTGTACACGATATCTCAAGAAAAAATGATCGCAGAGAAGTTGGACCAGTTTTAAAATATCACTTGTATGGTAAGAACCATATTAATTTGCAAATTTCTAATTAAAAAACTTTGTAATTTATTTGAAATTTACAATTTCCTTAACATGGAAGAATAGGGCAAATTTTCACTTAAATGTGTATGAAAAGAAATATTTTTACTGTAAAGAAGTTAAACCAACTTAAAAATATCAATTATGATGCTTGTATGAATATAATTAACTATGAAAATTCTACTTTGAAAACATCATAAGTTATTTGAAACTTAAAAATTTCTCAACAGAGCAGAATAGAGCAATGTTTCATATAATTATAAACTTTCATTATGGGAACAATTGCAATGGAAATAGTATAGAATTGAATAAAAAATAATATATAATCACACATAACTCAATAAAAATAATTAACAAATTAGGATAAGGTAAATGTATCGAACAAAATAGTGGATAGTCTATTAGGTGCAGCATTTCAGACTGCCACCATGTCAAGCGATCTGAAAAACTAATGCCTTTTATTATGAATATAGAATGCCCTGTTGCAGAACTTTATGAGAAGAAATGTATGACGGGGAATTGAGAAAAGTCCACCTACACAAATTAGTTATAGTTTGGTTTTGACTAAAGGAAGATTTATTTAACTTATTGAAACTTCTTTTAATCAAAACATTTAAATTAAATTATTTTTCAAAATATTGCTCAAAAATGTCATACCAAAATGTTAGTTCATTAATTCAAAATTTTATAGATTCTTAGCGTACATAAAATATTTTGTATATTTTTATACAACTGTTAAAATAAATATAAATAAGAAAAAAAATATATATATATACATGCCTATTTTTATTAATTTAAAAAATATACTCACTGGATCCTATTTTTAAAGATACTAACTCTTTATATCTTAAGATAAAAATAAATATTAAATAAATAATAATCACATTCTATCATATTTTGCAGATATTTAAAGAAAAAAAAAATATTATTTTTATGTTCAGAAAAGTTACAATTTTATTATACAGACTTAGCTTCGCAAGATTTGAGCAAGAGAATGTTTAATAAAACATTTTCTGAAAATAATAAATTATTTTAAAAGCCAGTTTGAACTGTCCCATCAGTGGCCAAGAAGTTCTGCTCTCGAAGCTGGTAACAAGAAACTCTGGGTTGGATCCCAGATGCACTTCTCGTGCCAACTGTTCAAAATTATCCATGTTTTCTCTTAAACTCTCATAATTATGGGCTAGGATCCCTTAGAAAGACTTCCCACAGAAGGCATTCCACTATAGATTAAGAGCCCAAATGTAGTCAACGGGTTGTAACACTAACACCAATTTGAATAAAATATAAACTTATGAGGAGTAATTGTTCCAAATGATGAAATCAATTAAAAAGAAATTCACAAGCATGACAAAAATACAATTTTTAGGATTCAAATCTGTCAATTTGAGCAAAAGTAAAGAAAAGCACAGAAAGCGGATTGGCAAGACAGATGAATCCAGAAAAAAGAATAAAGAAGTAAAATTATAAAAGGTAACTGAAATGTAAGCCCATTGTCCAAAGGAAGTACACAGACCAGGGTTTAAGAAATAAGCTGAATCATTTACCTTGTAATGTTTTTGACAAATGATTAATAAGTACAATACTTCTTAGGATAAACAAAATTTTATTTTTCTACAAACTGGATTACCAATTAATGACATTGGAAAAATCTAGTTCGCTATTCTTTTGTACTCACTCTGCTCAGTAAACTTGAAAAAAATTTGTTTAATTACATCGTTTTCCTTTCCACATTCAGCTCAAGTGATTAACTTCTCTTTAAATCAAACCTCTTTATCATTATTCATTCACCCTTTTTCAGTCCCCCATTTTTTTCTAACTTTTTCCTCCTCCTACCCTTGAACGTCATTTTCTTTCTTTATGGAAACTATGACATCATATATTCTGTCAAATTATCCTTTTTGTTTCTGTTTCCAAATATATTGCTATAACTGTGATGTCACTACCTTTTGTATTTCTTTACAACTATATCATAAATTGCTTCAACATATCCTAAAAAATTAATTCCAGTTATAACTTATTAACAAACATACAATACCCAATATGTTTGATGCATCAACCTACTATATCTATTCTTGCACTCAATGTTAATTTCTTCCAAGGCAATTTTGATATTATAAGATTATTAACTAAGCTGGTTTCACTAAGGTACCATAAATTAAATTAAAAAAAAAAAAAATCTGGAGTGACTCCACTCGACTTTCCGAACATTAAGTAATTAAAGGTTGTATAAATAAATTAAAGAAAGACAAGTCGTTAAATAAACATAAGTGAAAAATATAATAAGGTGTTTGTCTATATTTCCCCATTGATTAATTTTACCCTATTGCACTTTATATTATTTGAGCCCATAAATCATAATTATATAGAAATTTTCATTGTGTCCCTGTAAAAATCTATATAAGGGATTCACCAATTTGTGCAACAGTGATCTATAACATATGTATAAATTTTCAGTTCAATCGAATAAAGTGTTTAGACACTATCGCACTTTAAAAAATTTGGGCTCATAAGCCATAATGAAAGCATTATTCTTTGTGTCCATATAAAAAAAACTACAAGTGCTAGATTCCTGAAAATTTATGCAGTTCATACTACTGTAACCTATAATATGTGTATAAATTTTCAGCTCAATCGAATAAAGCATTTAAATATTATCACCATTTAAAATATTTGGGCCCACAGGCCATAATGATAAAGAATTTTTCTTTGTGTCCCTGTAAAAAAAAAAAAAAATAAGTATTAAATTCACCAAAATCTATGCCCTTTGTGCGACGGTGATTTATGACATGTGCTTAAAATTTTAGCTCAGACGAATAAGGCATTTAAACACTATTATACTTAAAAAAATTTTAGCCCATAGGCCATAATGATAAAGAATTTTTTTTTTTGTGTTCCTGTAAAAAAACTATAAGTCCTAGATTCATAAAAATCAACAGGGTTCGTGCTGTGGTAACCTATATCCTACGTACCAACTTTCAGCTCATTCAAACAAATCATTTAGGCACTATCGTGCACACACACACGCACACACATCACCGTAAAAATAGTCAAAATGAACTTGGGGGACGTATAGAAACACCAAAATCTCAAAGTTGGATCTTTGGCATGATTACAATACTTTTCTTACATATGTATGATCGGAAAGTAATAAATAAATAAAAGTAAAAATGATGAAACATAATCAATGGAGCAAAACTGCAAGCACCCTTACAGAAATAAATGCATTATAAAGCTAGAAAACAAAGCTGCATGCAGTTTTATGATGCATAATGTTTAATTAATCTTTTAATTAATAAAAAAAAAAGAAATGAATCTTGTTTATACAGTTAAATTACACAACTTTGTAAAAACCTATAAACATAAATTTCTAAACATGCAAATTGAGTTTTACTGCAATAGGTTTGGATAAGTGGCACTATAGAATTTGTACTGCTACAGTAAAATATTTTAAAATTTTTATTTCTGATAATAACAATTATCAGAATATATAAATAACAATTTCAACTAACTTATTGAAATTTCACCAAGGTTACTTTATTTTTTCTTTTGATTTTATAAATCATAAAATAAAACTTTAAAGATATCTTTTAATGACTTTAAAATAAATGCGTAAACAAAATTCTTTAAAATAGATACATATTAGCTGTAAAATACTATTTTTAGTGCATACAATACAACAAATTAAAAGATTCTAGATACATTTCCCTGATTTCATTATTCTACGTACAATTTTGAAATAATTAAAAGCATTTCATATATCAGGTTCAATTCCCAGTTCTAGCATGAATGTACAGTCGAAGGAAAAAAAAAAAAAAAGCAAAACCTGAAAGTTTGAAATCCATTTTAAGCCATAGGTCCCAGCCTAGGATTATTAGATTTTGCTTTTTTTTTTTTTTTATGTTTGTTTCATTTTACCATGTTTTTATTAACTTCTATTCTTGTTTGTTTGTCTGGTACAAATCTTGCAATCGATTTTTAACTAACTTCCCGACTAGCTAGAAATTTGAAACTTTTAGGATTGCTCAGAACCCGGTGACAACACAATACTTCAAAGTATAATTTTTTAATTTTTGATTAGTTTTCTTATAATTAATTAAAATATGAAAATAATAACATCCTAATAGCGTTAAAATAGTCATTAAAATATTAGCAATAATTTAATTGTTGCCAAAAAAAATTTACGAGTTCATTTTCTTTCAACATAAAAATAAATACATTTAATTAAAAGTGAACATTAAAAAATTATAAAAAGTTAAATTATGCATCTCACAAAAATTGACATCATTATCACTTTAAAAATTTTATGCACATTGATAAGAGCTCTATGATTCATCAGAAAATTTAAAACATGGTACATAAAAAGTTTTTTTTTTAAATCTTATAATTATTTATTGTATAACCAGTATTTTCTACTAAACTATATTCACTATACTAATATTTCTTTCTTCAAAAAAAAAAAAAAAAAAAAAAAATGTGAGATTTATTAAAATTTTTGATTTAAAATAAAATTTTATAAAGCAAATTTAGTAAATTTGCAAATAAATTTTTGCCATCCTGATCAAAAAGGATTATTTATTTTGTTTGTTATACAGGCCAGTAAAGTTTGTGCCAAAAAAGTGATTAAAAAGTATAATTCTTAAAGTAAACTGAAAATATATACTTAGAATATTAATAAAATTACTAAAATTCTGATATTTTAATGAAAATGAAGAAAAAAAAAAAAAAAAAAACCGTCAGACAGGAACAGCTGACATGTATAAATAAAATAAATCTGAAAAAAAAAAAGTACACATTAGAGATAAAATGTACTATCTGGCAACCCTAAATCAGCCTTAAATTAAAAAAAAAAAAAAAAAAAAAAAAAGACTGTAAAAGGACCAACTCAAATCATTTTCTTGAAAAAATCTAAATGTGATAGTATTTTGAAAAAAAATCATTTATGCATAACTTCATTTCATTTACTTTTCATTATGCATTAACCATTCATTAACTTTTAATTTCCTTAACTTTCTACAGCACATCTTTAGACTATGAATTAGATATCCTTTATAAACTGGATAAATAAATTTGAGCCTATTCATTCGTTTAATTTTTTAGCAAATAAATAAAAAAAAAAAAAAAAAAAAAAAAAAAAACAGGGAAAGCAAAAACAACATTTGGAAAAGTTAAAAAAAGAGTATAAAACCCTGGTCTATAATCTGATGCAATATATATATATAAATGCTTGCTACAAAAACATGTAAAATTTATACATAAATGGCATAGAAATACAATGATATATATGAAGAAAATGCTTCTTCAATTAGAGATTCTAAAATAAATAAAATGAGATTGCTGCTCTAATTCCAAGTTGTATGTTTATTTTGATTGTGAATGATATAAAACTTTTTTCTTATGTAAAGAAACCAAACTTAATAAAAAAAATAAAAAACAATAATGGTGAAATACATACATTATGATCCAGCATTTAATCAGTAATTTGTAAAAATAAAGAAAATATATAACAAAATTTTCTCATAAATTTCAAAACAAATAAAATAAGGTTGCTACTCCACTTCAAGTTCTATGCTTATTTTGATTATTGATGATATAAAAGTTTTTTTTCTTAAGCAAAGATAACTAAACTTAACAAAAGATAAAAACAAAACACCGGATAAACATACATATACAGCATTTAATCAGTAACTTGCAAAATATAAAGAAAATGCAAAATGTTTTTCTTGAGATTTGCCCATAAGTAGTGTGAGTGGAAAAAAAAAAATAATAATAAAAAGAGAGGTTACAAAACAGAAGCAATTTCCATGGAATTGGGGGCTTTTTACTTACTTTACTTTTTCAGAGAAACCACCCAAATTTTAATCAACTATAAATTAAAATATCAAAAACCTATCAAGTCTATATCATGTCTTTAACGTATTATGTTGAATTAAGATTATGGTATGTCAACATAATAAATTGTTTTGTGTTACTTAAGCTTTGTTTTATGAATGAATAGATACTGGTTAATCAAGTTTTGTTTTCTGCAATGATAAGAAATATTATACAACACACTGAAATAAAACAAACAAACAAAAAAAAAAAAAAAAAAAAAAAAACTTTGTAAATGGATTAATGAATTTTGTGTGTTTAACTTATTATTTGAAAAGGAATGGATGTTACAAAGTCACACAAATAACATATAAATTTTATTTTATTTTCCTTGTTGTAATTGTGATATAAGTTTTCACATTAAATTATTCTTTTCAATATTTTATTCAGTTGAAATGCATACATGGAAACCATGGATAAAAAGTATTTTCTTTATTCCAATACAATGTTTCATCAATAATCCCTAGTAGCACACCAGTCCACAGAACATACTGAGGAGGTCCATAGGATTTCCATTTTATCCGTAGGACATCCTGGGGATGCTTTTCGGAGAAAATGTGCTGCTGGGGATGTTAGTTTCAGGAAACATGGGCTTTTCTTATAAAAAAATTGACGCAACAGAATTTTCTTTTTTTTTAAATTGATTTTACATTTTTTTATGTTAATCAATGCAAATGATAGTCTATTATCAAAATACTACAACTTTTATTTATTTATTTTTATAGATCTTTTATTAATTTACAAGTTACTGAAAACATGCTGAGCATTTTTCCCATATGTAAAAAGCATATAAATTTCATTCAAAATAAAATGAGTGCAAATATTTGTCACCAACAAAAAAAAAAAAAAAAAATTAAAAAACACATCACAAGCTTTCCATGTCAAATACACGTTGGGTAAATTCAATTAAAACATCTTTAAAATGGACGTGTCAACAAAAGATAAAATATGAATAAAAGATGTATGAAAGACAGTCTAAAAAAAAAAAAAAATCTACTAAATAATAAAAGCTCTTTTCTTTACAAATGTATCAATAAAAAAGGAATATAAATGGAATAAGTAACTTGAAAATTGTAAAAAAAGAAATACATCAATGAACAGGAATATTACCACAATAAAAAAAAGTACTTTATGATAAAAAAGGAAAATATTAAAACTGCCTACAATGTGTAGCTGCACTTACATATCTCATCATCATTCTTTAATTTTTGGAAATCACACAGGAAATACCGCTTACACAATACCTTTTAAAAAGTTGCAATACAATCAGTTATCCTTCTCTCAAATCTGAGGCACAATAGTCTTGAGTCAGTAACAGAACTATGATCTTTTTCAGTAACTAAACCTCAAGCTACTTCTCGGTATAAAATATCACCAAGTCCATAATAAAAATAAATTTTTGATAAAAAAACACACGGAATACTGATGCATACTAAGTGGTTTTACACTTATTTTCAATTTCCCTCACTGATCTTCAGCACTTGGATCAAATTTTTCATACTGGTAACCAGTACAATTTTGGAAGTTGATGTACTCCTATAAAATGAAAAGCAAAATATATCTATTTCAGAAATGTTATATAACTCTTATGGAAATCAACTGTTATTTTATTAAGCAGTTTTATTACTTACAAGGAAACATTCAAAAGGTGACATCTTCAAAAAGTATTGAAAAAAATATATGTGATTCTACTCTTCATAAAACACCAGAAAATGAAAAAATTATCGGCTGAAATTAATTACAGCGACCACAAAAAATTATCAAAATTAAGCATATTTGGCGATTTCACACTGCTAGGCGATTGATTTTGAGTACTTGGTGGAAAAGCAAAACACGGTTCTGTTCGTACACGGCAATCTCGGTGCTAGCAAACGTATCGCCTAACAGCGCTAAATCGCCAAATATGCTTAATTTTGATAATTTTTTGTGGTTGCTGTAATTAATTTCAGCCGATATTTTTTTCATTTTCTGGTGTTTTATGAAGAGTAGAATCACATGTATTTTTTTCAATACTTTTTGAAGATGACACCTTTTGAATGTTTCCTTGTTAGATAACTTTCAGAGTTTTACGGAAAAAAAAAAATCCATAATTTAACTGTGAAACAAAATTTCAATAACTGCAATTTATCCATAAACTAATAATCAAGGAAGATGGAGCATCTCAATAGTTAAATGGTACTCCTTCTAGTGAAGAGCTTGCACCCAAAGCACCCATTCACCTTGAAGTAGAGTATTCATCTTTGGCACACTTATCGCTCTTTGTTGTGGCTGTTGACTCATTGACTGATTGATAGAGAGAAGAGATGATTCAAAAATTGTGACAACATACTGATGCATATTGTGCCGACATATTGCCAACCAATGAGACTGCAGCATTGCTACAACCCCAATATCAACATTTCTTGATTTTAAACACCAAAACCAAAAGACACCTGCTAAATGTTGTATTATTATATATCTATGAGACTATCACCCTTAAATGGCAATAAATGCTCCAAATTTTGTTTACTATTTTTCTGCTATTTTATTTACATTATAGTAAGTTGTAATTCCTGAAGTCATAACAAGATATTGCATCACATTGTAAAATTTTGAAAAATGTGCAAAGTAGAGAGCTAAACTAGAGATACTACATGATAAGAGACTAGACATTGGCTCACCTGCTGATTCACCATGTTTATTCAATTTATTATATACAATACTATTATGATCTGTAAATTATTTTAATGGCTCTCTGAGATAAATAAAACTATTTTCCACATATTTTAATTAAATGAAAGTGCCAGACGCTAGTAAAAATATATCACGTTTTACAGCAATCTAGTTATCTTTGAATGAACATCTGCTATTTTTGTTCAGAGTGTAGTTTCTCTCCATTAGGGTCTTTTAAAATATCTATAGTCTATGAATTCATAGAGTATAGATATTTTAAAAACATTATTTTTTAAACTGAACATATGAAATCCTGACTAAACAAAAATAAACATTTTAGAAAATATTTTTATACATGTAAGAATGCCCTAGTAGCATTCAATCATCATATTTTGCTCAGCTTTTTATTGACTCCTATAAATTTTCTTGAATAATAATAATATGGATTTATCATTTCAATCAGTATCTAAGATCGTTTTATGATTTAATAAGAAAAATTTCACCAAAAACAGATATCCAACTTATGACAAATCAAGCCGAAACTCTATGAAAATAAATTGTGTCTTACCATCAAATTTTGATCAGATCAGTTTCTAAAACTCATCGGATTCTGAACATAGTATTCAACTATTCCCGATGAGATATTTCAGATGAATTTTCAATGTGATTCATCTTTCAATGAAATTCTGATTATTGGCCTCTCAAAAATTCACTGGACTTAAATGCGAGGCCATTCAATGACCAATTATAATCGGCTGCTAGGGTACAATACAAACACATTTTTTAAAGTGATCATTGTATTTCATTTTTTTTTTTTTTAATTATTATTATTACAGTATACTCCAAGAAATCCACACAGCTTGGGACCAAAAATAGTGGGGAATTTAGAATTTTACAGATTTCAGGTATTTTTTTGTCTGTATTTTTAAATTAGAATTTTAATGCTATAAAGCATTAAAAATGATAGTGAATAGGCATAAGTAAGTATATAAGATACATATATATCAAGGGTTGATCCAGGAATTAATTTTTGGGGCCCATTTTTGTGAAAATTTATTTCTTTTTGCGATAAAAAGAATTATCGCACAAAACCTTTCACTTTAGCAGCTACTTTATATAATGTTTAATATTAAGTTAACAGCATATTACTGAACCAAGTATAGACACTTATTAAAAATAATACTGTTAACATGGAAATTTTTTACAAAACCATCATTAAAAAAAGAAAAAAAAAAAAAAAATCATGTGAAAGGGCTGCTGTTATGAATCTGAATTTTGTGAAGGCACCCACTTTATGGATTTGAATTTTGTGAAGGGACCCATTTTATGGATTTGAATTTTGTGAAGGGGTCCAATTTAGAGATTTGAATTTTGTGAAGGGGCGGCAAATGGGTTTCACCATTAGTATAAGTTCTATCATGATTTTTTTCCCTTGAAAACTTTACTACTATAAATTTCATTGTTTACATTGGTTGTGATGTGCTGATTTCTGGAATTTGCGGATTTTAGGAGTGCAGATTTCTGGAAGTCTATTGTATTATCTAGAATTAAGATATCAGTACAAAAAAGGAAGTACATACTTTTGCATTCAAAAACATGCTTTGAAGTGTTGTAGCTAATTCCATAAACTTGGGCCTTTCATCGGCATCTAATTCCCAACAATGAAGCATAACTTGATACCTAAATAACATTTACGAAACTTTAAAATTTAATATTTTATTAAATTAATTTTAAACAAAATCATACATAAAATTTACTGATGAATGGATTTTGATAAATGAACAAAACATCAACTTTCATTGTATATAACACATTACTAAAAGACACAAACATATACACTACTTACAAAACTTTGAATAAACAACATAAAATGCAACTCGTAACAATTGTTTCGGGTTGATAAAGCACACAACCCTTCATCAGGCGAACAAAATAAGCATGAGTTAGACCTGCTAACTATGCTAGTTTATCCCTAATGGTATTAAGCCCTTCCTTTTTTACACACCAGAATAGTTGTAGAGTAACACTTAGCAATATGTTCTCATGATTAAATAAGACTATTGCTCTACAGCTATTCTGGTGTGAAAAAAAGGCTGGGCTTAATATCATTACAGATAAACTAGTATAGTTAGCAGGTCTACATGAGTGCTGCAGTCAAAGCGGCTTACCTTTTACGGTGTTTATTGAAAGTTTTGTAAGTAATAATTTACAACGCCAGTTCTGTGGTGCTTTCTTATTAACAAACACATACAGTGTGTCCACATATTGTGTGCAAAAGTAAACATCCAGTTTAGTAGAGGAAATGGGCAAATCCATTAGTGATAGGGATTCTAGTCAGACTTTTGGAAAGCATAAGTATTTGTAGTTTAGTTAAATACATTTTTAACAATGATTAACAAATCTCAGAGTGGTATTTTAAATTAAAACTGCTGTTATACAATAAAGGCCAACAGATAAATGTCTGTCATATAATATGTCTCTATCAAACTTAATTCAATAAATATTTCTTTTCTTTTTTCCTTTTAAAAGAAATTTGTAGATGTTGAATATTTGATTAAATAAAGTTTAATTAAAATAAATAAATAAAAACATATATACATGAGTAATCCACAACACTAGTTTTATTTTTAACGTTTGCCACAAAAGCACTGTGTTCGTGATTTTATGCACGTGCATCCACGTTACTGACTCATTAACAAACATATGACTTATTTGTAGACTGCTGATTAAAATTAAATGTTTAAAAAAAAATTAACATTGCACTGCGTCAGAATTAATGTGTGCAGGGCCTTGCCCATGAACCAAAGACCTTTGACTCAGGAAGGGCATTTAATTTACAATTCAAAAAATTTTGATTAAAAATATACAAAAACTAGTTAGTTGTAGGGCAACTAAGGCACCTATTGAAAAATGATCATTTCATTTTATTTATTTCTCACTTCTAATAATTCATTTGCTAACAAGCCCGTGCAAAATTTTTGTACTTTATTTATCTCTTCGTTACCTTTAAAATGTAAAATTATTATTATTTTATAGACGTCATTTTTTCATATGCATGAGGAAATTTAATATTTTATAATTATTTTTTTTTTCACGTGAAAGCATATTTCATTTTATGCTTGGAAAAAAAAAAAAAAAAAAAAAGGCACCAATTAAAAAAATTTAAAAGCTTTTATTTTCATATTTTAATTCATTTAAAAAAAAATCTCATCAAAAAATCGTTACAAATAAGGTACCAAATGAAAGGGATGATTTTTTTGAATCCGTCGAATTAAACAGCTTATCAATCGGACAATTAGATTTTTTAAAATTAACTAAAGTATGAAAATTAGGTGGTAACTTGCATTCACACACAGACAGAATCCAAGGAAATCTTAGCCTTTTTAAGCATGACAGAATCAGTCAATCAGTGATGAGCGTAACTATATATGCTGATGCTCTTGAACATAGCACTTCATGAGAAGTTTACTTCTGAAAACAAAATAAGAGGTTGAAAATGCATATTTGAGTAAAACTTTACAAAGGTAAAATTTTACTCAAATATGCATTTTCAAGGTGAAATAGTATGAAAATTTAAGGATTTTTTTCAAAATGTGATTAAAAAAAAAAAAAAAAAAAAAAAAGCATGGGAAAAATGATAGATAAGAGGCTCAAATGCATATCAGGAACTGGGCCCACTTTGGGCTTGATTGGGTTCTGAATGTGCGATTAGCTTTCTGAATCCTAGGTACATTAAACTAACTGAAATTCACAGACAAATTTGCGAAGTTTACGGGGAAAATGTGATGAGTGATTTGCAGGTAAGAGATGGGTGTGAAATTTCAAAGAATATGAAAACATTCACAATGAAGAACAAAGTGGGCGGCTGTTTCTGATTGATGGTGATTTGCTTACAAAAGTTGAAGAGAAGATTAATGCAGAGTTTTTCCCAGACAGTTTCAGGAGGGTGTTGTTCCATACCTGCCCTTTAGTTGAAAAAATAGCACCCTTTTTGTCCCTCATCCAAAAAAAATTGCGCCATTCTTGCACTCCCCCCCCCTTTTTTTTATTAAAAAAAAAAGCTCCCTCACTGCCCTTCATAGAAAATAACTCTCAAACTGAAGATAAATGCTATAAATATAAATTAAATTGTGTATGACAATCAACAATCCCTGCTCAGATATGATTGTGACCCAAAAGTAAAACCCCAGACATTTAGAGTAAAAAAAAAAAAGGGGGGGAGGGGGATGTCAAATGATACACAAATTATTTAGGCCAGTAACCCACCTAGATGACAACTGAACAATGTTTCTCTATTAATTTTGGATATTATGAACAGATATCAAAATTGAATTTAAATATACCAAACAAGCTTGCAAATTATAATAACCACACCTACGCAATAAACAGAGAAACAATTGAAATCTTCAAAAAATGGCACTATGTTGTTGTTGTTGTTGTTGTTGTTGTATGCCACTCGGAAATTCCGAGCCCCGGTAGTGGAACTGACCAGATTTTTTTAAGGCATGAGGGGTGCGTCTTCCTTTATTTAGGAGGGCCTCATAGGGAGGAAGTAAAACTTTAGCTCCAGAAGCTGGTGAAAGATGGCAACACCAGCCAAACAACAGGAACTCGAATTTTGATCCATATCAGAGCGAGTTAAACCCATGTTCCGGTACCCCCAGAGGTATAATTTTTGATGGGAACTTGGAGGACTTTGCGACCACGATGGAGTTTAACGTGCACCAGTCACCATTAGCGTACACGACGGTCTTTGGCCGGCTCGAGGACCGAACCCGCAATCTTTCGATCACGAACTCGCTACTTTTACCGACCAGGCTACCGCGGCCCTACAATGGGACCATCTATTTGAATTATAAGAAGAATAGCAAAATTTCAGTTTCAACAGCGACAGCATGACATCAGGTGAAGACGACTGATGAGGCCTTGGGCCCCTGGCAAAAGATTCTCATAAACATAACTTTAAGCAAGGCCTTAAATTCTTTAATTTTATAGTGTTAAATTATGAAATTGAAGTTTAATTTGATGAGTTTTTTTTAACTGCCATGTACTTACAGGTCATCAAAGACACCTTTAGGCTGAGGAAGTCGCATGCCCTGCATGACCCTAGGGAGAACATCTATGGTATACAGTCCATTATAAGGTGAACCACCTAAAAGAAAAGAAAATATTAAACTGCATTTGATGAACATATATAGTAAAGATATTAGCATTTATTGATACTAAATTCATTATATATAAAACATTTATCTAAGAAAAAATAATAATATAGTACATCAAGAATGACAATTCTGGAATAGAAATACTTCTTTGAAAATGCTTTTATTCCCCACCTTGGAAAATAAAATGTGGACCATTTCTAAAATTTTATGTTTGATGTAATAGAATATAGAAAAAAAAAAAAAAAAGAAATGTCTGGAAGTACTATCTTTTTTTTGAAACACAGTTTTTTAAGAAACAAAAAGAAAAGAAAAGAAAAAAAAAAAAAATACAGTCGAACCTCGTTAACCTCAATCTCAACGGAGATAAAAAACTAGTTCATGTTATCAGTAGTTCATGCTACCAGTAACTAATCCTCATACAACTAAACTAATCTTCATTTTGATGGGGATTGTGGAAACAGTTCATGTTTAAAGAAATTCACATTAACAGTGTTCATGTTGAGTTTCGACTGTATATATAGTTTTCTTTTTTTTTTTTTTTTTCATAATTTATTACATTAATAATAAATTTTTAAAAACATATCTTAAATTATTCTTGCTTCATGCAAATTAAAATACAAATAGATAATGTTTAGAATTTTTTTTTTTTTCTCCACATCTTTTAATTTATTGTTGAAATCTCTAAATTGTTGGGCAATGAGAGTGATTTTACATGATCTTACGTATAAATGTCTAAGAGGCAACTCATTTTTTACCACCCTGGACCTTATTCCCTTGATATAACCGTCTTTTGAAAATTTTCAAACATTTTTTTCATTATCTTTTGACGTATTGCTTCATTTCCATGTTATTATTTATTGATTATTTCAGTCTTTCTTCCTGGTGTTTGATCACTATAATGGTAAATTATTATTATGTAAAATATACTATATATACGTTAATAGGAAATATATATATGATTCTAATAAATATGTATTTTGGTACACAAAATTATACAAAATAAATTTTCCACAAAATGAAAAAACAGGGTACAATTCAGGCAAAAATAAGGAAGGATCAGTTAGCTCCCAATCACAAATTAAAACACCATAAAAAAAGCCCTCTACATAAAATTCAATTCTATAATATGGACGACTTCACAAAATTTAAATTTATGAAATAGACACCTTTGCAATATTGGAATTTACAAAAATAGTTCTTTCAAAAGGTTTCGTTTAATGAAAATTATTCTTTTATAATGTTTTTAAATGTTTTCTGTATTATTTCCAACAAGAGCTCATACTTGGTTCAATAAAACACTTACTAACTTTGAATAGTATATAAAATAACAGGTAAAACAAAAAGTTTTGCATGGATATATATTTTTTTTTTAATTCAAAATTAAGTTTTTCTCACAAACATAGGACTTAAAAATTAAAACCAGGATATCAATAACAAAATAATAAACACTTAAAGTAGTACAAACAAATTAAAGTAAGCTTTCAACAGAGTAATTTTAGGACTAAAATTCCTTAGTATTAATATGAAAATAAAATTATAGAATTAATGTAATAATAATAATTAATTACACTAGAATAAGCAATTAAATAAACTATTTTATGTCATTTAAATTTTTAAAGAAAGGATTATTTATATGAATAACATTACTTAAATACCTTAAATATATACCTTAAATACTTAAATACCTTAAATATTTATGTTGTCCCCAACAACATAAACTTTGAAGTTTTCACGAAGAACGATGTTTTGAACGTGCTTGGCACTAAGGATGGAGGCGTTGATGTCCAAAATTAATATGCTAAGACTTGCAAAAAGGATTTTATTTAAGGTTGGTTGGTTGATTGTTGTTTAATGGCGCAAGGGATTTTATTTAAGGTATTTAAGTAATGTTATTCGTATTTTATGTCATTTTATGTGATAACAAACAACTATTTTGTAACAAGTATCACTTTTCTTCATATTGTTTATCATAACTTGTCCAAAAATCCAATTGTATCAATCTTATATTCGTATAAATAATTATTTTCTAGTTATCAGACAATGAAATAAAAATACTTACAAATATATATATAAAGAGTATTAAAAAAAAAAAAAATAATAATAATTAGTGTGCTGTAGCCTTCACAAAAATTTCTTCTATATATAAATGCAGATGATTTTCATCTCAGAGAAGTATGAAACCAAATTTCCAAAGAAACTCAATTTCATGTCCTACAGACAACACCTAAAAAAACTCTTTTAGGATATTGAGCATTTATACAGGTGTTCTTTTTTTTCTTTCTATGACATACTATGAAGTTACATTCTAATGATGATTAAAAAAAAAAAACTCTCCTATCATAGTTGCCCACTTTTATAGTTTTTGGCTATCAGAAAAATTTAAAAGAAATGTTTTGTACATATTTTGTAACAGTTTTCACTGATTAAATAAATAATAAATTTAAATTTATACGAGAGGATATTTCTTCCCTAGGACAAGAATTAAGGCTTCTACATACACAAAAAAAATTTCCTAGTTAACCCCTTACCTGCTGCCAAAAATTTACGAGATTCGCTTCAAAGTGCCACTGTACTCTTTCAACTCTGAAATGAGTAAATCTTTCAAAAACACTGTCAAAATCACTTTCAAGGTTATTTTATTGTGTTGTCAAACCGTGTCAGTAGTTTCAATGGTAGCAGTGAAATACAAAGGAACGTACAGTCGGTAACAAAAGTCTCCGAACACTAGCTAAAATTCCTATATAAAAAAATTACACTTAATACTGTTTTGTTAAATAAATCCTTGTCGAATCATGTTCTTAGTCAGTCTAAGAACAGGATTCGACAAGGATTTATTTAACAGAACAGTATTAAGTGTACCTTTTTCACATAGGAATTTTTGCTAGTGTTTGGAGACTTTTGTTACCGACTGTACTTCAGAAAAACACATATATATGGCAGTTAAGGGGTTAACTATTATAATTATAAATATCTATATATTTTTTTATTTCATAATGATTCATTAAAAATAAGTCTTATTGTGCACGTTTATATGAAACACTGTTGAATATTGTAATATTAAAAATTATGATAAAATGGGATAGTAACACCACCTGTCTGGAGATTTTCATCAAAAGTCGATATGTACTAATTCTCATTACGGTGCGATTACATGTAAATTTATATGAAATTTTGGCATTGGTTTTTGAGCTAGAGTTGTCTCTGCACCTCTCAAAATGAGTAAATCCATCATAAACAGGAAGTTGAAAATTTTTACAAAACCAATACTTCCTTCTACTGAATGCAGAAGAAAGTAATAATTAAGTATGTAACAATTTAGTATAGTATTTACAAAAAAACAAGGAATAAGTAGCTGATCAGTCCCATTTTACATTAAAAGGTTAAATATTCAAACAAGAAAAATAATAATAAATTCAATAATAAAAATATAAACAATTTTTAAGTAAATCAGTTTTAATAGATACCATTCAAAATGTAACACTCACCTATTGTCATAATTTCCCATAAAAGAACTCCAAAAGACCAACTGTAAAATGAAATAAACAATTTATTAATAAGCAAGATATTCATAAATACAAAACGTTGCTCAATATTTATTGAATATGTTTTTATCAACAGGAGATTTGATGCTAGATAAATGAATGCTGGAAAAGTCTTCAATGTGTTGAATTTAAAAAGGGATAATAAAACAGCAGTTTCAGTAGCATTCAGTGTTCTGTCACCAGTGCATAAAATCACGAAAGAAAAGTACTTCTATATGCTAGAAGAGAATTGGATTCTATGAGTGTTTATCAATCAACAGCATTAAGAAGAATGTGGAGGTTGGTTGGGTTTTACATTGCACTTGTGATGCACAATGGCAGGGTTGCTACACAAATCAGGAGAAAAAATTCCCTGAGTTTTCCCTGTCTCTTTTAGAAGTAAAATAGATGACATGCAATCATGCAACATTAGAATCTAACATGTTTACAAATCAATTGAACATATTTAAGGTTTATTAATTTTATTAACTTACTATAGTTGAAGAAAAAAAACATAATTGATTCATTACAAAGCACTAAAATTTAAAAAAAAATTTCCACTGTTTTTCCAAAAAATTTCAAAATTCCCTGAGTTTTCCCTGTTTTTGCAATAAATTTTGAAATTCCCAGAGTTTTCCCTGTTTTTTAATAGATTTTTCAAATTCCCTGAGTTTTCCAGGTTTTCCAGGTACCGTAGCAACCCCGAATGGGCAATTGGCAACGGTTTGGGACTCACCCCTAGAGGTGGTCCAGAGGCATGCCATCACAATTTTGATTTTCTACTGAAGAATGTGGGGGACTAATCTATAGAAAATTGAGAAGTGGTAATTGTGAAAAATCTAGAAAAAAATCAAGTGTGGATTGAATATAAAATTTCCAACAATGAGACAAAGAGGGGTACAGTGAAACCACAATTAACAACAGCATAACAGGGCCACCTATTGGCCAATATGCACCTAAACTGAATCTGCATAATGTTTCATAATGACCTCTCACATATCAAGTTTTGTTCAATTTACATAAAAAACCCCAAAGAAACAGCCTTTTCTTAAATGAAAGAAATCACAGTGTGGCAGCACACCTGTTGAGCTATTTGCACTAAGAGTTGACACTAATTTATGTAAAGGTGCAACTACATGTAAATTTATATGAAATTCTGTGCAGTAGTTCCTGAGATAGAGTTCCCACAAAATTTTTGTCACATACACAAACAGACATTTTCTAAAAATGATCAAATCATACTCTGGACCTGCCAAAATGTGTAAATCCATTGAAAAACCCAAAGTCTAAAATTTTTATGAATTCAATAAATTCTTCTATTTAATATAGAAGTAATAAAATAAATAAAAGCTGCAGAATAGGAATATATAAACAGGAAAAAAAATCAAACATGTTACTTCCAAATCTTACTTCAATCCTACTCCAATCCTATTTTAACTTGCAGATTCATTACGTAATAATATGCTTGAGAATGCAATGTATTTTAACATGTCTTATTGATATAATGATTTTGGATTTTTTTTTTTTTTCTGAATTAAAATTTAAATAGAGGGATAATTTACTGTACTTGAGTAAATTTTAATAACATGGGAAATTTTTTAATTGTATATTTAGTAATAAGAGAATTAAGTGTATAAGTCAAATATGTGCTACTAAATTTCCCAAATACAAATACAGTAAAATAATTCTAATAACAATCGATAGAGAATAAAATCCACTAACATTTAATTTTTGTTGTAATAGAAGTTATGTGTATAGTAAGAAGAGCTTTAAGGAGGACCGTGACACCAAAATCGAGTAAAAAAAATTTTATTATAATTGTTTTCAAAAATACTTCAGACTTCCACAAATAGAATCCTTGACAGTACATCTTTTCCACAGGATATCACATATCCCGAGGCATGAAAAAACATACCAAGAACGTCCTCAGAATGTACTGTTAGTGTTACGGATGACATAAACCAGATGTTTTTTACTACAAATAATTTCGGGAGTGACTGTGACTCAGTGGTAAAAATCCTGAAAATTAGAGCCTCAAATAAGAAAAAAAAAAAAAAAAAAAAAAACAGAATATCAAATTATATTCAAATTATTTAAACCAGAAGCCTCAAATCTTTTTAAAATTCATTCACATATCACTTGGATAACCAAAGAAAACAAAATATAACTTTGTAAGAAATATGAAAATATAGATGGATTAGATTAAAAACCCTGAAATAAGGGACAGCTCCTGAACACAAACACCTCTGTAATTTAGAAGATATGGCATTTTTTATGTTATCACATCTGTACAAATTCTGCCCTCTGATGAAAAGTTTAAATCCATTTATCTCAAAATGAATTTTTTTTTTTTTACAATTTCTAAATTTTAAAGTATGTTATTACTAAAATTCATTCTCATATACATGTTTAGAACTTTGCAAATAGTTTCTGCATTATATATTTTTAATAAATTGATAATGCTTAGACAAAAGCCCGCCTGGCTTCTGAATTAAAATCAATGAACACTGCTTTGTGTTCTTCATCTTTGACCAAAATTCTTACAAAGTAACATTTACACAATTCTGCAAATGATATAATAAAAAGATAAAATAAAATATTGCAATATTTAATTGACATTATCATTAAAAAAAAAAAAAAAAAAAATCAAAAATTAAATATAGATTGCAAACTATAAACAAATATAAAAAATACATATATATAGAAAGAGAACCATTTTTTTTTTTTTTTTTTTTTTTTTTTTTTTAACCCTTTGAGTGCTATGGACGCACATATGCGTCCAGCGAAAGTCATTAATATAGACTATAGACGCAAATACACGCTTAGCAGATGTTATCAGCATACTTAGATAAAATGAAAAACTTTCTGCAAACACATAAATCTCAATGAAAAATTTTCTGCAACCCCCCCCCCCCCCCCCCCCCCCCAAAAAAAAAAAAAAAAAAAAAAGGTTCAAATAAATAAAGTCATAAAACAACAAATATATAACTAAGGAAAAAAAAAAATTCAAAATAAAGCATTTTCATAAATTGATTTAGAAAAAAAAATTCCTACAAAAAAAAGAAAATCTTTTCTTTATTTTTTATTTTGTTTACAAGTTTGGTATAGATAGGAAACATAAATTTTTAATTTAATTGAGGAAAAATAGATTCATCAACTTTAATAATAAAATCTAAAAATAATTACGTATGTGAGAAATATCGATTACTTCTATCGCTTTACTGTTTCTAGAATTGGTCATTGGTCACTGTTTGAAGATGGGAAAGGTTGGGGGGGAGGTTAAGTAAAAAAAATTAATTACATAATAAGAAATATTAAACTCTTTTGTTTCTAATTCTAGAATCCAAAAGGCGAATTTAAAATTAATACTGTCATGGAGTAAGATTGGGATACAAAAGACTTCAGCAGAACACTTGACTGCTGATCGCTAGTTATAGATAAGAAAAGGGGGAAAGGGCAAAAAATAATTCCATGAACAAGATGTATTTAACAATTTTATTTCTTTATAGGTTCTAGAACGTCATAATGCAAGGTTAAAAAGAATATTGACATTTATGTTGTAGATGTAGAAAGATTGGGAATCTGGAGGCTTTGCCGATCGTTAACAGGGTTTCTTTTTCTTTCTTTCTTCTTTTTATTTTATTTATTTTTTATTTTTAACGAACGATATCCGCGACTTTTTTTGAAAGCAGAAGAAATTAATTCATAGAATTCAACAAATTAGGGGGAAAAAAAAAAAAAATTTTTTTTTTTGTTTTTTTTTTTTTTTATGAATGCTGAAAATTTTTCTGCAAGGAAGAAAATCTTTCCGCGAACGGCGTTCGCGCGTTCGTGTATATTATCTATGTCTGGTTATCAGCATGGACTATGGACGCAAATACGCGCCCGGCAAAAATGATCAGTGTACTATGCAACACTCGCATAAAGCGCGTCCGCGATAAGAATGAGACAACTTGATTCTCATTTATTTTCAACAAAATATTACTTACATGAATGCTACTTGCATGAAATTGACAAACAAACATTTTTAATCACTTTTGATACTTTAAATTGAAGAATATACACCTTTAAGTCCCATTTTGTGAAGATTGCTTCTAGCTGTCATCATGGCATTTTGTACAGTTTCTTTGGTTACTGATTTAAGGAGACGATGATAAACCCTCTTGAATCATCAGCGCCAACCGCGCGCCATCCATATGGACCACATAGGCCGCGAGTATTCAGCACTCAAAGGGTTAATTATCAGTATTTTAACTTTTTGTCAAAAAGAAAAGGGTATTTTCATTTGATCTATTTTATCTAAAAGAAATAGGCCTTCATCCTAAAAGCAAAAATTGGGGGCAATGCATTACCATCATATTCATACCTACATTTTTTATCTGGTGAAAGTTAACTATTATTGTTACCTGAAAAAATTATTCTGAATTCTTTTGCAATTAATGATGTTTGCTTACAAAGTTATTATTATTGTTGTTACTTTTTAACACTAGTTTTTTGGTGCATTTTTAACTATTAACAGTAGAATGTACATATCTGAGGTAAATACGCAACAAAATCTTACATTGAAAACATGCAATCAGATTATATGTTGAAAACTTGGCAGAAAACAAACAAACAAAAAACTTTTTGCATTAAAATATCAGCAACTAGCTGAAATCTCATTATTTTTCAAGTTTAATTAAAAAAAAAAAAAAAAAAAAAAAGAAAGAAAGAAAGAAAACTGATGCAATTAGGATGAAAGAGAAAAAAAAATAAAAAGGTTCCAGCAGTTTCAAAATTTTACAAATGATCTCCCTTTAAATCCTCTTTTTTCCTCTTTAAAGGCTTTGAGCCATTTTTTTAACAACATAGTAAATATGAATGAAAAAATCTTCATAAATGTTTCTAGTCTAAAGAGCGTTCAACTTGCACAGCATACTCCTTTTTTACCTCCAATGCTGTCCAGATTCAGTTATTTTTTTAAAAAATCAAAAATAATTTTTGGCTCATAATGTACTGGATGATTTAGTTTTAAATAAAATCATTTGGTTATAAAGTAAAGCAGTGTATACATTACTTACACATCACTTTTACTTGTGAATGTATTCAAATTGAGAACTTCAGGTGCCATCCATCTTGTGTATGATAATTTCTAAAAATAAATAGTAAAAAGTAACTTAGAAGTTTCAGAATGTGAAGTAAAATTAAACTTATGAAATTGCTGCAAAAAATGCTAATATATGAAAGCACGGACTAATCTATAAATTATTTTTATTTTCTAAATGTCCAAAATGTAAAAAATAAATAAGTTATATAATTACATCACAAGGTCTGTTCTAAATATTTGCATCATATCAAAGGTGAATACATCTAAGAATTTGTTGTAAAAAATTTATTTTAAATAAGCATTTAATAAAAGATTTTTTATAAAAATTATACCTCATATAGAGACATGATATGACATCCCACGTGTATTTGTAGAAAACCACAATTTATAAAAGAATTTACTGTAAAACACGTATAAAATATATTTAATTAAAATCATTAAAAATTAATGCAAGTTCCTCAGCATGTTCCTCAACAGATTAATGCATAGCCTCAACTGTTCCACTAAAATGTGTCTCCATAGTAAACTAAATGAAGCTTGACTCTTCACCTTTGGACTGTTTTCATTTGTAATTGATCAGTTTCATCTACTTCAAGTTTAATAACTGTAACCGAAATATATTTCTTATGTATATATAATGTTACTGTACTTCTTGTTAAAAATAGCTATGTCCTGATGATGCGCTGATGTTCAGGGCGAAAGGCCTTGACACGATGTGTTTTTTAATGATTTTAATTAAATATATTTTATACGTGTTTTACAGTGAATTCTTTTATAAAAAGATCTTTTGTTACTCATTACTGCAGGGGGGGGGGGGGACTGATTAATGTTGATAAATACTTTAGGGTCACTATTACAACCAACACATAAGATGAACTTTCGAAGCTGCAGAGGATTATTATTAGTAACTAACTGGGTCTTTGCCTGCCTAGCGGTCAATGTTTTAAAATGAACCTATTTTCAAATTTGTCATACTGGCAAATGAAAAACACTGGCCAAATATCGTGATAAACAACTAATAATGATAAAAACTATTATTTAAAATTTAACTGTTTTTTATTAACATAACAGAACTCAAGTCATGAAATATAATTTAAATTTAATTATTTATGAAAATTAACTTCAGTGTAAATTCGTCATAATCATTACTAGTTTATTTGTTAAAAGGATAATACCTAAATATTCCAAATTTATTTATTTTTTATTATTATTTTTTTTTACTATACCTGAATTTGATCCCTATAACAGAAATGTACCATAATTGTTTTTGGCTTGAATGTATTATTATTTATATTATTTTTAACATTACCAAATTTATTATCATTTATATTATTTTTTATATTATCAATTTTTTATTATTTATTATAATCACTTTATTTATTTATTTTTCCTTTAATCTAGTAAAATATTTTGACCACAGTTTGACAGTTTATAGTGGTGGTTGAGAAAGAAAATCGTCAAATTGCGAATTGGCTGTCCTTACATAGAATTACATCTATTCTTTTCAATAATCTTTTAGACTTATTTTATTTGTCTTCAAATCACAGGTAAATTTGCTTTCTTTCTTTTTTTTTTTTTTTTTTTTTTTTTTTTTTCAGTGCATTGTTGTAATTAAGATGCCTTTTCTTTCCTCTGCTGAATCATCCTTTTTCTATTATTTTATTCATTCCTCCAAACCAAAGATAAAAATTTATTTTCTTTATTTCAATAAATTGTTTTGGGAGATATGGTCATTTATCATAAAGAAGATAATCAGTTTGATATGTCCAATGGAAATAACAAACCATAAAAGAATTTTAACACATAAAAATATCCATATATGTATCCTAAGGAATAATATAAAAACAAAAAAATTTTGTATTCCAATAACAATCTATGTCAGGAAAAATAAATATATAAATATATAACAAAAAAGTAAATAATTATGATCCAGCTTTTGAATGCTATAAAGAATGAAAATAAATACTCATTTGAATTGTATATATAATTAAATTTTTCAATCCTTTCAATGTTAGCAGTTTTCAGCATATCTGTTTAACGATTTATAAAATTAATATTATGCACAGAATAAGCACGAAAATTTGATATTTTATACTACAGACAATTATTAATCTTATTTTCTAAAAATAAAAGAAACATATATTTAAAATTTAGTCATACCAGCTCTTCACCAATACTTTTGGAAATTGATATACAGAAATCTTGTTAATGTATTGGCTAATATCTAAAATTTAATAAGTATCTGTAAAATTCACACCATATATAGATGGATATTTTTAATATTTATAAGAAACTGATAATTTCTATATTCCTATCTTTGGAGAAGAAGAAAAAGAAAATTAATACAGTACCTGCTGCTTATTAAAATCATATTCGTTCTGAGCCAAAGTGATTTTATTAAGCAGCTGATTTTTATATTCGTCGAACATTCATTGCACTCAGAAAAATGAATTACTTCCCTGAATTCAGAAATTTTAAAAAGTAATGAATAATGGAATTAATAATGGTTCCAATAATGGAATTAATAAACAATGTTAATTAATTGTTCCTTCAAAATCCTAAGTTCCGATGTGCTTTCCTTTGAGGAAAATCTTACGTTCCCAAAAGTTAATGCTTTTTTTTTTTTCAATTTAAAATCTTTCCATTTAAACATCTTGCTTCTTAGTTATTTCAAAACAACAACTAGAAATTGTCTTTTAATAATTCAAAATAAATAAATATATATATCACTTGCAAATCAAATCAAATTTGTAACTTATTACCGCACTTTGAAGAACATACATTTTTTATTTAAAATAGATTGATAATAAGACAAGTTGTGGGGTACATTTAATTTCTAACTATGCTACAAGTGTAAAATTTTTGACAAAGAGACATAACGAAGCAATTGCTGCGATTTATTTTCTTTTTTATTTCAGATAAAAAATTTCAGTGTAAATGAAAAATCTGCATAGCATGCATAAATGACATTTTTGTTGCTGAAGAGATTTTTTTTAGTTTATTAACCGGTGATACTGATTTTATTAAGTGGCAGTTTTAAAAGTAGTTTGTATTGATTTGATTCCAGTCCCAGCAATTTGATCAGATTAAGCGGCCGATTTTATTAACCAGTGAATTTATTAAGCGGCGGTTACTGTATTTTACAGGGTTCATATTCATATGGGAAAAAAATTCCCTAAGTTTTCCCTGAGTTCCCAGACAATTTTCAAGATAATATTAGCAACATATTACAAGAAACGCTCCTCTAGACCAGGACAAAATACACAGCTACTTCCACTGTATGGTGTCATATTACTGTCGACAATGATAGAAATTCAGGTAGAAATTGTTTCGTGCGTATTTTCACAATACTTAATCAATTGAATTTTCATATGAAGCTGAACAAGAAAAATATAACTTCAGAGAAAGAAAATATTTATTTTTCCAGGTTTTATAACCGATTTTCCCTGACCTTTAATGAAAATTTTTATTTTCCCTGACTTTTTTTAACAAATTGCAAATTCCCTGAGTATTCCCTCTTTTCCAGGTTTTCCCTGATGAATATGAACCTTGTTATAAAACATATCATGAAAAAACAATATCAATATGATATTAAAAAAAAAAAAAAAAAAAAAAAAAAAAAAAATTACTTTTCCTAATGGGTTAAAATATCCAAGGCCAAAATGAGCAACTTTTGGTGTAGATCCTTCAGCTATAATCACATTTCTGGAAGACAAATGACGATGCAGAATCTAGGAAAGGGAAAGATATTTAATAAATAATATATGAAAAGCAATTTCTTATTTAATAGAATGGAAATGTATCAGAAAAGAGTTTTTTTCTCACGTTGTAACTAAAATTTCATAATTAAAATCAAATACTTGTTTAATTAATTACTTCTATCAACAATTAGCACATAATAAAATCAAGACTAAAACATTTTGAAAGTGGCCAGTGGTCACTAGACAAAATCATTTAAATATTCACTTTTATATCATCTCATTCACTCATACAATTTTTACATGTAATTAAAAATTAAGTGAGTATTTAAAAATGTCTAAGTCACACATAATATAATAAATTAAAGATTATTATTCAGAAGAGTGGATAAATTTCTCACAATAATAATAAAAAAAACTTAATTTAAACTTAAATTTCTCATTATTTAAATTTGGGGGAAGTTGAAAAACACAAGGTTCCCACTCAATTTCGAAAATAAAATTTCCTGACTTTTGCAGGTTTATTTTTACAAAATTCCAAGTCACAAAATTTGGTTCATGATACAAAAGAAAGTTTTGCAGCATAAAAAATAATGTACAACATAAAAAATAACAGAGTACGTTTTAAACTACATGTTTAAAAAGCATTTTCCAGGTTTATATAATCTTTTTTTCAGGTTTTGGGGCAATATTTCCAATTTTCTCTGACATTTCTCTGACTTTTTCCCTCCTAATTTCAAATTCCCCTGACTTTTCCAGGTTTTCGAAATTCGCCAAAAATATAAGAATGTTTGCCAATAATGAAACAAAACCTTTGCTTCTGATGTACCTACTTATGCAATATCAATGCATGTCATTATGACAATTATTCGTTTATAAAAATTATCAAATACACATTTTTTCCAAAAGAAACTTTAAAATTACGTGATTTTTTATAAGTTCATTTTAAATTTGCTTGTTTTCATAAAGGTCTATTTCAAACTAATCAAATTTATCAAGAGTTTCTAATTTTTTTTTTCAAGTTAAAATAAAAAATCTGGAGTGACTCCACTCGACTTTCCGAACATTGAGTAATTAACAGTTTTGTAGATAAAATAAAGAAAGAGGAGTTGTTAAACAAACAAAAGAGAGAAAACCATAATAGAGTGTTTGAGTATTTTTCTCCATCTATTACACGATGTTTTATTTAACGCTACTGAACTTTGAGCCCATAGATCATAATGATAAAGAATTTTTCGTTGTGTCCCTGTAAAAACCTATAAATGCTAGATTCACCAAAATGCTTATAGTTAGTGCAACAGTGATTTATAATACTCATATAAATTTTCAGCTCAATTCAATAAGGCGTTTAGATGCTATCGTACTTTTAAAAATTTAGTCCCATAGGCCATAATGATAAAGAATTTTTCTTTGTGTCCCTGTAAAAAAACTGTAAGTGCTAGATTCATCAAAATCTATACAGTTAGTTCAACTGTGATCTATAACATGTGTACAAATTTTTTGCTCAGATTAATAAGGCGTTTAGACGCTATCACACTTTTAAAAATTTGGCCCCATAGGCATAATGATAAAGAATTTTTCTTTGTGTCCCTGTAAAAAAACTATAAGTGCTAGATTCTCCAAAATCTATACAGATTGAGTATTTGTGACCTATAATATGTGTATAAATTTTTTGCTCAATTGAATAAGGCGTTTAGATGCTATCGCACTTTTAAGATTTTGCTCCCATAGGCCATAATGATAAAGAATTTTTCTTTGTGTCCCTGTAAAAAAACTATAAGTGCTAGATTCACCAAAATCTATAGGGTTCGTACTATGGTGACTTACAATATGCGTACCAACTTTCAGGTTAATCGAACAAAGCGTTTAGACGCTAGCGTGTTCACTCACAGACATACACACATACATACACACACACATACATACATCATTGTAAAAATAGTGAAAACGGACTCAGGGGACCTCAAAACGTATAGAAACATCAAAATCTCGAATTCGGATTTTTGACATGATTACAATACTTTCCTCACTATAGTGTTCGGAAAGTAAAAATGACAACTGCAGTAAATTTTAGGAATTGTTAATTTTCAAAAACTGATCATCATGTGATGAATGGCAGCGTTCACTGCATATATATTATATTTTCCCTTGCGTGAAATTAATGCTGGCAGGTTTACACTATTCCTGTAAAATTGAGAAAACAGACATGTTTGCTATAAAATTTTGGAGCTGGGCCAAAACTTTTCAAAACTTTTTGCAAAAGTTATATCGATCGAATGATCATTTAAAAATATAAACACTATCTGCAGGGAAGATGTTGCATATTCTTATTGTTTTGGATGTCGTTACCATTTCTCAATTTACAGACTAAATATCCCATGCGTTTTAACCAATCTTTTAAGGCTGTACATCAGTCAGTACCCTTTCTCCCTTCCCATGTTATCCTATGGGATTTTTATTACTTTGTTTTATAAGAATATCTCATTAAAAAATGAAGTTTTTTAAATTCTGTTTTTTGAATATAACTATTCGAATATGTTGCCTTTTAGCTTAGTAAGCAATTTTTTGAAAAAAAAAAAAAAATAAATAAATAAATAACTATTTTATTTCATTAAGTAATTTAGAGCTCTAAGTTTGGATCTCTAAATGAAATGTTTAAATTTATTTTTTTCAAAAAATTACTCTCTAAGCTAAAAGGTGACATACTCAAAGAGTAATATTAAAAAAAAACTTTATTTTTAAATGACAGGGATGAGATTAACAAAAAGACAAAAAAGCTGAAACTATACACAAAAGCAAGACGTTGAAAGGAAATACTAGTTTTAATGACAAATTCTGTTATTAAAGTAATAAATGTGCTTTTTATTTCAATCTGTAAAAGAAGAACATATGGTTATGCTTTACTATTCAATCAAGTTTTAATTGGTTAATTGATGCACATCAGAAGCACAAAAAAGCTGAAATGCTAAATTTACAAAAAAGCTGAAATCAGCTGAAAAGCTGAAAAATCTCCTCCCTGAAATGAGATACTCCTGTAAAACAAAGCAACAAAAATCCCATTGGATAACATGGGAAGGAAGAAAGAGGGAATCTTACTGATGTACAGCCTTAAGAGTCCCCAGTAGTCAGATACCTTCCTTTCTCCTTCCCCATGTAATCCAATGGGATTTTTGTTGCTTTGTATTGTCTGGGTGTCTGGCTCAAATATAAAGTTTTTCGATTTCTGTTTTTTGAATTCCATTCTTTGAACATGTCACTTCCCTTCTTAGGGAGTAATTTTTTTAAAAATCAATTTAAATATTTTATTTCATTAAGCAAACTTAAGGGTATAATTTTCAATCTCAAAAAGAAATATTTAAATTGTATTTTTAAAAATTTGCTCCCTAAGAAAAAAAAGTGGCATGTTCAAAGAGAGGAATTCAAAAAACAGAATTTGAAAACACTTTATTTTTGAGAGCGATATCCGAAAAATACAAAGCAACAAAAATCCCACTAGATTATATAAGGAAGGAGAAATGAAGGTATCTGACTACTGGGGACTCTTAAATACATGCTATACAGTCAAGAGAAATTATTATTTATTTTATTTATTTATGAATTTTTTTGTTACTATTTCGCTGGCTATAAAGTATTTTTAAATCATATAAAAAAGTATAAAACCACTTTGAAAAACAAGTAGATAAAACATTTTTATTAAAACACGACACAAAGCTTTTCGCTATTATAACAAGAGCATCATCAGGTGTAAGTAAGTTAAATAGTAGTCAGCAATATATAATTGAGAAGTTCAATACGGTTAAAGTTACAGTAAAAAAAAAAAAAAAAAAGAAAGTTCAGTTCATAAAAGATCACACAAGAACCACAGTGCAAAGAAAGGAAGTACAGTCCACCAAAGGTCACACAGGAACTGCATGGCAAAAAAAAATACTTCCTTTTTTTTTTTTTTTTTTTCTAACCATAACTTTAACCGTATTGAACTTCTCAATTATATATTGCTGGCTACTATGTAACTTACTTACACCTGATGATGCTATTGTTATAATAGCGAAAAGCTTTGTGCCGTGTTTTAATAAAAATGTTTTATCTATGTGTTTTTCAAAGTGGTTTTTATACTTTTTAGTTCCCCATCATACTATAGGTATGGGGAACTTAGGTAATCGTGAAAAATTTCGACCTTTGTTTTTTGCCTTTTTTATACGTTTTCAGGTGTGAAGAATCCGAAAATGACAAAATTTGTATGGTGTCTGTCTGTAGGGTGTCTGTTAGTGTGTCAGTGTGTCAGTCCGTTAGTGTGTTAGTCCATTAGTTTGTTAGTCTGTTAACACGATATCTCACGAACAAATGATCGCAAAGAGGTCAGATTAGTTTTAAAATATTACTTTCCATACTGGCAAGAACCCTATTCATTTGCAACATTCGAATTAAAAAACTTCGTAAGTTATTAGAAATTTACGATTTTCTTAACATGGGAGAATAGGACAAAATTTCACTTAAACGTGCATTAAATGGAAACTTTTTACTGTAAAAATGTCGGACCAGTTTTAAAATATCAGTTTTCATGCCGGAATGAACATCAGTAACTATAAATATGCTACTTTGAAAATTTCGCAAGTTATTAGAAATTTACTAGTTTCTTAACATTGCAAAATAGAGCAAAATTTCACATAAACATCAATCTTGAGGGATATTTTCATCGTAAAGATGTCAAACCACTTTCGAAATATTATTTAGGATACTGGCATGAATATCACAGACTATGGTTTTTCCAATTTAAAAAAATTCGTAAGTTATTTGGAAATTACGAATTTCTTAACATGGCAGAATAAAGCAAAATTGAGCATAAACTTCCATTTTGAGGATCATAAATACATTAGACAACTTCAAAATTACATTTATGATATTTGTTTGAACATGATTGAATACAAATATTCTAACAGGAAAATTTCGTAAATTATTCGTATTCTACGATTTTATCAACATAGCGAAATTGTAAATTTTTCATATAAATCTGAATTTTGAGGTTTATTGCATTGGAAATAGTAGCATGAAAATTAAACAACAGAATTGACCCTGATAAAAAAAATTAATAGATTAGAATAAGATAAATATATCGAAGTGAACGGTGGATAGCCTATTAGGCGGGGATTTCATTCTGTCACTGTATCAAGCTTTGGTCAAACTCATTTCTTTTAACATGATTATAATATGTCTCCCACTAGAAATTTATGAGAACATATAAATATGATGGGGAACTGAGCAGAGTCCACCTATGCCAACTAGTTTATATAATATATATACACATGAAATGTTTTCTAATTTTAAACTTTCGGTAGTTTTTAATTTTAATTATTTTTAAATCAGTTAATGTCTGACTATTGACAATAACCCATTTAGATAATAATTTAAACTCACTCCTCGATCAGCAAGATGAGCCATTCCTTGAGCAATACCAACAGCTAATTCAAGCAGAAGCGGTTCTGAGAGACTAGTAACTTTGCTAGCAGGTTGCTGTTGCCTACTCCTCAGTAATAATCCCCTCAGAGAAGATGGATGGTGTTCAATGGCCACTTGAAGAACATCTTTAAAAAATAAAATCATTAAAATTTATCAAGATATTTTAATTCAAACACATAAAATCTCTTAAGAAAATAAAAAAATCACAAAATTGTAGATATTAACCCGTTAGTAGTCGCTATAGACAGCACCACCTATTACAGATTACGCACTTTTTATTTAACTGTCACCAATAATTTTAAGAAGTGATGTGATCGACGTTTCTTCGATTTTATTCGCATTTTAAGTATATCAAATGCCACTTCTAAAAATTTTTGGTGGCTATTGAATAAAAAAACCTGGCAACTCTGAAGGATGGGCGGCAAATCGACCAACTAGCGACTGCTAACGGGTTAATAAAGTATTACCCGGAATTGATTTAGATTTTAAATTCTGTGAAATTTTTATTGAGATTAATGGAGAAAAAAATACAGTGTAAAACCTTATATCAGTCACTGTATAATGCTTAATATCAGGTTAATAGTATTTCATTAAAACAAGTACAAACACTTGGGTGAAATAATACTGAAAATATGAAACTGTACTTTTTTTTTTTTTTTTTTTAATAAATTGATTATTTTTATAAAACAAAAATTTTGTGAAAAAATCAGTTTTATGAATAGACCTATTTTATAAATTTGATTTTTGTAAAGGGACCTATTTTATGAATTTGAATTTTGTGATGGTTGGTTGGTTGGTTGGTTGGAGGATTAAGGCCGATTGACTCCTTATGTGTCCTAGGCCTATAGGGGGAATGCCCTCCGTGGGGGTCTTTCTAAGGGGTCCCAGCCCGTATTTACGTGAGTTTCGGAGGAAACCACGGAAAACTCCGAACGGCTAGGTCGATGAGCGCGACCTGGGATCGAACCCGGCACCTCCCATCTACCAGCTTTGAGCGCAGAACCGCTCAGAATTTTGTGATGAAATCCATTTTATGAAGTGGAATTTTCTGAAGGAAGCAATTAAAGACCCTGTGGTGTCTTGAAAAATCATGTCACACACTTTCAACAAATTAACAGTTTAATAATAATAATAAATCAAATTTAAGTGCACATTTCAAAATCAAACATTTAAATAAAAATAATGATCGCAAAAGCAATGTCTAACAGGGCCTATTAACCCCACATAATATCTAAATCAATAATAAAGTCTGGCAACAGACTCTGAGAAGCTGCAAAAATAAGGATAGTAAGCCTGCCAGGACGGGGGCATCAATTTCCTTGCCCTTTCAAAACATGTACAAATCTCAAGTTTCCTTGTCATCAATCCGTGGTCCTATAAATCTCATTCAATGAGGCTGAAACAGCATTCAATGAGGCTGTAACAATGAAACTGGACACGACCCTTCCTAGTTGATCTCCAGACTCTTGAAGGTAAGACGGAAATGCTGAACATTTCAGTCTTCTGCCAAACGTAGACAGACTGCCAGACAGTGACCACACATCATGAAATTCTGAGAAAAGGAGAACATCCAGTGTCCTAAAAGGCACAGCTGGTTCCTTTCTTATGATATCACAACCCTAATTTTTGCCTAATCAACTAATGATTACAAAAAGTAAAGAACTGCTCCCACTGTAATCTCACTAAAATCATAAAAAGACATCTGGAAATTTTGATAATTTTTAGCTAAAAATATTTGTTTTGTTTTGTTTTTACTTTATTTTGTTTTTAAATTATCTGCCTTGTCATTCGATACAACGAACAACTATATAGCATCTTTTAAATTAAAATTGTATTTAAAGCATTTAAATTACTATTAAAAAAAAGTATAGACCTTACGTTTAAGCTTCAACAAAACTTTAGTGAAGTACTTTCTTTATTAGAAGGATCCCTTTAATCCTCAACAGGAAATTTGATGGTGGTATTTGGCTGTGGCGAACTTCGAAACTGATGTTTTCATTTCTTTCTCTCCTTCAAGAGGTGGCGCCATGCTGGGTCCAGGCCGGCCTTTGATTCGCTGCCGTTGCACGCCTTGGAGTGGTTCAAAATTTCGACAGTTTCACAAAAATAGTTCATTATAATAATCAAAACTATGCTTTGTTCCATGAAACAGTTGAAATTTTTAAACACTCTGAGGGATGGAATATCAGTGAATCAAAGGCCAGCCTGGACCCGGCATGGCACCACCTCCGGAAGAAAACAGAGAAACAAAAGCTTCAGTTTCAAAGTTTGCCACGGCTAAGTACCACTGTCAAATTTGGTGAGGATGAGGGGGATCCCCTAATAAAGAAAGTACTTCACGAAAGTTTTGTTGAAGCTGAAAGATAACGTGTATACTTATTTTTTATGGTATATAGCATCTGCCTTTTAATTAGAATTATTACAGGTATAAGAAATTCTTCTATTTTTTTTTTTTTTTTAAGGAAAAATTTAACATTACAATTTGTTGCAAATAAAGGTGAGAGAATATAAGATTAACTAAATAGGTATTGTGAAAAATATGTGTTTAAACAAATATTCCAGATTTATTTTCCCTTAAGATCAAAGCAAATTCAGTATCAAAGAATAAATTCTAAAATATAATAATGCTAACAAAATTCATAAAAGTAAGAATTTATTCCTACCTCTTTCATCAGAAGCACCAAGAAATTCCACAACATTAGTGTGCAATCCAACTCTAGTCATCATGTCAAGTTCAATTAATAAATTTCTTTTTTCTTTATCTAATAAAGCAGCAGGTGCTGAAAGAGAATGCATTTTGAATTATTTTACAAGATAAGTCTGAATAAAATAAAATAAATAAACCAGATGCATGGTTTTGTTTTTAGAACTTTGTATTTTTAATTATGCTGAATCCAAAAATGACTAACTATTTCTGCCCATCGTCTCCCCCCCCCCCCCTACAAAATAATAACTTCAAAAAAAAAAAAAAAAAACACTAATTTGAATAAAATTAAACATAATTTATACGTCTCATTAATATATTAAAACCAATGTAACATTTAAAATGAGATAAAGAATACAAAAATTTAAAACTTTAAAAATACATTTTAATTAAAAACATTAAAACACAAGACAGACGTTTCGGCTAGAACACTAGCCCTCCTCAGTGTCAAACATACAAGCACAACATTTACAAAAATTCATAATACATCATAGCAAGATTAAATATTCAGGAGGAGTAGCTTAGGCTTCTTAGCTTCATTGCAACATTCTGCTTTGAACGAGGCTAAAGCTATTCCTCCTGAATATTTAATCTTGCTATGATGTATTATGAATTTTTGTAAATGTTGTGCTTGTATGTTTGACACTGAGGAAGGCTAGTGTTCTAGCCGAAACATCTGTCTTGTGTTTTAATGTTTTTAATTAAAATGTATTTTAAAAGTTTTAAATTTTTGTATTCTTTATCTCATTTTAAATGGTTACATTGGTTTTAACACTAATTTTATTACAATAAACTAAACACATTCTTTCACACAAATGAACAAACAATTCCTTCATGATATATTTAACATCCACTCTTTGCCTGTGAAGCTTTTGCTTCCTTGTTTGATGCCCTTTGGAACACACTTTCAGTTTCAAACTTTCCACTGCCCTATGTCTCTCTACTTTCTATTATTTTTTAAATTCACGCTGAAAAATATTGTTTTAAAGTAAGAAACATTTATAGAATATCAGGGTAATCATTAGAGGTAAAACTGGATGAGAATTTCTCATCCTTACTTACAAAGTGAAATTTCTGAAAGCAAATGAGGACAGAAATATACTTCAGAAAAAATTAATATTCTGAATTTTTTTAAATACTAATAATGCTTATTAAAACAGGAATAAACTACTACGTCAGAAACGCCAAAGAAAAATTATTGAGGTGCATACAGCTGTTTTGGTAGCCTAAAGCGTACCGTCATCAGTGCAAAAAAAGAATTCTGAATCTGGAGAAGTACTCGTATATATAGGAGAGGGACCGGATTTAGTTCAACCAATAGGATTACGGAAGAGGTGGGGAGTGTGGCCAATAGGAATTAAGGAAAGTGTAGCTGTGTAAACAGTAGAAAAATTAAGAAAATGTGGACTGAATGTAAAATTTCCAACAATCAGACAAATAGGGAACAGCGAAATCACAATTTACAAGGTTTTTAAAATTTTTATAAATATGAAAAGCTTCAAAGAAATTGAGTTCATGAATGGATTTAGGTCTGCAAATTAGTTTAGCTGAATTAAATTTAAAATTATGATTTTCCTCCCAGCAATGTTTAGAAATAGCCGATTTATTGGTTTCTTGTTTGCGGACGTAATTCATATGTTCTTTTAGGCGAAATTTAAGACTGCGTTTAGTTTGGCCAATATATGATAAACCACACTGACAGGAAATACTATAAATTCCCCAAGAATTATGCATATCAATAGGACCTTTTAACTGAGAAAAGGTGAGTTTATTGGAAGGCGAAAATATTATTTTAAAATCATATTGTTTGAGAATTTTAGCTATGGTTTGACTGGTTTTAGAAAAATAGGGTAAAACAATACTGATATTAGATGTGACTGATTTAGTAGACTAAATACGAGGGAGTTGTAAATTTTGGATAGCTTTGTCTATAATGGTAGGGTCATAACCTCTGTCAATTGTGATGGCTTTCAGGTATTTAATTTCAGATTTCAATAAAATAGGATTTGAACAAATATTAAGGGCACGGTTTACAAAAGTATAGAAAGCAGCCATTTTTTGGTTAGGTGGGTGACATGAACGCGCATGGGGAGGAAGGGAGACTGCAAAATTTTTACGATAGACAGTGGTTGAAAATCCATTTACAGTGCGAGAGACGAGGGTATCAAGAAATGGAAGGGAGCCATTATTTTCTATTTCATATGTAAACTGGATATTACTGTCAATTGAATTTAAGGTTTCTAAGACTTGGTCAATATTGTGATGAGATATGTCAATAAGCGTGAAGGTGTCGTCAACATAACGGGTCCAAAAAGGAAAAGATATTTTCTTAAAAAGCTTGCTTTCGAAATAGTGCATGTAAATGTCTGCGAGAATTGGGGAGAGAGGGGAACCCATGGCTAAACCTTCAGACTGATGATAGAATTTATTTTGGAAAGAAAAAGTGGTTTGCGATAAACAAATGCGGGTAAGAGAAATTAATTCTTGTATTTCAAAAGAGGTGAAATGAAACTCTTTTAATCTATTTTCGAGACAGCAGAGGGCGCCACTTATTGGAGCATTAGTGAAAAGAGATTTTACATCAAAAGAAACCATAGTGAGATTAGTGTGAGGGCAATTTTGAATATTTTTTGCAAAATTTATGGAATTCTTAACAGTATAACTATTAGCAGCAAGAAGTGGAGCAAAAATTGTGGTTAGAAATTTAGCTAGATTATAGGAAGCAGTACCGATATTAGAGACTATTGGACGAAATGGAATATTGGGTTTGTGAACTTTTGGTAAAGCATAAAATCTGGCACAATTAGCAATAGAAGGGATAAGATGGGATTTAGTCGAGTTCAATAACAAGGGGCAAGATTTTATAGCAGATTTAATTTTATTTAATTCTTGAGGAGAGGGGTCACGGGGCAGAGGAATGTATGGGCCATCATTAATTAGTTCGGTAACAGTTTCGATGTATTGTTTTTTATCCAAAATAACAATTTGACCACCTTTATCAGCTTTAGTAATGATGATATTTTCATTAGATTTTAATTCCTTCAAGGCGTTTTTTTCTGCAGGGCTGAGATTTGATTTAAAATTTTTAGAGTTGAAATTGGCATTATTAAGGATTAAATGACGAAGATTGGCCACACTCCCCACCTCTTCCGTAATCCTATTGGTTGAACTAAATCCGGTCCCTCTCCTATATATACGAATACTTCTCCAGATTCAGAATTCTTTTTTTGCACTGATGACGGTACGCTTTAGGCTACCGAAACAGCTGTATGCACCTCAATAATTTTTCTTTGGCGTTTCTGACGTAGTAGTTTATTCCTGTTTTAATATTCCAACGCCAAGTCTCCTGCTATTACTAATAATGCTTATTTTCACAACTCATTAAAATATGAGTTTACATTTAACTACTCAGAATGTATTATTATTATTATTTTTTTTTTTTTTTTTCACTATTGATGATTTAAATAAGCAAATATTATGCCACTAATTGACAAAATTTGCACTTTTTTGAATGTCGGTTCTCCAATGCAGGATTATTTACTCAATTTTTTTTTTTTTCTTGTTTTTTCTGGTGTTATATTGTTAACTTTTAAAAAAAATAATGATAATAGATAAATCAGCTAGATATGTAATTTTTTCCATCCATCCATTTTTTTTTTTTTTTATTTAAAGTGGCAGTTTTTATAGAGTCTGTTTTCTGAAGAAAATATTTTCTAAATTGACTCCTGAAAGTGTGTGAATTTCTCGCAATGTTAAAATTTTTAAGTGAGAAAATATATGAGATATTCACAGTCTCACTCACTAATGGAAACCCTGATTACATGCTTGTTATAATCAACAATCGGATACTAGATTTCATGTTTTCACACAAAATTGAGTTTTGTTGGGGAAGAAAAAAAAAAAAAAAAAAAAAAAAATGTGATGGAACTTTATTATTGTTTTCAGTTGTTGTTGTTGTGTGCCACTCGGAAATTCCGAGCCCCGGTAGTGGAACTACCGGACTTATTTTAAGGCTAGAGGGTTGTGTCTTACGTTATTAGGAACGCCTCATAGGGAGGAAGTACGACTTCTAGTTCCATAAGCTGGTGAAAGATGGCAGCACCAGCCAAACTCGAATTTTGATCCGGATCAGAGCGAGTTTAGACCCATATTCCGGTACCCACAGAGGTATAATTTTTTATGGGAACTTGGAGGACTTTGCGACTACGACGGAATTTAACGTGGCTTTTTAAAATATCATATGAGACATTGTTAAATGACATAAACTGGTATGAGAGCTAAATAAACAAGGAAATATTTTCTTTTTGAAATATCACCCGCAAGGTGGGCAAGGGCGAACTAGAATATATGTATAACATTAATTAATGAATTGTATACTAATTAAATATTTACAATTCATACACCAGTGCTTGTATAAATAATTAAAATATAATGAATTATTAAAATATATAATAATATGTATAAAAATAATTTTAAAAAGTTAAGGTATAATTTATTTTTGTGTTTATTAATGTTGCTTAGTAGAGATGAATCTAAAGTTAAGAAATGAGAAATATTACTTCATCTAATGAAATATTTTGTTATATTTTACAAACCTTTTTATTAAATTTACATAAGAAATAATTTAAAATCTCATTTTTTTTTTTTTTTTTTCAGTTTTAGTAAGAAAAAAATCTATAAGAGACAATAAATAAATAAATAAAATAAAAAGTATTTTGCAGGTGTTTTTGGATGTGTACCTGTGTAACCAATAATCAGAGATGAGATTGACAAAAGTATAAAATGATGACATTAAAACAAATAAAATACCACAATTCAGATGGCAAATCATTATATTACAAAAATAAATAATTAAACTATTTTACCTTTTACCTTTTACCTATGAAACCTGACAAATGATTGTTTTCGCTAACACAGACATATTAAAGACCACATTTTATAAATGATATAACAGAAACATACATCAGAAAATCCAAATTTCAATTTACGAAACATAAACTTTGCTAATCGTCCATTATTACAGAACAAAAATTAAATTTCTTAAAAGCTGAATTCAGTTGAAAAATCTCATCCCTGAATAATCAAACAAGCAAAAATAAGTAAAGTATTGTTTATATGTCTTTCTTTTACATTTATACGTCCTTTTTAGTGAAGTCCCGATTTATTTTTATTCGTTTTAATGCAAAAGTTTTTAATTTATATGCTGCTAATATCAGTTATACATCTTTTACATTTTTCTAAAATTCGCAAAATTTTCTCAACATGTCATTATTTTCCATTCTAAACAAAAGAGATTTTTCCTAAAAGACATCTCAAATGGAGGAACATGGGAAAGATTGGAGAATACTGATCAAAGAATCAATTGAATTCACAGTGCAATTTTTAATTCTTACAGACAATCAGTATGTTAGACAAATATTAAAGATTTTTTTTAATGTAATTAAATAACTACCTGTATGGACATAAATCAAATAATGCTTATTATTAAAGATGCACAATATATATAATTAATACTCAAATGTGTTCACATAGTTGTTAAAAAATGTAATACAATACTCAATATACAATGTATATATATTTAGTACCCAGTGATGCTTTAATAGTATAATTTTTCTCACTTTTTATAATAAATCTTTATTTATTATCGTTAAAGTTTTTTTTTTTTTTTTTTAGTATAATATACATTTACTAACTTAAGAAACTTTATGAATTAGTATTTTCACATAAATTTTGCTTCGGTGCAATTAAACTTGTAGTAATCAAAGTTTTATTCTTTTATTTTGATTATACATTTTTTCATTTATAAGTCTTTTTACATCAGTCCCTTGAAAAGTCTATAAACGGTACTTTGCTGTATATCAGAATTGTTTCTATTTTTTAAGAAAATTTCTACTAGTAATTCCAAGCTGTAATTTTAATTATAGTTACTTGCTGAAAATTAGTAAAAAAGTATAGAATGTATTACACTTAAAAAATTGATGTGCAATAAATAACCTACAAACACTCAACATATTACAAATATAATTTAAATCTTATGAAAGGTTAAAAAGAATCAAGATTTTCAATCAATATTTTCTGATAGTCTAAAGAAAATCCTATTCAAAACTGATAGCTTGAAAATAAATCACATATTACCCTGTAAACGGTGTTTCACTGCAAGAAATTTTATAATGCAAAAGGAGATCAAATGAACGAATTTTAAGAAAATACTTGCTGACGATAATGTGATTCTTCTTCCTTGAAGTGAATCTTTCGCAAATTAATCGTAGATATCAGGAACCAAAGTAAAATGCCCATCATAAAATAAATAACCAATAGAAAAGTGTAAGAGATTAAGCCCTCAGGCAGTCAACACCGAAATTAGGGTGTGGTTGTACCGTGAAAATTGTGCCTCCTTGTGAGTTGCTGTTGCTTAACAAAATCACATCTATTTCCATGACGTTCCAGTAATAACATTTCTCGACCAGCCATCGTAATTATCAGTGTGCTTCTAAGAGTGTAACTAATGCACTAATTATAACTCCTGTATTTTTAAGGAAGGGTGGTATACTACCAGTGAACCATACACAGTAAATGAAGCACTATAATATTCTGCTTTACTATAATAGTTCTTTTGAGTATGTACTTATGTATTTATAATATGTTGCTTTTATACTGATGAAAAATTTCGATAAATTTTGAAAAGTTTACTTTGTTTTTATTTGTGTACATTAATTGAATGTCTTATAATAATAATAATAATAATAAAAATCTGGTGTGAAACAACCACAAGACTTCCATTACCCACTATTACATGTATTATATGAATTTTTTGGAGGTAATGTGATTAGAAGCTATAGAATTGAGGTAATGAAATAGACAACTAAAAATTTTCCAGTAAGAGAAAATTAATATGCGTTTGCGGTAAACGCATGAAAATGTAAAGACATACAATAGAGTTTACATAGCAAGGAAAAAAAAGGTAGAGTTTTTTTTTATTTATTTGATACATCAATTTATGAGATCTAAAACTGATCTATCTGATCAGGATGGCAATTAATTTTCCTGTAATAACCACATAAAGCATGAGAAAGGATATCTAAAATGGGTTTATGTAACAGTTTTCAAGAAAATCGTTAGAGCCGTTTTTGAGACACCGATTTTTACCAAAACTTGGCATATTCAGTTGTTGACCAGAAAGCAACAATTACATACAAAAGGATATTTAAAAGAGGGTTAATATGGCAAGTTTGAAAAAAATCCATACAGCCGTTTTGAAAAGAATCCACTTGCAGTACCTGAAATTCAGCTATTTATACAGGACATCTATCAATTTTCCTAAACTAACCAACTACATCATTCGAAAGGACATCTAATAGAGTGTTTATATAGCAACTTTGAAGAAAATTGTTAGAGCTGTTTTTGAGATACGGACTTACGACCCGGCCCCACTTCCAGTTTCGGATGTCCCACTTCCGGTTTTCCAATTTTCACCAAAATTTGGAAAATTCATCTGTACACCAGTTCTGCCTTAATTCTGAAGTTTCGTAGCTGTATCTCTATTAGTTTTGGAGATATGATAGTAAGAAGGTTCCCCACACACATACATAGACACACACACTTACCAATTGCCAAAAACCACTTTTTTGGACTGAGGAAACCTTAAAACATGTAAATCAGGTGAAATCTCGATACCTAATTTCTAGACTGAATACAATACTTCCATTCCCTATGATAGTTGGGTAATGGAAGTAAAAAGTTTTTACTTTTTAATTAGTGAACATTAATGAGACAGTATGGCGTTTGTATATATTAAATATACATTTAAAGTTCATAAATCTGCACCAAAAGGATATGAAAAGCATAAGCACAGTAAGAATTTATATTTAAGAAATTTTAATTAAAGTATAATATAATGTATACCTTGCATATACTGAATAATACAAGGAATAATTTCAGATCTCCTTTTCACTGTCCCTTCACGAACTTCTCCAAATTGCCCAATCCCCAAAACTGTCTGACGAAGATCAATAAGATTGGCAGGTATTTGCCAATATTTTTCTTGAACTTTATCATAGACTTCATTCAAATCTGAATCTTCATTTAGTTGCAACATGCCAGGAATAAATCCATTCTCATCCTTTAATAAATGTAAAGCAAATAAGGCTTAGAAATATATTATCAAATTTAAAATTAAATTGAGTATACAAAATATAAAGTTCTAGCAAATAAATCAAAATTAAGTCAATTGCACATTTTTAAATAGAAAATCTTACTAAAGTAGTATGGCAATTTATAAAAAATGGAAATCCTTTCACATTTTTTAACAATTAGGGGAATAAAATAAAATACAGCAAATCACTGTTTTATATAATAGTTTTGAAGTTTTTTAAGATGGTGTTAGTAAATTTATTTTTTTTATAAAAGTACTGCTATTGAAAATTACATTTTATAATTAAATAGTTATCAGAAAACTTTGAAAAAAAATCACATCTTAATTGCATACAGTAAGTTATCTATTATCACTGATTAGCTTATGTAGTGAATATTATAGTTAGTGAATATTATATGTGTATTCATAATACACATATAATATTCACTAAGAGTAGAATATACTTTGCATGTGTTAAGTCTTGGAGGAATGATATAAGAAAAGATAGCATATGAATTACCCGCATGCAGAGTAAATGAAGCTAACTATTGGCTATTCAAGATGGCTGCCCCTACAGCAACACTATCACAGGAGCCATATTGAGTCTACCAAAGCATCTACAAAATGCTGTGTTACTTAATGGTTTTTGCAGTTACGATTTTGGCTTCATGTTTTTTTTTGGACATACCTCTTATGTAATTCCTCCAAATGTTAAGTACCAATTATTAAATGTAGGTAGTTCATGTAGATATTTTATTGCAAAAAATTCTAATAATAGTCTGAAGTGTTGATTGAAATCATTAGGAATCCAATTCAGTTTGTTAAAAAAAAATAATAATAATAATAATAATAAAGAAAAATAATAAAAAAAGACTGATGTACAAAATTTGTAAATTTTAGAAAGATGGAAAAGGACGTGTAACAGATTTTTTAAAGATGCATTAATTCTTTGGTTGATATAGGTGGTTTGTAAACTATTAATTGATGTCAAAATTTTCAACTTTTTTTTTTTTTTTTTTTTTCCCTACAGAGAAATTAATTGAATTTTGGTAGGCATTTTTTTTTTTTTTTAATCATAATTTCAATGCAGCACATTACATTAAAATTTAATAAAAATAATAAATGAAAAAAGTTTGTGAATCAGAGAGAAAAAAGAAAATGCAACACAAGCTGATTATACTTTTCGATAATACCAAGCTCAAGATAGAAATAAAAATAATTATGTACCAAATGGCATCAAAGGAAATATGTTTACAAATTTTCACATTATGATGATCAACCATTTAAAGATTATAATTTCAATCAGCCATCAATTATCAAATATTTTTTCTAGAAATATATTTTCATGATGTAACATAATTCTAAGTATTTTTTCTTTGTGTGCCTTTCTTTATGAATGAATGACAAAAAGTTCCGAGCAGTGCTTCTTTAGGTAACTCCTTGGTTCTTTAGGTAACTCCTTAGGTTCCTCCTTGCCTAATCTCACCAAAGCAGGTGACATTAGGCAAGGAGGGGTTAGCCTGCACAATTTTTCTAGTTTTGTCACATTAGTTTCATTCTGAGCCAAGTTTATGCATTGTCCACTTGGATATTTAAACTGTAAAATGATTTTTAATGGATTGTTGCCAACTCATCGTAAACTAGAATACTAAAAATATGTACCAGAGAAAATATTCCACGCACAAAAAAAAAAAAAAAACTCAAACTAAAATAAATATAAATGAAATCTGCAATATCTTGTTTGGCAATACTATGTAGTAAAAGGAAAAATATATATATTGCTAAATGGCCAATGAATAGTAGTAATAAGTTGCATCCAGAAACACAATTAATACATTTCATAAGTAAAAAAGTATTCAGAGAATGAGGGAGGGAAAGCAAAACTATAGAAAAGATAAAATATAACACAGGGTGGGGAGGAGGGAGGGGAGAAATGATGCTACAAAACAATAAAAAAATAAAGACTAAGTTTTTGAAACAAAATAAAACTGATTAACTAAATAATTACTTTTTCTCTTTGGTAATATTCACAAGAATCCGGTGCAAGCTTGTAAAGATAAAATGAACAAATATATACACTATTTTCATCTTCTAATTACATTACATAATAATGTGAATATATTTTTTATTTTAATGAGATAATAAAGATAAGATAATTTGGCAGGATGTAGAACGCTATAAATCTTTTTTGACACATTTTAACACTGAGCAGCTTTCTTTTAAAACATTTTAGTACCCAGTGGCTCTTTTCTACCCAGCACTACATTAAACTTTTAAATATCACATAATAATTAAAATATAAGGTGATCAATTTAAAAATATTCATTTGTTTTTTGTATTAATCACATCTCTAGTGTATGCAGCAAAACATTCAATACCATGACTTATTTAATGTGGCTATATTCAATATGTAGGTATTGTTTCACTTTCTAAATGCAAAAACTCATTTTTTTTTAATGTAAATTTGATAAAGCATTATAATTAAATTTTGATTTGATTTTTCGATTTCACATATAAAACAGATACAGATGATTTATTAAAATCCTAACTGTTAAACATTAAATTTTGGTTATTCAATATAAAAACTTGATTTTTGGATTTTGGAAAATTATAAAGTTAGTAAATAATGAAAATTGATAGATCGATTAAAGGCCGGAAGTAAATTGAATTAGTGATAGTACACTGCGTTATGAGGTGCCGCGGCCAATTGAAACTTTTAAATCAAGACCAATAATAATCATTTAAATTAAATTAATAAAACAATCATAGAAAAAAAATAATAATTAACTTACCCCAATGAAGAAAAAAACATATACCTGAAAAAATAAAGGTTAAATAATCCAATGTGAGACACAAGAAGTAATAAAGTGTATAGATATTCCTTTGACACAAACCCTTTATTAAATATTAAAAACATTATATCTTCCGGTACCGGCGCATAAGGATTACAACTATTTTTTTTTTTTTTTCCCAGACATCTGGTTTTATTTTCTTTAGCGTATATAGAACGTGAATTATTTCATTATTAACATTTCATTATTTTCGATTGCACATAAAATACTTAGTGCTCATCATGTTATTGCTTATTTAGCATTTTATATAAAAGAAAATTTGGCTCGTGATAAGTTCACGGCTTGAAATGATGTCCACGTTCTAATGCTGACATTAATATGTACTTTTGAGCTAACTAGCTTCTATTATGCTCCCATCGGAGCAGAGCACACTTCTTTTGAATATGTCGCAAGAACGATGTCGGTGCGGATCACTTATCGCAAAATTCATGGCAAAGAGTATATTTTCCTCCTTGAGATTTTTAATGGAGATTTCTGACTCAAAAGTTTTCAATATTGCGATACGTCGGATCGATGAGTCTTTCACTTAATTCAAAGCTCCGTTCGGACACTTAAGACATCAATACTCGCACACATCTTTACTGGATGACTAGCAGGAAGCGCTTTTATTTTGCATACACTTTAACTATATACATTTCGGTGGTTTCGTTGCATTGGAGATTGAGACATAATATTTGCACATAGAGTGAGTAGATGAAGTGATTGTAAAAATCAGAAGGTTAGAAACCTTCACTTTCGTTTCGTGCGTATTAAATCCGCATTAGTTCCTTCATACACTGTAGCGTGAAGTTGCTGAGGATTTTGTTACTGGATTAAAAGGTAATTTTGAATAATTTGATCGGCCAACGGCCGAGGCCGCCGACTACGGCGTACTTTTCTTCACGTCCTTTTCTCACAGCATCCTAGAGAAGAGTCAGAGATGCCTTCCAATCTCCCGCGCCGCGAGACTACGCACATTCAAATTGCTGCGCGCGATAAATAGTCCGAAAATGAATTATTTTTATCCGGATCGTCTGCTGAATAATAAATAATAAAATGGAAATAAATAAATTTAATTTTATGAACGGAATATTTTATATTGGGTTAATTTTTGGATTCAATATTAGTATTAAAAAATACGCATTTTCCTGAAGGAACGCCACTTTTGAATCGGCGCCGTGATATATTCGCTGCGGACCTGACATATTCGCTGCGAACCGAATGGAACATTCCAGAAGAAAAATTTGAAAATCGTCAATGAAAATGACGTCACTGATTTTAATTAGTGAAAAATGAACGTTAGGAAAATTAATACAATTATTTTTAAATTATTTGCAGACGATCTAAAAGGATTTTGAACTGATTTGAATCATGATTAAAATTGAATTTCTTTATTGGCTAAGGCGTTTGTTTACAATCCGGAAACATCGGTAGTTTTGTTTACAAACAAAACGCTTCACTGGAAATTCTTAAATTTTTTTGTTTATTGAAAATTACGAATTTTAAGAAATTTTAAATGGAGAAAATAAATAAAATAAAAGTAACTAAAATATTTTCCGGAGGATTTAATAAAAATTAACAAAATTCAAAAGTGTTAGAATTTTTTATTCTAACATTACCCCCCTTCTCCAAAAAAAAATATAGCCGCAGGAAAATGGAAGGACGTTGTAACATAAAACATACACTAAATATAAAAAAATACACTACATGAGTGCATATCCGAATATATATAATAACACTGAAAACATAAATGATGTGGGGCAAGTTAAAAAAATCATATGCATACCACTTTTTAAAACACATAACATAATAAATAGAGGTAATGACGATAATGGAGATAATGGAAATCTGCCAAAATAAACCACTTGAAAAGAAAATTTTAGTTATGAATAAGTTTTTTTTTTTTTTTTTTTTTTTTTTTTACCAAAAACATCTCAGCTAAAAATATTAGGACGGGGATTATTAAGTGTAAATTATGCACCTCACAACAAATCATTAAAGGTAAAAAATTTATTGGAACTCAATAGTAGATATACTAAACAAGTACGAATGAAGCAGTTACAGCGCACACGTCGTTACAGATGACGGCATATAATTATGTGAAACCGCTAGTGACCCCCATAACGATGTTGCCTTTGCCATCCGCACATTGTCATATCTACAATTGAAAGACTTTTAGAGCTGTAACACTATTGTGATGAGCATGTGAGACAGCCAATGACACTTAAATAAAGGCTCGGCTATAAATGGTCTCCATCAATACTCTAGGACAATACCTATATTTCTACAATGTGCCACATGCATAAAGAATTGGAAAATAAATACTGTTTGTAAAATTGATTTGTGTTATTTGTGAATATACACTCCTGCCAAATAGCAACAGATTTAAAACAGGTAGGTGTCAGTGATTGAACATTTTTGAATATACCTTAATAATTTGAAAAATGCATATATTGTTTTTTTTTTTTTTTTGAACAGGTAAGTAAATATGTTTTTTGTAGATTTTCATAATGTAACATTTAGGTTAAAAATTTTATTCTGAAATTGAAGAAGTGAGAATATCTAAGAACTGCAGTACCAGTGCACAAAAGTGAAACATTACCTCAGACCAGCCTGACAAATTTTGAATCACTCTAGGGCCGGATTTCTCAGTATCCCACCAAAAGCAATTTCAGAATCATTTAAGGTAAGTAAAAAGAATTTTTTTTGCTATATATTAATTTATGTATTTTGTCTGCTAACTTGAATGTCTATTGGAGGAGCCAGTATCATAAAATTTGAAAAGAGAGTGAAAATACTTTTTTTTTTTGCTTTGCTGAGAAGTTTGAGGCATGAGTAAATTTTCACTATTAATATTGTTTGGGGTTGAAATGCAATCTCATAAAGAGGAAGAGTGACAAAAACAAAAAAAAATTTGAACATCTTAGAGTAATATTAATGTTCTTTAAATTTCTTAGCAGGAAAACAGGCATTGTGATGATCACATCATATATAACATAATTTTAGATCATTGTCTTTTATTATATTTTAATTGAAGACAAGGGGAATTTATTCGTCCCATATCAATAAAGGCAATGCATAACGAGACTGCTGTTCACACTAATTATAGGCTCAGCTTATAATGGTCTCTATATATGCTATAAATAATATTCAAGGTAGTTTTCATATATAGAATTTTGAATAGAAAGCATGCATGTCAGTTTAAGCCACAGACTTACATTCACCTGAAGTGAAAAACGGGTACCTAATCAGTTTTAACCTCATCGACTTATATAAAAACTGCAAGTGTCATGCCCTATCATCTACCCTATAAATTTTATACATACTGTGCACAGTTTTAATATAATAAATCAAATATAATTTTTTGTATATATAAGTAGGACAATGATCTGAATTTTAATTGCCTATAAATGTTTCCTGTAAATTCTTTAGGTGTGATGGAAAATTAAAAAGGTAAGTAACTTTTCTTTTTTTTTTTTTTTTTTTGAAGTGAACTGCCTAGTCAACTGGGTTTATAGTTAAAATTTCGCATGGCACAATGATTGCTGTGGCCATCAGCTCAGATTACCATAAACGCAAAATTTCACCGTCCCAATAATCAAATCTAAACACCTTCGCCCCCAAAAAATATCTCGCACCTTTGGACTTTTTTATTTAGAATTTTCTAAGTAACACCATGTAGTTTATAATCATTCATCCCTTACAAATAAATTTATATTCTGAATTTTTTGATGTAAATTTTTTCATCTTTTTAATTTTTCAAAACATTTTTTTGAAATTGCCATAATTAAGGCAAATCATACTTGAATAAATGATTGTATTTAAAATCGGAGATATTCAAGACCCCTTATTATTATTATTTTTTTTTTTTTTTAAATTTTCTCTATATGTAATCATTGCAGCATATTATACATCAAAATAAATGAATCTTGCATATCCAGAAAGGATTTTTTTTTTTTAAAAAACCTCTATTATCCAGAGTTATTAAAATCATCTTATTTTTAACTGTACCCAGAGAGAAAATGTAATAAATGGAAAAGGACACTAAGTAAATAACTGTAAATTAAATATCTATATTAAATTTTACTTAGCAGATTTCCATAGAAAAAACACAAATGTATGAATAAAAAAATTATCATTTTCTTTGTTCAACATAAAATTAAAATCAATATCTAATTTCCGAACATTAAATCACACTCCAATTCCATGGAATGTTTAAAAAATGTGGCAAATCTCAATTATTTCTTTATTTTTTAAATAATTATAGCTAAAATAGCTCTAAAAATTACATGTATTCCTTTTATTTACTGGAATACCATAAATTGGGACCTACCACATTAAAATAAAATAAAATACACAAAATTTCCATGAAATATTCTCAATGCATTAATAGTGGCAATATTATGTAATAGTGGCAAATCTCAATTTTTGTTTATTTTCTTTAAAAGTTTACAGCTAAAATAGCTCAAAAATTTATCTACATTCCCTTTATTGGAATGCCATATATTGAGATTTCCCACCTTGAAATCAAATAAAATAAAACATACAACATGAAAATATAATATCTAGATTATTTTAAGTGGCATGCATAATGAGACAAAAATAAAAATAAAATCTTCGCGATTTTTTTTTTTTTTTTTTTAAATCGCGATCGCTAAAATTAATTAATTTTGAAAAAAGGATTAATGATTAAATAACCTCAGGTTCTCAACCTTAACGGAGGTTATTTTTCGCGACGGCACCAAATGTTAAACAATAATTTAGTTACGTTAAACAATATATTTTTGTTATACAATAAAACTTGATTTTTGGAAATTATAAAGTTAAGAAATCATGAAAATTAATAGATCGATTAAAGGCCGGAAGTAAATTGAATTAGTGATAGTACACTGCGTTATGAGGTGCCGCGGCCAATTGAAACTTTTAAATCAAGACCAATAATAATCATTTAAATTAAATTAATAAAACAATCATAGAAAAAAAATAATAATTAACTTACCCCAATGAAGAAAAAAACATATACCTGAAAAAATAAAGGTTAAATAATCCAATGTGAGACACAAGAAGTAATAAAGTGTATAGATATTCCTTTGACACAAACCCTTTATTAAATATTAAAAACATTATATCTTCCGGTACCGGCGCATAAGGATTACAACTATTTTTTTTTTTTTTTTCCCAGACATCTGGTTTTATTTTCTTTAGCGTATATAGAACGTGAATTATTTCATTATTAACATTTCATTATTTTCGATTGCACATAAAATACTTAGTGCTCATCATGTTATTGCTTATTTAGCATTTTATATAAAAGAAAATTTGGCTCGTGATAAGTTCACGGCTTGAAATGATGTCCACGTTCTAATGCTGACATTAATATGTACTTTTGAGCTAACTAGCTTCTATTATGCTCCCATCGGAGCAGAGCACACTTCTTTTGAATATGTCGCAAGAACGATGTCGGTGCGGATCACTTATCGCAAAATTCATGGCAAAGAGTATATTTTCCTCCTTGAGATTTTTAATGGAGATTTCTGACTCAAAAGTTTTCAATATTGCGATACGTCGGATCGATGAGTCTTTCACTTAATTCAAAGCTCCGTTCGGACACTTAAGACATCAATACTCGCACACATCTTTGCTGGATGACTAGCAGGAAGCGCTTTTATTTTGCATACACTTTAACTATATACATTTCGGTGGTTTCGTTGCATTGGAGATTGAGACATAATATTTGCACATAGAGTGAGTAGATGAAGTGATTGTAAAAATCAGAAGGTTAGAAACCTTCACTTTCGTTTCGTGCGTATTAAATCCGCATTAGTTCCTTCATACACTGTAGCGTGAAGTTGCTGAGGATTTTGTTACTGGATTAAAAGGTAATTTTGAATAATTTGATCGGCCAACGGCCGAGGCCGCCGACTACGGCGTACTTTTCTTCACGTCCTTTTCTCACAGCATCCTAGAGAAGAGTCAGAGATGCCTTCCAATCTCCCGCGCCGCGAGACTACGCACATTCAAATTGCTGCGCGCGATAAATAGTCCGAAAATGAATTATTTTTATCCGGATCGTCTGCTGAATAATAAATAATAAAATGGAAATAAATAAATTTAATTTTATGAACGGAATATTTTATATTGGGTTAATTTTTGGATTCAATATTAGTATTAAAAAATACGCATTTTCCTGAAGGAACGCCACTTTTGAATCGGCGCCGTGATATATTCGCTGCGGACCTGACATATTCGCTGCGAACCGAATGGAACATTCCAGAAGAAAAATTTGAAAATCGTCAATGAAAATGACGTCACTGATTTTAATTAGTGAAAAATGAACGTTAGGAAAATTAATACAATTATTTTTAAATTATTTGCAGACGATCTAAAAGGATTTTGAACTGATTTGAATCATGATTAAAATTGAATTTCTTTATTGGCTAAGGCGTTTGTTTACAATCCGGAAACATCGGTAGTTTTGTTTACAAACAAAACGCTTCACTGGAAATTCTTAAATTTTTTTGTTTATTGAAAATTACGAATTTTAAGAAATTTTAAATGGAGAAAATAAATAAAATAAAAGTAACTAAAATATTTTCCGGAGGATTTAATAAAAATTAACAAAATTCAAAAGTGTTAGAATTTTTTATTCTAACACTACCGGCAAAAACAGTTTAAAAATTAAATAATAATGCTCACATAAATGTATATTTAAAAAATGAATTTTTGTACACAGAAAGTGAAATAAACAATACTTGTACATTAAATATAGGCATATTGATTATTCTATACAACATTGAAATGTATCCCTCTTTTGTCTTCCTTCCTTACCAAGCTAAGAAATGAAGTAATATAGTTAAAGAATTATTATTATTATATTATTTGTGATATGTGCCAAAGATTAACATACCTCTTTTATATCATTTTATTTTATATAACAATGTGCTAAAAATTGGTAGCTTAAAAGAATTTTTAATGACTTTTCTACAAATTTAAAAATCATATAAATAATTTTTAAATGAAATTTAATACATATATACATCATAATTTAAAATAGGAAGAAAGATGGAAAAAATAAAATAAAATAAGAAAAACAAGAAAAATACAGCATTCATGTATTATGCAGGGATGAGATTAGCAGAAATACAAAAAAGCTGAAACTGTACGCAAAGGCAAGACGTTAAAATGAAATACTAGAATTTTGATGAGAAAATCTATTATATCACAGTAATAAATATTTATTTTAATCTTCAATATATAAAAAAAGAACAAATTCACATCAGAAGTATAAAAAAACGCTGAAAAATTTTAAAAGAGGCTAAAAAGCTAAATGTACAAAAAAGCTGAAATCAGCTGAAAATCTGAAAAATCTCATCCCTGATTATGCCTAAAACATAGTTTCTTTTCTTGACATTGTCATTTTTCACCGCAGTCAAATTAATTCAGCTTTCCCATCTAAAATATTTATTATTAATATACTTTCCTATTTTAGTACTAACCAAATACTATTACTTTATAACTCACAATTCAGAAATACTTATTCCACTTTTATATATGCTGTTTTAATAATTATGAAATAGTAATAAAATATAATAAAATATCTTTCAGCATATAATAGAAATGACATAGAATGTCATAGAATGACTTAAATTGTCTATGTTTATGGTTTTTAAACATCATTTCCCCCTGAAGATGGTTAAAGATGAATTTTAACCGAAACGTTGGAAATAAAGTTTATTAAAGTTATTAAAATTATGTGATATGATGAAAGATATTTTATTATATTTTATTACTATTTCATAATTTAAAACTCACTTTTGAATTAATAAACTTATTAATCACACAAATAAGATACACCATAAAATTACTGTATCAATGAATATAATGTATTTATTATAGAGTGTAATTTTATTTAAATGCTATAGGAATAAGTGCACTTTGGTTTGAAAGACATTGTACTGGATAATAAAAAGAACTAATTTAAAATTAAACGATTTTTACTTTGTAAAGATTGGGAAAAAAGGGGGTAAAAATAAAAGCACATTTTAAAATACAATTTACTTTCAGCATTTATCAAATAAAATACATATTTTTAAGTATTTTTTACCTTTTACCATTTAAGTAAAAGTCTGGAAAGAGATATTTAAAGCTGAAATTATTTACTATGTTATATACCTATATAGACATTATTTGCTAAATATTCCTGGAAGAACCAATGATCCTCTTGCCCAAATAAGAATAACAGTCAAAATGATATACTTTTAAAATACCAATCAACCTTATAACAGTTCATTCTGTGATATCCACAACAGTTGGAACCACGGCTTTTGCAGATTATAAATTTTGCAAATTACAGATTTTTTTTTTTTTTTACATACATTTATATCTCTCCTTATTACAGTATAAATTTGCAATATTAATGATATTAATATCAAATAAATTAAAATACAAATTATATATATAAATCGTATAAATAAAGCAAAGAATTTGTCGGTGTAACACATCTGGGTGGACCACTTCTATTTTTGATTGGTGTATATTTAACTACTTTGGGGGTGAAAGTTGGCCATTTCTTTTTAGTGAAAACTAATGAATTTTTTAAAAAGAGACTGCATAGATGTTATACTTTTTTAAAAGAGCTCTAAAAACTGTTCCTTTTTTGTGAGGACACTATATACATTTAGTTATCAGATTTAAAAATATTACGTGGCAAAGTTGCACAATGCAATATCATTCAATTGCTTTTGATGAAGGTCGACCTTTTTTTTCAGTAAAAACTGATGATTTTTTTAAAAGATGCTGCATAAATGTTATAATTTTTTAAAAGAGCTCTAAAAAGTGTTCATTTTTTGTGAGGACACTATATACATCAAGTTATTATATTTAAAGATATTACGTTGCAAAGTTTCCCAACGCAATATCGTTCAAATGCTTTTATCTTAAAATAAGAGTAATATTAAATAAAAAACAGTCTAATATTAAAGAATAATGAATAACTTTTTAAAAATTATCAGTTTTGAAGTTCTAAGAGCTGCAATTTTTAAATTACAGTGTATTTATTTCCCATATATAATCCATTGAATTTGTAAACAATTGTTGATTCATTCTTGAGAATCATTCACATAAGTCCATTGTTGCAAAACAAGTGAAAAACTGAAGAAATATATTTTTAAAATTTAATTTGTAGTATGTTATTTTGACTTTTTGACCTTAAAAGGAATTTTTAATTATGTTACAAAGTCCAAAATGTGATATAAAAAAATAATAGTGATTCAATTCTTTTGAAAATTCATTTAAATTTAGTGACCAGCGAAGTGGGCGTAGCCTGCTAGTTAATAATAAAGAAAGCAAGGAGAAATGCACATCTATTGGCAATTATTTTAAATGCACTTAAAATGAAAGTAAAATATAAAAATTAGCAATTAAATATGAAAACTGAAATCTAAAAGAAACTATAATCTAAAAGATAATTTAGATGGAATATACAAATTAATTCACTGGTTGTGAATTTGCAAAGGATAAATATCCAGATTTTTTGCAATTGTAGAAAACGTAATTAATAAACAGTGCGTATTTTGCAAAATTTTTGTTAAAAATAGATATTTTTCATACATTTTCAAACAATTTGATTAAACTACCCTGCCAAAAATTCTTTTTTTTTTTTTTTTTTTTTTTTTTAAGAAAAATTACGTAAATGTGTATAATTGTTATCTACAATTTCTTTTTTTTATTGTTTACACTCAGAAAAAAGTCGCAGATTACAGAGAATTTTAGATTACAGAATTGCAGACTTCAGAGTCAACTGTATCTATTTTTGACATTTTTAAATTGAAGAATACTTTGCATATTGCACAAAAAACAAACTGAACTTACCCCGTCTGAACCATGGACTCTGAGCACCATTTCATCCGACGGTCTTCGCTTACCATACCGTTTGCGCAAAAGAAAATATATTATAACAGAAATCACTAAAAGGAATCCACATACTCCAATTGCAGCAGATAGAAATACAGAAGTTGTTGAGCTAGTTTGAGCTAAAATAAATTTATGAAGAAAATTCTCCACATTAAAACATGGTAAAATTATAGTAGTCTTGTTTTTTATAAAATTATTATTAATACTAATCTGTAAAAGCACTTATTTTCACGAGGCTTTAATTTTCGCGATTTTAGCGAGCCCATCGTAATCGCAAAAATTTAAGCCTTGCGAAATACTTTTTTTTTTTTTTTTTTTTTTTTTCACAGCAAATAATAATAATAATAATAATAAAAAAAACAGAAATTTTTCAATCACCAAAATGCACATGCATTGATGGTCCGAATACGAGAAAAGTGAAGGGGGTGGGGTGATTACATTTTCGGTGCAAAAGGGGGGTTCAGAAGGCCCTAGTTTGATAAATAGCATGAGAAAAAAGGGATTAAGAAAAGAAAATTGTTTGGGATGGAATGAGCGTGTTGAGCCAAAGTTGATGTATACGCACTGTTGTAAGCACAAATTGTTTTCAGAGCAATGAGGAGGTGGGGATAAACTTTTCGGACAAAAGGAAATTTCTTAAAATGCCTTATGCAAAAGGGGTTCTATATTTAGGTACTTTTCAACGTTAGGATTTTTCAACTTTCGGTTCTGTTCATATAAAATTCGCAAAATCACCGATATTTTCATTTTCGCGAAAATTACGGCTCGCGAAAATAAGCGCTTTTACAGTACTTAAATTCTGTTAATACTAATAAAGCATATAATTATTCATTTAATAAAAAATATAAAATTTTGTTTAATTTCATCTCTTGGTTTTTGAGATGTAGCACCTACAAATATTGTTTTACATGCACACAGGCATTTTCAAAAAATGTCAAATTGTATTCAGGTTTAAACTGTCATTCCTTAAACTGCATTTTGATAAAATATGTCAGTAAGAATTTTGTTAAACAGCTAAAACTTGATTATTTCATAAAATGTTTCTAGTTAACTATTTCTAATTTTTATTCAAATATTTGTGGGCCAAAATTACAAAATCACTGAAAATATCAGGAATCATAATTTATTTAGTACTAGCAAACCCATGCAAAATTTCACACTTTATTTATTCTTATTATTCTTATTTACATTTCAAATTTGAAACTCATAAATCTTATACCAATTTCCCCACCCAATTGGAATTGTAATTCGCCGGAAGTCAAATTATTATTAGAACCAAATTAATATTGTGTGACAGTGAAAACCAAACCATTAAAAGAAAGGTTTCGAAATAAAATTCATGTTTGACGACCCAATTTTCATACTTGTGCAGGCAGTATAAGGCCCCCATTTGTTGTTAGGTTGGCAATGCTTTTTTACTTATTTATTTATTTTGACATAATTTTTTTGTTTGAACAACTGGTACCTATTTTGATTATACTTTTTATTATTGCATTTTTTAGGCAATGTTGGAGAATAATTCATATTCTGTTTGTATATTTAAAGAATTGCTAGCTTTAAAATGATGCGTGCAAAGGTTGCAAAGATGCAGCTTTTAAAAGACATTTTCCTATAGAAATATCTCATCAGACAAATGTTGTCATTTTTCTGATTAAAACCTTGAACTAAGTCCATGTGCTTAAATATTGCTGATAAATGTTATTTTTTTATCTTCGTGTATTTTATTTAAATATGTCACTATTGCATCGCTTGAACAAAATTTAATCGTAAGTGGACCACGTTGCAGAAATATTATATAGATATTTGGATTTAATTTAAATTTTTAATGGTTGAATTTAAAAATTATATTTTAAAAATGTCAGAATTCAGAATTTGCTTCATACATGCATTCTCAGAACTAGTATAGTGGTTGATGAAATCAAAACAAAGTTTTGTCAATTCCTGTTTCTTGAATCACAAATGTAGATGCTTGGTTAAAATCATCAGTGCACAAAAGAAATAGAAAACTAAATTGGGGATAGCCATGTTAAAAAAAGAAAAATAAACAATATTCAAAGATATAAAAGGTAACAAACCACTTTTAAAAACACGTAGATAAAATATTTTTATTAAAAACGACACAAAGCTTTTCGCCATTATAACAATAGCATCATCAGGTGTAATTACGTTACATAGAACCAGCAATTACACCTGATGATGCTATTGTTATAAGGGCGAAAAGCTTTGTGTCGTTTTTAATAAAAATATTTTATCTACGTGTTTTTTAAAGTGGTTTGTTACCTTTTATGTATTATATATACATGTGAAATGTTTTCTAATTTTAAACTTTTAATAGTTTTTAATCTTAATAATATTTAAAGAATTAAATTAATTTTTGAAAAACTTAAAATACTGCTTGTGCATTTTAGATAAAATAATAAAGAAACCTTTTTGCCGGATTAAATCCTGGTTTAACACATTTAAACACATTTCAAAACTTGTAAATAAAGATAAAAAAATTTCATAAATCAAATACTTTTTTTTTATGTACATTGAAGAAAGTAAAAAAACAATAGCTTATTGAACAAGTATGTCCAACAGTAGTGGTCAGTTAAAAAATTAAGATTTAGCAGTATTAAATTAAAATTTCATTGAAACTATTTCTGAATTTTAAATAAGCTATTTCATAACAATAAATATATGATAAACATTATAAAACAAACAGTTATAAGACATCTTGAGAGATACTTTAACTTTTTTTTTTTTTTTTTTTAATATATAATTGTAAGTAGTGTTCACATTTTTTCAAAAAAAGCGCAGGGCAGATTTATCGAAAAGGGCACATTTCCCCAATATGCAGGCTTCGAGCAATGGCGTGAACAAACACATCGGAGAAACCACGGCTATTACGATCATTTTTCCCGCAGACCGATGACACATAGATCGTACCCAGAAGTGACTTGTTATAGAATTTTCAGATCGGGCTTGTTCGAAGGTATGTGAAGTCCGATTTCGCATCAGATAAAAATATATTATAAATGTATGTTTCTCAGCGAAAACGGTAAAATACCTTTAAAAAATAACGATATAGCAGATGGGAAAATACAGGGCATATTTTCATTCAGAAAAATTGAAAGGTGCATTTTCACTTGAAAAAAAGGGAAAGGTGCATTTTCACTTGAAAAAAAGGGGCAGGTGCATTTTTCACTTCAAAAAGGGCAGGGCGCAGCGCCCTCAAAAAAACGCATAACATGAACACTAATTGTAAGTATGTCATGTTATTTTCAAAATGCACAAAATTATAGCTAACAATAAGTTTGAAATGATAAAATTATACTTTTATATTAAAACACATATGGCAGTATTGTAATAATATAAAATTTGACAATACATTAGTTCAAATTATTAATTGAATTAACACTAAGAATAATATATATATATATATATAACTTATCTTAAATGACATGATTATAAACCAGAAAAAAAATTTCAAGACTCTCTACCTGTGGGATTATCTTGAGATATTTTTTGGCTGCCCAGTGTAGAACGCAAAGGCGAATAAGACACTTTTGTAACCTAAAAATTAAATTAATAATGAAAATCACTATGAAAAACTTTAAATTAGATTATTACAACCATGAATATTTTCCCTATTAACTGTAGAGTACTATTTAACACATTTCATTATACATATTTTACAATAATAGCAAATTCAATAAATAAACAAGAAAAAAAAAATCTATCAATATGAATTATCTTGTCTCCAAGGTTTAAATTTTTACAAAAATTTTATTTTAGAGGAAAAAAAAAAATATTACGTAAAAGCTTTTATTTTAGCAATTACTCTATGTAATGTTTAATATTAAGTTAATAGTATTCTTTTGAATCAAATATAGATAGTCATTTGAAATAATACTGAAAATCACAATGAAAAATTATTTAGATTACATTATTACAAACATTTCAAAATAATTATTTATAAAAACGAACACTTTAAATTAGAAAATTACATAAAAAGTCTCTGACTGACGTTCCTTGATATTTAATATACCATCCCTTGATGTATATCCTCTTCGCACCCAAAGCTATAACAACAATATAAATAACATTTCAAGGATTTTAAACACATACGTTTACATTATACATTACAAAAATGTGCTTTTTTCATAAATTTATAAGTCAGGGGGCTAGTAATGTACGGTGCAAGTATAGGAACTTTAAACAACTAAACTCTAAATTACTAAGTTACTTAAATCTGTCTAACTGTAACACAATTTAAAATTTGATGCCAATCTATGCCAGCTTTTTATTTATTTTGGTAAAGTATATAAGTACTTTAAGTAATTTTGAAAATTATGTACTTTTCTTTGACCACACTGTTTTGAAGACATTTTACGAAAGTAGACAAAATAACATATTTGAGAAATAAATTTAGTTTCATGCAGCCATATATTAGTATCTTTTTAATGTCAATTTATTCAGCTTTTTATTACTTTAGTCAAAATATAAAAATATTAAATGATATAGATTTTATAAAGGAAAGAATAGAGGTCTGCATGTATGGACCTCTGAAGTGAAGAGGATATGATGCTGTTCCTTGATGTAATTGATGAAGCATCGATTTGCATAATCATTAAAAAAAAAAAAAAAAAACTGTAATAACAGTAACTATGCCACAATGTGCAAAATAATTGAAATACAAACAAACTTACACGGCTATAAAATGATGTGGAACTAGTAATGTAGACTGGGAAATTTTACGTTTTTATTTTATTTTTATTTTTTTGTGAAAATTTTTTTAAAAAATTTTAAAAGTCAAAAAAGCATTTTTTTTTTTTTAATATTATATATACTTTTTTTTTTTTTTTGCATTATACATTCAAACTTTTTTTTTTTTTTTAACCACAGTGCAGTTAATAGTTACTGCAATGCCAGATATAGTGGGACAAACAAAAGTTTTTAATTAAAGATATTTACAAAGCTACCAGACATATATTTTGAGTAACTAACTCAAGAAGGAATAGGTTAAAATATAATACAAAAGATGAATAGTTGCTAATGAGAATTTTGAATGTCCCTTCAACAACAACTTTGCATGAACCTAAGTAAAGCATTTGGCAACATAAAAAAGAAATAGATTAATAGATTAATGCATTTGCTGTGTTGTTGAATTTGTTTTTCCAGATAATCATTTGATAAATTATGATATGGCAATACTTTACAAACTTAGGCAGTAATTCTGATGTGGATCACCTCATGCTTTCTGGATCTGAGAGTCTCAGAAAGTTAGAAATAATCCTAATCTTAGATTTCAATAAGGAGAACAAAAAAAAAAGAGATTGCCTTGATTACAAAATTGGCATTATTGAAAATTTTGGAGAAAAACCTCAAAAAGAAAAACTCTAAATCACTTTTTAAAACTCATTTCTAAAATGAACAAAAAAAAAAGGGAAAAAAAAAAGGAAAGAAAGAAAGCAAAACACATGTGTTTTTATGCAAGCAACAGAAAATACAATTAATTACTTAAATAAAAAACAAGTAAATGAAATTTAGGGATAAAATTTTTTTTTCTTTTTTCTTTTTTTTAACAAAAACGAAATATTATATTTACACAGTAGAATAAATTTTCATGTAAGTACATTTATTGTAACATATTATCTGTGTGCTAATATGATTGTACTTACATGAAAAGTTCATTACAATGTGAATGTAAGATTTCACTTTCGTTTAAAAAATACAGAACTTTCGATCCTGAATAGAACAAATGACTATTTAAACATAGAATTCACACACTATGAATTAAAGAGAAGCAGTACTGGTTTCAAAAGAGTGTAGCTTTCCTTATTCAGATGCAAAAAACATGTGCACCTTGGAGGCAAAAGAAAGACTGGAAGACAGGGAAAAACACAAGGAGGAGAAACAACACAGCCAACCAATATGACAGCTACATGCAACAACCAAAAGAAGGTGACACAATAACAAATAAAAATAATTATAAGATAAAAAACTTTTTACATATCATGTTTTAAAATTTTCTGTTGAATCATAGCTATAGAACTACATTAGCACTTTATCAATGTGTATAAATTTTTAAAGTGATAATGATGCCAATTTCTGTGAATGCATAATTTAACTTTTTACAATTTTTAAATGTTCACGTTTAATTAAATGTATTTTTATGTTGAAAGAAAATGAACTCATATATATATATATATATATACATATATATATATTTTTTTTTTTTTGGTGGTGGGGGAGGGGGGGGGCAACAATTAAATTATAGCTAACATTTTAATGGCTATTTTTAAAGTTATTAGGAGGTTATTATTTTCATATTTTAATTAATGAAAAGAAAACTAATCAAAAATTCGAAAATCGGACTTCGAAGTATTGTGTTGTCCTCGGGTTCTGAACTATTCTGAAAGTTTCAAATGTCTAGATAGAAGGGAAGTTAGTTAAAAATCAATTGCAAGATTTATACTGGACAAACAAACAAAAACTGAAGTTAATAAAAACATGTTAAAATGGAGACAAAAGAAAAAAAAGTGAAAGATTTTTTATTGTTATTTTTTAATTAATTACTTAATTTAACAACAACAACAAAATAATAATAATGGAACTAAACAAGTTTTTCTAAGCTGAAGCCAGCAAAGTGGAATTAAAATTTTCATTTATCATGATTAAGAGAGATAGCTAAATTTTCCAGGAAATCAAACTCAGAAATGTGATTGATATTAAAGATAATCTTGACTTGCTGAAAGTTTAAACTATGGTCAGATTCTTAACTATGCTTTGCAATGGAAGATTTGGAAATTTCTAACGGTAACCAATCAAGATAAGATCTGTTTGCAACTTTAGAAGTTGATGTTAAATGACATCAACAATGCTAAATAACAATCATTTTCAGTTGGAGGTATCCCATAAGCGTCAATGAAAACATATTTTCCTTCGGATCAACCGTGTCAAATATAGAACTAAAATAACTTAAACACAATTAGAAAAAAAGTGGGACAAATCACTCATGATCCTGCAAGCATAAAAAAATTGCCAGAATCCAGAAGGATTGGAATCTCTAGCTAGAACCAGTGGCGGATTTAAGGGGTGGGGGGCTAGGGGGCTGAAGCCCCCCCCCCCCCCCCAAACACTGACATTCACTATTGAATATTGCAATTGTAAATTTTTTATTGGTCTAGAATAACACTTTGAAAAATCTTAGCCCCCCCCCCAAGAGTGAAGGGATCCACCACTGGCTAGAACATATAAAAACAAAGAAGACTAAGCAAGTTTTTCTTAATCTAAACAATTTTTTTTTTTTTTTTTTTTTTTTTAATGGCAAATTAGAATAATCACTATGTTTTACATTCTATTTTTATGTCAATGTTAACATATAACATGCAAGTTAAAAAATAAATAAAAAAGAAACATATTTTATGAAAAATGTTAACTATAAATTGGAATACAAAACAAACTATATTAAAATTTCAAAACCATGCAAAACCAAATCATAAGCATGCATACTGATATTGAATATCAATAAAAATTGTTATATTTTTTACATTTAACAAAATTTAAATGTTTTAGCATTTCAGTTACTTACAAGCATTTTCGATATTTATATTGCAAAATATTATCTCCGAAACAGATTAAATCATCTCTACCCCCTAAATCTTTGTGATATTATATCCAGTTTCAGAAATTTTATTTTATATGCTAGCTTCACTAGAGTAACATAAACTTAATCTCATTAATAAAGTTAATCAGAATGTTAAATATTGGGTTGTTCGGAAAGTAATTTTGTTTTTTCCTTCGAAAATGAAAGACGATTTTCTTATATTGTATAAATATTTTAATGAATTATATACTCTTCACTTTGATCAGTTTCTTAGCGATCTCACGAGTTGTTATTTGGCAGTTTTTCATAAATCAATACTTTATTTTGTCTTCATTAGCACAAACTGGTTTTCTAGAACGTTATGCATGTTCAACTCAAAATTGCAAGAACAAAATTTGGTAAACCAGTTTTGACAATAGCGTTCTTTAAATAAATTTTCTGTGCACACATCGTATACTTTTTTTTTCCTTGTTTAAATAGTATTTTCGCATTTTTGATAGCAAAAACAAAATATGCCGAAAATGTCGCTTCTGATTTTCTTTATTTGATAGGGCACCAATCAAAAACTATTGAGCAGAATAAAACGACCTTTTTCACAAGCAAGCCTTGCTATATCAGCTGTCACAATATGTAATGGCAATGCAACTTAAATGTGAAGAAGGTGTGAAAAAAATACAATTAAGTCCTCTGCTGAGAAAAACGAAATGACTTTCCGAACAACCCAATAGTTCAAAATAACGAAAAGCTGTTACTTTAATAAAGTCTTTTTACAGTACTGTATCACTGCATAAATATAATTCCAAAGCTTACCCCATTTAGAGAACTAACAACACCAACAAGAACTTCATATTCCCGATCTTCATTTAATGGAGCATTGTAATATCCATTATAAATTCTTTTATCGCCAATCAGAAACGTTTTATTAGCTTCATCAGCTGTCAAATTAGCTGCAATATAAAAGGGAAGACCACTTTCTTCTGACTTAGAGAAATTACTCAGAGTTTCAGAGTTGAATACAATGATGGGGCTTTTTTCAACCGGCACGACATAATAGCCTCTAAAAAATAAGATAATTAAACTTATCAATATATATATATATATATATTTAAATATTACTAAATCGAAATAACTTTAAATGTAAAGCATAATCATTTACAAAAACACATATGCAACTACTTAAAGATTCAAAAATAATATTTTGTACAAATTAAAAAAAAATATTTGTTACAAAAGTATTCTAAAATGATGCATTAAGGGGGCTTGGCTTTTTTAACTTGGCACCACTAAAGGTTTCATACGAAAGCTTATATTTCCATTTTGTAAATTGAACTATATTAGGTTTGTTCAATAAAATATATATTCCAGGAACAACTCTTATAATTTTTAATATACTTTTACTGATTTAAAATCTTTAAATTGTGTTTTCTAAGTTTGAATTTTTACTTTCCGAACACTATAGTGAGGAAAGTATTGTAATCATGTCAAAAATCCGAATTAGAGATTTTGATGTTTCAATTCGTTTCGAGGTAACCTGAGTCCATTTTCACTATTTTTATGATGATGTATGCATGTGTGTGTGTGTGTCTGTGAGTGAACACGCTAGCGTCTAAATGCTTTGTTCGAATAAGCTGAAAGTTGGTACGTATATTGTAAGTCACCATAGTACGAACCCTATTGATTTTAGTGAATCTAGTAGTGAATCTTATAGTTGGTGAATCTTATAGTTTTTTTACAGGGATACCAGGAAAAATTCTTTATCATTATGGCCTATGGGGCCAAATTTTTAAAAATGCGATAGTGTTTAAATGCCTTATTAATCTGAGCAAAATATTTGTACACATGTTATAGGTCACAGTTGCACCAACTGTATAGATTTTGGTGAATTTAGCACTTACAGTTTTTTTATAGGGACACAAAGAAAAATTCTTTATCATTATGGCCTATGGGACCAAATTTTTAAAAGTGTGATAGCATCTAAACGCCTTATTCAATTGAGCTGAAAATTTATATGAATATTATAAATCACTGTTGCACTGACTATGAACATTTTGGTGAATCTAACATTTATAGGTTTTTACAGGGACACAACGAAAAATTCTTTATCATTATGATCTATGGGCTCAAAGTTCAGTAGCATTAAATAAAACATCGTGTAATATATGGAGAAAAATACTCAAACACTCTATTATGGTTTTCTTTCTTTTGTTTGTTTAACAACTCCTCTTTCTTTACTTTATCTACAAAACTGTTAATTACTCAATGTTCAGAAAGTCGAGTGGAATCACTCCAGATTTTTTTCTTTTTTTTTTTATGAATTTATGAAAATGCCAAAACTTTTATAGATATTTAAGAAAACACTTAATATATGTTTTGTGTTTAGTAGAACTTACAAATCAGGGATGAATTTTGAAATTTATTGACTAATTTTCGAGAAATTACAAAGTGCATGCCTATATAAAAATAGGCAAATAAAATATGATTTTTGTTTTTAATTTTTAATATGTTTTCTTTTAAAGATATTGCAAAATCTATTCCTAATTCTTTTAATTATAGGTTCTATTAAACATCTAAAAAAATTTATTAAGTCTTTTCTTGAATATTTGTAGAAGTTTTAGCATTTTGAAAGTCTTCAATTTATGAAAAAATGCAAATTGAGAAAAGGCAGTTTAAAGATTTCAAATATGTAAAAAATATATTAAAAATCATTAGAATTGTTGCCTGAATATATATTTTATCAAACAAAACCTAATGTAATTCAATTTATAAATATTAAGTGCAAATATAAGCTTTTATATGAAACCTTCAGCTGTGCCAAGTAAAAGGAGCGACGTCCTCTTAGACATTTGTGGATTAATTTTAGATCTTGCACGGATGATTCATTTTGCAGAGGTTAATCCAGAACAAATTTAGTGCCGCATTGAGGCACTTTCACAAAGTCAAATTTTAGCAATGAGGTACCTTCACAAATTCAACTTTCAGCAAAGAGGTACCTTCACAAATTCAGCTTTCAGCAAAGAGGTACCTTTACAAAGTCAATTCTCAGCAATATAACTGCACACTAAAATATTTTATAAGCTTCACTGCATCGAACACAGAAAAATACCCTCAATTTGAATATTTACTGGAGACAATGATAAATATCTAAGTAAACACCTACTTATCTTACATATAAGAAACAACTTAACTCGCCCATATATATATTTATTTTTACAACTGTTTCATTTTATTTTTTAAATGTATTTTTTAAAAAAAACTGCTTTACGTATTTTAGTTAATTGTTCTGAAGTATCATTAATTTTCACAAACTTACTTGATGTTTTCACAAATTATTTTATAAATTCACCAATAGGGTGCCATTTTTAAAAAGCTATATTAATCCCTGTTTTGTTAAAATTGTTATTTTTCAAAGCAACCATTTAATAAATTTTTTTGACTAAAAAGTTTTTTTTTATTATTTTTATTAAAGTGAATCTAATGATTAGTTCACACACTAAATTTAGTAAAAATACGCTCACTGTTATAGTGACAGTTTAAAGCAAAAGACATTAAAAACATCCTGAATCGTACCTCATGGATACCTCATTACTCTCTTTAATTTTCAAATGTATTTTTATGTTTTAGGATACATTTATTTAAGCAGTAATAATAATTTTCATTTGTTGCCCTGAACAAATCCATTTCATTTACATATTAAAAATTGAAATTAAGTTTACTGGTGTGGGATGTAAAAAATAGAAATAATAAGTAATATAAGTTTTAGCTCTATTTATTCTTATTTCTTTTTCTGAAATTCTAATTCCCTACATTTTCATCTAAATGATAAAGTTCTTTAATTAAAAGAAAAAAATCACATACATATTTTTTCTAAGGATAACACCCTTTTTTCAAAATTTTAAACCTTCATCATAATTGTCAACATTTTAATATATTCCAGAGCATTTTTAGCCCTGCCTTAATTTCTCTCCACTTTATTTATAAAATAATTTTCTCCAATAAATAACAATGATAAAATAAGAAAAAAGTACTATTAAAATAAATGTGGTATGAAATAAAGGAGAAGCTAAAAGCTATATATTCAGACAACGATTCTTATAGTCTTTGATATATGTATTTTTTTTACAGCTGTAAAAACTTTGAATTGCATAAAGAATTGGGGATGGATCTTGAAATTTATTAATTAGTTTTTGAGAAAATAAAATAAAAAGTGTGTGTAAGTAAAATTTGGCAAATAAAACACGATTTTCGTTATGTTTTGTTTAGTATTTTTTTCTTTTAAAATTATTGCAAAATCCATCCCCAATTCTTTTAAATAGGTTCTATTAAACACCCCCAAAAAATTAAGTACTTTCTTAAATATCTGTGGAAATTTTAGCAAATTGAAAATCATGAATTTATGACAAAATTTTAAACTAGAAAAAGACAATTTAAAGATTTTAAATCTGTAAATAAGCTATTTAAAAAAACTTAAAACCCAAATTCTTAATGTATCGTATCCCATAAATCTTTTCAAAGTTATGATTTTTACAAATTTTATAAGTTTATCTAGGTATTTCTTCTATAATAAAGCTTTAAAATTAGTTATTTTAATTTTTAATTGTTGCTAAAAAAGTTTACGAGTTAATTTATTTTTTAACATATAGCAAAATATGTTTTCATGTGAATAAAAAAAAAATAGTTTTTTTTAAATCTTCCAAAAAAAAAAAAAAAATCTTCTTTAAAAAACTTTTCAAAAATTCTTAGGATACTGTATAGTCAACGAAAAATTTTCTGTTATCAATTGACACCTTTTCTACTAATTATCTGCAAAAATTAACACGCCAAACCTTCATGAAATCAAACTTTTGACCACCATGTTATTAACATGATGCTCTAACCAACTAAGTCACGGAGCGACAAAAGGAACAGTTTATATTTCCTTAACATGGAGGTACCTTGTTTATTAGCATGACATTCACAAACTTACCAACCGACCGACCATTCCAGATGAGAGCGAGTACACAATAATTTGGGGAAAATATATCAAGAACCACAAGAATTATTCCCCGAACATATGATTTATTTAAAAAATATAACATTGCTCAATTTATAAATGTTAAACAAAAATATACGCTTTTATATGAAACCTTCAGTGGTGCCAAGTCAAAGGTGCCAAATTCCCTTAAATAATATTTAACTAATTCAAACTTCACATTTTAAATGTATATAGAAAATTGTAATTTCTAATAATGAGTTTGAAGAACAGCAAATTTCTTTAATAACAACTCTATGCCAAAGTTATAAGAGAAAATTTTTAAAGACATAAGTTATAACATAGCTTAATAAGCTATAATCAATACAATCAATAATGATCTAATAAAAGAATATCTTAAGAATTAGATATCAGTTATTAAACTGTTATGAACAAATTTTAATGTCTAATAACAGATACCAAATGCCATGTATAATGATAGATCTGAATATTTCATAACGCTAAATGGTTAAATTACTAAAATAAGGGAGGAAAAGTAAAAGTATTATTAATGTTTCAATAATATACATATATTTCTAATACCAAACTTTTTTTTTTATTTTCTTTATTTATTTTTTTTATTTTTAGAAAAAGAAATTTCAAAACAACTATAAAGGCAAAAAGGCATATTTTTCTTTCCAATTATTAATTGGAAACAAAAACTTGATAATCATCCCAGGTTAACATAGGGGAGCAGGAGTAGGTTTTTAAAATTATAAATCTATACATATAATAAAATAAGATATGTGTGTGTGTCATTGTGTATGTATATCCAGAGCTTTTTAGGAAAACGGCTGATCACAGAGCTACACACATTTGCATGGAGGTTCGTAGTGACGTCTCCTGGTGCACCTTGAAGCCCGATTTTTGAATTTTTGATTAGTTTTTTTTTTTAATTAATTAAAATGTGAAAATAATAACTTTCTACTTTCTGATAAATTAGCCATTTAAATTTTATCTATAATTTAATTGTTACCAATTTTTTTCGATAGAATAAAAAAAAAAGTACATTTACTTAAAATGAGGAAAATAAATTAGAAATATTAGTCGTATTGTTACAAATAAGGTACTAAATGAAAGGGGTGATTTTTATGAATCCAACAGATTAAACAGCTTATCGATCGGACAATTAGATTTTTTAAAATTAAGTAAAGTATGAATTTTAGGTGGTAACAGCAGAAGATTGTATGGAAACCATTTGGAGAAAAAAAAATCTGCTACTCGTTAAGTCATATGTTTTTGAAGTGGGATTAAAAATTGCAGTTTTCAAAATTTTTTTATTTTTCTCTCACGAACACAAAAATATAATATACAGCCTGTACAGCATAAGACCAACTTGCAGTTCAAATTTCATCAATTTTAATTAATAAGCAAAAAAGTTACTTTTTTTTTTTTTTTTTTTTTTTTGATAATTAAATTTTATTCTAACTTAGAAAAGATTTATGTGGTACGATATATTAAGAATTTGGGACTTAAAAGTTTTTTTTAAATAGATTATTTAAACTCTATGAACCATATTTTTATTTTATCAGTTTCATTAATAGATGATGTTCCAGGGCGATTTTCAAATTTTGGTGTTGAAGTACACCGAATGCTTTTCGACAAGAAGTTTAATATAACAACAGCCATTTTAATCTAAGCAATGCATCAAAAATATAAAAAAATTATAAGTATTACAAAAAGGAAAAAAATATTAAATCTAAATAGTAGTCACATAAATGATTTATTTTTATAGAAAGTTTATAGAAAAAAATGCAGTTTTAACGATAGCAAATTTATTTCAGCAAGCACTATTTTAAACCTAAAAACCATTAAAATTATAAAGAGAATAGGAAGAATTCTTATATATAAACAAAAAGGTGTCCGATAAAATTATTAGCAAAATAGTCTTCCCCTTTTCATACAAAAAAAAAAAAAAAAAAAAAAAATCCATTGCTAATATGGCGACAAAAATTCAAAAGCCACCAATGGAGCAAAAATAATAAAGTTATGTAGCATGATAATGTTTACCTATTTTTTTATTTTTTTTTATATACTAATCACTATACTAATTCATCATACAAATAAATGAGCCTCTGTGTGTGACTGCACTTGCATGCTGTCGAACAGAAATATCTGATTAATTCAAATTAATATTTAAATAAATAAATAAAAATATGTTTAATGGGAAATATATATAACCATAAAAAGATTAGTTGTCTAAAATACAGCAGAAACAGCACTCATAGCATATTGTTACAAGGGATTAAGTCTAAAATGATGACAAAAATTCAAAAGTCGCCAAAGAGAACTATATTAAGGCTGTTGATCAGGTTTACAAACCATGAATTATATATAATCACAAAAATTAATTGTCTCATGCGACAGACGTAGCCAGTCATAGCATATTGTAACACTTGGCATGAAATTGCTTTCATTTTATGGTTGATCGGATAAACAAAATAAACATAGGAAATAGCATAAAAGCAAATATTATGTGCACCACATATAGTGTTGTTCAATGTAACTGGGATTCAAATTAAATATAAAAGGAATACTTTAATTTTTTTATACTATCTATTTTGTAACTGTTATCTAATAAGCACCTAAATGGAAGCCCACAGGTAATGTCGCAGGTAATAGAGACAGGCGCCCGAGTTTTAGCGGAAGACCAAATCGCTGCCAAAGGCAGCAGGGACCTGAAAGCGAGCTTTTGAGCAATTTCAGTATTTTGTATTATTTTACTTTTATAAAGCTATATAGAAAAGAGTTTCTTTTAAATTTAGTGACCAGTGAAGCAGGCAAAGCCTGCTAGTAAATAAATAAAATACAGAAAGGAAAAATTTTGAAAGCAAACAGATGGAGAAAACTGCAGGTACACATACAACTAATTTTTACTATTATTATTTAGTTGGGATTGTTAAATATTCTGAGGTCATGCACTTTAGTGTGACTTTTATAACATATAAGCACATCCTTGTTTGGCACTTTTTTACTTCATATATATATATATATTAATAATAAATATATAAAGTAGTAGAGTTTATTTAAATGTATTGCAATGATGCAAATAGAAAGAAAATAAGATTCAAATGAAAACGAATAATAGTGTCTAAAAATGAACTTACGTGATTGGTCCATTATCACTATAGCCTGTAGGTATACTTATAGACATTGTTTTCCCATTTCTTTCTAAAATGTCAACCTGGGGTGGTTCATCAGGCTCTAAAAAAATATTTGTTTATTTAGTACAGAAATAAAAAATTGTGTAGGCAATTTTGAAAGTTCTCTTTTCAGTACATTATTTTTATCGCACTACTCATCTAAACTGTTTTGTAATTAATTTTTGGTATGTAATTAGAAAGTAATTCTAAACCTAAAATTCCTGATACAGTATTAAGAGAAAAAAATTGACATTAATCACACTATTATTAGTTCAATTAATAATTTTTTTTTTTTTTTAATGTTACTTTTACTTTATATAGAAGCAAAAAAATTTTATTTGTTGTATATTTAAATTTTTAAGGACACGATAACTTCACCAGACACAAATATAGTAGAGCACCGATTATCTGCAAAATTGGGTGGCAATCGCGAATAACCCAAGAAACAGAGGAAAATGGGGTACAAACATGAAAAAAAGTACACGGTAAAACAGTACAATCCCTATTTCTAAAGTAAAAAGAACCATTTCCTCTTAACTTCCTGAGACCCGAGGAAAAAGAGATGGGCATATTCTTTCAATTATTAGTTTTTCTGAATAAATGGGCATTAAAAATGACATTTTTTAAAAAATCAAAAAATTTTAAAGCACATCCATTTGAATGGATATTGAGGTCATAAGCACTATAAAATAGTAACAAACTCACACAAAATCATTTATAACCAAATATTCATTTTTATCAAAATATTGCAAGCAAGTTACTAATAATGGGTTAAAAAATAATTACTAATGAAATTACATTAGATTATTTATTTATTAATAATTAGCAAAATTTAAATTTAGTAAAAAAAAAAAAAAAATCTTTTAAGCTCCATGGAAATCTTTAAAATAATTTCTGTCAGCAGTAATATGCAAAAACATTTGGCAAGCTGTGCTACAGAACTTAGTTTTTTTTTTTTTTTGCTACATCCAATATTTCTGCAATATGCAGAGTCCTTGATGACAACAAGCTCTGCCATATGATTGGCCTCTTTTTGTCGGAAAGGGAGAGATGGCCATGTTACTCGAATTCATTTTGGATTAGGTTGCAGTTCATCATCATCTGATGAGACAGTGCTTGTAGTTTTTGTACCATCTACAATTAGTTTTTCTGCAATACTTTTCTAAAGTCCATAAACTTCAAAGTGTCTTTTTTCAGAAACCCTTTGATTTCACAATCTCTTTTATAAATTTCCATGCATACATTTTTTTTTTTTTTTTTTTTTGGGGGGGGGGGGGAGGAGGGAAGTCTTGTGGTACAGAATCTTCAATAACTGTTTCTTCATCAGAATTTATAGGAACATTAAGAACCGCATTAACATCCTCTTCATCGTTCCAATCTTCATTATATATATATGATAAATCTCCATTAGCAGTTAATTCTAAGGCATCTAATGCTGTGAATCCTGTCAAATATATTACTATGCTTATTTATTACTTTAAAGTTAAAAAAATCTAATTCGTAAAAAAAAAAAAAAAAAAAAAAAAAGTGTTAAACAAGTAAAACATTTAATTCTTAAGAGTATACATTGAATGTAAACAAAATAAGACTAATAATACAATTGAAAAATTGAGAACCAACATCCATTTTAATGGATGTAGTTAAAAGCAAGTTAAATCCACAAATATTACTGTTTTTGTCTTATTCATTATTTATATCATAAGAAAAGATACTAAACATCTATAAATAACCTACAACAATACTAAAAATTAATCACAAGAACATAAAAATAAAACTTACCCTGAGAGCAGAACGTTCCAACCTTACTCACCCACGTTGGCATTTTGTAAAAAAAAAACTAACTGCCGTTGCCACATTTCAAAAGTTAAAAAGTGATTTCTGATTTATCCACTATGATTCTACTTCACTTCTTTTTTTTTTTCTAAAATAAAATCTATTGCAATAGGAAGTAAAATCAAATCATCCATTTAAATAGATGCCAGGTCACAGGAGGGTATAACTTAAAGGGCAAAACTGGGAAAATTCATTAGTGGCCAGTGGCCGGTACTGTCAGTTTCATTAGTAGCCACTTTTTTAAGTTAGTGGCCACTTTTCACATGATAAGACTATTTCTTTCAGACTGCAAAAAGCATTGTCACCATTTTGCGGTATAATTACCACAAGAAAAATATGAAAATAAGAAATACATATAATAATAAAATTAACACAGGGACACTGAAGTTGTAATTTGTAATTGCGCTCTTTTTAAAAATCCTAAATTGCACATCCTAAATTAAAATCTGCTTAGGGCTGTAATAATAACAGCAAAAGTTTTTATCTTTCAGATAATTCAGTAGTACTTTTTTTTTTTTTTTTTCAATTTATTTAAGTGAAATAAGCTGTTATCATTCACAGTTCACATTGATATTTTCTAGTAAATGAATCAGCTGATTCATCATCATCACAACTTTTACATGGTCATGTGTAAATACATTTAGCAGTTTTATTATTTTTTCTTATTTTTAAAGACACACTTTTTTAAAATGATTTTATTTCAATAGAGTAAAAATATTTCCTCTTAAAAAGTATAGATATGGAAACTTAGCTGCTTCATTAAAAATAATTTACTTAGCTGCCAAATTTGTAGCTTTAAAAATAGGGAGATTTCTGCTTTAAAATGGGAAGGAAAAAGGAAGATTTCTACTCAAAAGAAAGCAAATACAATTTTTTTTGAAAAATACACATATAAGCCAAATCAAATTTTGATACATTTGTCAAATATCTTAAATGGGTTAAATATACATTAAATACTATGGAGATAATAATGGAAAAAGATTGTGCTTTGCAGGACATTTGATCATTAACTGCTAGTTGAAATGGAGCGCACATGTGTGTGTGTGGGGGGGGGGGAGATACATCTATATAGGTTCTAGAATCTAATCAAGAAAGTTTAAAATGAATATTTACATTTATGTTATGGATGGAGAGAGATTGTAAATCACAAGGTTTCAGTGGAGCATGTAATTGCCAATCGTTGGAGGGGGGAGGGGGGGGGAATTATAAGAATTATGAGTAAGAGATATTAAACAATTCTACTTCTACTTCTTTACAGATTCTAGAATCTAATAAAGTAAGTTTAAAATAGATATTTATATTTTTGAAGCGAATGGAGAATGATTAGAGATTATAAAGCTTTCTATAAGCTGTGTGATCACAGATCATTAGGGGGAGGGAAGGGGGGGGTCCAAAAATTATATGAGTGAGATATATTAAACAATTCTACTTCTTTATAGGTTGTAGAATATAATAAAGGAAGTTTAAAATGAACATTGACATTTATGCCATGGATGGAAAAAGATTGAAAATCACAAGGCTTCGATTGCCTATCGTCGCTCGATTTTTAGAATCTTTTAATGTTCACAAAAAGTGGCGACTTTAGTGGCGATCAATGCATAATTTTTAATCGCCATCTTTTTTTATTTAGTCGCCATGTGGCTGGTGGCGACCGTTAATTTTGCCCTTTAGATAACTGTCAAAAAAATTCCAAGTAGGTGTATAGGATTACAATGCACAATCACGTCGGTAACTTTTGACCTTTGCACTGTAGAACCTATTGTATTTTCCTTGTCGTTGGCTTGAATTAAAATTGGGTTTTTGGAGATTAGTAATTTAAATATTTTTTTGCAGCGCTCACACTCGGTAATCAGTGCTCTACTGTACTTAAAACTTAATTTTTTCAGAGGCCCTCTCAAGAACACAGGCAACTTATTTGCATCTTCTTCTGTCCCCAAAGCACTACTTGTTGAAATTTTACCCTGATTTTCTTCACATAATCCTCAGCTCTATGATCTGTATAACACACATTTGAAGTTTCATCTAGACTGGATCAACAGAACCAGAGCTATCGGCATCTGAGTACCCTTAGTTTACTTTTTATCCCCAGTACAAATGAAGGTTATGTTTTCAACTTACAATTAATTCTTAGTGGAAACAAAACATTAAAATGCAACAACTTTTATAAAATGGGTTGGGGACAAAATCTCGCGAGGACAAAATATCGCCGACGTAAATGAATACAAAGTAAAATGAGTTGGTAATTATTATTAATGTTGTATAAAATTTCATGACAACACACACCTTAGAGCACTGACATTCTGACAAACCTACAACATTTTTTTTTTTTTTTATAAATGTTACTTAAAATAGTTTAAAAACTATATTTATTAACTTTTGTCAAAATTAGTCATAATGAAGTCAATTGTGCTTATTTATTTTAAAAGTTTTAATTCAAGTTTGTGAACAGTGTTCAGGTTTGATGTCAGCAGTGATGTACATGATTTTTAAAATGTATTTTGAAGAGTGAAAAGCAAAAGATAAAATAACTTAAAAATAAGCATAGATAAAATAATGAAATTCAACTCTGTGATTTATTTATTTAATTATTTATTTATTTATTTTAATTAATTAATTAATATTTATAAGACCCTGTGGCCCCCTCCAGAGATCAAACGTGACCCAAAATCAAATTTTCAAATAGATCATACTATTTTTTTTACGCGATATTTTGATCGGCGAGATTTTGTCTTGCGATATTATGTCTGAATCCCTTATAAAATAACTAAAAAAAGGAAAAAAAATCAAAATACCTCCAACTTCAGTCCAGGTATATTCTGTACTTGGTTCAGAAGTTCCATTAGATGTGACTGCCCAAACACTAACATTATATAAAGTCCCAGGGTGCAATCCGACTAAATCTGAACGGAATGTGGTATTATAAAATGTCCACTCATTTCTGTTCAGCATATCAGTTTTACCATACGATTTAGTAGGATATGCTGATACCTGAAAAACAAATACACATAATTGGAAAGAAAATAATTAACTACGCATTTAGCAAAGAAATTGTCACTTGAAAATAAATATGAAAAATTCCTCAAATTTAAACAGTTAACTAAAATTTTATTTTTCATTTCACCTGAATTTGCAGTAAAGAGGTCCGTGCAATAAATAAATGTATAAGTCACTCATTGATGAAGAAGTCTTGATATACAATAAAGAGATGTTACTATTTAAGTTCAACCATCACAGGGTTCCCAATCAGTTTCAAAAATAAAATTCCATGACTTTTCCAGGTCTATTTTTAGAAAATTCCAGTCACAAAATTTGGTTCATGACATAAAAAATAGCTCACGGTATAAAATGGAACACAGCTCGCGACATAAAAGACAACATAGTAACGTGACTTGTGATATAAATTGAACGCTCAAAAAGCATTTTCCAGGTTTATATCATCATTTTTCCAGGTTTTTGAGCAATATTTACAATTTTCCCTGATATTTCCCCGACTTTTTTCAGTAATTTCAAATTCCCTGACTTTTCCAGGTTTTCCCTGTTCTCCCTGACCCGTGGGAACCCTGCCGTCAATATTAAGGGAACTCTGCATCCCTATTTTGCTCACATAATTACATGTTTACTTTACAGATGGTACTATCAGGGTTTTACCAACTCTTATTGCTCACTAGGATTAAATAGAATCACAGAAAAAAAAAAAAAAAAAGTCTGGGCTTTAATTTTATGCATCTCCTAATCAATCTTTCTATGTACATGAATCATTTTATATTTTACCACTGCAGAAAAATTTAATAAATAAAGGAATAGTTAATACTTTGAAAAAGAGAAAAATTGTTATGTTTCTCTTTGAGATTAAAAAAAACATCATTATACATTTGAAAACATACATTATATAGCTACTAGCTTTTACCAGGTTCATACTAATATATATATAGAGATATATATATATATATATAGTGAAACCTCTCAAATTGGACACCCCTTTAAGTTGGACACCCCTCTAAGTTGGACACTTTTTCTCGGAACGGAATGTATCCATAGGATTAACATTATGTCCAACCTCTATAAGTTGGACACCCCTCTAACTTGGAATTTGGACAGTCAAATACTGTCCTAAGTTGGACACTTTTACCCAATGAAACAGGAAAAAAAGATATAAAACTGCCGTTTTCTCACTTTTTTTTTAGAAATTTTACTTATCCTTTGTAGAAATAGCTGTAAATATCTAAAAAACAATGTTTCTTGTCACAATATATTCATCTCTGTCTCACCTTGTAAAAAAATATGTATTTTCTTCAATTGAAAAGTTCACAAATAACTGAATTTTGGCGCATAATGAAAGTCTTTCTTTTTATTGATTTGCATGAATTGTTTTTGTTCCAGGAAATATCCAATAGAGATCCTACAGACATGTTTTCACTTAGACTGTTTTAAAATGAGCATTAGACAATACATTTCGGTTGTTAGGATTCCTCTTCATTTGTCCCTTTTATTTTTCCTACCAAGTTTTACTTGAGTGTATAATTGCACTAAACTTAATATGTGAGAGATCTATCTATAGTGAAAACAGATGCTGATTCAATATAGGTGCATATCAATCGACAGGTGTCGCTGCTATGCTGCAGTTTTCCCCGTTCACAGAAAAATTAAATCTCATTTTTTAGAACGAATAAATTCACCAAACTTCATAAGTGAGATGGCTATTATGAAAATTAATGTTATCTTAATTTGCGTATATATCAGTATCAGTAGACAAAGTGGTGCTACTTTTAATCACATTCTCCGATTTTCCATATGATTACCACATACCACAGCATCTATTGAATAAAATCGCACCAAAACGCATATGCAAAATCTTTATTGTGAGAAGTTTTATTGATTAAATTTTCATTCATATTAACTGGTGGACGGCACTAATATATAAAAAATAGTAGAAGAAAGTGTTATTATGACCACAATATACAAGTTTAAATTTAGATTTTAAATTGGCAAATTAATAATTTTTTTGTAAGTTATGAATACTTAATTATGTTATTTTTAAATATTATTAAAAGTTAAAAGGCATGCATGGATACAGTTTAATTAAATCGAAAAATGCAAGCACCCCTATATGTTGGACACCTCTCTAAGTTGGACACTTTTTGCTAGAACCGCAGGTGTCCAACTTAGAGAGGTTTTACTGTATATATATATATATATATATATTAGGGGTGGGAATCGATTAAGAGTTTTAACTGGGTTAATCGTAGTTCAGGAATCGATTAATCGGTCGATTAATCGGATTTTTAATCGGTTTTCATTTTTCTTTATATAATTTTATTTCAATGATGAATAAAACTCATATTGTGTGTGTATATATATATTATTTATAAGTTTGACTGTTTTTTTTTTTCAAAAATATTTGTTTATTCAATTATATCTGTTTCATAGTTTAAATTTAAATCAATTTTCAGAGTAATAACTGGTGACTTTAAATGTTAATTTTATATAAATATTTTCACTTATTCAATTTATTTTAAATAAATTAATTTTTCAATTAATTTTTAAAGAAACATTAAATGAATTTACACATATTTTAGTTTTATATATGCAGGCCTTGTCCACCTCGCTTGTCACTATTTTTAAATGAATTCTCAAAATTTCATATCATTATCATAAAATCTCAAATTCTTATATTTTAGTTCTTCTTTGTCACTTCGGACTAGAACACAGAATGTTATTTTCTGTTTCTACTTCAATAGTTACTATCAGCAATTCTGTGGGTCTATTCTGGCCTGTTCGCTTCGTTATATTCCTTCGGAATTCAACGATCTTCGGAATATAACGATAATTTGGTATTCTGGGCTGTTGCGATCGAAATTTTAGCGATATTTATGTTTGTTATTTTTCGAGAGCTCTAAGGCTGTCGTTGAGTGACTCTTGTATTCGTTACAATATGGCGCGCCTTTTTGGTATTATAATGGTGTTTAATCTTTTTTTTTTTTTTTTTTAAAGAAATAGTTATGAATTATGAAATAAGGAAACTTAGTTAAAGAAATGTTAGCAAAGCTTAAAATACATAGAATGTAAACAAAAATTAATCACTTTTTCCCACACATATCCAAATTTAAATAAAGTGAAAACGGAATAAAATACAAACTTTATTATTTTAAAATTATGAAAATTGCAACTGTATTTGAGAACCTAGTTATTTATTTATTTATTATTATTTATGATTTAATTTAATATTTTGGGTATAGTAAATCTTCTAAATAATTTTAAAGCTTAATATTTTTTAAAAAGCAATGCATTATTCATCATATACATTTATGTAAAAAATTGAGTAATGTACTTTTCATATAAATTTACAAATAACTTTCTAGAAATTAATATACAGATTAAATCAAACTTCTATATATACATTTTTTTTTTTTTTTTTTTTGGGGGGGGGGGGGGGTTAAAAAGTTAAAACATTATTTAAAAACAATTCACATTTAATTTAATAAAAATCAAACACATTTTATGATATTAATATGAAACACTCATTAAATATTTTTTATCATCTCAATAGATAATGACTTCATAAGTTTTAACTTCAAATATTTAAATAAAAATGTGTTTATTAATAGAGAAAAATATTTTTGTTTTATTTACTAAATTAGAAAAAATGAATAATAGAAAAACTTTCTTCTTTTAAAATTATAAAAATTTCAGCTGTAGTTGTGAATCTTTATTATTTTTTTTTTAATAATTATTTTGAATAATTCTAAACAATTGCATACTTCTATTTAATATTTTGGGCTTAGTAAATCTAAACAACTTTAAAGCTTAATATATATTAGAAAGCAATATATTATTCATATATTTATGTAAAAAACTAAGAAACGTAACTTTCATTTAAATATACAAATCATTTTCTAGAACTAGTATATACAGTGTAAATAAAACATTTATATACTTTCTTTTCTTTTTTAAAAAGAAAAGATCTAATATCTTTAAAATAAATTCCCGTTTAATTTAATAAAATCGAACAAATTTTATCACATTAGTTCAAATCAATATTTAAATATTTATATCATTTCAATAGGCAATGGCTATATAAATTTTAACTTCAATTATTTAAGTAAAAATAAATTTATAAAGAAAGAAAAATATTTTTATGTTTTACTCACTAAATTAGCGTTAAAGTTTAATTAATTTTACTTAAATATATCTAAATATCAAATATTTCAATTGCACTTAAACAAAAAATATAGTTCAAACAAGGTGCATTGTACGTACAATATTTAAAAATTAATTTTTGGAAAAAATAATTAAAACATGAGTACATACCATGTAAATAAAATAAATCCATTATTTTGAATCATTAGAAAGTGAAAAGAAAGTACTTCCTCTTTATTTTGCCGAGTAAATAATTATATCGTGTGGCCGATTTCATTTTAACAGCCAGTCTAATATAAAAATTTACTTGGCTATTTTAAATTTCCTTTTCATCGAGACAATACAATTCAATTGAACTGGAAAACTGCTCTGCTACAACACATAAAAGAATCCACACTGTGTCTTTGCTTTTTATTTTTTCATTTTCACAACAAATTAACAAATAAACAACCTATATTTAACAAAACATGGCGATCGTCATCTGCTTCTGCTCTTACTCACTTGTAATCACAATAAAACAAACTACTTGCTCCGTCCTGATTGGATGAAAGAGTTAACCTCGAACGCAGTTTTCCCCCACCTCGTTTGATTATAACGTTCGTAGGGCAGAATTGCTCTACCACGGAATATCGTTATGAAAGAGATTTCGATCGAAAAAATAACGATCGGTTTGTCTTTTTAACGTACAGGCCAGAATAGACCCACTGGACAGACAATAAACGCTTGAAGATATTGTGAAACTCTGTTGACATTTCCCCCTTCAAAGGGATAGTGGAAATCTCAATCCTTTTTTTTTTTTTTTTTTTTTTTTTTATCTTTAGCATTTCCATTTTTTGAAAGCATTTTGTTTCAGAGAATACTATTACCCTAGCCAACACTTTCTGTAGAAGGCTACAGACAGGTGGTGTTGCTCCAGCATGCACATGAAGCGGCATTTTGTTTAATAACTGTCCTCCCACTTTTCTCTATCAACAAAAGTGCAACAACTTCTTTTGAAAGGTTTTATTTTTATTTATTTATTTATTTATTTATTTTTTTGCTATTTCATTATTTGATGAATGTTTCTTAGAATGTTTGTTAGCAAAATATGTGAAAAAATATTTTGTAGGCAGCATTTTTACTTTAATTCGTAATTTGAAAATTTTAATCGGATTTTCAAAATTTTTAATCGAATTAATCGATCCGATTAACTCGATTAAAAAAATTGATCGGGACTAAGCATTGATCGATTAACCGAACCGATTAATCGATTAATCGGCACAGCCCTAATATATATATATATATATATATATATATATAAATGTCTGAATTTTCTAAATTACTCTCAAGAAAACATTAGTAACACATTATGTAATCACTCTGCCTGTAACAGTAAAGAACTGAGCTTTGTACATCTATCGTATTTTCTGGCGTGTAAGCCGCAAGTCAGACACATTGGTTTTACACAAAAAAATATATGTGTAAAAAAAAAGTAAAATATATGTGTATGGCAGTACATGCTACAAACCTAATTATAAAATTTAATTAAAATTTCTGGTGTTAAACTGATTTATCAGACCTGCAACTTTTATGCTGGAAATTACGGTATACTTTGCTTCCTTTCAAATAAAACCCCATGAGTTAATTTAATATTTTTTTGTTAGTACATTTTACAAAATTTTTAGAGACTACACATCATTTTACTGCTGTGAGGTCAGTTGAAAACACATTGATTATGCGCATGTTTTTGTAATATTTTTATTTGTTACTAAGCTGAAAAAAATATGAGAGAAAGAAAAATTTTATTTTTTCGGATCGTACAATCAACTTTTTAAAAATTTTAATGAAAAATATAATTTTTTATGAGATTTATAGGGGATTTAGAACAGAAATCTGAAGCCCTTGATTTTTTAATTTTTCCTGAGGCGTCAGAAAACATTCACATTTAAAAGCAAGCTAAAAATTACATATATTGTTATATAATTTTGAATTATGAACATATTATTGGACAAAAAAAAAAAAAAAACAGACTAGTGAATGTTTATATCAGATAACGTCGATCAGAAGGTTAATACGTGAAAAATTTTATTTTTGCACAAAAATTTCCAGTAAATGATAAAAGTATCGTAAAATGCCGGAATAAAGTACAAATAGAAAATGCTTTATAGAGAACATTCATTTTATTTGTATATGGCAATTAAAGTATATCTTTTTTACCAATTTCAAATTAATGAAGGAGAAGACGAACAAACAGCTTTATACAGGACTTTTTCTGCTACTGAATATTATATTATCTATAAAGAAAATACATTCCTAACCTAATTGAATAGTTTGTTCATTTACTTACTTGATACTTTTCCACAACTAGATCAGGTGAAACCACTGGAGTCCATTCAACATGAATTTTTGTTTCAGTAACATTAGACACTTTAAGTTTAGGTCCAGAAAAACTGAGCACACCTGAAAAAGAACACGTAACTGAATAAAAATGCAGATTGAAGCGGCATTAGTTACACCAGCATTAAGGTTGTACCAAAAAGAAAAGTTTCAAAGTGAGTTTCAAACTTAAATATAATGCATGTTCAGAAGTTGATCCAGGTTTTAATTTTCAGGGCCCATTTTTGTGAAAAACAAATTATTTTTGTGAAAAAAAAAGAATTGTCGCTAGAAACCTTTCCTTTTAGGCTTTTAGCAGATACTCTGTCTAATGTACAATTTCAAGTTAATAGCATTTTATTAAACAAGTATAGACACTCATTAAAAATAATACTGTAAACATGGAAAATTTTTTGCAAAAGTATTACTTTTACAACAAAATTTTGTGAAAGGGCTGTTTTTATAAATTTGAATTTTGTGAAGGGACCCATTTTCTAAATTTGAATTTTGTGAAGGGGGCAATTTTAAAGATTTGATTTTTGTGAAAGGGCCCATTTAAGGGATTTGAATTTTGTGAAGGGGCAGCAAAAAGATCCCGATTTTTGCCTGGATTGACCCCTGATGTTAGATTTGAGATTATACATTCCATTCCTACAAGTACTAATATACAGAGTACACTCAAAATTCAGCACAGTTAAATTAGGCGAAGCCCGCATCATGCACAGGAATGATTATTGACTCATCATTTCCCATTGATTCGGAAGGAATCGTCAGCATATCTTAAAATAAAGGGTTTAGCTGATTTCTGTAGATTTTAGGATAAATTCTTTATTTCATTTGGGCAGCCAATCATTATGAAACAATTTATATGTTATAAATACAATGCTGAGAAAAGTATGTATAACAAAACTATAAATAACTAAAATTTTTAAAAACAATTTTCACATTTTATTACAATCCAAATCTTCTAGATTTTTGAAGAGCATCATTAACAGAAGTGTAAGATTATTCATTTTATATTTTAATATTTTTTTTATAATATTAAGACATGATTCTGTATCTTATCTTGTAAAAAAAAGTCAATAATACTTGGAAGTCACATAAGTTTGTACTATGAGAAAATTTGAATATTTTTCCCCAAGGGAGAAAATCTTTCTTCTTCCCCTCCAATTCAAAGTCTAATTATTCTTTGTAATGATTGCATAATTCCACTAATTATTTCTTCTTCTGTAATAAACTGAATGATTGGTCAGTTATTAGCACAAGTACATAGTTAATAATTGCTCTATCACCTACCTAAACCAACTTCTGAATTTCTGCAATCCACCTAATCAACAAATCAAAGTGACAATGTTTACATTGTAAATGATGTGTGGAATTTAGAGTTGCAGATTTTTAAGAGATGACTGTATATGGCTTAGATAAGAATATTACAGGATTTACAAATTGCCCAAACTGATGATCAAAACTTTTCTACTATGAGTCAAAACAATAAGCTTATTTAATTACTTCAAAAGAATTACATCAAAAAGGAACATCAACTGTGTGTTATCAATGCAAACAGAATGATTACCAAGACTATCTCCAGACTTAGAACCCAACATTTTGGTGGAATGATAATAAATACAGACAGCACCAGAACTTACAAATCATGCAGAAAATTCCTGGAAGAGAAACTCACACCAGAACACATTTTCAACTGCACGGCCATCATAAGAAGCTTACAGGCTAATGACGATTTTCCCTTTCAGGGAAATCTCTATAGTGACAAAATTGTGGACATTGCCAAGGCCGTGATTTTGGCGCATGGAACAATTTGACTTCAATTGGACACGACACCAACCAACCAATAAGCTCATTGGGAAAAGTTGAGATATCTAATTCTCTGTCGCTGCTTTTTTTTTTTTTTTTTTTTTTTTTAGTTCTATAGATGAAATATTTTATTACTATCCACAATTCTTAAAATGTAATTTTCAAATTTGTTAGCTGAGACTTTTTTTTTCAGGGAACTATTAACAATGAAGTATAATTCCAAACATTTTGGGAGGTTTGAAGCACATAAACTTGTTTTGGATGTGGATTTGATTAGTATATTAATATATCGAAATAAAATATAAAATTTTTTTGTCATCTTGAATAATGTGCTGATGTACACTCCTGCTCAGAAGTTTAGCAAGATTTGCAAACGATCAATTTTTTTCAATTTAAAAACTTATCTCTAGATGAAATGTTTTCAAACACTGGATATTTAAGGAGCTGGGTCTTCCTCGTGTTTTTCAGCAAAGATTGGTTTAAGACAAAATTTAGGGGCCAGTAACAAATTGAGCAAAATCAATAATATTTGTGATTACCCTGTATCATTAAATGAACGAAATGATTTGTAACACATTTTAAAAAAGTTTTAAAAGGATTGATTTCATATACTTATTAAATTAAAAATACCTTATTAAAATCCTTAGAAAATTTGAGCCTATATATTTCGGCGCCCAGACGGGGCAGCTCGAAATGACAAGAAATCATTGCTGGGCGGTTTGTTTACTCTTCTCTTTCTCTTCATCCTCCTTTTCACTTCGCTTTGTTTGCTGAAATATCCGCCCGAATGGCAACCCCTATTTTCAAACCCTGGGCGCTGAAATATGTAGGCTCAAATTTTCTAAGGATTTTAATAAGTTATTTTCAATTTAATAAGTATATGATTTGTAACTTTGGGATATGTTAATACAGACCCAAACAACTTGTGGATGATAATAGCAGGAGACTTGGCGTTGGAATATTAAACCAGGAATAAACTACTACGTCAGAAACGCCAAAGAAAAATTATTGAGGTGCATACAGCTGTTTCGGTAGCCTAAAGCGTACCGTCATCAGTGCAAAAAGAATTCAGAATCTGGAGAAGTGCTCATATATATAGGAGAGGGACCGGATTTAGTTCAACCAATAGGATTACGGAAGAGGTGGGGAGTGTGGCCAATAGGAATTAAGGAATGTGTAGCTGTGTAAACTGTAGAAAAATTAAGGAAATGTGGACTGAATGTAAAATTTCCAACAATCAGACAAATAGGGAACAGCGAAATCACAATTTACAAGGTTTTTAAAATTTTTATAAATATGAAAAGCTTCAAAGAAATCGAGTTCATGAATGGATTTAGGTCTGCAAATTATTTTAGCTGAATTAAATTTGAAATTATGATTTTCCTCCCAGCAATGTTTAGAAATAGCCGATTTATTGGTTTCTTGTTTGCGGACGTAATTCATATGTTCTTTTAGACGAAATTTAAGACTGCGTTTAGTTTGGCCAATATATGATAAACCACACTGACAGGAAATACTATAAAAGCCCCAAGAATTATGCATATCAATAGGATCTTTTAACTGAGAAAAGGTGAGTTTATTGGAAGGCGAAAATATTATTTTAAAATCATATTGTTTGAGAATTTTAGCTATGGTTTGACTGGTTTTAGAAAAATAGGGTAAAACAATACTGATATTAGATGTGACTGATTTAGTAGACGAAATACGAGGGAGTTGTAATTTTTGGATAGCTTTGTCTATAATGGAAGGGTCATAACCTCTGTCAATTGCGATGGCTTTCAGGTATTTAATTTCAGATTTCAATAAAATAGGATTTGAACAAATATTAAGGGCACGGTTTACAAAAGTATAGAAAGCAGCCATTTTTTGGTTAGGTGGGTGACATGAACGCGCATGGGGAGGAAGGGAGACTGCAAAATTTTTACGATAGACAGTGGTTGAAAATCCATTTACAGTGCGAGAGACGAGGGTATCAAGAAATGGAAGGGAGCCATTGTTTTCTATTTCATATGTAAACTGGATATTACTGTCAATTGAATTTAAGGTATCTAAGACATGGTCAATATTGTGATGAGATATGTCGATGAGTGTGAAGGTGTCGTCAACGTAACGGGTCCAAAAAGGAAAAGATATTTTCTTAAAAAGCTTGCTTTCGAAATAGTGCATGTAAATATCTGCGAGAATTGGGGAGAGAGGGGAACCCATGGCTAAACCTTCAGACTGACGATAGAATTTATTTTGGAAAGAAAAAGTGGTTTGTGATAAACAAATGCGGGTAAGAGAAATTAATTCTTGTATTTCGAAAGAGGTGAAATGAAACTCTTTTAATCTATTTTCGAGACAGCAGAGGGCGCCACTTATTGGAACATTAGTGAAAAGAGATTTTACATCGAAAGAAACCATAGTGAGATTAGTGTGAGGGCAGTTTTGAATATTTTTTGCAAAATTTATAGAATTCTTAACAGTATAACTATTAGCAGCAAGAAGTGGAGCAAAAATTGTGGTGAGAAATTTAGCTAGATTATAGGAAGCAGTACCGATATTAGAGACTATTGGACGAAATGGAATATTGGGTTTGTGAACTTTTGGTAAAGCATAAAATCTGGCACAATTAGCAATAGAAGGGATAAGATGGGATTTAGTCGAGTTCAATAACAAGGGGCAAGATTTTATAGCAGATTTAATTTTATTTAATTCTTGAGGAGAGGGGTCACGTGGCAGAGGAATGTATGGGCCATCATTAATTAATTCGGTAACACTTTCGATGTATTGTTTTTTATCCAAAATAACAATCTGACCACCTTTATCAGCTTTAGTAATGATGATATTTTCATTAGATTTTAATTCCTTCAAGGCGTTTTTTTCTGCAGGGCTGAGATTTGATTTAAAATTTTTAGAGTTGAAATTGGCATTATTAAGGATTAAATGACGAAGATTTTCTTTCTGTTGGTCAGTCAGTCGAGAATTTTTGAAAGCTTTTTCAACCGGTGCAATTAACTGAGGAAAAGAAGGAGGTTTAGAAATGGCAAAATTTGAATTGAGTTTGAGAACAGAATATTGACTATTGGAAATATCAGTACTGGAAAGATTAACGATTGCATTTTTATTGACAACAGGTAAGTCGTTCGAATGAATAGGACTCTGTGAATTACGAAGACGGGTGAATTTATCATGTAATTTAATTGAGTGTTTACGAGAACGGTTGTCACAATGAATCCAGGAATTGTGGTCAATCAACATAAAATTAGGACGTTCAAAAGCTAACTTTAAGTGGAGAAACAATAAATCTTTTTCAATTTTGGCGATGTTGGTACGAGTTTCCTTAATAACTGCTCGGAGAATATTAAAATGAGACCTGAGTACTGCTTTGTTTACAAAACTGGAACCAGAAATATTACATTTCAGTTGAATGAATTTAGGGATAATACGGTGTCTCTTGCATTGTAAAAGGAATTTAAGACGGTTGAGGGCACGAAACTTTTTAGTACGTAGACGGTAGAAACGATTAACTAATTTGCACATTTTGAAAACAAGAAAATGGCTCAAAATATTACTGACCTAATCTCCCCCTCATATGAGGCTTCTCAGACCAGGTTGCTCAGTAACAATATGAGCAGAAGACCAATAACACAACTAAGCCCGTATAAGCTTAACAAATAATAGCAGGAGACTTGGCGTTGGAATATTAAACCAGGAATAAACTACTACGTCAGAAACGCCAAAGAAAAATTATTGAGGTGCATACAGCTGTTTCGGTAGCCTAAAGCGTACCGTCATCAGTGCAAAAAGAATTCAGAATCTGGAGAAGTGCTCATATATATAGGAGAGGGACCGGATTTAGTTCAACCAATAGGATTACGGAAGAGGTGGGGAGTGTGGCCAATAGGAATTAAGGAATGTGTAGCTGTGTAAACTGTAGAAAAATTAAGGAAATGTGGACTGAATGTAAAATTTCCAACAATCAGACAAATAGGGAACAGCGAAATCACAATTTACAAGGTTTTTAAAATTTTTATAAATATGAAAAGCTTCAAAGAAATCGAGTTCATGAATGGATTTAGGTCTGCAAATTATTTTAGCTGAATTAAATTTGAAATTATGATTTTCCTCCCAGCAATGTTTAGAAATAGCCGATTTATTGGTTTCTTGTTTGCGGACGTAATTCATATGTTCTTTTAGACGAAATTTAAGACTGCGTTTAGTTTGGCCAATATATGATAAACCACACTGACAGGAAATACTATAAAAGCCCCAAGAATTATGCATATCAATAGGATCTTTTAACTGAGAAAAGGTGAGTTTATTGGAAGGCGAAAATATTATTTTAAAATCATATTGTTTGAGAATTTTAGCTATGGTTTGACTGGTTTTAGAAAAATAGGGTAAAACAATACTGATATTAGATGTGACTGATTTAGTAGACGAAATACGAGGGAGTTGTAATTTTTGGATAGCTTTGTCTATAATGGAAGGGTCATAACCTCTGTCAATTGCGATGGCTTTCAGGTATTTAATTTCAGATTTCAATAAAATAGGATTTGAACAAATATTAAGGGCACGGTTTACAAAAGTATAGAAAGCAGCCATTTTTTGGTTAGGTGGGTGACATGAACGCGCATGGGGAGGAAGGGAGACTGCAAAATTTTTACGATAGACAGTGGTTGAAAATCCATTTACAGTGCGAGAGACGAGGGTATCAAGAAATGGAAGGGAGCCATTGTTTTCTATTTCATATGTAAACTGGATATTACTGTCAATTGAATTTAAGGTATCTAAGACATGGTCAATATTGTGATGAGATATGTCGATGAGTGTGAAGGTGTCGTCAACGTAACGGGTCCAAAAAGGAAAAGATATTTTCTTAAAAAGCTTGCTTTCGAAATAGTGCATGTAAATATCTGCGAGAATTGGGGAGAGAGGGGAACCCATGGCTAAACCTTCAGACTGACGATAGAATTTATTTTGGAAAGAAAAAGTGGTTTGTGATAAACAAATGCGGGTAAGAGAAATTAATTCTTGTATTTCGAAAGAGGTGAAATGAAACTCTTTTAATCTATTTTCGAGACAGCAGAGGGCGCCACTTATTGGAACATTAGTGAAAAGAGATTTTACATCGAAAGAAACCATAGCTAGATTAGTGTGAGGGCAGTTTTGAATATTTTTTGCAAAATTTATAGAATTCTTAACAGTATAACTATTAGCAGCAAGAAGTGGAGCAAAAATTGTGGTGAGAAATTTAGCTAGATTATAGGAAGCAGTACCGATATTAGAGACTATTGGACGAAATGGAATATTGGGTTTGTGAACTTTTGGTAAAGCATAAAATCTGGCACAATTAGCAATAGAAGGGATAAGATGGGATTTAGTCGAGTTCAATAACAAGGGGCAAGATTTTATAGCAGATTTAATTTTATTTAATTCTTGAGGAGAGGGGTCACGTGGCAGAGGAATGTATGGGCCATCATTAATTAATTCGGTAACACTTTCGATGTATTGTTTTTTATCCAAAATAACAATCTGACCACCTTTATCAGCTTTAGTAATGATGATATTTTCATTAGATTTTAATTCCTTCAAGGCGTTTTTTTCTGCAGGGCTGAGATTTGATTTAAAATTTTTAGAGTTGAAATTGGCATTATTAAGGATTAAATGACGAAGATTTTCTTTCTGTTTATAGTATTTCCTGTCAGTGTGGTTTATCATATATTGGCCAAACTAAACGCAGTCTTAAATTTCGTCTAAAAGAACATATGAATTACGTCCGCAAACAAGAAACCAATAAATCGGCTATTTCTAAACATTGCTGGGAGGAAAATCATAATTTCAAATTTAATTCAGCTAAAATAATTTGCAGACCTAAATCCATTCATGAACTCGATTTCTTTGAAGCTTTTCATATTTATAAAAATTTTAAAAACCTTGTAAATTGTGATTTCGCTGTTCCCTATTTGTCTGATTGTTGGAAATTTTACATTCAGTCCACATTTCCTTAATTTTTCTACAGTTTACACAGCTACACATTCCTTAATTCCTATTGGCCACACTCCCCACCTCTTCCGTAATCCTATTGGTTGAACTAAATCCGGTCCCTCTCCTATATATATGAGCACTTCTCCAGATTCTGAATTCTTTTTGCACTGATGACGGTACGCTTTAGGCTACCGAAACAGCTGTATGCACCTCAATAATTTTTCTTTGGCGTTTCTGACGTAGTAGTTTATTCCTGGTTTAAAACTTGTGGATGAATTTGTGTGACAATAGCATATTAAATAATGGAGATATAAGCATTTATTTTAAAACTCAAAAAAAAAAAAAAAAAAAAATCAGCGTGTTTTTTATTTACAATATACGGAGTTTTAAACAAAAATTATTCCACTTTCAGATAAATTGAAAAACGATTTTTGAAACAATATACTGCAATCGGAATACAAATATCTTAAATATCTCATGAAATATGAGCATTTTTATGAAAAATGTTTTCATTGTGCATGTGCAAAAGATAGAAAATTTTAATTACATAGGTTGAAAGCTAGATGAATTGGGCAACTTTTGTCAAACGTTCATTTGAATAGAGTAAAAATTAGGCAAATTGTCGGCAAAAGAATTAACTAGATTTTAGTTATTTTCCTAAAGTTGAAATTTCATAAGGGGTTTTTCACATGCCACATAATTAATTTGAAGATCCAATTATTTCAACCACTTTGTAAAAGTTGTTTTTTGTGAAAAACCCCTCTTATAATCTCACAAATCTTAGTAAATAAACAAAAATATGGTACATCTACAAGCTTAAAAGGGGTTTTTCACATGGTTGAAATAATTGTTTTTTTAAATAATTATGCAACATATGAAAAACAAACCCCTTATGAAATTTCAATTCTTAGAAAATACCTAAAATCTAGCTCGTTCTTTTGTGGACAATTTGCTTAATTTTGACTTTATTCAAACGAACTTTTGACAAAAGCTGCCCAATATATCTAGCTTTCAAGCTATATAATTAAAATTTTCTATCTTTCGCACATGTGCAGTGAAAATGTGTTTCATAAAAATACTCATATTTCATTGTCAGGAGATATTAAGGATAATTGTAATCTGCTAGCAATATATTGTTTAAAAAGTGTTTTTTCAAATTATCTGAAAGTGGAAATAATTTTCGTTTAAAACTCTGTATATTATAAATAAAAAAACATGCTGATTTTTTTTTTTTTTTTTTTTTGAATTTTAAAATAAATGCTTATATCTCCGTCATTTAATAAGCTATTGTCATACAATTCATCCATAAATTGTACTGGGTTTATATTAACATATCCTAAAGTTACAGATTGTTTCATTCATTTAACAATATAGGATGATCACAAACATTATTGATTTTGCTCAATTTGTTACCAGCCCCCTAAATATTGTCTTAAACCAATCTTCACTGAAAAACACGAGGAAGAGTTCTTTAAATACCCAATGTTTGAAAACATTTCATCGAGAGAAGTTTTTAAATTGAAAAAAGCTGATTGTTTGCAAATCTTGCTAAACTTTTGAGAAGGAGTGTATAATGTTTACTTGAAAGGTTGCAATCCTCGGAGACAAGCCATAAATTACACAATTTGATGATGAAAACTTTCCTTCTGAGTCAAAACAAACTTATTTGGAAAGAATTGAGATATTCCTCTTTCTTTCTCTCTCTCTTTTTCTCCCCTTGAATGAAGCTCTCTTCTCCACGGTTCCACTAAAGCATGAGATCACAAAAATCTTGCATGTTTTCTTATTTTCTCACATAACATTTTTAATACTGAGAGAAATTTGTACATTCGCTTGCGGCCACTTTATAAAAAATATTTTGTTTGAAAACAAGTCACTCATAAAAATTAATAATCTTAAAATGAAAACCTTTCATCATTCAGCAAATTTAATAAGATCTTTCCTAAATGTTGAACGATTTTAAAAATGTTTTCAAAAAATTGAAATAAGAAAATTACGTATTTTGTTGATCAGCTGCAAAAATACATAATATTTCTACAATGAAACACCAAAAAAATTGGAATTAAGTAAATAATTTTGTAGTTTGATCAATTTGCAGTACAACAGCTGCATATTTCAGTGAATGACACTGAAAAACAAATGAACATATTTAAGCAATTGAATATGATCTACACCAATGAGCTGTAAAAGTAGATGCAATTTACATTAGGATCAAGATTTTTTTTTTAATATTTTTCTGTTCTCACATTTTTTCAGAAATTTCACTGAGTAAGGGTGAGGAATTCTGACCCAAATTTTATCCCACATTAGAACCCTGGCTCTGTAACATTTCCTGGCGAATTGCAACTCTCGGAGAGAAGATATTTGGAAGAAATTTTAAACACCAAGTCAGGGCTCGAAATTCACAGTTGTTAGTCGCATTTTGCAACTATAAATTTCATTTTGACGACTGTCATTTTACACCCAGTCGTCATTTTTGACGCCTAACTTTCTGCTACTTTATTATTTTTAATGAGGCATGTGACATCTCGAAAGTTTCATTTTTAATATTTTAACTTATTCTCCGATCTTCTCAAGGTCATAAATCTTTCTTTCTTTCAGTAGGGATTCGCTGATTTAATCAATACATTACCTCATAATATATCTATTGACAAAAAGGCAATTATTGAAGAGTTTAAAGATTACAAACTTTGGGCAAAAGAAAAATTAAATATCCCATGTCTGTCTGCTTGGCAGCATTTGCTGGCTGAATCAATTTCATCTTCTTCCTTTCCTAATTTAAGGAAAGTAATAAATTTCATTATGATTCTTCCTTAAGTACAGCTAAGTATGAAAGGGGATTCAGCCATTTTAACTTAATCAAAAGAAAAAACAGACACAGTCTGTTAACTTCTACCATAGATGATTTACTATTTATTCAGCTATATAATGGACCAAGTTTAGAACAATGTAATCCCAACCTGCTATTGATTTATGGTGGAATGATGTTAAGCAGGGATACATAAGACGTCCAGAATTTTGTATTTTTAATAAATTTTCTTTCTTATTTGCAAGGTATTTGTGTGTTGTCTATTTCTAAGCTTTATGAATCATTAGATATGTATGTATATATATGGGCATTTATGCAAACAAATCATTTCAAAATGGCAACTAAAAAATCATTGTTAGGTACCATTGACACGTGACTTACCGACTCTAGTTTTCGAGCCCTGCACCAAGTGATTAAATCTTGAATAATGCACCAAGTTTAGTTTTTTGCGAAAATAAACTTTCCACAAAATTACACTATGTTAACAGTAATAAAAATCTGCAAAATGGCATTAAGTAAAATTTATAAAAAGAAATAGAAAATGTTAAAAATGAATTTAGTACCATATTACTAAAAATATATATATATTAATTATCCTTTGTCACATAAGTATATTTAAAGTGAAAAGTAATTCTAATATATAGCTGGATATGACTTTTAAGTAAAATTCAAAATAGAAATTCACAAGTTAAATGAAGCTAAATCAATATAAAGCAATATTTTGTTCAGTTCAAAATGTTGCACAATTGTCACATGCATATTATATATATTTTTCTTCATTAAAATACTTTTAAAAGATGAATTAATGAGAATTTTTTCTATGTAAATAAATACTACATACCTAAAGGAGATAAGGCAGATACTAAGAACACACAAAGGAAGTACATCATAGGATGAAGGTCAATAAATAATATAATTTAAATAATATAAAGATGCCATCAAAAATGCTGTATTTAACCTAATTAACAAAGAAAATAATTAGAATTTAACTGTTAACACCAATGTAATTAAAATAAAAGTAAAAACATTAAAAATTTTTTACACTGAAAGTGTACTATTATATAGGTTCTATAGGATACAAATCTATTAGGTACCCCAAAAATTTCAATGGAAAACAAATGGCAACATGTAAAAATATATTTTCAACTCCAAAGCATCAAAAAAGCAATTATCAGGCACATATTCAACATAAAATTCTGTAAAAGGGTAGATGTCCTAAAAAAGTGAAAAACACAAAATATAGCAAAGTAAGTAAAAAGTTTAACTGGAGTATATAATCAGTCTACAAAGCTTCTATGTTGTATAATAATAATTTAAATGTAATAATTACTTACTGTGTAATTACCTAATTACATTGCAAAAAATTTTCTAGCATGTTCAGAATAATTGGTATAAAGTTATTCCAATTTCCATTATGTATTTTAATGTTTTTTGATCTATCCCAGTCCATTTTTAAAATTCCATGAATTAAATTCTATTTTTTTTTTTTTTTTTTTAATAATAACTTAGAAATTTTTTAAAAAGCGGTAACAGTAATATTAAGAAATTGACTAGTTTTATGATTAAAAAAAGGGGAAAAAAATGGGGGGTTTTGTTGTTGTCGTTTGTTAAGAAAATTGTCAAACGAGTCATAAATTTTTTTTAATATATTCAACACTTTGAGCCTATAGGATTTATTTTATTCTGATGTTTTCATATAAAACTATCAGTTTGAAAAACAAAACGTATTTTCACGATTTAGAAAAAAAGCAATTTCATTTATGGCATGATATTGGGTGATTGGTGCAGTTTTCAAAAGTTTCACATATCATATTCAAATTTCTGCATTCCTTAAACTTTAAAAAAAAAAAAAAAAAAAGAGAATTTCATACATATACGATTGTGTGTGTGATCTTACTGTTGCAACTCAACAGAAAAAAAAAGAAAAATGTCAGTGATTTTGAGTACAATGTAAACTAATTTCTACAATTTTTTCAAGGCGATCGGTTGGGTATTACATCTGTGTAATGAGCAATTGATGATGGTCCGGAGACATACCATCTCAATTTTGATCCTCCATGGAGGGGATGGTTCCCTTGTTTCGGTAACCCCCAGCCAGAGGTATAATTTTGATAAGAACATGAAGGTCATTGCAACAATGATGAATTTTATCTGCTCCAGCCACCATTGATGTACACGATGGTCTTGGTCAGCTCGAGTACTGAACCCACAATCTTCCAATTACAAGCTCGGCGCTATACTGACTGGGCTACCGCAGCCCTCAAGACAACTGGAAAATAGTATTTAAAAGAATTTCCTAGTATATGAAAAAATACAACTTTAGTACAGGACCTCTTTGGTGAATTTTAAATTTCTGTTAAATTTTGACAATGAATTAAAATGACTATCGCAACTGCATAAGTAAAGACCTTGCCGAGAAACGTCCACGCTACTTCAGCGCCATATTTCAAATTTTGACAAGGGGAAGTTATACAATACTAAAACTGTTCCAGAGTGAATGGCATACACAGCTGTCAATATCAGAAAAAAATAAAAATCAATAGGTACATTGAAAATGCATATAAACATCAATGCATTAAAAGTTCTGTTACTTCTTTTCTGAATTACTCATAAAATTTTGAAAAGGTGTAAAGGAAAATTTTAAATTATTTTTCTAAATAGTAGCTACTAAAATAACTATTACTAGCAGCTTATAAAATAACTATTGGCAATAAACTAAGAATTATTTATGCGATCTCTTATACCATGTTTAATGTAAAAGAAATCATTAGGCCATAAAAACAAGGGAAGTCCTCATTTACAGATAATTTCCTTATAGAAAAAAAAAGGGGGTCATAATATGCATGGATGCACATAATAATCATAGGAAAATTTCAATTTATAGTTTAAATTGCAACGGATAATTCTATTAGTGCACTGTAAAAATAATAAATAAATGGATGAAGCAAAAATTTCGCAGCAAAGATTGATAAAATTAGTCGCATACAGCACAAAAAAGGGCGTTGACATTTTACAATCAACATTTTGTCAAAAAATTGAGAAAAAAATTAACCAACAGCAATAGTTATACAATAAGAATCTAGTCCTATACGACAAGGTGAATTTCAGAATTTGACATGAAAATAATTCATGAAAGCACAAACCTGAAATGAAGTTTGAGATCACGTAGTTCAACTGTCACTCATTTTTTTTACTTTTGATTCTTTACTTACACATAAAATATAAGATGTAAATGATAAATTGACAATTTTTAAAAAAGTATTAAAGCAAAAAGTTCATAATCAACAGAATTATGTCCACTCCACCCCTTGACAAAAGAAATGGATTAATACCTCCTCATTGAAATGTGATTACAAACAAAGAAAAGCTGTTGCCAATTCCTAGAACGAAATAAGGTCGCTATGGACACTTAGCTAGATAAATATCTGGAGTGGAGTAAATAAAAGATCCTTCTTTTCTCCCCCCCCCCTCTCTCTCTCCATTTAAGATTTATTGGTTAGGACACGCACATACATAGAGGACAGAGGACAGAGTGTTGCTTTATTACGGAAATATCAAATATACAAAGTTTGGCACAGACATAGATTTATTATTACAGTGGACGAGGATAGATAGGATAATGGCAACCATTTTGTGTGGCAAAGACATTGAATAATAATAAAGGAAGACAGAGCCTGATTAAGGGGGAAGCACACATTATTTATACTTACACCGTTATTTTTTAACAAATACTTTCCTCCTATAATAAACAGAAAATTCTCATTAAAAATTATTTTAAAAGAATTCTGGTGTCTAATAACGGTGAGTAAATTGGATTGTTTTACACCGTTCATTTTTTATAAAAAATATTTCCTCGTCAAAGCGTGGAATTTCTATGACATGAAGTAAAAAATAATTGTAAAAATATTCCGGTGACAGCGGAGATAATGTGTGCTTCCCCCTTAATCAGGCTCTGAAGGAAGAAGCAGCACGTCAATACTTTAATGCTTACAAACCCTTTCTAGTGAATTTCTGGTAAAAGTAGCTCTAGCTGCTCTAAACCTTGAAGTAGGGCACCCATCTTCGGCGCATTTATCGCTGTTTGTTGTGGGTGCTGCCTCGCTGACTGATTGACAGAGAGACGAGAAGATTAAAAAAATACAGACACGACATTATTTCATTATTTAAAACATGAAAATCTGACATTGACAGATTTTAATTTAGTGCCAGAGGCCTACTGCTAAACTTGTTAATATCGACAAATTCTTCTTTAGTTAATTCGTGACGATCTAAATTCCATGATAAAGTTTTCATTAAATCAAACCAATGTGTTTCAGCTGCAGATATTGTAACAAATAACGTTGGAAGTCCAAACTGTCTTATAGCCGCAAAACAACGTTTTTTCTCTTTTTCCCAATGAGGGGGAGGTGTGCCTTTGGGGGGACTCATGTCAAAGGTGTGCCTTGGGGGGGGACTCATGTCAAAGTTGTGCCTTGGGGGGGGACTCATGTCAAAGTTGTACCTTGGGGGGGACTCATGTCAAAATTGGGCCTTGGGGGGACTCATGTCAAAGTTGGGCCTGGGGGGGACTCATGTCAAAGTTGGGCCTTGGGGGACTCATGTCAAAGTTGGGCCTGGGGGGGACTCATGTCAAAGTTGGGCCTGGGGGGACTCATGTCAAAGTTGTACCTTGGGGGGGACTCATGTCAAAGTTGGGCCTGGGGGGGACTCATGTCAAAGTTGTGCCTTGGGGGGACTTCATTCAATAAATCCCCATTCAATAAACCGACTGAAATAGGCCCTTAGCACTATTAAGAGTGTATTATAAAAATTCGACAACGTTGTACCGACTGAAATAGGGGTACCTTGGGGGGGACTCATGTCAAAGTTGTACCTTGGGGGGACTCATGTCAAAGTTGGGCCTGGGGGGGACTCATGTCAAAGTTGGGCCTTGGGGGACTCATGTCAAAGTTGGGCCTGGGGGAGACTCATGTCAAAGTTGGGCCTTGGGGGGACTCATGTCAAAGTTGTACCTTGGGGGGGACTCATGTCAAAGTTGGGCCTGGGGGGGACTCATGTCAAAGTTGTGCCTTGGGGGGACTTCATTCAATAAATCCCCATTCAATAAACCGACTGAAATAGGCCCTTAGCACTATTAAGAGTGTATTATAAAAATTCGACAACGTTGTACCGACTGAAATAGGGGTACCTTGGGGGGGACTCATGTCAAAGTTGGGCCTGGGGGGGGACTCATGTCAAAGTTGTGCCTTGAGGGGACTTCATTCAATAAATCCCCATTCAATAAACCGACTGAAATAGGCCCTTAGCACTATTAAGAGTGTATTATAAAAATTCGACAACGCTGTACCGACTGAAATAGGGGTACCTTGGGGGGGACTCATGTCAAAGTTGGGCCTGGGGGACCACTCATGTCAAAGTTGTGCCTTGGGGGGGACTTCATTCAATAAATCCCCATTCAACAAACCGACTGAAATAAGCCCTTAGCACTATTAAGAGTGTATTATAAAAATTCGACAACTGTACCGACTGAAATAGGCTTCTAGCACTAAAAATGTCGCCAACCAATCAGATTGAAGCATTGTTACAACCCTATACCGGGCATTCCTGGATTTTACAAACCGAAACCAAAACATATATGCTCCTTCTTCCTTTATTATAATTCTATGGGCAAAGATCATTCATAAAAGAGTCACGCGACAAAATGAACTAAAATAAGCCAAATTAACCAACATTGAATTTTAGTCGCCAAGATTTTAGTGTAAAATCTGTGTTCGCTTACGCAGAAGGTATTATTTCCTCATTTTTGAAAATTCTTTTTAAAATATCTGCCCTTCCCGACTCGCATAGCTCATTAACCCTGCGGGGCTCTACCCACCTATTCGCAACCGTAGATATAGTAATAAGATATAGATTGATCATGGAGGGAGAAAAAGTTATTCCTTTTTACTCCGAGAAAGACGGCCATTTTGACCAGTTAATGGCCGTCTTTTTCCGAGTGAATATACACGGATAATTTAGCAAATAAAATATATGAATAATATCTGCACTAAAGGTGAATGAAAAACTGCACATACAGTTTCAAATTCATTTTTTTTTTTTTTTTTTTTTTTTTACTATATTTATTAATTTAGTTAATATTTAAAGTTAAACTCTTTTTATACACTAGAACTAATTTGCTTTGTCCTTTACCTGCGCTGCGCCGCTGCTAACTATATTTAAAAGAGTTTTGAATATTCTGTATTACTTACTAATATAAAATCTTAAAAAATATCAAACTTTAAAAAAATAATTCCATTAAAAATCAAAACAGTTATTATTTCATAATAATAACAAAACAACTGATTGTAAAAACTATATTTTTTCTAATTTAGTCAAATATAATTTGCTTTTATGACAACTTATTCTATTTCTTTTCATATATTTATTAGAAGAATTAAAAGACACGCAATATTTCGATATTTTGAAAATTCATCAACATTCTATTCTATTACAATTGCCGAGTTTTAATATACCAGTTAATGGCTGATGGCAAAAAAAATTTTCGGCATCAAAAATCTATGCATAATAACATGGGGGTGATAGATCTATAATATAAATTACTATATCTATGTTCGCAAATAGACAAAAAAGAAAAGGACAGCGGCAACAGTAACTTTTTTTTTTTTTAAATATATATAGAAAAAACAATTTATTTATCTCAAAAATGTTTTAAGTTAAACGTTTTGTGAAAAATTCGAGATGTTTCGAAAATTTAAACATATGACACGCTAATCTGTATTTTGTTCAAAGAAGTTGGAAGTTATAGAGATGGCGTCAACCTTAAAATCGGGTATGCAATGTGAAGCCGTTATCGTTCAAAATTAATTGCCCAAATGTAGGCTAAACACGAAGTCGTGATCGAAAAACATGCTGATTTTCTAAAGATTTTTCTACTCTCATTGCTCACACTAGCGCATGTGCCAGTTTCGGCTACATTTGAACCGGTTTTTAGGGTCGCACTACAGGTTTCCAGCGCAAGACATTCATTTCGTCTCTATAATCTTCTAATATCTTTGATTTTGTTAAATGTTTTGTACGGTTGGAAAGAAAATTAAACAGCCTTTCTGATGATATCTATACCTAAAAAATTGAACCATTAGGTTTTAGTACAAGGCAATTCAAAATGGGATGAGCAAAAGTGACCCTCCCCCCCCCCCCCCCCCCCACACACACACCACCACCAAAAAAAATAAAATAATAATAATAAATAAATAAATAAATAAATAAATAAACAAATAAAATAAATAAATATATCGTTGGAATTGTTAAGAAAGTGCTTTCAAATAGTGCAGATGTAATTCTTTTTCTTTTTTTTTTTTTTTTTTTTTCGTTTACACAGAGTTAAAATTTAAAAACAAAGCTTTTAAAGAAAGAGCTCTGAATGAGAGTTTCGAAAAATCCAAGCGCGTGTTTCGCAAAAAAAAAAAAAAAAAAAACTCATAACTTGTGAAAATTTTGAAATGGGGTTTGGACCTTTTTAGGGTTTGTTCCTTACATCGAGATCTATATTTTAAATAATAATAATAATAATAATAGGGCGCATTCGTAAAGTCAAAACTCGTTCAACTGGTGCTGTTAGTTTTTGAACTAGCCATTCGTAAAGTCTCTCAGTGCATTTAGTGCGTTTCAAAATTATGTTCATAAACTAGATGCTGTGCATTTAGTTTTGTAGTTTTCTAACTAAATGCATTGGAGAAAAAGTCAGTTTACTTCGTGCAAACTTAAGCGGACGCAAAAAATAACTTTGTTTTCTCTGTGAGATCGTGTATTTTTGTCAAACATTACGTCTATATTTTTATTTTTAGTATGTGATCTATAATAATAAAGGAAGATGTCTGTCTCTCTGTCTGAGCATCTATACGTTTAGCCCCTACTGAACGTAGAAGTACAAAATTTGACATACGGGTGATCAGAAGCCTTCCCAAGGGGCTCCTGAAAACAGAATTTAAAATTTTTAATTAGTTCCGGAGATATTAATTAAAACGTCAAGCAATGTCTAATTAAAAAGCGAGCGGATCGTATCCGAGCGAGCGGATCCCCCTCCAAGAAGAATCCAGTGCGTTCCTCAAAAGAAGAAGCAGAAAGGAAAATTTCGTGCGTTATAGTAAAGCGATCCGTACTCAACGGTTTGAGATATTTAAAATGCGTCTATACCACAAGAAAGAGCATTTATTACCCATTCTTACGGTATAACTTTTTTTAAAAATTACGGATTCTTTATATTTTTTTAAAAAGTTTTAAAAAGTCCAAAATTTCTCTTTTTCTCGATCGTCCTTTTTGAATCGCCCTCTACGAAAGAGTAATTGTCCCATTTCTTAACAACCGGTATATTTTGAAAGGTTATTTAATCCTTTTTCGAATCATATAAAAATTTTAACAAATACGGATTAGCGATCCATACTTTTAGATTTTACGAAACATCGATTTTTTCACAAAACATTTTATAACTCAAAATCTTTTAGAGATAAATAATTTCTTTTTCTTTTTTCTTTCATTTTTTTTAACGCCATTGATTTTCGTAAAATTCTTAATACAGCGTACCGCGTTTCAGAGTCGAATTGTATTACAATACTTGATATTTTGGTTACTATAGCAACTCCCATTCACAGAGATAAAAGAAGAAATGTTTTTACTTCCTGTGTTCTTGAAGAGGGATTAAAAATTTCAAATTTGAAAATTCTTCAATTTTTCTTTGTCACACACAAAACTTACTATACAGCCCTAACATCACTCGAGATTCGGGGGCGTATGGTCAGCCTACCTTAGATCGAAATCTATCCAAATTTGGTATTTAGTTGGACCCTGACCTATACTGGTAATGATTAGATTTGAGGATCAAACACTCAACAGGTCGAGCTGTTATACTATTCTTTCTAAATTTTTAACATGGCAATATAAGACAAAATTTCGTATAAAGGAACATAATGAGAGTTATTTTTAAGCATGATTGTAAAATTTGTGTAAATTACTGGTAACAGTAGTAGTAAACAAGGAAAAAAAACAGTTGCACTTCGGGAGTGCCGACAGAAGTGAAAACGTGAACAATTACGTGTGTATTTCTTGAATCGTCAGGAAATATTTTATTGTGTAGGAAATACTTTTAAAAGAAGTGTTATTTTATTCATTAATATAAACTACTACTACAAAATTTATATTACAATTTTTTTTAATGCGCTAACTGCAATAGAGACAGTGTCCGGAGATGAGAGAAGTCGTGTAGAGCCGCACCAGATTGTAAAAATGTGAGAAAAATGGCGGCTTTGGCCTTTCTCACGGTTTTGTGAGGTCTAACTGCAACGTTACCGGCTGCAATCTTCAAGAGACAGTGGCCAGAGATGAGAGAAGTCGTGTAAAGCCGCATCAGATTGTAAAAACGTGAGTAAAATGGCGGTTTTGGACTTTATCACGGTTTTGTGAGGTCTAACTGGAATAAGACAGTCGCCGGAGATGAGAGAAGTCGTGTAAAGCCACAACAAATTTTAAAAACGTGAGAAAAATGGCGGCTTTGGCCTTTATCACGGTTTTGTGAGGTCTAACTGAAGCATTTCCGGCTGCAATCTTTAAGAGACTGTGTCCGGAGATGAGAGAAGTCGTGTAGAGCAGCACCAGATTGTAAAAACGTGAGAAAAATGGCGGTTTTGGCCTTTCTCACTGTTTTGTGAGGTCACACTGCAATAGAGACTGTGTCCGGAGATGAGAGAAGTCGCGTAGAGCCGCACCAGATTGTAAAAACGTGAGAAAAATGGAGTCTTTGGCCTTTATCACGGTTCTGTGAGGTCTAACTGCAACGTTTCCGGCTGCAATCTTTAAGAGACAGTGTCCAGAGATGAGAGAAGTCGTGTAGAGCCGCACCAGATTTTAAAAACGCGAGAAAAATGGCGGCTTTGGTCTTTCTCATGGTTCTGTGAAGTCTAACTGCAACGTTTCCGGCTGCAATCTTTACGAGACAGTGTCCGGAAATGAGTGAAGTCGTGTAAAGCCGCACCAGATTGTAAAAACGTGAGAAAAATGGCGGCTTTAGCCTTTCTCACGGTTTTGTGAGGTCTAACTGCAATAGAGAAAGTGAGATGAGAGAAGTCGTGTAGAGCAGCACCAGATTGTAAAAACGTGAGAAAAATGGTGGCTTTGGCCTTTCTCACTGTTTTGTGAGGTCACACTGCAATAGAGACTGTGTCCGGAGATGAGAGAAGTCGTGTAGAGCCGCACCAGATTGTAAAAACGTGAGAAAAATGGAGTCTTTGGCCTTTATCACGGTTCTGTGAGGTCTAACTGCAACGTTTCCGGCTGCAATCTTTAAGAGACAGTGTCCGGAGATGAGAGAAGTCCTGTAGAGCCGCACCAGATTTTAAAAACGCGAGAAAAAATGGCGGCTTTGGTCTTTCTCATGGTTCTGTGAAGTCTAACTGCAACGTTTCCGGCTGCAATCTTTACGAGACAGTGTCCGGAGATGAGTGAAGTCGTGTAGAGCCGCACCAGATTGTAAAAACGTGAGAAAAATGGCGGCTTTAGCCTTTCTCACGGTTTTGTGAGGTCTAACTGCAATAGAGAAAGTGTCCGGAGATGAGAGAAGTCGTGTAGAGCCGCACCAGGTTGTAAAAACGCGAGAGAAATTGCGGCTTTGGCCTTTCTCACTGTTTTGTGAGGTCTAACTGCAATAGAGACAGTGCCCGGAGATGAGAGAAGTCGTGTAGAGCCGCACCAGATTTTAAAACAATATACAGTATATAATTATTAAAACTTCACATTAGCAAGTTAATTATATGATACATTATTTGTATCATACAAGGATGGAAAGCGTTTGCTAACGATGATGCGATTTCAATGATTTTTGTTCACCCAAAAGTTTTCACTTCAAATGGAAAGCGTTAGCTGACGATGACGGGAGTTCAAAGATTTTTGTTCACCCAAAAGTGCTCAACGCGCCTAAAGAAGTTTTCACTTCAAAAAGGTAAATGCGTGTAGAAGGATTGCTCCCTCCCATCGTTAATTTCCAATAAGGGTATCTTCAAAAGAACTCGTCAAACACCTTTAAAACGAATGATCGAACCATAGATCAGTGATAATTTATACCAAAGTTATTGATCTTTTTCCATTTTTAATGAAGAATTAAATCTATATCATTATATAAAGCGCAAAAAATTGTTTGTTTGTGGAGGGTAATCTCTGAAACTACTGAACCGATTTAAAAACTTCTTTCACTGACCGAAAGCTACAGTATGCCATATTGTTATAGGCTATATTTAATTTCGATAAAATAAATTTTAGTTTAAAATCTGAGCATTTTAATTAAAATCCCCATAGAAGCCATAATAGAAATGGAAATAATGAAATATTAAAAAAATTAGCTGCTGCCAACATAAAAGAAACATTTACATATTCATTTCGTTTTTAAAATATCTTGACGTGAAAAGAAAAGAAATATATTTGCACGTGCATTAAATTGAAATTCATATAAAGCTTTTTTAATTGTTAAACTTACACGTTAAATCTGACGTCATTATAGAATTAAAAGTGTTTATTTTTCTAATAATTTAATTTGATATGATATGATATAATATCTAAGCATCAATGTTTAAACCACGGAGTCTTTATTACTCCGTGGTTTAAACTGATGTGTGTAAACGAAATTGGAATTTAAAAATAAATAAATAAATAAAATAAAATAAAATAAGAAATTCTATTTTATAATATTATTTATTTTAATTTATAATTGTTGCCAAAAAGATTTACGAATTAATTTATTTTTAGACATATAATAAAATATATTTTCACGCGAACAATAATATAAAAAGTGAACTGGATTTTTTGTAAAAATATAATAAAGATCGAGGAAAATTATTTCCCCATTTTAATCCCCATATTTGGATATAGATATGTATTAGTTATCATGTGCATCCGTTAGATTAAATTGTTTTTGTTGTAAAATTAATAAAATTGGAATTTTAAATTTCAAAACTCTAGAAAAAAAAAATGGCAAATTTCCATATTCGATTGAAAACATAAACATTTCATTTCAAAGGATGATATTTACACAATAAACATCCAACTAATAAACTAATTAAAAGGGAAAGGATAAATATTCTATCATAATTTGAAGTCAAATTTGTTTTCAAATGTCTAAATAAAGTATCTGATATAATATACTAATATGTTGCAGCGGAATAGATTTGATATCCGTCATCCTTGGCAGAAAAAAAAAAAAAAAAAAAAAAAAAAAATATCGCCAAATTATCTGGCGAATATAATTTAATTCCTTTCAAAAATCATGCTTATTTTAAAAACTTACATTAAGAGTGTAACGAATAATATGAAACAATATTTCGTACAATACATATTACGAAAATATACATCTGGCATGTATATTTTCGTATTACGTTTTTGATCGCCAAATACAAAAAACGCCAAGGGTGACAGTTTTGAAATTTAAAATTAAAATTTTGTCAATTTGACAGCAAAATAACTCAATCTAACGCATGCATACAATAACTAATACATATCTATACCCAAATATGAGGATTAAAATCGGGAAATAATTCTTCTAGAATTTTAATTAAAAAAAAAAAAAAAAAAATCCAATGAGCGATTAACATGGAAAATCTTTTTCTTGCATCCACAGGCGGTCAGTGATGTCATACTTCGCTTGCGTATTGAGATGTTTAAATTTATTTGGCGACTATTTTTAGCAACTAACAGTTATGGCAAGTAGCTCAATATACATAGCGCATACAGCCATTACTGAAATGTAAATAGCATTTAATTATTTGAGTTACATTATGTTGACTGGAAACCTATTTAATATACCTATGCTCTATAGCTATACTAATATAAAAAAAAGAAAGGTTTATATGCATATGTAGAGAACGATCGCTAGAACTAAAAAGCCGATTGCTTTTTTTTTTTTTTTTTTTTTCCTTTCAGTAATCAAAAGTTACACTCTCTCTCTCTAAGTGCTAGAAGCTATAATAAATTTTGGTAAAATAAATTTTTAATTAAAATTTTCAATATTTTAATTGAAAAGAAAGCATAGATTTGATATCTATCGTCATTGGCGATTTTTGTATTTGGCGATCGAAAACGTAATACGAAAATCTGTATATTATCGTAGTAAATACGAGATGTATGTGTTTACTTCAATTACCCTACTACCGTAGGTAGTGGAAGTATTATATAGGTTTTGGCAATTGGTCAGTGTGTGTGTATATGTGCACGTGTGTGTGTAATCTTCTGGCTGTCATATCTCCAAAACTAATAAAAATAGAACTACTAAACTTCACAAGTGATTCAGGTCTTGTGTACAGATAAATTTTCCAAATTTTCGTGAAAATTGAAAAACCGGAATTGGGCCATCGAAAACCAGAAATGGGACCCTAAGCCCATATTCAAAAACACCTCTAATGATTTTCTTCAAAGTTGCTATATAAATAATATATTAGATGCCCTTTCGATTGAAAAGCTGCTTAGTTCAGGAAAATTGATAGGCGTCCTCTATAAACAGCTCAATTTCAGACTTCGCAAGTGCGTTCCTTTAAAAACGCCTGTACGGATTTTTTTCAAACTCGCCATGTTAACTTCCTATTAAATATCCTTTTGTATGTAATTATTGTTTTTAGATCAATAATTGAGTATGTTAAGTTTTGGTAAAAGTTGGTATCTCAAAAACGTCTCTAACGTATTCTTGAAAAATTTTTCTTTAATCCAATTTAGATAACCTTTTTCAAGTATTACGTGCTTATTACAGGAATATTAACGGTCATCCTGATTAGGTAGTTCAGTTTTAGATCTCGGAAATTCGTGTTTAAAAAAATAACTATCTATTTTTTTCCCCTTATTTTTTAACTCGCTATGCAAACTCCGTTGTATGTGTCTTTATACGTGTATCAAGTTTCTCTTACTCGAAAATCTCAAAAAATGCAAGTAATATCTCCAAAAAATTGTATATATTACGTGTAATAGTGGGTAATGGAAGTCGTGTGGTTGTTTCACACCAGATTCTGTAATAGTATATATTGTACGAATATTGTTTCATATTATTGATTTCTCCTTTAATATACATTATTAAAATAATAATCAAATATGGAAAAAATTAAATATATTTGCGAAATGAAAAAATAAATAATAATTAAAGCTATTATGACGTCAATTTTATTAAAAACATTTTCATGTCATAGGTTTATTTTTCAATATTTTTTATTCATGAGTAAAGAAATGTTTCTTTTTATGAAATAAATAAATAAATAAATAAATAAATAGCATTAAGTAAAAATTGCCAACATTTAACAACTAATTAAAAAAAAATAATTGTAAAATTATATTTTGACTTTCCAGTTAATAATATTGCCTGACTATAACATATAAACTGATATATTTCTTGATTTTTTACATATCAATCCATCTTTAACTAAAATTTGTTCATCAGTGCGAAGCCGGACGGGTCAGCTAGTAAATAAATAAAATAATTGGGAAGATTTTCATTTCTTCCCATGTCTGAACAGCGGGATAAATGTTTATTTACAATGATTAATTTAATTAATGTGAACAGGGGTTTATCCAGGTTAAAATTGGGACCCATCTGCTGCCCCTTCACAATATTCAAATCTCTAATATGGGCTTCTTTACAAAATTCAAATCCATAAAATGGGTTCCTTCACAAAATTCAGATTCATAACAAAACAACGTTCCTTTCACAAGATTTATTTAAAAAAAAAAAAAAAAAAAATGGTGATTTTGCAAAAATTTTCTACGTTAACAGTATTATTTTTAATGAGTGTCTATACTTGGTTCAATACTATACTATTAACTTGGTATTAAATATTAGATAGAGTAATTGCTAAAGAGAAAGCTTTCATGAGATAATTCCTTTTATCGTAAAAAGAAATGAATTTTCACAAAATTATTTTGTTTTTCACAAAAAGAAAAAAAAAAAAAAATTGTTTTTCACAAAAATGGGTCCAAAAAATTAAAACCTGGATCAACCCTTGGTGAACATTAATTAACCCGGAAATACGTTGATCGGAATTACCCCGGTGCACCCTGCTTTCTTTATTTCAATACATTACTGAAGCTACGCAGTCTCAAATTGAGTAGCTTGTACTACTGCATTTGTGGCTGCTATAAAATTATTTCTTATAGTATGATGATACTATGTTGAAAAAAAATATTGGTAATAAATGCCTACCTGGATTTTTCTATCAGAATAGAATATTACTTATATTTTTCAAATTTAAGTAAAATGACTGATTTTGTAAATATTATACATATATATATATACATATACATAATAAAATACAAATATTGTACAATAATGTATAAATAGTTTACAAAAAAAAAAAAAAAAATCCGATTAAAAAAAAAAAAAAAAAAAAAAAAAACCTTCTCTTGCAAAAATTGTTACAGTTCAAAATAAGCGAGTGATTATTTATCAGATTAAAAACAAAAAATGTAGGCAAGAGTACAGAAGGAAAGCAGCAATGTAGAAAAGTAAGGCTAATTATAAGATCAAATAAATAAAACATTTTGAGCTATTTCTACGTGAATAGTTAAAAACAATCTGTTATAGTAAAAAGCTCATTTATCCGATTGACAGGTGAAATTTATCAATAAAAGAAATAAATGCTTAATTACAATGTATTGTTACTAGCCATCAATATAATAATAGTCCAAAATGTCATTTTCGAGGCAACACTGAGCATGGTGAAGCTTTTTCTGAATTTTACAAATAAATATTCCTGAAACTATAGTGAAGACTAAATTGTAATAAATAATGTAATATGTTTAGGACTACTTCAACAAAGGAAACATAGATAATTCATAAATTAAGCAGGAATTATTTCTCATTTTTTGCATGCATGAATTAAGATAACCATGTTTATAAGTAAAGCGTTTATTGAAAAATTAGAAAATATATTAGAAAATCAGTGAATTTAAATATTTTTTCAGATAAACGTTTTATTTAACACTTTCGCGAGTGGGAATTACGCTCCCCAGTTACAATATTTCAGAACAAAATATTCTGTATTCACATTTATATTACAAATGGATATACATTATAGTTATACTCTTCTAATGAAAGCTTTTATATCCATAGTATATTGATAATAGAAATATGAATATTGGGTATATTTTTAAGAAATAAATAACATACAAAAGAAACGCCCACTGGTGGAGTTAGAGATTTTTAAATGACATGAATCTGCGTCAGCGGTCGCGAAAGTGTTAAAATTCGAATGCGCAAACATGAATAAAGAATATTTAAACGTCAATAAAAAGTATATCGTTTTTTGTAACATACAGGGTGATTCAGCGATGATGGGACAAACATTGAGATGAGACACATCATTAGGACTCAGAATTGCATAGAAACCCATGTCCCCAAACATCATTTTAACCCTTTACGGACCATGTGTTTTCTGGTGGTTTTAACTGATAGCTCCGCCTACTGTCATTGCTTGTGAATGGTGTACTATTTAACAGAAAGTTTCTGTCATTTACTGTTAATCTCACAAAATACATGATAAAAATGTTGTTTCTGAATACTTCACACTGACTGAATAAATGCTTATATTGTTAATAAATTTTTAGATATACTGTAACACATGAAATGTAAAACTTACGCAGTAGGCGGAGTTATAAATACATCGCAAAGTTTCTTTACAGTAATATTGACAAAAATGCTTTGCATCTAATGTACCGTACTGCTAATGGGAACAGTAAAGCAGATCTACGACTGTATCAGGAACGATTTCCAAACAGACGCCTGCCGAATCACAAAATGTTTAAACGGCTGCATCGTAACCTTTGTAAAAATGGTACATTTCTCGCTAATTCTGACGCAAGGACTGGAACAAGAACTGCTCGACATCCAGACATGGAAGAAACCATTCTAAACATTGTGGAAGAAACACCCGACACAAGTACAGGAGATATTGCACATCGTATACATGACAGTCAGTACACTGTTTGGAGAGTCTTACATGAAGAAAATGTACAGTCACCCAAAAAAAAAACGCCACCCCCCACCTAATTTCGCCGTAAATTATCGTAGAAACATTTGACTGGTACCGATCGATTTGTAATAACGTCTAGTTTATAACGGTATAGTTAAATTTTGCCTAAGGGGTCGTCTACATATTAAAACTGGCATTAACTTCATTTTCTTCAATGGCAACCTCTATTTTTGACTTCATATTCAGATTTCTGAGATCAAGGCGGTTCGAAAAACATACCTATTTATATACCTTAAATCAATTTAAAATAGAGTTACACGTGAAAATGTATTAGGGGTCCGTCTATACATTTAGAAAATATAAATCACGATCTACCACCCAGTATACATCATATATTAAGTTTCACACCGGAAAAAAAATTCAGAAATGTTAATTATAAAATAAAAAAAATGATTAATTCACAGAACTTTCTGAGTTAGTTTATGAATTAAAAGATTTTTATTGGTTTCTATTGATTAAACATCAGATAGTTCACTTCATACGAAGAAAATTAAATAGCTTGAATAGATATTAAAATATCTATCAAAAGAAAAAAAAAAAAAAAAGATGAATGGTTTTAAATTTGTTTGAAAATTCAAAATTATTTTAACTCAAGCTGCCGTATAATTGTCTGAAACGGCGGCACTCAACCTGGTTCCCACGGCCGTTTCACAGTGACAATGGGAGTTTGTTCTGATACTGCAGTACTTTCATTTTCTTTAATTGACTTTTTTAAAATATTAAAACAGATTTTTTTTATTTTTATTTATTTATTTTTTTAATTAATTATTATTATTATTTTTTTTTTTCATGACATTGCTAAAAACTTTTACATAAATCTCCACGATATTCTTTTGCTTTTATCTTTTATAATGTGTAACAAATTAATATGTAAAATAATAAATCCTACTACTTAATGGAATGTTCTAAAATTCTACACTTTAACACAGATACCGAAGTGGACGGTGGGTGTAGAAAGGCTGACTACCATTAATCTAAAACTTCACTTGAAAAGGTCAAAATGTTACATAACTCTTTTTTTTTTTTTTTTTTTTAAGGAAAAAAGAAGAAGATAAGGAAGAGAAAGAAAGATCAAAACGAATATAAAGCATATTAAACGTTAATACCCTTTAAACACTGGAAAAAGGCGGGGTTTTGTATTGTGTGTCATTTGGGAGCTGTAGAGTGCCAGAAAATTACTTTATGTAATAAAACTTTTCATTTAAAGAGTATTTAAAGCAGCATTATATTTAATACATAGACTATTCAGAAAAAAAATACCATTCATCTGGTTCATGAAAAATAAAGAACATTTTCTGGCATTGCTCTATGTATATACATTCTTGTCAACCTATCCCGGAAGATTACTGGTCCCGCCCCTTTCCGTACAATTTTTCACATCAGTCTTTTTAGAGCCGTGTCAGCCATCGGTGGCTGACACTGATCTTTCCATTTAGGCTAAGTCAGCCGGCAGTGTAAAATATGATATAAAACTACAGAACTTACATAGTTTTAAGTAATTACTGACAATTTATTTAAAATTTACTTCATGTTTTTTTTTTTTTTTTTTTCAATAGGATTTTTATAGGATTATATCGTTAAGGCCTAATGGGGTTTATTGAAACTCGATAAACATAACACGCTTCTAAGCAGCACGTGTGGCCTGAATGGGATTTCCATAAGAATTCGCGTGGCGCTCAATGAGTTAATCGTAAATGTATTTGAAGTTAATTACTCTAAAAATTAAATTGTGTACACACAGGTGCGGGAACTAACAATGTTACGGGTTAGGTTGGCAAGTATGCATATATATTTTGCTTGATTTATAAAAATTTATAACACATTTTCTTCTTTTTTTTTAGTATTTTGTGTTTATATCTCTCATTAAAAATAAATACAATATTCATATATAAACATTTCCATACAGTAATGTATATAAACATATTGATTAAAGAAGATTTGTTGATATTATATAATTATTCTTCTATCTGTATAGTATATTAACACAAATATATTTTGTAAATTTCGCAGCATCGAAAAGCAGCAACATAGCTTCCATATCAAGGCTTAATGTAAATAGCCACGCCTTTTCACAAATTTTCTAAAACTTTATAATATAAAGCAAAATAATTTTGCATATTTGTAATTAAATCATTTAAGTTTTGCCTTCAATAATCGATGTAGTAAATACCATTGTGATTTATGCATACCAGCGTCACATATAGAGTCAAATAGGAATATGCAAATTTGTCTTTTTTTTTAAATAGTGTTTCAGCGAATCAGAGGCGGGGCTTCTTTTCTTTTGAAATTCTTTCACAATCCCTCGCCTACATTGTGATAACTTTACAAAAATATGCCAATTTGTATAATAAACATCGAAATATTGCTTAGGAAACAATAAAAATAACATAAAGGTAAATTAAATTAGTTTTCCGTCAAATTATATACAAACATTTACTTATAGAGGATGCAGATTATAACAAGTGACGGCCCCCTAACAGGAATAAAAAGTGAAATATCACTGTAACTCAAAAAATTATGTTAGGAACGAGCTGTAAATTTGGAAACCTATGTTTTTGATGATGCCCGTTCTATTCGTGCAAAAATTAACATAGGTCATAATTAATAATTTTTTCAAATATGAATTTTCATAATTCAAAAAATGTTTTTTTAGCAAAAATTTGCATGGAATATGTTTGGATTACTTCATTCTAACGAATAAAAAAAACAGAATTTAAATATCATAATTATTTCGGAAGATATGATTTAATGTTTGTCACATTCATTTAACATTAGCACCCCCAAACTTTGACAGCTTATAACTCTATGAAAAATTGAGCGAAATATATAAACTATACCATTTTCCGTGATGATTTGATCCAAAGAATTCAAATAAATTATAAAAAATGGGGGTTACCATTGAAAAAAATGAAGTTGATGTCAGTTTTAATATGTAGACGACCCCCTAAGTAAAATCTAACTATAACATTATAAACTAGACGTTATTACAAACTGATCGGTACCAGTCGCATGTTTCTACGATAATTTACGGCAAAATTAGGTGGGGGGGGGCGTTTTTTTTTTGGGTGACTGTACACCCATTCCATATTCAGAAAGTCCAAGCATTGCAAGTAAGTGATTACCCTCTGCTCGCAGAATTCTGCCAATGTTTCTTGCAACAGTGTGCGTTGCAGCAAGATTTTCCAACTATTGTTTTGTTCTCAGATGAGGCAATTTTTACACTGGAAGGCGTTTTTAATGTGCACAGTACTCATCTGTGGGCAACAAAAAATCCACCCGCTATACACCCACATTCATTCTAAAAACGTTTCTTTGTTATTGGGCAGGTATTAAGAACGATTACCTCATAGGCCCATATTTTTTACGAACGCCACTCAATGGCTCACATTATGCTATTTTACTAAAAGAAGTTTTGCTAGAATTGCTGCAAGATGTTAGAGTTGTCGTGCGTAACCAAATGTGGTTTCAGTATGATGGTGCGCTAGCAAATTTTGATATGGAAATGCACAATTACCTGTATGCCAGTTTTGCATGCGATGGATTGGACGGAGGGGGCCAGTCCGGTGACCACCCCAATCTCCAGATTTATCGAGTATCGATTTTTTTTCTTATAGGGGCATCTGAAGGCCATCTTTTACGAGACTCCTGTTGATTCACCAGAGGACCTCGTTGCTCGACTGTCCATTGCGGCTGCACAAATGCGCGAAACACCTGGCATTTTTGGAGCTGTTCGCTAATCCACACTTCGACGTTATCAAGCATTCATTACGGCTGGTGGTCGTAATTTTGAACACTTGTAAATATTGATGCAAAGAAGCACTTTGTTTTTACTATTTGTTTTTATGCGTTTTTACTTTCGTTTTTTGCACAATGTTTTTTATTTCATGTTTAATTTTTTGTGTTATGCCTATACAAAAGATGTATGTTTTAATAAGCTGTTCAACCCTTTAATGTTTGCACCATGACCGTAGGAATATTCGTATTTGAAACTCCGCCTACGTTGTAACTTTTAAATTCTGTGTGTTACAGTATATATAAAAAATGTTCACAATATTAATATTTATTCAAGCAACGTGCATTATTCAAAAAATTTGTTTTATTATGTATGGCTTTTTGTATGATAAATAATTATAAATACAATCTCTCTGTTAAATAATACATCCTTCAAGAAGAACAGCAGTAGGCGGTACTGGTAAAAAACACAGAAAACACTTGGTCCATAAAGGTTTAAAATGACGTTTGGAGACATGGATACCTATGAAATTCTGAGTCCTAATGATGTGTCCTACCTCCCCTCAAAGTTTGTTCCATCATCGTTGAATCACCCTGTATATATTTAAACAAATTATCAGTGAAACTTTAGTAAACAGTGAATTGTGGTAAAACATACTACATTTTCCTTCAATTAAAGAATCATGAATATAAGCAACTTGATTTGAAATTTGAAACAAAAACAACCAAGTGAAAACGTAAAACAGTAGAGAGTTTATTGTACATTTCATTACAAATTTGATTTTTATTTAAACTTAAAAATATTTCATGCAAAATATAAATTTTTACAAGTAAACAGATATTTACTATATTTTGACATAAATTTAAACAAATAATAACCATTCATAAAAATAAATAACATAAATTTGTAATTATTTTTCTAAACATTTAAAAATACAAATTTAGACCAGCTAGCCATCTATATTATAAACCGTACAACTTTTAGTACATCACCGTTTTTTTTTTTTTTTTTCTCCCCACTAGTCATTTTTTAGAGTCATTTTATTCTTATTTAGTCGTAACAACAATTGGAGAGAATTACTGTAAAAATAAAGTGGTGTAAAAAAAGGGGCTTTAACAATTGAAGGGTTATTAATGAGATGGTTTGGAAGTATGCAAATTACTTTTAATAATATAATACTAATAAATAAATAAATTGTTAAATGAACCAGATATTGTTTTAAAGATATTTATAAATTGCTTAAATTTAGGCTTTTAACAATTATATAACGAATGATTTAATTGTTTATTTTGCATTTACTTTTTCCTCCTCATTAGCGATCAATGAAATTTTCTTAGTATAAGTAAATATATCTAGGATGACACTTAATTTTTAAAATGGTTTTATGGTAATATATTAAATATACCATAATTACATATAAATCCCATACAGCCATATTTTTAAAAATTCTTAAATGCTTTCAAAAATTTATTTTAAAATATTTAATAGTCAGGGAAAGTAGGAAGACTTGACCCAGTTTTTGGTTTTTATTTTTTTATGTTTTTTGTATAACAGTTGGAGCTAAATAAAAAATATGAGCAAATAGTCTGTTTTCCGTACATACGGTAGCTATAAATGATAGCATAGTTCTTACTAGAAATGGTAAAAAAAAAAAAAAAAAAAAAATTCTTTAAGTTAGCACATGGGTCAAGTGCCCCTAAGCCTAGGGACACTTGACCCCCTACTTAGGAAGACATGACCCCAGTGGCAGCTCGTGCACCGAAAATTGGTGAAGAGGCACACTGTATTTTACACTGTATTCATTTATAGAATATAAATTTACTTTTAAATAAGTATTTTTAGTTAAGACCATGCTTAATAAAAAATATGATTAAAAATACTTAAATATTATTTTTGAGCTCTTCACCTAGTTTTGGTTCACGAGCTACCACTGCATGACCCCTCTCATGAAAGTGAGAGAATTCACAGGTATTGAAATGAAAACACAGGTTTTGCGATTTAAACATTTTCTAGCTTTATCTTGTAGAAGATTTTAATGAACAAAAAGAATATTTATTATTTTCTTTTAATTTTTCTCATACTTTGTACTTTTCAGATTAAGAGCTTTTTTTTTTTTTTTACATTTTTTTTTTCTTCTTCTTTCTGTCTCTTTCTTTCTTCCATTTCTCTCCTATTTTGTGTGACAGTAGCTAATATATTCTTAGCCTTCTTCTTTTCAGTTATTCATTATGTAACAATTCATTGGGCTCAATGCAGGGATCGTACTCTCCGCCCTTTTTTCAGTACACTCTCATAAATGAGAAATTTTGAAATGTAATTCTATCACTGTTTTTATAAAGTAATTTCTACCCTGTATAATCATCGACAAGCGTCTGCGTCTTAATCAGCAACTTTTACTCCCAAAACTATACTCCCAGGAGTCTTGCTCTCAAATTGCGCGCATCTAGTTCTGCGCATACAGACGGCAAGTGATACTCCTCGCTCAGTGAAAGACGGCAACTATTACTCCAGTCCGTTGCTCGTTTTGTTTTCGTAAAAGTCCATTTAAAAGGGCATATTGCGTGCTTCCTGCCTGTGTAAAGGGCTTTTTGAACAGGAATATATATATATATATATATATATATATATATATATTCATATGTAATTTTCCTCTATGACAAAAGTATTTTGTTTCATCATAATATGGGTGCATTTATTTTTAGTGTAAAATAAATTAAAAAAAAAAAAAAAAAAATCAATGATAGTGGATTTAAAACAGGTTTATTATTTAAGAAGATAAACATTGCTTATTATTTACTTTTGTAATTGCAGCATAGGTTATTTATTTTATTGTAAAATTTTTATGTAGCTTTTAAGATGCAAATTGCAGAGAAAAATAATTTTTAATCGATGACAAACTTAAACGATTTAATATATTTTCCAAAGTTTTAAAGATTAATTTTAAAAATATCCTTGTGTATTATACACTTTTTTGTATGTCATACTATGTATTTTTTTTTTTTTAATTAAATCAAAAGTTACTTTGCTTAAATAAATGTATAGCAAGGATATATATGCATCTACAAGCATTTTGAAGAAAAGCATTTTTCTTTTTGCTAAGTGTCAAAGAATTTCAGCAATACTGCTTAGAGTTTCTGTCTCTTCATTCATTCATTTTATTTTTATTTATTTTATTATTATTTATAAGAAAGATTTTCCAGGAAATAAATACTTTTTATATAAAACTAAGATACTCCATTACTCAGTGCAAATACCTAATTTAGTCTTTATAATTCATTTTTACAGAGTCACATAAAATCATTCAAATTTATTGCTATTGCAGAATTATTATAATACATTAATTTTTTTTTTAAAAAAGCTCATATTTTAATTCATTCTATGAAAATATATGCATTTTTCACAACCATTTATACGACTTATAATTAATATCCCTATCAACTATTCATTTAATTTTGGGTTTTAAAAATTAGAAAATATTATGTTATGAATTTTCACTTAATCTGGAAGCAGTTTTTAGTTATAATTATTTGAGCATTTTATTTATTTATTTTTGCTTCTTTTTTACTTTAGTGCAATATACCCTTTCTTGGATATTAAGTGGGACCACGTGAAATAAGGCTACCATTTGAAAATTTATCAACACGATGAATTTTGAAATTTTTAATTAATTCGAACTAAAGTTGGACAGAGAATTTATCATATAAATATTTTTTTTATGAGTTCACTTCGCAACTTGTTCATCTATTTTGATTACAAGTTGTGACAACTTGAAAATGTGCCATCACGATAACTTTTGAAATACTAAACTGATTTAAACCAAAGTTGGATTATGAACTTATGGCTCAAATATTTAGGATAAATTCACTGGTCAACTTGCTCTGCTGTTTTGTTACCAAGTGGCGACCACTTGAAAATTTGTGCAGTGGACTTATCATTCAACTATCTTAGCTAAGTTTGCTAGGCATCTCACTTTGCTCTTTGATTTCCAAGTAGCAGCCACTTGAAAATTTATTATCATGATAACTTTTGAAATACTCAATTCGAACCAAAGTTTGACTGTGGACTTATCAAATATCATAAATGATTTTGCTGGGCAATTTGTTCTGCAAATTTGTGTCCAAATTGCAAACACTGAATGTTGACACTTGATTAATTTTTTTTTTTTCTTTTTTTCACAATAACTTTGAAATACTGAATTTATTCAAACCAAAGTTGGACAGTGGATTTATCTTACAGATATCTTGCATTAGTTAACTGAGCAGTGTGCTCCATTATTTTGTTTCCGAGTGGTGGCCACATGAAATTTAGTCAACATGATAACTTTTGAAATACTGAATTAATATGAAATAAATTTGTTGAGTAGGCTTATCTCACAAATGTATTTGATATGTTTGTTTGCCTGATTGATATGCATTTAAAATTGACAAAAAAAAAAAAAAAAAAAAAAGTATTTATGAACCGATTTGCTTAAAACTCCATATGTATATAGCCCTCATCAATATATTCCCACCATGCCCATTACAAATTTAGAGCTGTCATTTTGTTTCAAAATGGTGGCTACATGATAAGAAAAAAGGAATCAACCTACCATTTCAAAAGAGCTGGAAGGATTTTTAATTTTTGAGAATTTTAAGATTTGTAAATCTTTGGAATGGAAACGTAATTTAAAAATCTTACTTTGACACTTTGTAATAAATATTGATTAAGAAAAGAAATCTGGTAATTAGAATGCATTAAAAAATTTATAAAGTTTCTTATTTACTTTTAGCTCAGCTAAGAGTAAAAAATATATTTGAATACTGCTTAATAATTAATTATTCTTATTTTCTTGTTGGTTATTGCAAAGTATTTTGTTGAACTGACTTACATATTCTCAAAGGTAGATTTAAATTAGATTGTGCCCTAGGCTCATTTGGCTATGGACTCCCTCCCCCCCCCCATATTTTTAAAAAATATTATTCATACGTATTGTAATTATAATAATCTATATATTAATACGTGAAGCAAAAACTTTGTACCCCTTTTTACGAAAATTGCGCGGACGGAGGATTATGAAATTTCGCACACTTATAGTTTATATAGAGAAGAAGTGCAGAATGCTAATATTTTTTAAAAATACAACGACAAAGACGAGAAATTGGAACATTTGTGAAACGACAAAGGTGCAATTCAAAGCCTATATTATCGGGTTTTATTTCCAGATTAAAATTAGCATTTTCATTTTTTTATACTGTTGCCAAAATTTTGAAATTTCAATTAATAATAAAAAGTTAATATGTTAATAACAATAATAAAAGTTAATAACAATGAGTTATTTTTTAAATAGCCAGTTTCATCTGAAAGAGTTATCGCAGAATGCTAATATTTTTTAAAAACACACAAGTTTTGCATTATATATATACTAATTAATCAACTCAACTCAACTCAACTCATTCAATTTGTATAGATCAGTTTCTAAAGAAATCAACCTAAAATAAAAAAAAAATAACGATTTTTTCTACTGACGATGAAAGTTTTTTTCTACTTTTATTATGCCTCGACATAGAACATTAACGGGTCGGATTGAGAGACAAAGAAGAAGGAATCTATATTTGCGGACACATAATAATAATAGTAATGAAAATACAAATAGTGTTAATATTATACAGAATGAAGAAGTGAATTTGACAGATAAATTTAAATGTGCACGAAATGTCATTCCAAAAGTTTTTTATAGTTATGATTGTGGATTAATGGATTTGGAATGCAGGTTTTGCAATGCGAAACATTTTGAATCTGAAGTCACTTTAGGTGACAGAACTGCATTCACTTCATGTTGTCATAAGGGTAAAGCAATATTACCGCCCTTAAGTCAAAATGAATATTTTAAATCATTGTATGAAGGCATTCTTTATTTTAATCATTTTTTTGGATTTTTTTTATTTAAATTTCATATAATTTTTTGAAAAAACTAGGTAAATTAACAGTGTAGCCTTGGCAAAATCTGTGATTATAGAAGTATAGTCTTTGACAATAGAACCTTAATAATGTTTAAACTTATAATTTTAATTAATTATGGTCGAATTTCGACCACTGGGCGACCACTAGTCAATATAATATAACTAACGAAAAGTATAATTCTTTGATATATAATTCGGTGCAACATTACATATAATAATTTGCTCGTAGTAATAAATTAAGAAAATATAGTTGAGTGCTACTTATTTTGTTGCTCCTATGAATATGCGATTTAAAAGGTGGAATTAAATTTTTTATGTAATTACTAACAAATAGACAAATATCACTTTTATATTTTCAATGAATAATATAAATTATTTTGTTTCATAAATAGATAAGCTGCTATGCTTCATGATATCTTTTACAGCTTCCTGTTCGATAATTTCTATTTAAGTGAGAAGTTTGTTTTTCGAAGTCAATGGTAGGGATAAAGTAAATTTCGGATAATATACCAAAATGTGTTTAATGATATAGTGTTCTAGAAATATATCGAAAAATTTATTATGTATAGAATATGACAGCTTTAAAATTATTATTGCAAAACTAACTATGAAGCAGCAGTAGTATAAACAAAAAATTGATAAATGGAGGGGGGGGGGGGGTTGCTGAATATATTTACTTACTGTCTAATCTGGGTTTAAACCAAATTTAAAATTTCATTAACAAAATGTTAAAATATAAGTAGGCTTATAAATAATCAATTTGCACACCATTAAAGATGCCTATGTATATTTCATTGTTAACAACATAGTTCTTTTAAAGTTTTATCATCTCACATACATAACTATGTTTTTCTCTTCTTTAAATATGAAATGGAATGGTAAAATAATTGTTTTTCCATTGAAAAAAGTCTTATTCAAGTACAATACTAGCCCACTGTACTGCATATATATATATATATATATATATATATATATATATATATATATTTATATATTTTAATATTGTTGAATTTTAAGTAATTTGAACATTTCAACTATGATTTAGTTTTTTTTTTAAGACTTTTTTAATAAAAGGTTTTTCTATTAAACAATCCAGTACACATACTGAAATGCTTAAAAAAATGATAACTTATTATTTTTAATTTTTGTATTTTGTGAAAAATGCAACTGTAATGATACACTGCTTGTGTGTGTATTATCTGTCTATCATTCTAGATAGATGATATGTATTCAAGGTGCGAAGCAAAAAATGTCAGAAATTTATCAATGTTCTAGTATGAATTAATATTTTGTCTTGGTCTTTACTTTAACAGTGTTATATATAAAATAACCTAGTAAAAGAAATAATTTGGAGAGAGAGGAAAAGAAAACGCTGTTGAATAATGAAATACACTGTAATGAAATCTAAATAAATTTCATATCCTTAATAATACCTTAATAATCATCATAATACTTAACATGTCATGATATGTTTGTAATTGTTTGCATAATATTTCAACGCTGCTATTCTCTGCAGTAGATTCCGCTTAGTGTCTAATACTATATCAAACGTTAAATATCTAAATGTGCTGAAAGACATATCGTACAAATATAAGGTAATTGCATAGTGATAAACGTAACATTTTCAATAAGTTAAGACTATTAATCTACTTATAATTGCATTGAATGCTGTATATTGAATGTTCTTTTCTTTCGTTTGAGAGTATGATATATTCAATAATAAACTAGTAAGTTGTAGCCACCACAAGACATTCCTCTATGTTTTCCTGTACAGATTCGATCAATACAAATTATTTATTAAAATTATTTAACAAAATTGTTTTTCATGATCAATATAGATGATTTTTATATCAGAGAAGCATAATTCTAAAAAAAGTCAATTTTGTGCCATCATCTAAGGATACGTTTTTCTTTTATTTCTTACCTTTTTTTTTCCCTCTGTGTGTGCGTAAATGACTTATTAAATATCTTTGCGTGCAACAATTTCTCATTTAAATAGTCAATATTTTAATCAAATTGCACCCTAGCAATTTCCAACAGTTGAAGTTGTGTAGAACTGACAGAATAATTTTATATCAAAAACAATATTTGATTTCCTGGAAAATCTTTTTTAAAAAACAAAGCAAACAAAATAAATAAATATAAACAGAGAGATTTGTCGATTTCAACAAACAAATAAATAAATAAAGAATAGAAGAAAATTTCTTTAAATATTTTAATTTGGATACGCAGAATTTTAATAACTCTAAGCAGTATTGCTGAAATTTTTTGGCCCTAAGTTAAAAAAAAAAAAAAAAAAATGCTTTTCTTTAAACTGCTTGTTGATACTTATATATCCCTCGCTATACATTTATTTAAGCAAAATTACTTTTGGTCAAATAAAAATACATAGTTTGACGTACAAAAAAGTGAATAATAAAGTGTGTAGCGTAAAAAGATATTTTAAAAAGAATCCTTAAAACTTTGGAAAATATATTAAATTTTTTATGTCTGTCATCTGTGAATTTCAAATTCTTTTTCTATGCAATTTGCATCCTAAAAGCTACACAAAAATTTTTCAATAAAATAAATAACTTATCCAGCAATTAAAAAGTAAATAATAAGCAAGGTTTATCTTTTTAAATAATAAATATGTTTTAAGTTCACTATACTATCATCGATTTTTTAAACTTATTTCTCATTATAAATAAATGTATCTGTATTATGAGGAAACAGAAAACTTTTGTGAAAGAAGAAATTTGCGTATTGATATGTGTATATAGTTTTATTTTATTATTATTTTAATTTCAACACGTCTTCATTTAAACAGTCTTTCTACGAAAACGAGACAAGCAACGGACAGGACGGGAGTAAAACTTGCCGTCTTTCATTGAGAGCGGGGACGGGGGAGTATCACTTGCCGTCTGTCTGCGCAGGATTAGATGCGCACTAGTTGGGAGTAAAAGTTGCTGATTAAGACGTAGACGCTTGTTAATCATCGCACATTGCTATAAATGTATCAGATGTATTTCTGCATGAAATTAGTGGTGGAAAACAGACGAAATTTTTTTTATCTCTGAGAGTGTACTGAAAAAAGGGCGGAGAGTACGACCCTGGCTCAATGATTAAAAATATTTTGGTTATTTCTTTAATGAGAACAATGGCCTATTCGCAATGTTTTACTTATTTCTTAAAAAAAAAAAAAAAAAAAAAAAAAAAAAATCATTAGGCCTAAATTGCAACATTTTAGTTTTTCCCAAGAAAAAAATCCCTTATATCAAACAAAAAACATTAAATTAACACTTTCATTAAATCTGAAACTTCACCAGTGGATGTTTCTTTCACAACTTGTATGTTTTTTTTTTGTTTTTTTTACGAATATACCCAATACTCATATTTGTATAATCATTATACTACGGATATAACTTTTTTGGTTGGTATGTATATCCATTTGTAATATAAATGTAAATACAGAAAAATTTATCCGGAAATGTTGTAACTCGGGAGAATAACACCCACAGGCCGGCCTTACTGCCAAAAAGACAAAAGCATGCGGTCACGAAAGTGTTAATCACTGGGTCAAGTCTCCCCAGTTTGCTTGGGTCATGTCTCCTTAAGTTGCATTGATTTGTTAATATGTTTTAGCAAATTGCATTATAGTTGTATGATCATTATAGTTGTTGTATATATAGCCAGAGCCTCCTTAAGTAGATGCCTTCCACGCGCGGCGAATCTCAATGTTAAATTAGGCAACATTTAAAAACAAAACTAACGCTAGGTGACAGCACCTACGCAGAGCAACAATTTTCTTCTGTTTCATAGACAAGTTATATTTTTCATCTAAAAATCTAGCTATTAATTTCAATTTAAAGTCCAAAATTGTGATGTGAAAGTGCTTTATCGTAAATATTTTCAATAAAATATTCAAATATTTATATTTTAAAAAGTATAGGGTATAATTTTCTTCGAAAGTGGACAAGACCTATTTTAGCTTTTCAACTAATTGAATTACAACGTATCAAATAAATAACACCTTTTTTTTTTTTAATATACTATTAATTAAAAAACGAAATTTAAAATTAAATAAGGAAAAACATGGCATATCTATCACGCGATTAAATTATTCTTTATATATTTATTCAATAAAAATTTCAATTTTTTTTTAAATTTAGATACCAGATGAAAGTTTCGTTTATATAAATTAAAATCTCTGAACTTTAAATGAGTTTCAGTTCAGAATGAATAATTTATAATGATAAATTATTAAAATCATGTCTTATTTTTTTTTTATTTTATTTATTTATTTTTTTTTGGTCATGTCCTTTACGTTACATTTTTACCTTATTAGGTGTGAATTATTTTTCTTAAATCGAAAATTTTATATTATTTATAAGAAAAATTGACCAGCACGTTAACAAGATAAGTTAACATTCAGCAATAAAAATTGGAGAAGAAAACAATCTGTTGTCTAGTCCGTCAGAAAAAGTAAATAAATAACCATTAAGATTTAAATTTTTAAAATTAAGGATTTCTTGAGTATAAGTTTTCTCTCGCACAAAGTTTTTTTTTTTTTTTTTTTTTTTTTTTTTTTTAAATTCAAGATTTTATTAGCTCCACCAGTTGCGAGAGGTATGCTTACCAAACTGATAGACATTTTCGAAATAAAGTTGTGTTATATTTACATGTTTTGCGGTCTCCTGAAACGAAAAATAATGTTTTTAGCGGTTGGTCTGTGCGCGTCGGTTTGCCTATCTTGGATATACTTGGAAAATGCTGAAAGTGTATTTCCTTTTGTGTTAGGTGTTTTTCATATAAGACTAAATTTAAATGCACAATCTAATGTGCACATAGTTTATTGAAAACATACAGGGCTATCCAAAATTAAGCTAAACGTTCTTTTCTGTAGAATGTAATTGACGGAAGTGCTTTGGTACACTTTTTTATGTCGACGAATACTGTTGAAGAAGGAAAATTAATTTTTCGAACGTATAATGTAAACAAAGTAATTTTTTTTTTGAAGTTCTATTTTCAACTCAGGTTTTTGAATAAAGTCACGTTTTGAGGTTCCCTGAATACAAAAAACTTTTTTTTTTTTTTTAGTTTTTAGCGATTGATTTATATGCATATTTATTATCAGAATAACTTAAAAACAAACAAATGCAGGAAATTCACAATTGCATTTTAAAACTCGTATTAGGTTTCAATTTGAAAAAGATTGGCAAATTTAATGACAAATTAATAACATCCTTGAAATATTTTTACTTCCATTACCCTACTACCGTAGGTAATGAAAGTATTGTGATCGGTCCAAAAATAATTCGATATCGAGCTTTCCCCTGATTTATATTTAGCCAGTATATGTGTTTGTGTGTATATACATGTGAGTGTATGGATGTGGGGATATTTTTCATTTTTCTGATAATTTTTCAAATCAGTACTCATGATATTTAATTTTTACATGAATTTTTAATTCAATATTCCATTTCTGTGGTAAAAGGTTAATAAAAGTAATGTTTTGAATCTTAAAACTTAATATTTTTAAAAAGAACAAAAGTAGAAATAAAAATTTTCTATTTTTTCTTTTCAAGATTCCCAACACTTTTGTTTCGATTTAACTGAAATAATCAAATTTTTATACGCATTTACACAAGTCTTTAAAAAACAGTGGTATTAAAAAAATATAAATCAATCTTGTTCCTATATTGGAGTATTTTATAGTTTTATTCATTTTATGAATAAAACTACAAAATACTCCAATATAGAGTGACTTGAAAGTAACTAAGAACAAGTTATTTTTCTGTATTCCTACATCAATAAATAAAAATTTTATTTCATTTTGTAATAAGCATAACTATTTTTATTTGTTAAATCTAACTTACTAACAGAGAGGTGTCAACCCTTCGAATTTTTATATAATAATTTCTTTTAAATTTATCTTCGTCTTAATCACACAATTTACGATAATAAAGAAAAATAATGTTTTTTGTGAAAAATATTATTGATATTCAAAAATCCGGAGGGTTGGTAATTTTGCATTAATTATTTATGCAGTTTACATACCTTGTCTGGAAATATTTGGAAGCAATTTTTTACGCTGAATTCCATTGCTTGGTATTTCGTGGAAACATATTTTCACGGCTACTGTCTGAATTAGAAAATGGAACGACGCAATACACCATATAATAAAAAAAAACTCTCACATTTGTTAAATTAATAAAACATAAACCAGAACTCATGAACTCAATTGAAGCTCAATTGCATCGCGCTCGCGGGAAATAAACATAACTTTACGTACGGTATCAAGCGCCATCTACTGGCTATGTTCTTCTTGTACTGTTGCCAAGTTTTCGAGCGACTCGCTAGGCATCTACTTAAGGAGGCTCTGATATAGCAAAATGTAGCTAAGACAGTGACTAAAACAGCTATACTTTTGAAATTGACTTGTCTCAAAACTGGAAGTTCAGATTCAACAAAGTCCAAGATCTTCAAAATTTACTTGAAAGATGCAGTATCAATCAACATTATAAAGCTAGAAAACCATTGATAATTCTAAAATACCCTCCTAAACTAGATGCCTGTCGCGTTGCTCTTAAACTTGGTAACAGTTGTAGCGGTAGACAGTGCCACCTGGGACAGATTGCGCGACTATTTTATTCAACAGCCATCTATAATTTTTAAAAGTGGGATATGATATACATAAAAGGCGAATACAATCAAATAAACGTCGATTGTATATATTATATATCATTTCTAAAAATTATTGGTGACAATTTAATAAAAAAGTCACGAAAACTGTACCAGATGGCGCTGTCTACCGCTTCATTAAAATCCCTTTAAATAAATTCGTAAAAATAAGTAGAAAATAGTTCAAACATATTTTAATTTAAAACGGCATAATAAAAACGAAAATTCCTTTAAAAATAGTAAAGTGAGAAAAAACAAACAAATAAATAAATGTAGTAGGAAATTAATGATCACAATTCTTTCATTAAATAAATATTGACCTTTTCCATTTTTAAATGGGCATAATTTCAGCTTCGGAGTCCCCTCGAGGAGAAAAATAGCGATGCACTTGGGACCTGAAATATTGACGTTCCAAATTCGTCCGTAGGCTTTGTATTATTCGTACAGGTCTTCGCAGAAACAAATTCAAAAGTCACTAATTATTCACGGAGATCAGCTCTCAAAGAGCGTTCAACCGTACTTTGAAAAGTCTGACAAATTTTGTATCACAAATTTTTACACCTCGCATAAAAAGTAATTTAAAACAAATTGTAAAATACACAGTGGTGTGAATTACTTTACTGCAAAGTTTAAAATAATATTTTTTGTTATGTCTCAGGTCATTAATTTTTCAAACAATGTTGCGTAAGTGAAATTCTTGCAATATTTTAGTGTTTTTTATTTCTAAGAATAAAAGTATTACTAAAATAAGAAATTTTCGAATACATATAACATTTAATTTGTAGTCGAAAAAAAGTACTTAGAAATTTTTAGGAAAAAAAAAAAGTATATTTAGAAACGTATATAATTGAATGCATGATAATTTATTATTATTTTGATTGGTATTAGGAATTTATCAATTAATACAAAATATACATGAAGTATTCTTTCTTTATTTTCCTGATTTCATTTTTAATAAAAATTTCATTGACAGATTTCTTTTACAGTTCCTCAGGTTAAAAAAATGCATACAATATATACTTTGCTTGTTAACATTTAAAATAGAATGTCTAATTGCATGAATCAAAATACAAAGGGCAAATTGTAAATGTTACAACTTGCCCTAAAATTTTGTTCCAACTTTCCCCATCGTAGGGTTTTGGACATTTTGTTTATATATATAAGGATTTATGCAAAAAAATTAAACATGCATTTTATAACTCACCACACAGACTAAATAAATAGCTATGAACACTTCTTTAAAATATAAATTAACATAACTTTTAATCAAAATTTACGAACTAGTTAAAATGAAGCACATGTACAGAAAATCTCATTAACCATTTTTGTAAAACACTGATTGAGCTTACCTAATAAAGCGCGTCATTAGAATTATTTTTTATCGAAATGTCTAATCTAAAATGTTACAAAATATTTCGTAAACTGCGTGTTACTTCCTACCCTTGTTACAACTAGCCCCACGCTCCCCTACATAATGCGAAATATCTAATCAAAAATGCTACATAATATTTCGTAAATTGGTGTTACGTGCTACCCCTGTAACAACTAACCCCATGCTCCATAACATACTGCTTCAGAAAATTTAGTGTGAAATTAATAGAAAATTATTTTATTCAGGTATTCAGAATCACATCTGACTGCAATGATACTGTAAAATTTTATTCATAATCAACTATTGATACTTAACAAATTTCTTTTATCTGAAATGGTGTCTTTTTTTTTTTTTTTTTCCTGTAATTGATGACTTGACCTTCTGTCGTCATTCGACGTCATGGTGAAATTTAACTTATAGGAGTCTTAATTTACCCCACAAATAAAGGACTATAGCCAATCATAGCGCAGCTTTTCCCCACAAACAAAAGGAAACTCCGCCTCGTTATAGTCGTCCATTAATTTATTTTTTAATGAATTGATTGAAATTGTGTACATTTTTATTGTGATATTAAGTAAAGGACGTATATAATTTGCTTGTTAACATTTAAAGTAGAATGTCTAATTCCATGAATCAAAACACAAAGGGAAAATTGCAACATGTTATAACTCGCCACAAAATTTTGTTTCAACATGCCCCATCGTATGATTTTGGACATTTTGTTTATTTATAAAAAAAAATATTTATAGCTCAACACACAGACTAAATAAATAGCTATAAACACTTCTTTAAAATGTAAATTAACATAATTTTTAATCAAAATTTACGAAATACATTTCCCCCCCAATAACTAGCTAAAATGAAGCACATGTACAGAACCTCTCATTAACCGTTTTTGCAGAACACTGATTGTGCTTACCTAATAAAGCGCGTCATTAGAATTATGTTTATTGAAATATCTAATCAAAAATGTTACAAAATATTTCGTAAATTTGGGTTACGTCCTACCTCTGTTACAACTAGCCCCACTCTTCCCTACATACTGCGAAATATCTAATCAAAAATGTTACAAAATGTTTCGTAAATTGGGGTTACGTCCTACCTCTGTCACAACAAGCCTCACGCTTCCCTACATACAGTGTTGGGCATAATTGATTAAAAAGTAATTGAATTACAATTAAATTACTATTAAATTACAATTATTTTACTGTTAATCGATGAAAAAGTAATTGATTACAAATAAATTGAATTACTTATTCAATAAATTTAATTACTTAATCAATTTATTTGTAATCAATTACTTGTTAATCGATTGACAGTAAAATAATTATAATTTAATTGTAATTCAATTGTAATTCAATTACTTTTTAATCAATTATGCCCAACACTGCCTACATACTGCGAAATATCTAATCAAAAATGTTACAAAATATTTCGTAAATTGAGGTTACGTCCTACCCCTGTTACAACTAGCCCCACGCTCCCCTACATACTGTTTCAGAAAATTGAGTGTGAAATTAATAGAAAATTATTTTATTCAGATATTTAGAACCACCCTGACTGCAATGATACTAGAGGTCGTATCCCGCCCTTTTTTCATGACACTGTCAAAGAAAAGAAATTGCTACCTTTCTTGCCCCCTCTAATTTCATTCTGAAATATTTATAGTATTTTTATTGTAATGTGTCGGGACTGAATATGATAGGGATTGTTGTATAAAAATTGTGGTAGCAATAAAGGCAGAAATATCTTATCTCTGAGAGTGTCCTAAAAAACGGTTGAAGAGTACGACCCCTGTGATACTGTAAAAAATTTTTTCATAATCAACTATAGATGCTTAACAAATTTCTTTTATATGAAATTATGTCTTTTTTTCCCCTTAATTAATTTATTTTTTAATGAATTGATTGAAATTGTGTACATTTTTATTGTGATATTAAGTAAAGGGAATTATGGAGTGTTCTGTGAGTTTAAGAGCTGTAATCAAAATTATGGAAAAAAGCATGTTTTACATACACGCTAATTATAGTCTTAAAAGAAAAATTATTAGTTTTTAATATTATTTAAATATACCAAGAATGCTGTGTCTGCTATTAATAGTGTTGGTATTTGGTAGTAAAGCTGAAATTATAATGAAAATAAAATGTTCACTTTAACTTTAACATACATTAAACATTTTAGTGATTTCTTAAAAAAAAAAAAAAAAGCTTCTACTTAGAATTTTTTAAAACGTATGTGTATTTTAAAAACGAGATTTGATTAAACTTCATTGCTAATTTTGCAACTAGAAATAATCAAATCATATTCATGACATCTTAAAACGTATAGATCTATCGAAAATCCGTGGTTGAGATATTTTTACAAATCTAATACTTTCTTCTTGTACTACATATAGAAGAAAGAAAAATTTATTTAAAATTATTTTTGAAGTTTTTCTTTCCAATAATTTGTTTCTCGTTATTTAAGTATTTATCACATGACTTTATATATATATATATATATATATATATATATATATATATATATATATATATATATATATATGTATATATATATAAACTTACTTCTGACACTCACAAACTGCGATATCCCGATCGTCACCAAACTTTGCAGGTAGTTAAAGAGTATGAAGATGTACACTCCTACCAATTTATATCGGTAAAAGTTACTTCAGAACAGAGCTATTTGCGTTCGAAGTTAGAACTACTTATTTTTTTTTAATTATTATTATTGTGACGTCATTCAATATACATATTTAACATTTACATTTCTTTTCCCCTCTGAACACGCGCTGTTGATTTATTTGTTTAATTTTTATTTTCCAATCGTCGGCATGTGCAAATTTTTCTTGCTCTAGAATTCATTTTATTTAAAAGATATGAGAAATAACATTATGTTTTTATATAAGAGAGTTTTCAATCCGCGTTTATAATGATCGATAGATGGCGCTCTCTGAACTGCAGTTGTTAGTAAATATAATAGCCACGTGTATTCATTATTGTTCTTTCTCCGCCATTACATCATGGAAAATCGATTGCATAATATGATGATATGCAGTGGTGTGATAATTTCACCTTAGCCCACCAGAGGGCAAGCATTTCATTACAATCGCGGATTAGAATCTTCAAGAGTATTTAATTCCTATTTTATTATGTATCATGGTAACATGGAGCACATGAAGCAGTTAATGTGTTAATAATAGAGAACATAGCTAATCATTAATATCGATAGAATGATTATGATTACACTGCTGGTATCAAAATCATCTGGTTCCGTTATCGCAAATACTTTTAATAAATATTAATAAATAATTTACCAATAAGGAAAAGGCATGTTTACAAACAAACGCTCCGTCAATCAATCTTTGCCTCTCTCGAGTGGAAAAGATCAGTCTCTATTGGTGGAAATACCAGTGTTTTGCCACTTTACCAATTATTTGATTGTGAGTGACGTCACGTGCCCTTTCCTTATGAACTGATATGGGAAAATACAGTAGAGCACCGATTATCTGCGAGTGCGAGATTGTGATTATTATTGTGACGTCATTCAATATACCTATTTAACATTTACATTTCTTTTTCCCTCCGAACACGCGCTGTTGATTTATTTGTTTAAATTTTATTTTCCAATCGTCGGCATGTGCAGATTTTTCTTGCTCTAGAATTCATTTTATTTAAAAGATGTGAGAAATAACATTATGTTTTTATATAAGAGAGTTTTCAATTAGAATTTTTAAGAATATTTAATTCCTATTTTATTATGTATCATGGTAACATGGAGCATATGAAGCAGTTAATGTGTTAATAATGGAGAACATAGCTTATCATTAATATCGATAGAATGATTATGATTATATTGCTGGTATAAAAATCGCCTGGTTCCTTTATCGTAAATACTTTTAATTAATATTAATAAATAATTTACCAGTGAACTGATATGGGAAAATACAGTAGAGCACCGATTATCCGCGAGAGCCGCGAAAAAATATTTAAATTACTAACCTCCAAAAAAACCCAATTTTAATTCAAGCCAACAACAAAGGAAATTCAAGAGCTTCTACAGGGCGGAGGTCGAAAATTAGCGACATGTTTAATGTACATCGTAATCCTATAGGCCTACTAGGCATTTTTTTTTTTTTTTTTTTTTTTTGACGATTTTAGGAGGAAATGGACCTTTTTGCTTTAGAAATAGGGGTTATACTGTTCTACCACGTATTTTTTCCTGTTTGCACCCCAGTTTACTCTGTTTTTCCGGTTATCCGTGATTGCCACCCAATTTCGCGGATAATCGGTGCTCTACTGTATAGAAGAAAATTTTGTGGTGGCTACAAAATACTAGTTTTAATAGCCAAACGTGGCAAGTGGACATTTTCAGATCTAATTCGGTAGGATTTTATAAACATTTACGTCTGCATTCTTTCTTACAAGCAATCTGAAATACAATTTAAATAAATAAATCAACAGCGCGTGTTTGGTTGGAGGAAAAATAGAAAAGTCACACACACACACACACACACACACACATATATATATATATATTTATTTAATGACGTCATAATATTGAAAGAAAAAAATAGTTCCAACTTCGAAAAAAAAAAAAATCTTCGTTCTGATGAAACCTTTGCATACTTGCCAACATTCTAATTAATATTCCGTAGTGTTGCTAGTCCCGCCCTTTTTTTTACACCAATAAATTTTTAGAGTAATATTCTGCAAATGCAATTGCGGTTAAACAAGAAGAGAAATACTCTAAAAAGATACTGGTGCATAGCTGCCAATATTTTAATTTATTCCGGATTAATTTTAGCCCCGCCTTTATTTTTGTACCACTTATTTTTTAAATATAATTTTTTCTTATTTTATCGAAGTTATATATTGAAGAAAATATTTCTACAAATATAGTGGTGCGGAATAAAGGCGGGGCTAACCGTACTCCGGAATAAATTAAAATATTGCAGCTATGCCGGTGTGAAAAAAAGAAGGCGGGGTTAACAATACTACGGAATATTAATTAGTATGTTGGCAAGTATGCCTTTGGCTAATATAAATTGATAGGAGCGTATATTTTCAGGCCCTTTAACTACCTGTAAAGTTTGGTTACGATCGGCGTGAGTGTCTCTTGTTAGAAGGAAAATTACTCGGAAAACAACTTTACTATCTCCTTTACAAAATAAATTATTTTTACTTGTAAATGGAATGACGAATTGCAACTGTAATATTTTTGTTGTCTCTTTTCAATTGGTGTTAAATTTAGAAAGTTTGCTTCATCCAATCATCCCTGAATTATTCAAGATGTTAAGTAAAACAAGTTCGATAGTATAGCTATAAAATTTTGCTTTTGTTACTATATTCAATTTCCACTTCTATAGAGAGGAAAGGGAAAAAAATCGCGGTGACACCGAACGAGATGTTCACAGTCAAGGAAGATAATTATTTCATTTACTTGTTTGTGATGATAACGCCTGTAAATAACCCTAAAATTGCCTTTATATGGCATAGGTACAACGGTAGTTGCCAACTTAGCACCTTTTTGGCTACCGGAAAAATTTAATAGAAATATTTATTTTACTTAATTAGTGAACTGTCATGGCTTTCACTGATAATGTGAAATGAAAAATTTTCCTGTAGCATACTTGCCAACCATATCATTTATAACCGTACAATTGTTAACGCCCCCTGAGAAAACGCCCCTTTTCTCACACAACTATAGTTTTAGAGTTATTCTCTCCAAATTTTGTTACGATTAGATAAGACTAAAATTACTCTAAAATATTATTGGTGTAAAAAAAAAGGCGGGTACTAAAAATTGTACGGTTCATAATGAGATGGTTGGCAAGTATGCGGTAGCCAAAAGGTACTAAGTTGGCAACTATAAGAACCATTGAGCACTGATGGGAAGTACATAGAGTACGGATTCCTTATACTAGCTGTAGAGGAAAATTTTGCGAACATCACTATGATTTCTGAATGAATGGGTGCCTTCTTTTGGCGATAAGCGCTTTGGTGGAAGTGAAATGTTGGGTTGGCGAATGAAATAGTACAAATGGGATGTTCGGGAACAAGTAGGTTACCAGTCAGGGGTCTATTCTAATGTGTAGCAATGGGTAGAACCATTGATTACATATTAGAATAGTATTATTATTCGTATTATTTGTTCTCGAACATTACATCCCCATCAATTCACCAATTCATTCGTCAAACCAACATTCCGCTTCCACCAAAGGGATTATCGCCAAAAAAAGTCGCCCATTTGCCCAAAGACCGTAGTGATGCTCGCGGAATTTTTTCTCCACAGATAGTATAGGAAATCCGTACTCTACTACGTGTCAGACCCAAAGAACATTCTTTGTCAGACCTAGAGCTCCTCCAATACAGGCTGGCTCATCAGGCATTTTGTTTCCCCCTTAGCGATTATTGCCCACGCGGTCCGAATTTTAAGTGTTATCAAATCACATGAAATGGGGGTTGCGCAACCGAAAATTGCTCAAATCATACCAGAACTGCTTTTAAAATGTTTAAATTTCCAACAGGTGAAGAAAGGCGAATGAAATGGCCTATTAATTGTCGAAGAGAAAATTGTACGCCTAGCTTTCAATCACAAATATACAGTGTAATTATGATATGTTTTACTGCATTTTTTGTATCAATTATTTGTTTTTATTGCTGTTTGATTATCTAAATGTTGTACCTCACAACATACACTACTTTTCAACGTGCATAAATATTTAAAATTAATTAATTTAACAGTAGCAGTGATGTCTACTTTTTACTTGGGTTATAAGAAAATTTCGCCAAATATTATCGCCAAATTTATCAAGTTCAAACAGTAATTCGCTATCCTTTTTAGACAAACTCGCCATTTCAGGCGACAAAGACGCCGAGTAATACGTCTGCAACTAAACGTCGCCAAGCTATATTTCCGCTGGGCAACAATGGTCAGCTGTGAGTCAGCTCGTATTATAGGAGCCTTAGGCCCAGATTCCAGCCAAACACTTACGGCTCGCACCTGCGTTTTTACCGCAAAGTCGCGGACGAAAACGAATCTTCCTAGTCAGGTCAAACAATCGTAACATTCTTCTCTCGCAGATGCGATTGTCACGTGGCTCAATTTGCGGCCAGTAGAAAGCTATCGTAATACTCTTGTAAGAGCAATGGCGGCCATTACAAACGTGCAAAGCGCTTGGTAAATTGTGTACTCTCTGAGATTTCTATAAGTAGTATTGATTGAAGATAATTAATACTATTATTAAAATATATATTTCTTCTGATTAAAAAAGAAAGAAAAAAAGGATACACGTAAAGCTAAAGATAACCTTTTTCAGTTGAAAAGATAGTTCATGAAACGTAGTTAAAATACAGGTATGTGAAATATTTTCAGTATTTTTTGTATCTTATGTTTTATTGTTGTTAGTGTTTGCATAACATATTTTTCATGATAAGACAAATTTCAAAGTATTATTCATGTATTTCACAGTAATGTCTCTTATTACTAACTAAAGAAATAGCTGTTTGCTTCAAATCTACATCTATTATTTAAAATTATCTTTTATTTATTTATTTTATTAATTAATTAATTTCGTATTAATTTAGTTTTGTTCCCTCGACAGTTTACTGAATATTTATATAATCATCTCCATATAGATGAATATTTGAAGCATAAGTTAAGCTAAGAAATTTAATCAGACCTATTTTGATTTTTCTTGAAACTTAGTTATAAAACTTTTTATGTCTTTTTTATTTTCTTCTTTGTGCGTGAACAATTTTACTTTATACTAAGAATTGACTTAAATTAAATTATTATTTATTTTTATTATTATTTCTTATTTTATTTTATTCTAAGGCAGCAAGCAAAAAAAATTTCTTTCTTTCTTTCTTATCTCTTTCTTATTTTTGTAATGTTTTCGCATTTATATGTTTATATTTTTAAATGCTTTAAATGCCTGCATTCGAAAAACTATAATTAACTTTATAAAATAATAAAATTATTAATATACTTTTATAAATTAATCCCAATCTAACGATTTTTTTTTTTAACTTATGTCTTGGTAACAGCTAAAAATAATATAGAAAAAAAGAATTAAAAAAAATCTTTCTCTTATTGGTTTTTATGAATAATATCAGAATATGAATTACCCATAAAATTTTGGAGTAATGATAAAACAAATCAGAATTTTTAAAATAATGAATTGATGTTAATAAAGTTTGTCTTATCTTGAAAATTACTTTGCAAACTGTAAACATAATAAAACATAATAAATACTGAAAACATTTTACAATACAGCTTTGATAATATTTTATATTCAAAATCTTTTTTTTTTTTTTTTTTCAGATTAATGCTCTGCAATAATATTCATTTAATTAAAAAAAAATCAACACAAGAACATATTAAATCTTAATGCTTTTACTACAAATAATAATTAATAAAATGAAAAGTACACAAATTTTATAAATACTATTTTTCTGCTTACAAATTTGTTTATTTTATTTTATTATTATTATTATTATTTATTTATTTTTTTTTTTTTTTGTCGTAGAACATAATAAAAGGACATACTCACAAACTGGAAAATTATAAATCATTTTACAATATGATGAATATAATTTTATTTTATTGAAAATAAATTTCTGAACTGAATTTGCAAATTTCGTTTTAATTGAAAACTAAGCATTAGATATTTATGTAATTTGGAAAAGATTGGGGGGGGGGGGGGAGGGATCTATTTTTAATTTATAAAAATAAAATAAAATAACAGCATTTCATCTGAAAATATAATAAGTTTATAGTATTAACTTGTGTTATAAATATACCATATCATCATATTATGCCATAAAATTATAGAAATCGTACGTACAAACGGTTATTTAATGTTTATTATGCTTTTTTATATCCCCCCCCCACACTTTTTTTTACGTAAAGTAATAAAATGAAAGTTTATAGAAATCAGACGCACAGATGGTTATTTAATGATTATTCTTTTTTCTATTTTTTCCTCCTTTTTATAAAACGAAAATAATAAAACCTATTGCTATTATTATTATTTAATTGTTCTTCCTATTATAATTTTTTGGGGAATTAGTTAAGGCTTTCATGCTTATTTGATGTACACATCGTTAATGGTTAATATGAATGAAACCAAAATAAGTTACGATAAAAACAAATAGAAGCAAACCATATGGTCGTCTCTTTAAAACTGTATACGGATTCTGATTGGTTAAAAACGAACAATATCTGAATGAAATTCGAATATTTTCTTCGAATTTTCCCTTTCTTATTTTCCTGACGTCAGCAGTTGCGGAAATCAACTCCGTTTGGCTTGAATCACTAACATCAGTGCTTTCCCCTTTTCTCTCGCAATCCCTCCCACTTTGTGAGCTGGTTATTGTAAAGTTGTGGCGTTTGACCAGAATTCGGCCCTTAGTCAGACCTAAGATTAATATCATAGATCATTCACGGAGATCATCTCTCAAGTCTCAAAGAGCGTTCATCCGTATTTTAAAAACAAACTGATCTACATATGTTACACGCAATTATACCTTGCATAAAAATCATTTAACACAAATTATAATATAAACAGTGGTGTCAATTACATATTATATTAGAAAATATAAAGTTATATATATTTTTTTGTTACCTCTTAGCTTATTAGTTTCCTCAAACAATGCTGCGTAAGGGAAATTCTTGCACCATTTTAGTGTTTTTTATTTCTCAGAATAAAAGCATTACTAAAACAAGAAATTTTCAAATATATATATATATGTATGTGTGACATTTATTTTGTAGTTGGAAAAAAATACTTCGAAACTTTTAGGAAAATCATTAAATATATATATATATATATATATATGAGGTGTATAGTTAGAAAATTATATAATTCAATGCATGATAATTTATTATTATTTTGATTGCTATTTAGGAATTTATCAATTAATACAAAATATTCCTGAAATGTTCTTTCTTTCACTTTTCTTTATTTTCCTGTTTTCATTTTTAATAAAAATTTCGTAGACAAAATTTCGTTTCATTTCAAAAAAAAAAAAAAAAAAAAAAAAAAAAGGAAACGGATTATTGTACACAATTACCTTTTTCTGGATACATATTGTAATTCTTATATTCATGATAATACCACTGAGCTGAAGAACAACTGGAGGAAATGCTAGACCGGTTTTCGCGTGCCTTTTTTTGAAGGTTTGTCTTCCGAGCGTTGCATGGCAAAAAGCATTTGATATATTTGTATTTCAAAGTAAAATTGCGTAAAGGTTGTCTGTTCGAACAACCATATGCTAAACATGACATTACAATTTTAAATTTTAATTCTTTAAAAATTATAATAGCAATAGACGACCCGACAAATGTTGCTTGCCATGCAAGGCAGGTGAACGATTGCAGAAAAACTGGCACGCACGAACACTGTGTAAAAGTATTGGAAGCATTTGCTCCAGTTGTTCTTCAGCTCAGTGGATAATACTTCATCGTTTATTCATGGTAAAAATTCATCTTTATCTTAAAAAGATAGAAACAATTATAACTTCAAAAATCCAGATTTTATGTGCAGCAAATTCCCTCTTAGGATTTCAATTAATTATGTTTTTCACATTTTTTTCGAAAATTCTGATATTGTACTACTAGTTTCCTTCTTCAAACTGGTGATTTAATTGTGGAAGCAAATTTCCCCATAGAATAACAAGGGCCGTGGCTGTTGGTGAGATTAGGTATTTGCCACTCTTAAGAGGGTACAATATCTAATCCCGCAGACAGCCGTGGCCAATGTTATTATATGGGAAAATTTGTTTCCACAATTACTCATTACCAAATGTATATTTTTTAATTCTGCTTTCTCAGTTAGAAAATTCATAACCATTAAATAAGTATTCGTTTTCGAAAAATTGATTTTTTAAAATTTTAAAATTCCAATTTTGAGTTCAAAAATGAGATTTTTCACAAAGTGCATTTTTCTCATTTTTTAGTCGCAAAATGAAATACTAAAAATTTAAAAAATCAATTTTTGGAAAATAAGTACTAATTTAACATTTATGAATTTTCTAAATGTGAAAACAGAATTGAAATACATTTATTAGGTAACGAGTAATTATGGAAACAAATTTTCCCACAGAATAACATGGGCCAAGGGTGTCGGCAAAATTAGGTATTGTTCGCTCTTAACCACAAACCTTCATCAAAGTCACTGTATTCATTTCCAAGTAAACCAAGTATGTGCCATACATGCAACAAAAAGATAAAGGGTTAACAGCTAACGCAGATTTTTCTAAAGACGAGGATAAGTCCAATAACGATTTTTCGTCATAAAAAAAAAAATAATAAAAAAAAAAAAAGAAAGAATCTAGTATTTTATTAGCTCATTAAAATTTCCAGTAATAAATTATACTGCTTATAATGGTAGAAAATTTCAATATAATTATAAAAGCTAACGCCGCCTAAAAATGTTTGCCTGTATAATTAGTATTTTCTGTATGTAGATATGCAAAAATTTTTCCATATATTTAATACAATTAAAATTCCCATTCCAAAGGAGGATGTGAGTGTGTGTGGGGGGGGGGGGGGGGGGAGCTGATCGATTGTCTTAATTCTTATAGAAATAAATATCACCCTTCATTTTCATTTATCCAAGAGATCCTTCACTTAATTTGATGACCGACAGTCTAACCCCATGTTATTCTATAGAGAAATTCGTTTTATAACTTAATCATTATCTAATATATGTATATATTTTGTTGCATACTCGGGTTTTACGATTTGTTCGTGAATGAAATGCAGATCTCGCACAGTCTTAAAAGTTTATTCACGGAATATTCTAGAAGTTTACACTTCTGTAAACCAAATATCTGCTTCAGTTTCGCCAGAAAATGCAGTTTAAATAACAGCTGACAATATCAAAGTAACAGCATAAACAGTACCATAGCATTAACACACAGTAATAGGCAGTAATCAAACAGCAGCAAGACACCCAGTCAGGGAGTTCTTCCCAGTAAGCTACTTGGAAAGAAACTGACTATGGCCTCGACACAATTTTCTCATATATCCTTGTACAACATGATAATTTTCTAGTAACTTTTGTACTAATTGAGATAGAGCTTAGATATTCGGTATATCGATAATAAGGAATTTTCTAGCGAAGGTCACTCAAGGATTGATAAAGTTGCTAAATTTAACACCAAGGACATTACCTGCCCTGGTGAAGCTTTTCAACGGGTTTTTACATAAAAATAAGCTCTTTTAATGTGAAAACAAGCTAGAAAAATGCAGAAAATTAACATTTTATAACCTGACTAAACCTCTTTGAATGAAATTACATAAAAAGAATTAATATTTACAAATCCGCAACAATTTTTTATTTCCATTTTCCACATTTAGAAAATTCACAACTGATAAAATGTTTATCATTTTTTCAGTTTTCACATATATATATATTTTTTCACATATATATATATATATATATATATATATATATAATTTAAACTTTTTGTAAGTTGTAAAGTGCGAAAAATAAATTAAAAGCATTTTTTGCACTTCATAGTTTCAAAATGAATCATTAAAATATTAAAAAAAAATCAACTTTTGTAAAAATAAGAACATTTAAACGGTTGTGTATTTTGTAATTGTGAATTTTTTAAATGTAAAAAAGTACATTTGTCAATGAGTAGCTCACAAGACAAATTTCTCCACAGAATAACATGGGTTAGGCTATCTGTTAAATAATGTGAAGTATTTCCAAATACTTTCCAAGCCCACCAGCGGCCGAGCGGTTCTGCGCTCAAAGCTGGTAGACGTGAGGTGCTGGGTTCGATCCCAGGTCGCGCTCATCGGCCTAGTCATTCGGAGTTTTCTCCGAAACTTGTATATATACGGGCAGTGGCGCCAAATTTTGAAAAAGATTGGGTGGGTTCAAGTATTTTTGGGTAAAAGAAACAATGCTGTAAAGATTTTTGCTTTTCGAACATATTATGTAAGGAAAGTATTGCAATCATGACAAAAATTTTAATTTGAGATTTTCGTGTAGCTGTACGTTTTGAGGTCCTCTGAGTTCATTTTTGCTGTTTTTTCGGGGATGTATGAATGCGTGTATGTGTGTGAGTGAACACGATAGCGTCTAAATGCTTTGTTCCAATGAGCTGAAAGTTGGTACATTGTAGGTTTGTAGGTCATCGTAGCATGAACCCTATAGTTTTGTCTAATCTAGCATTTATAGTATTTTACAGGGACACAGGAAAAAATTCTGTATCATTATGGTCTACGGGGTCAAATTATTTAAAATGCGGTAATGTCCAAACAGCGTATTCAAATATACTGAAAATTTACACAAATGTTATTGGTCACTTTCACATAAACTGTATAGATTTTGGGTGAATCTAGCACTTATAGATTTTTACAGGCTCACAATAAAAAATTCTTTATCATTATAGTCTATGGGCTGAAATTATTTAAAGTACGTTACTATCTAAATGCCTTACGCAACTGAGCTGAAAATTTATGTACATGTTATAGGTCATCAACGAACAAACTCTATAATTTTCGGGACTTATAGGGCACTTATAGATTTGTACACAATGAAAAATTCTTTATCATTATGACCTATGAGTTTCAATTATTTAAAATGCGACAGCGTCTAAACGCCTAATTCAAATGAACTGGAAATTTACACTACATGTTATAGGTCCTTGTCACACGAACTCTGTAAATTTTAGAGACTGTAGCACTCATAGTTTTTTTTTTTTTTTTTTTTTTTTTACAAGTACACAAGAAAAATTTTGTATCATTAGGTTTATGGACTCAAATTTTCTAAAATGTGATAGTCTTAGACGGTAGTATTTCATCCAATTCAGCTAAAAGTTTATATACATGTTACAGGTCAATGTCGCACGAAATGTATAGATTTTGGTGAATCCAGGATTTATAGTTTTTTACAGGGACAGAACGAAATACTCTATCATTAGGATATAGTGGCTCAAATTATTTGAAGGGCAATGGTGTTAATTGAAATAGCATACTATATAGAGTAAAAATACTGAAACTCTATTATAATTTTCTCTTTTGTTTATTTAAAGACTTCTCTTACTTTACTTTTTCTATACAATCATCAATTATCACAGGTCTACAAAAATGAAGTTGACAAAATTTGATTTGATGATTTTAACTGATCTTTATTTTTTTGATGTGCTGAAATCGAAAATGCAGCCCATTTTTCTCTATCACATATAGATTTTTGCCAATACAGTATATTTACCAACACAATTTCTTACATATATCATCATAAAAGTCGGTTGGTAGGGTTTTAAGTCGGACTGGTGCTGGGCAATTACAACAATAGGTATCCATGATTAATTAATCATGGAAATATACTATAAAACTTACCATATAATTATATTGGTGGAAAAGTAATGGAAGAAATTGTATAGTTAAGCACCCTGTATTGACAAAAATCTATACGTGGTAGAGAAAAAACTGGCTTCATTTTCGGTTTCAACACACCAAAAAACATAAAGATCTGCCAAAATTATAAAATCAAAATTTTACATGTCAACCTCTGTTCTGTTACTTAACGTTCGGAAAGTCGAGTAGAATCGTTTCAGATTTCTTTTCATGGAAGAGGGATGAAGGCGAATAAGGATACATTAATTCAACACTATTTAAAGTATAAAGTTATGATGGAATTAAGAATGAACCTTCGTCTGGTGAAGTTTCACTGCAGGGTGAAGGAGGGTGCCCAATATATTTTCCATGAAACGTCTATTGCTGTCCCCAAAAATTTCTGATTTTGAAACCTAATACACATAAGAATTTTCAATTTACACTGATCATAATTCATTTGTAAAATATGAAGCGCTTTTAAAGGCGAGTCTGCCGAATTTCCTTTTATGGCTTGTATTCCTAACTTTTTTCAAAGAAAATGCTTTTTTAAACTTCAAAAATATAAATAAATAATAAATGAGAATACTGAAAATTGGGTGGGCTGGGAGAGTAAATTATTGGGTGGGCTCGTGCCCCACGGGCCCATATAAGTTGGCACCACTGTATACGGGTTAGAACCATTTCGAAAGACTCTACGGAGGGCACTCCACCCATAGGCCTAAGACCCTAGAGCAGTTAATCGGCCTTAATCCCCACAACCTTAAGTACTTTCCAATTCTAATAAAATTTTGATAAATATTGGTATGAGTATGAGAAATAATTCTTTGTAAAATTAAATATAAGTATATTAAAATTATGGTAATACTTAATTTTTCTGTGTCTAAGGAAAATGAATTTATGCATAGCTGAATATTTAAATTTATTTTTTATAAAATTTACAAAGTTAATGTAGTGCAATTTTAAAATTAACTATTTCTTTTTTAATGTAAAAATAAACTGGTAACAATAACAAACAATTTTAATAAAAAGGATTTTTAAAAAATGTGCATGTGTAATTTAAATTTATTTCATCAAATAGTTTATATCAATCTTAACCCCTTAACGCGCGGTGTCCTTGCTGCGAGGACGCTAAATTTATGATCCAGCTGCAAAAATTCATCCCGGAAACTTTTTAGCAAAAATTTACGTTTATAACATATCAGAAAAGGCCGGTTTTTTTTAACCTTAAAATTTAAAATTTCTTTTAGTTTAATTTAGTTCATGAATTCCGGTGGCAGTATAATTTAAATGATCTGAATTGTCTTGCGCCGCAAAGGGTTAAAACTACATATTAAATATGTCATGTGGAAAAATAATATAAAGAAAAACACAAATGTTAATAAATCTGATTTTACGTTATAAGCTCAAGCTCATCCTCATGTCTTATCAATTTCTGTTATTTTAAAAATATACCTTAAAAAATATTAAACATATCTGGGAAAAAAATTTATAAAAAATAAAAATATGTTTTTTATAAGATTATTGAATAAATATTTCTGCAAACATTTTCCCATAAATATTTTCATATTAAATAAAAAGTTTTTTAAATATCTCTTTAAATCATTTCTTAACCCCCCCCCCCCCTTTTTTTTAATTAATGAAAGTTAACTTTATAAAAGTGAACTTTGAATAAAAAACTTAAAAAATAAAATAAATAAGTAAAAATAAAATAAAATAAAAGTTTTAGCTTATAGAAATATTTATTTAAATTAATCGCTGCAGGTGGCGTAACCGATATGATGAATTCAGGAGGTCAGGAGGGAGATTGCAAATGCATGCTGTCTCACAACTTCTGCGCGCATGCGCATTAGAAGGAGCAAGTTGGAGCCGTTGAAGATGGAGCATTTGTGAGGGGCGCGGCGTGATCTAACATCTAAGGCAGTGATTCTCAACCACTATGCCGCGGCACTTTTGTGTGCCGCCAAATTTTAGATAATAAAAATTATGCCTTTTTATAATAAAAATGCCTTTATAATATATGCCTTTATAATTTTTATAATAAAATTAGGCCTTTTTATAATAAATTATAATAAAAATTATGCCTTTTTTCATTACGAGTAAAGTTTGTAAGAAAAGTACACTGTAAAAGAAAACTGTTGTTTTTTACAGTTAAATACCATATTTTAAACTTTTTTTTTTATCTTCGATAATTGTGACCTTTCATAAAGTGAAATATTTGAACAAATGAAATGTGTGCCGCGACAAAAAAAAAAAAAAAAAAAAAAAAAAAAGGTTGAGAATCACTGATCCAAGGTCTTGTTCATTGAGTCAGGTGTTAAAGTTGAAAGAAACAGATACAAACGGCATCGACTATTTACGGAGAACAGCTCTCAGAGAGCGTTCATCTGTATTATGGAAACTCTACTCTACGTCAAAGACGATGTTGATGATACTTTGCATAAAAGTGGTATAACACAAATTGTAAAATGTACAGTGGTGTGAATTACATATTCTTAAGTGTCCTTACAGTTTACTGTCTTCAGTGCCTTAAGACTGCCTCGTTTCCCCGTAACTCCTTGCTATAGAAAACGAAACTATAAAACTGGCAAAGTTGAAGTAAAAAACTTCCCAGCCTTTTACCTAGTGTGACATTTTTTGTCCAATTAGGGACGTATAAACTATTTCGGCTGTCAATATGAGAGTAAATAATGATCACAAGAGGCGGGGTCATTTTCGTCCCCTTAAAAAGTAGTCAATTATTCAAAAGGGCTGTCAAGAAAGAAACAGTACTGATTTGTCTTTTGATAAAAAGACAGCGCGTTATTGAATGAACCTCAATATTATGTAATGAATGCATGTAAAAACACATGTATACATATGTATAGTACTGATTCATATATATATATATATATAGAAACACAGGTTATTATTATTACTACTACTTATAGTAGTAGTACTAAGACAGGTCGAACAATTTCTTTCAGATAGCGATTTTGTCTTCGTTACCAATTTTTACCTATTACCTTGAATGTACTTTCAAAACTTTTTTATTTTGTCGTCTAAATATAAAGAGCTAAACGATTGTTACTGTATATGTTCGGATTTTTAGTCCGGATTATATCAAAAATTGGTACACGTAAGTATGAAAACGAAATCTAGGTAATTATGTATTTTTGTGTTCAATCGAATAATTGGTTCAAAAGTAATAAAAATCCTACTTAAACTTTAAAATTATTAAAAAGGAAAAAAGAAATTAATGCCAAAAATATATACGTAATTATTTTTATGTCGGGAAAAAAAAAAAAAAAAAAGTGAACTTATTATTATTACATTATTAATTAAAATAAATTTTAGAAAATTCGGTCAAATTAAATGGAATAGCGTATTTTTAGTTCAATCGGATAATTGATTCAAAAGGTTATAAAAACCCACTTTAAAATTATAAAAAAGAAAAAAAAAAAAAAAAGTTGATGCCAAAAATGAATATCTAAGTAAATATATTTTTCTTTGTGTCAAAAAATAAAATGAAATTAAAATAAATAAAAATCGAACGTGTAAATAATTAAAAAAATAATTAAAGTATATATCAGAAATATTGTGTGAAGAAATTGGACAACCTCAGTATAGAAGGATACATTTATTGTATTATTATTATTATTATTATTATAACTTGAAAAAAATTATCTGGTGTGTCACTCACACGACTTTCTCTTACCCTGAAATTTAATACTATAAATACAGATTGCAGATTAATAGGTAAGATAACGAGTACTGTTATGTAAACCTATGTTGAACAATTCTTATTAGGCTGCTGAAGAGTTTTATAAGATAATTAGTTCTGTGTGAGGGGGGCTACCGCCCCCCTCCCCCTCAACCCCCCGTTTCATTAATGCACCTACATTTATATAGAATTTAATTCGGTTATTAAAAAATAATTCTCTTTTTAAAAAATAATTTATTAAAATTATTAAAAAATATATATCTTTTATGATAAGGCAGACGATTTCCATATTAGAGAAGTAGTATAGCACGAAATATATATATAAAAAAAAAAGTCCATTTTATTCTCAATATTTGAAAAAAAAAAAAAAAAAGTACGATTTTTTTTCTAAGTTTTTTTTTTTTCGTTAAAAGTAAAAAAAAATCGATAACTTTGTTTTAAATTATCGCAGATCAATGGTTCAACCATTCGTTTTAAAGGTATTAGCGAGCTCTTTTGAAAGATACCCATCATGAAAATTTACTCCCCTCGAGGGGGGACTTCCCCCCCAGGGGGTGGGGGGAGGCGGGGCTCCTACATACACAAAAAAAAATTTCCCAGTTAACTATCTCCATTACAAAAAATATATATTCGTTTCATTTGGTTTAGTGCAGTCTATAAACGTTAAACTCTATTTTCCTGCAATTTCCCTCATAGACGTAATGTATTAGAATTCTCTTGATTGTCCCTGTACACGAACCATTTGCTTGATCTTAACGAAAAGCTTACTGTAGCATCCGTATATGATACACATTTAGAATACCAAGTTTGAACTTTCTGCCATAATTCGTTTTTGAGATATGCTGATAACAGACAGACACACACACTGACACACAGACCATTTGCTAAAAACATGATTTTCGTATTCAGGGAACCTCAAAACGTGTAAATATAACAAAATCTCGCGTTCGAAAATTTGACCCAAAAACAATACTTTCTCTACCTTATGGGTAAGAGAAAGTAATAAAAGCAAACTTGCATGCATTTATTATGATTAGTTAGCTGACAAATTTAATTTAAAATATTTATAATTAACATTTTTAAAATTACTGCAAATAAAGTTTCTAAAATAGTGATGGCAATTTCTAATAAATTAAAATGAATGAAAAAAAATTAAACTTAAAAAAAATAAATAAATAAATAAAATAAAATAAAATAAAAAAACGGAAATGAAAATTTCTAAAAATAAAGACATTTTGTAACATAAGTTTAACTATTAAAAAATAATCTGGTGTGTCACTCACACGACTTTCTCTTACCCTGAAATTTAATACTATAAATACAGGTTGGAGATTAAGAGGTAAGATAACGAGTACTGTTATGTAAGCCTATGTTAAACAATTCATATTAAGCTTCTGAAGAGTTTTATATGATAATTAGTTCTGTGTGAGGGGGGCTACCGCCCCCCTCAACCCCCCGTTTCATTAATGCACCTACATTTATATAGAATTTAATTCGGTTATTAAAAAATATTTCTCTTTTTAAAAAATAATTTATTAAAATTATTATTTAAAAAAATTATCTTTTATGATAAGGCAGACGATTTCCATATTAGAGAAGTAGTTTAACACAAAATATCCAAAAAAGTCCATTTTATTCTCAATATTAAAAAAAAAAAGTACGATTTTTTTTCTAAGTTTTTTTTTTTTCGTTAAAAGTAAAAAAATCGATAACTTTGTTGTAAATTATCGCAGATCGATGGTTCAACCATTCGTTTTAAAGGTATTTTCGAGCTCTTTTGAAAGATACCCATCATGAAAATTTACTCCCCTCGAGGGGGGACTTCCCCCCCCAGGGGGGAGGCGAGGCTCCTACATACACAAAAAAAATTTCCCAGTTAACTGTCTCTATTACAAAAATTATATATTTGTTTCATTTCGTTTAGTGCAGTCTATAGACGTTAAACTCTATTTTCCTGCAATTTCCCCCATAGACGTAATGTATTAGAATTCTCTTGATTGTCCCTGTACACGAACCATTTGCTTGATCTTAACGAAAAGCTTACTGTAGCATCCCTATATGATACACATTTAGAATACCAAGTTTGAACTTTCTGCCATAATTTGTTTTTGAGATATGCTGATAACAGACAGACACACACACAGACACACAGACCATTTGCTAAAAACATGATTTTCGTATTCAGGGGACCTCAAAACGTGTAAATATAACAAAATCTCGCGTTCGAAAATTTGAGCCAAAAACAATACTTTCTCTACCTTATGGGTAAGAGAAAGTAATTATTAAAAGTATAAAGACTATGCATAGAATGATTTTATTATTCGTGATCTGTAATTTGCATAACTTCAAAACTACTCCATAAAAATTCAAAAAGTTAATATCTGCACGAAGGGATTTAAAAATATATATATATATATATATTTGAAAATTGTCCAATTTAATCATTTAAAATTAAGGACAAAACGAATAGCGATTTTGCCCGATGCCACATATCACTATCCACCTGATATCAGTGTTTCAGATATATCCGGCAAAAATTACTCTCTGTTAAATCCCTACGTTTAAATTTTAAAATTGGTGATTTTTGAAAAGAGCAATGAAAGTATCCAAGCTCGCGCGCGCCTTTTTCTTTCTTTCTTTTTTTTTTTTTTTTGTCCCTTAGTGTATATGAAGGTAATGTTATAAAGAAAAAAAGGTACCATATGCTTATGATTGATACTTACCCTCATTACATAATTAGCTGCTCATAATTAAAGAGTAAAATAAAAACCAAGTCACAATTGAGGAAAAACATAAAAGACTTAAAAATTGACCTTTATATATATATTCAAATATATTTCTTTTTTATATCGAATAAAAACTGAATGTGCACACATTTTCTTTTAAATAATTAAAATAAACCCTGGCGCGGTATATATGGAAACGAAGAATAAGTAACTTCACTCAAAGACACATTGTGCATGATTCTGGGTTGAAAGATAGTGTGCTTATATTCAGTGTGTTGCACATTATAGTTCCACTGGTAGAAACCAATTCTGAAAAGTAAGTAAATAAATAAAAATAAAATAAGCAAGTTATGTTGTGGAAGAATTCAATGCATTCTCATCTAAATTTGTAACCGCAAGATTTTTATTTTATGTTATTTTACTTTATTTATTTATTTATTAACAAATTATAAATTATTTATCTTTTAGATAAAAATAAAAGCCCCTTTATTCAGTTCGATAATTGTACAGTCGGGATTATAAATACTATTTTTTTTCAGATTTAGATGTTTCCCTGTAAAAAGTGCATGCTATTAAACTTGTTTTTTAAAGGGAAATTCAAATAGTCTACATAAAATGTTTTTATCTAACGCTAAAATTTCGTAACAGTTTCAAATGTTTTTGAAAAACAGAAAGTCATATGTTCAAGCTTTTGACTAATCTCTGAAAAAAAAAAAAAAAAAAAAAAAAAATGAATAACATATTTTATTTACGACGATCAATCTAAAATAATTACAAGATAAAAATAACTTTTTATTTGCCATGTCTTTAAATCTTCTGTTGAATCATATAAACGCTACCGAAGGCAGCGGGTACCCGAAATAATTGGCTAAAAATATTTAAAAAATGCATTGTCACCATGTTCTGAGCTATTCTAAAACTTTCAAATGTCTAGCTAGTCGGGAAGTTAGTTAAATAAATTTTCCACTCTGTCTCATGTTTTCTTCAACCTTGGTAGCACGCTTTGAAAGGAAAAAAAAAAAAAAAGATTAATTTCTTTTGAAACGTCATCATTGTTCACCCTCCAAATAGAAGTTTATTTTTATTGAATGTTTTTAAAATATACATAAGCGGTTTTACTTATATATGAGATATGGTTATCTAGGTGGAGAAGTGGGTGAAGTTATAAATTGTATTTTCTATAACCCTAGCAACAGAGGTTGAAATCACAGAATCAACAAGTTGGGTGAAACTAACATTGTTTTCTTAGTTGCAATTATGTTGTACTGAAGTGCCATTTTAAAATTGTTATTTACACACAGAAACATATGCGTAAACGTTGTAGATAAACTCCAGTTATTTAAAATGCTCATTCTATATTAGTTAGTATTTTGCATTTTAAAAATGTGCTAGTGCAAATATTTTTACAAGAAAGCTGGGAATTTAATTCTACTACTTTGTTGCTAGTGCCTTTATTTCATCGCATATTATGCCTGCACACTGCATGGGGAAAAGAATGTTAGGCGTCAAAGTGATGACCAGGTATATAATTGTGGTCATCAAAACAAAATATTTGTCTCGAAAATACAACTAACGACCGCTAATTTCGAGCTCTGCCTAGCAAGCACTCTCCTTCCTCCCTTCCCTCAGTCTGTATAACCTTCCCTTTTAATTTATAAAGAATTATTTAAAATTTACTCCTTCAGTGAAATGTCAAAATTGGGTGTGCATGAGTCAAAGCTGGAAATTTAATTTTTATTTTCTCCTGTATGTCTTGAAAAGTGACAGATAACGAAAAACACTCATCTAAAACTAGTATGTTGTGGTCATCAAAAAATTTTTCTTATGTATTTTCCTACAGAAATTTTCGTAATACAAATTTATTATTATTTCCATTATGAATGGAGACTTCTTTCATCTCAAAGAGGTATCACACGAAATGTCCAACGAAAGTAAATATTTTCTGTGCAGATAACATCCATCTGGTTCTCGGAGACATTTTCAAAATAGTAGCGCCTTCTATCCGTCGATATGCACCCAAATTGACTCAGCTGAGTCAATTTACGTATCAAGTTTAGTTTGATTATACGCAATAGGACCTGATATAGAACCTTCCTGTAAGCTGCGGAAATCGTAGTATAGCAGCGTTCCCTATTGAGGGACTGGTACCAAAAGTTAATAGGCATGAAGTTATGTTAAGGTGAATATACATCTACATTTATATGCAAATCTATGCATTAGTTTATGTGTTTATTAGTGTGTGTTAGTTCCTGAGATAAAGCTTTTCCTAAAATTTCAGAATTAGCTTTACAGCAGCGCCACCTGTTGAACTATTAGCACCAAATGTAATAAGCATTAACTCAGGTCAAAGTGCATCAACATATACATTTTTATCAAATTTTACGCAGTAGTTACTGCATATACAATTTTATCAAATTTTACGCATTAGTTCCTGCCTTCTCTGATATTGTGGAAATTTGCTGTGTAGAAGCGTCACCTGTTGAGCGATTAAAACAAAAAAGTTGGTAGGCTTTAATTTATGTCAAGGTTGAACTACATATAAATTTACAGGTAAATCTGAGCAGTAGTTCCTGAGATATAATTGGAAAGAAATTTTTATCTCTCTCACACACAGAGACGAACGTTTCCTAAAAATAAATAAATCACATTCTGGATATCTCAAAAAGGGGAAATCCATTGCAAGTCAGAAATATAAAATTTTTACGAATCCAAAATTTTCTACTATCGAAAACAAAAGAAAGTAAAAAGAAAAATAACTTTAGTTCTTAATTTTTTTTATCGTTTTAAATTTCAAGCATTTAAAATTTAATATTTTTTTGTTAACTTTTTCCTGATAACGATACCAATACCTTTATTTTTCTCTTTTTAAATTTCCAGTATAATAAAATTTATTTATTTATTTATTTATTTTGTGAGCTTTTCTTTTTTGCCTGTGATTGTTCTTTTCATTCTCCCGCAAAAAAAAAAAGAGTGTTTATACTTTTAAAATATATAAAGTATTTTTTTCTTTTGTTTAACCTTTAATAGTAAAATTCTAAATTGTATGTATCATATTCTGAAAAGGCAAAGGGAGGAATTGTGTTAATACTGTTAAAAATTATATAATTTAAATTACAAAACTACTACTAAATGAATATGTTCAGAAACGAAATCTTGTTTTGAGTCTAAAATTGCACTTGTGAAGAAATAATCTTTTCTTTCCTTTCCTTTCCAACATATGCATTTATATCAAATTTTACGCAATAGTTCCTGAGATATAGCATACCCTGAAATTGCTGTGTAAAAGCACCACGCAAATTTCAAGTTATTAAAATTTAATATTTTTTGGTTATTTTTTACTTTCTCTTACCCATAAGGCAGAGAAAGTATTGTTTCAGGGTAAAATTTTCGAACATGAGTTTTTGTTATATTTACCCGTTTTGAGGCACCCTGAATCCGAAAAACATGTTTTTAGCGAATGTTCTGTCTGTGTGTGTGTGTTATCGGCGTAGCTCAAGAACAAATAGTAGCAGAAAGTCCAAACTTGGTATTCAAAATGTGTATGATATAGGGATGCTACACTAAGTTTTTCGTTGAGATGTAGAAAATGGTTCGTGTACAGGGACGCCCAAGAGAATTAAAATACATTACGTCTATGGGGGAAAGTGCTGGTAAGTAGAGTTTAACATCTATAGACTGCATTAAGCCAAATGAAACGAATATATATTTTTTTAAATAGAGATAGTCAACTGGGGAAAAAAATGTGTTTGTAGGAGCCTCGCCTCCCCCCTGGGGGGAAGTCCCCCCTCGAGGGGAGTAAATTTTCATGATGGGTATCTTTCAAAAGTACTCGCCAATACCTTTAAATCGAATGGTTGAACCATCGATCTGCAATAATTTAAAATAAAGTTATCGATTTCTTTTTCATTTTTAACAAAAAAAAAAAAAAAAAAAAAAAAATTTTTTTCAAATGTAATATTGAAAACAAATTTAACTTTTTTTGGATATTTAGTTTTATACTACTTCTCTAATATGGAAATCGTCTGCATCATCATGGAAGATAATTTTTTTAAGTAATAATTTTAATAAATTAATTTTACTGAGTGAATTTGTGTAGGAAAATATAGAAGAAAATCGTGTGGTGGCCACAACACAGTAGTTATTTTTATTATCATACGACATTTTTTTTATTATCATAAATGAACCTACAACTTTATGTTTGCAAGCTCAGTGCCGTGCCAAACCTAACTGACCGAACTACTGTAATTTAGCATGTTATATACTGATATAAATTCCTCGATTGTGCTATTCAATTTCATTCATTCATTTATTTCAAAAGAAATATTTAAAGCAGATTCTTTACTATATATATGTGTGCGTATATGCCCATAAACCTATTATACAGGACCCTATTATTCTTCGGCTTCCTTGAGGCAGAAATTCTGGGTGCGCCACTGGTAAATAATGTATGTTTTTAAGCTATTCATCGCTTGTTTTATGTATATTTACAAGTTTTGTGGCTTCATGATTACCGAATTCAAGTTTTTTAACGTTTGATCTTTGTCTGTTTCACTTAGAGTAACTCAAAAGCAAATAATTTCAGGAGATCCAAAAGTTGTATTTTCAAGTTAATATAAATTTGTTGCTGGAAAATTTGATCAAGATTGATGTTTCAAGGAATGTTGCATGTCAAAGTTGTCTGTATAATTTTAATAACAGATTTAAATTCTATATAAATGTAGGTGCAGTAATGAAACGGGGGTTGAGAGGGGCGGTAGCCCCCCTCACACAGAACTAATTATCATATAAAATTCTTCCGAAGCCTAATTTGAATTGTTTTAACATAGGTTTAGATAACAGTACACGTTATCTTACCTCTTTATCTCCAACCTGTATTAAATCCAGCTTAAATGGAAACTTTTATTTTAAGTTAAATCCAGTATTAAATTTCTGGATAAGAGAAAGTCACACCAGATTATTTAGCCTACCATTATTCTTTTCATACCAATTTCCGAAAATATACAGCTTTATTTATTTATTTTTAATCCTCCAACAGCAAAATTCTAAATTGTGTACCTTAGTCAGAGAAGGCAAGATAACGAATAATCGCTATAAAATGTATTTCGTATTTCCCTGCTCTTCTACCCTCCACCAATATGGCATCCTCCCTTGAATTTATAAAGAATTTTTCAAACTTTACTTTTCCAGTGAAATGTTAAATTGAATGTCCCTGAGTCAAAACTGGAAATTTTTATTTTTATTTTTTCATCTTTCGGCTATTCCTTTACGTCCTGAAAAGAAAATATAATAAAAAATACTCATCTAAATAAATAATCTCCTTCATTTTTTCCGGCCTACCAGCGGCCGAGAGATTCTGCCCTCGAAGCTGTTAGACGTGAGGTGCCGGGTTCGATCCCAGGTCGCTCTCATCAGCCTAGCCTTTCTGAGTTTTCCGTGTTTTTCCCCGAAACATAAATAAATACGGGCTAATTCCTTAGAATGACCCCCCCCCCCCACACACACACAGAGGGCACCCACTCAGGCCTAGGACCCTAGTGCAGTCAATCGCCTTCATCCAAATAACGATAACAATACTTTTACTTTTTCTTTTTTTAAATTTCCAGTATATAAAATTTAACATTTTTTGGTTAGCTTTTCTTTTTAGCCTGTGATTGTTCATTTCATACTTCCGCAAAAAAAAAAAAAAAAAAAAAAAAAAAAAAAAAAAAAGAAGTCTTTATATAGTCCTTTTTTTTTTTTTTTTTTTTTTTCTCTTTTCTTTAACAGTAAAATTCTAATATAAACAAACTCCAATTAAGAGTTGAATTAAAAACACGTGTCATATTGTAATAAATTAATTAAAAACACTTTAAAAACACGTTAAAAATACATTTATTAAAATATGATCATATTTTAATAATTTTACTTTTAACGTGTTTTTAAAGTATTTTTAATTAATTTAGTAAAATTCTAAAGTGTATGTTCCTTAGTCTGAAAAGGCAAGGGGAGAAATTATATCAATACAGTAGTTAAAAATTATGTAACTTAAATTACAAACTTAACTACTCAATGAAGAAGTTTAAACGAAATCATGTTTTGACCTTTGACTCTGAAGTGCACTTTTGAGGAAATACCTCAATCTTTTCTTTACTTTACTTTACTTTCTGCCAAACATCCCCTCTCACAGTAAAACCACCTGCAGTGTCATTTGGGGAGAGGAGTGAAAAAGATTAGAAACTGTCTCATCAATCAAGTAGATAAGGGCGGACCCGATGTGAGGCGGAGATTTTAAGAATTTTTCAGTATTTTCACAAAAATTCGCAATATTTCTAGAAAGATTTTTGATCTACGAAATTAGTGAAAATTATGGAAAAAAAGTATTTGAAAACTTCGAACTTTAAGGTTTCCCGAGAGCAATTTAATTTTTAAGGCTATTTCACGGGTTTATTTTTATAAAGTTATAAATAGAACAATACCCTAGTTTTCCAAATTTCCAAAATTGCAGTTAAAATCACAATCAAACAATAACACAAATCAAAAATTTATTAAACTGGCGGAGTGTGATTTGATCTCAAATATCATGTGCAAAAAACAGAATTCAAAAATATTAAAATGCGAATGAGAAATCTCTCTAGACATTTTACATAGGTTTTATACTAGCGCGTCATTTCTAAACGCTTTCGGGACAGTGCCCTTAAGCGTACCGTCTTCTTTTTGCACTGAAGACGGTACGCTTAAGGCTACCGAAGCAGCTGCATAGATCGCAAATATTTTTCTTTTGGCGTTTCTGACGTAGTAGTTTATTCGGGTTTTAATATTCCAACGCCAAGTCTCCTGTTATTACATATAAATATAACATTTAATTTGTAGTTGGAAAAAAGTACTTAGAAATCTTTAGGAAAATTATATATATATATATATATATATAAATACATATTTAGAAAATTAGATAATTGAATGCATGGTGATTTAATATTATTTTAATTGGTATTAGAAATTTACATTAATACAAAATATTCTTGAAGTGTTCTTTCTTTCATTTTTCTTTCTTTATTTTCCTGCTTTCATTTTTAATAAAATTTCGCAGACAGACAATCATTTTGAAAAACAAAAACGGAATATTGTTCACAATTACCTTTTTCTGATACATTATATATACAGGTATTGGACAAAATAATGGAAACACTTTCGCTTTTTTACGTTTTGTTGAATATCTTGAAAAATACTTAATGTGTTGTTCTTGAATTTTGGGAATAAGGAGAACATGTCCTTCCTCATATTTTTCAGCAGAAATTTTGTCACGAAGGTCCTTAGGGGACAAGGAAAAATTCAATAACATAAAAAAAAAAAATTATGAGTGATTTTCCTGTATCCTTAAAAGCGTTGATTGATCTGCAAATTTTAGATATGGTTATAAATGTTATTTTTTTTATACGTATGTAGAGTTTTGTGACGATATCGCGAATATTTAAAGAGTTATTAATATTTTATTAAAAAATGTAACAATTTTTCATAAATTTTTATTTTATAATTTCAAACTTTTTTCTTCTTCAGATTTCATGAAACCTTCGGAAAACATGACAACATATACTATACTGTAGTTTAAAACAAATAAATTAATATTCAGAGAAATATGTACAGTTGTAGTAAATAATTGATTACTGCGTATGCCCGGACTGTAGCAAAAAAACTTTGACATAGTTTAATACTCAGCTTTATACAGCACCTTATATATATAAAAAAATCCAGTTGAATATCACGAAAATTCATAGAGATATAGGTGATTAAATGGGCAGTTCTTCATCTGTTTTCTAAAAAAAAACTTTACGATAAGGGATCATTCCCAAATGAAAATTTGTATCAGAGAAATCTATGTTTCTCAATGAAATTTAATACAATATTTGCGACTCATTTTCCTTTTTCTTTCTTTTTTTAAATAGGTATCTACTACATACCTAACCTATATATAAAAAAAAAGAAAAGTGAATTGTTTGAAAAAAAAAATTAAATTTTTTTCTGACACAAATTTTGATTTGTGAACGACCCCTTATCGTAAACACTGTTTTAGAAAAAAGTTTATAAACAGCTCATTTAGTCACCGACATCTCAATCAATTTTTATGATATTTAAGAGAATTTTTTTTTATAAGGTCTTCTCTATATAGTTGAGTATTAAACTACGTCAAGGTTTTTTTTTGCTACAACCCGCGCATACGCAGTAGTCAATTATTTACTACAACTGTCCATATCTCATTGAATATTAAATATGTTTGTTTTAAACTACACTATAAGGATTTAGGCATATATTGTCATGTTTTCCGAAAGTTTCATGAAATTTAAAGAAAAACATTTGGAGTTATAAAGTAAAAACTTGCGAAAACTTTTTGCATTTTTTAATAAAATATTAACAACTCTTTAAACATTTGATATATCCTCACAAAACTCTACACACGTATAAAATATAACATTTATAACCATATTTAAAATTTACAGATCAATCGACGCTTTTCCAGATACAGGGTAATCTCACAAAGCGAGTGGGATTACAAGAGAAAGGGGGAAAGCACTGATGTTATTTATTCTAGGCTAACAGAATGAATTTCCACAACTGGGGACGTCAGGAAAGTAAGGTAGGCAAAACTCGAAGAAAATATTCGAATTTCATTCAGATATTGTTTGTTTTTAACCAATGGGAATCCGTATACAATTTTAAAGGGAACGATCATATAGATTATGCTTCTATTTGTTTATATCGTAGCTAATTTCGGTCTCATTCATTAAGGATGTGCACATTAGATAAGCATAAAAGCCTTAACTAATCCCCGAAAAAATTATAATAGGAAGAACAATTAAATAATAATAATAGCAGTAGGATTTATCATTTTCTTTATATAAAAAGGGGAAAAAAATAGAAAAAAGTATAATCATTAAATAACCATGAGTGTGTATGATTTCTATAATCTTTCATTTTATTAATTTACATAAAAATGGGGGGGGGAGGTATAAAATATCATAAACATTAAATAACCATTTGTATGTACGATTTCTATAATTTTATGGTATAATATGATGATATGGTATAACACAAGTTAATACTATTAACTTATTATATTTTCAGATGAAATGATGCTATTTTGTTTTATTTAACAAATTAAAAACAGACACCACCCTCCCCAATCTTTTCCGAAATACATAAATATCTAATAATTAGTTTTTAATAAAAGCGAATTTGCAGATTCAGTTCAGAAATTTATTTTCAGTATAATGAAATCATATTCACTATATTGTAAAATGATTTAAAAATTTTCAATTTGTGAGTATGTCCTTTTATTATGTTCTACGATAAAAAAAAAAAAAAAAAAAGAAAGAAAGAAAGAAAGAAAAAGAAACAAATTTGTAAGCAGAAAAATAGTATTTCTAAAATTTGTGTCATTTTCATTTTATTAATTATTATTTATAATAACAAACATTAATATTTAATATGTTCTTGTATTGATTTTTTTTTTTTTTTTCTTTTTTAATTAAATGAATATTTTTGCAGAGCATTAATCTGGGAAAAAAAAAAAAAAAAAAGATTTTGAATGTAAAATATTATCAAAGTTGTAGTAAAATGTTTTCAGTATTTATTACGTTTTATTATGTTTATAGTTTGCAAAGTAATTTTCAAGATAAGACAGTTTTTATTAACAAAAATTCATTATTTTAAAATTTCTGATTTATTTTACCATTACTCCAAAAATTTATGGGTAATTCATATTCTGATATTACTAATAAAAACCAATAAGAGAAGGATTTCTTATTTTTATTTCTTATTTTTATTTCTTCTTCTTATTCTTTCAGGGATGGAACAAACACTGCAGCAGATTTCGTCCCGGTATTTGCTTAAGAAATTTCTCTACCTATAATATCGTTGATTTAAAGAATAAAAAAAATTGTTTGATTGGTAGTGGTATGAATTCTACGCCAGTGTTCCATCCCTGTTCTTTTTAACTGGTACCAAGACATAAGAAGAAAAAGAAAAAATCCTTAGACTGTGATTAATTTATAAAAGTATATTAACGATTTTATAAATTATTTTATAAAGTTAATTATAGTTTTCGAATGCAGGCATTTAAACAGGGTTCCCACGGCCCTTTTTACTTCCATTACCCTACTACCGTAGGTAATGGAAGTATTGTATTCGGTCTGAAAATTCGATATCGGGTTTTCACCTGATTTACACGTTTTAAGGTCCCCTGAGTCCAAAAAAGTGGTTTTTGGCAATTGGTCAGTGTGTATGTATGTGTGTATGTGTGTGTGTATGTATGTGGAGAATCTTCTGGCTATTATAGCTCAGAAACTAATAAAGATAGAGCTACGAAACTTTAGAATTCAAATACGTCTGGCGTACAGATGAAATTTCCAAATTTTGGTGAAAATTGAAAAACCGCAAGTGGGACATCGGAAACCGGAAGTTGGACCCGTAAGTCCGTATCTCAAAAACGGCTATAACGATTTTCTTCTAACTTGCTATATAAACACTCTATTAGATGTCCTTTCGAATGATATAGTTGGTTAGTTCATGAAAATTGATAGGCGTCCTGTATAAATAGCTCAATTTCAGGCCTCCCAAGGGCGTTCCTTTAAAAACGGTTGTACGGAATTTTTTCAAACTCGTCATTTTAACTCAATTTTAAATATGCTTTTGTATGTAATTATTGTTTTCCTGTCAATAATTGAGTTTAACCGGAAATGGGACATCGAAAACCGGAAGTGGGACCGTAAGTCCGTATCTCAAAAACGGCTCTAACGATTTTCTTCAAATTTGCTATATAAACACTCTATCAGATATCCTTTCGAATAATATAGTTGCTTAGTTCATGAAAATTGATAGGCGTCCTGTATAAATAGCTCAATTTCAGGCCTCGCAAACGCGTTCCTTTAAAAACGGCTTTACGGATTTTTTTCAAACTCGCCATATTAACTCACTTTTAAATATGCTTCTGTATGTAATTATTGTTTTCTGTTCAATAATTGATTTTTTGTAAAAGTTGGTATCTCAAAAACGGCTCTAACGAATTTCTCTTTAGGTCACTTTTATGTTTTCTGATCACATTAGCTCTCAAAAATGCATATAATATGCGTAATAGTGGGTAATGGAAGTCGTGTGGTTGTTTCACACCAGATTTTTTTTTCAAGGACTCTTCCACCAGAAATATCTAAAAAAAAAAAATCTTATTAAATATACACTGAATATTTAAGAATAAATTTTTCTTGAGGTTATGCTAGTGGAAGAGTCCTTGAAAAAAAAAGGCGTGACCGTGGGAACCCTGTTAAAGCACTTATACATATACAGGGTGATTCAACGATGATGGGAAAATCTTTGAGGGGAGGTAGGACACATCATTCGGATTCAGAATTACATAGGAACCCATGTCCCCAAACGTCATTTTAACCCTTTACGGACCGTGTGTTTTCTGCGTTTTTTACCAGTAAGCTCCGCCTACTGCCGTTCCTCGCGAATAATGTATTATCATACTTGCCAACTATCTCATTTATTACCGTACAATTGTTAATGCCCCTTTTCTCACACCACAATACTTTTAGAGTAATTCTCTTCAAATGTTGTTACGATTAAATAAGACTAAAATTACTCTAAAAAATTATTGGTGTGAAAAAAAAGGCGGGTACTAAAAATTGTACGGTTCATAATGAGATGGTTGGCAAGTATGAAAAAGTAAACAAAAATCCAAATGTTTTGGATCACTCTTTAAAAAGTAATGCTTGAAATGTATTTTAGCTGTCGTATGTGATTATGAGAATTATTCTAATTTTACATTACGCTGCAAAAAAAAAAAAAAAAAAAAAAAAAAAAAAAATAATAATAATAATAATAATAAAATAAAATAAATAAATCGAGCTCTGATGCTATTTACCTTGATTCTAATGTAAAATGACTTCCTGAATCCGAATGTGACCCCCATTTTGCCCAATAACCCACAGTTTTCTCAGAACGCCATCTCTTCCCCCAATTTTTATCTCTGTTCGGTAATTTCATGGCCATTAATTTGATTTGCAGGATGGAAAATCATCATTTTAACAGTTAAAAACACAAAAATATAATGTATAATAAATAATAAAATTAATAGATTAATAAAATATAATAAATATAATTTATAATTTCAGAGAGATTCTATTTATAATTGTCTATCATACAAAAGGCTATACATAATAAAAATTTTGTTTCTGAATAATACGCATTATTTGAATAAATACTAATATTGTGAACATTTTTTAGATATACTGTAACACGCAGAATTTAAAAGTTACAACGTAAATGGAGTTTCAAATACGAATTTTTCTACGATCATGGAACAAACATTAAGAGGTTGAAGAGTTTACTAAAACATACATCTTTTGTAGAGGGATAACAAAAAAAATTAAATATTAAATAAAAAATATTGTGCAAAAAACGAAAGTAAAAACGTATAAAAACAAATGCCGACGTTCAAACATTTTGTGATTCGGCATGCGCCTGTTTGGAAATCATTCCTGGTACAGTCGTAGCCACTGAGCTCCATTGTAACAGGAGAGCTGACTTCCTATTCCCTAACGTTATCTAGCGCGGTCAGCGCGTATGAATACAGTGACGATAGTTTTGGTTCGCATTCGGGGCAAAAGAAACAATTTTCTGTATAGGCTCCTTTGCTTATCATGTAGTTTTTTTTTTTTTTTTTTTTTATCTTTTTGAAATGAGATAGATTTATGAATTATTAAGTATGGTTAAAAGCTGCTCAGCCTACGGCTGTACAAACCGCTATATATATATATATATAGTTTAATGTATTTTATCACTATACAGTATACACTGTTAAAAATTTCTGTAAATTTAATGTAAATATTTATCCAGAGTCTCTGTAAATTTACAGTAATTGTTAGTTAAAAGTGAATAACAGAGATTCTCAATCTTTATTCTGTATTTTTACGTAATTTTATTATTTAAATTTTTAATTATAATAAAAAATGACTGTTTCTACTTTAGAAAAAGCATTACAAGTCCAAAATATATTCTCACCAGTAATTAATTAAATTAATATTAGTTATTAAAATGAATGTTTAAAATAAGTTTTTTAACATCTCCGTTTATTTTTCTCTGTAATTTTACGTAAGACGATAATAGATTACACAGAGTTTTCTGATGAAATTTTTAACAGTGTAGTTGAAATGAGGGAGTGGGAACTTAGTATTAAATGGCAAAAATTTTAACGCAATTTGTAAATATATATATACACACATATAAAGTTAAAAAGTGTGTATAGGAAAAGTGTGTAAAGTAACAAAGTGTGTACAGTTTTTTTTTTTTAATTAAGCAAATGCTTTCTTAGTTTAATTATAATTTAATTATAAATGTTTTCAACTTGCATTTTAGCTTTTATTTCTTTTAACTTATCATTTACATAAATATTAATTATATATTATTAAAACTTTTACAGTGGTTTGAAAATTTTATTTTGAATTACTTTCAATAGAATTAGTGCAAGTAAAAATCCATTGGTCGTTTAAAATTGCAAATTTGAGAAAAATAATAAGAGAGGTGGGAGACAGATACTTTAAAATATATCCTGATTTAATCATCTGTCTGTAAATATAAAACGTTTTAATGAAATAAAATATCTTTCAAATACTCAAGTGTCTGGGTTCATTTATTTAACCCATATTTTTATTGTTCATTACAATTAATGAACAATGTAGAAATTCAATATGTTATCCTAATTAATTTAACATTAAATTTATAAATAAATAAAGCCTACTTTTTTTTTTTTTTTTTTTTTTTTTGTTTGATAATTTTTTGAAATTTTATTAATACTGAAATGTTTTTTTTTTTTTTTTTTTTTCCTTATTTTTTTTTTTATTTTAAAGATTTATTTAAATGAGATGACTGTAAACGCCAAGTTTTTTTTTTCATCTATTAATTTAACTTTTACTTTCTGAACACTATAATTTTTGACCTGATTACAATATTTTCCGCACTAAAGTACGGTAATTATACCAAAAATCGTAATTTGAGATTTTGGTGTTTCAACATGTTTCCAGGTCCTCTGAACTCATATTTAATATTCTTACGATGATATATGTGAGTGAACACGATAGCGCCTAAATGCTTTGTTCGAATGAGCTGAAAGTTGGTACATATGTTATAAGTCTGTCACCATAGCATGAAGCCTATTGATTTTGACCAATCTAGCACTTTTTTTTTTACACAAAAAATTCTTTAACATTATGGTCTATGGGCCCAAATTAGTTAAAGTGTTATAGCTTCTAAATTCCTTATATGATTGAGCTGAAAATTTATATGCATGTTACAGATCACTTTCACACGAACTGTATGAATTTTGGAGAATCTACCACTTATAGTGTTTTTACAGGGGGCTCAAATTATTTAAAGTGCGATAAGGTACAAAAGTCTCATCCAATTGAGCTGAAAATTTATATAATTGTTATAATTCACTGTTACACAAACTGTATAGATTTTCGTTTGTCCAGCATTTGTAGCTTTTTTACAGGGATACAATGAAAATCTCTTTCATTATAGATAAAATACATATTTATCTAAGCGTGAAAAAGTGATAAGAAAATTTTACACAAAATCATCTTTGTATCTGTCTGAAAAAATATTGTAAGGTTAAAGAAGTCATTTACATAGTTTTTGGAAAAATGAGAGGGGTAGAATTTGCTATAATATTTACCGTTGTAAGATTTTTAATAAATTTAGGGAGAAAACGTGTCTCATTTTATTTATTTAAAGCAAAGTACATAAAAATCTTTAAATTTTAATTTAAATATGATTTTATAGTAATGATGAATCTGCACTATGAAATTTCTGTTTTTTCTCACTATCGCATACAGCAATTAAAACTTTGAGGGAAAAAAAAAAAAAAGTAAACTTATTTTCAATCGGATTTTTTGCAACTTAAATCCTAGCAAAAAATATTAGTCATCTGGATTGCATTGCTCTTTTCAATTTATGCTTTTACATTTTATAGTTTTTATAAATTCAAATCTGTACCTCTCTAAATGATTTTATTGTTATTTTTTACTTTCCAAGCATACATTATGTAAGGAAAGTATTGTAATTGCGAAAAAATATGATATTTTTGGATTCAGGGGACACCAAAACGTGTAAATATAACAAAAACTCACTTTTGAAATTTTGACCAAAAACAATATTTTCTCTGCTTTACAGGTAAGAGAAAATAATAATTGAATTGACAAAGTAGTTTGAAGCTTAAAATGATAACTTGAATTTAAAAAGGTTCTGCTAATACAGCACTGAGCTACAGATTGTGACAATGGTATTCAGTGGAATATAAGCAGTTCCATCTATAAGCAAGTTATATAAAAATATCTCAAGTAAATATCAAACTAAATGCATATTAAAATGTTCTGTTATTTAAAGATTATGATCTTAAAAATTTAACGTTTAACGAAATTTTTTATTATTTATTTTAATGTTATAAAAGTAAATAACCAATCATTTAAATGACCACCTCCCTCAAAATAATTAATAAAATAAGCCCTTTTATTTTAGCAGTGAATGTTCGATATTAAATAATTTCTGTAATATATCAAAATTGGGGGGGGGGGGGGAAATAGAAAGAAAGAAAAATACGGTTGAATAAAACTAAAAGTAATTGGGTTAATAGAGTAGTTTGGAACTCAAAATGTTAGCTTGAATTTAAAAAGATTCTTCGAATACAACACTGAGCTACAAATTGTTACATTAGGGCTCAGTGGAATATAAGCAATTCCATTTATAAGCAAGTTATATAAAATATATCTCCAGTAACCATTAAACTAAATGCATATTAAAATAATCTGCTACTTAAAGTCGCAAATTCACTTTATTTATTAACAATATGTTGGAGAAAAATGAAATAATAAACAATAACAATCGAGAATTCATACTGTCAGACGCATAGTAAAACGGACTACTTTTTTTCTTTTTGCCCCCTATGCATTCATCAAGGCGTAATTCGTCTAGTAGACGACTGACCGCGAAGTCAGCTCTCCTGTTACAATGGAGCTCAGTGGTCGTAGCTCTGCTCTACTGTTCCCATTAGCAGCACCGTACATTAGATGCATGTCTGCTTTTTTATTATTAGTAAAATCTCCCATCTCCGTAGAAAAATATAGTTTAAAATTATACTTTACAGCAGATGCAGATAACGAAAGACCAGGTCCACTAAAGCTCTCTACCTTAAGAATTACCAGCCAACCACCCCAATATTGTTTAGTTGTATTACTTGTGGTGATTGCAATTTTAAGCATTTATTGTCAATAATACTGCAAAGAAACACTTTGCGATACATTGGAAACTCCGCCTACTGCGTAAGTTTTACAATTCGTGTGTTACATCTAAAATATTATTCACAATATAAGCATTTATTCGATCAGTGTGAAGTATTCGGAAAGAATATTTTATCATATATTTTGTAAGAATAACAGTAAAAGACAAAACCTTTCTGATAAATAGGGCACCATTCACAAGCAATTTTTCATCTCTGAGTGTCCTTAGAAAAGGGCGGAGAATACGACCTCGGCAATACGTAATTACGGGGAAATAAGGAGAAAAATGCTTTTAAAATATGCTTTTGTACAAAAAAGGCGGAGCGAACAGTGCTCCAGAATAAATTATAAATGTTATCAGGAATGCTATTACTGATAATTATAATAATTATACTATAAAAAGAATTAAAAATAAAATAAAATAAATAAAGGAAAGAAAGAAAATAACGAAACATAAAATAATAGTAATGGGAAAGCCAAAGGTTTTCAATTATGCTTCTAAAGTAGTCAAGTGACAATTTAATACTTTAGAAAAAGACAGCTTTTTTTCGTTTTCGTATCATCTAAATTAGAAATGGAATTGGAACGGAATTGTTCACTTTTAGGTTACCTAATAAATTACATTGCAACAGACGTTGCGGCTTTCCTGTTTATTCCGCAGCATTGTTATAATTCTTTCCTTTTTTTTTTTTTTTTTTTTTTAAATTTAAATCCACACTGTCTTTACAGCAATTTTTTCTGACATGTAATGACTATTAAATAAGAAGAGAATTATACTTCTATAAAATTTATATACCAATTAAGGCGTGTACTAACAATGCTACAGAATAAATTAAATAAATGACAATTTTGCATGACAATCTGTCTAAATCTTTGTTAGTAACTACTGCAGAGTTGCCAACTTTTATAATTTTTTCCGGAACATTGTTAGTCCTACCTTTTTTTCATACCTGTATATTTTAAGAAAGATTTTTTTTACTTAGTTGTTATCAAGTATTACAGAGAAATATTCCACGAAAATTCTGGTCCGAAGAAAAGGTGGGGCTAAAAACGCTCCGGACTAAATTGTAAAAGTTGGCCGTTTTGAAGTTATCAAAAATAATCATGGCAAATTAGATCCTTATGAGCAGCGCTTAAAATCTCTGCTCTTTTTAAAGGACATTTTCCACTACTAATTCGTACTTGCTATTTTCGTTATAAACAAGGTTCTTCGATCATAAGGTTGGGCCATTTGAAGAGTAGCCAATCAGAAGCAAGCAGGAGTGAAACGTCACAAGGCGGAAGACAAATACAAACTACGATACAAGATATACAGCTGTTAGCCCAGAGCTAGCTATTACTTACTGAAAAATATATCCTATGGTCTGATATAAGTATTACCCAAAAACGAAAATCAAGAACGGTATTACATGAATAAAAGTACATTCGTTAAAATATTTATTTTAAATACATATAAGTTCATAAAAAATTATAAAGCTTTCGCGTTTTCGGCAACATTGCTATGCATTTGTTTACATTTATAATACTTCAATAAAACGATGAATTTCAATTATATTAAAATGAAATGAAATAAAAATGCAGTTATTTAATTGTTTTACTCAAAAGAAAGCACACATATTTTTTTAAAAGAACATAAAATATATACATTTTACTGTACGATCGCGATATGTTTGTTTACATTTCAGATATTTCAGTAAATTTATGAATTTTAATTTTATGAGTAAAAATGAAATATAAGCACATTTTTTTTAAATATTTGTTTTAAATAAAACGCGTATATTTTTCAATTTAAAAAGAAATACACAATATATGAAGTTATCTGTAATAATATGATATGTTTGTGTACCTTTTAAATACTTCAACATTGTCATGAATTACTTCAATAAGACGATGAATTTCAATTATATTAAAATGAAATGAAAGAAAAATGCAGTTATTTAAAAGTTTTGCTCAAAAGAAAGCGCACGTATTTGTTTAAAAAATTATATTCATTCTTCAAATATGTAATGACAGAAATAGTTTCAAAACATTTTGCTCATGTTGGCTTGTTGGTATTTTTAAAACTATTTTCATTGGAAAACATGTGCTACTACTGACACTAACGTGTTATTACAAAAGTTACATTGAAATGTGTTACTACATAAAAACAATTTCATAAAATTTTCAATTATCCAGATACTTTCTACAGAGGATTAAGGAAAGAAAAAAAAAATTAAAATTAAAAAAAGTACCTAAGTTTTTTTTTTTTTTTTCTTTTTTTTTTTTTTTTTTTTTTTTTCACAAAAGTTTATTTCATTTTAATTGTATTAACTGCAAATTTAATTTTGAGCAGCAGAAATATTTTTGTGTGTACTGTGTATTTATTTTTATCCACTACATAAATTAAACATTTTGTTTATTATGAGATACCACAATTTGTTTCATGTTTCATAAAAATAATAAATTTTAACAAAATCTTAATTATGTCCCTATTTGGAGAAAAAAAAAAAAAAAATCGCTTTTGACAGCAGACAACAGGCATTGGCTACTGTCAGCTTTCAAAAGAGTATACTTGAAAATCGAAGGGAAACAGCATAAACATTTATCAAACATACTTATTACATGATTATTGCTAATTTAATATCCCTTTGATTTATTACTTCTGATCTTGAAAATGTATGATATACTAATATACACGATGATATATTACTTACATGATTTGATTTTATGAGCAATCTATATCTATTGCTATTATACATCCCAGTTTTTCATCAATGTTCTATCACTTTCAACAATCTATTCTTTAAAAAAATTATGTGCTCTAATACAGAGCACGTCAAAGAAGCAACAAAAGACGTAGATTAAGATTATCACACGGTACATTTAAACAAATTCGATTAAGAGAAAAGAAAAAATAAATAAATCATAAAAACGCGATTTAACCCTTTAAGGTTCACTACTTAATTTATTTTAAAAATTACTAAACTAATTTTAAAAATGGCTTTTAGCCACATAGCTGATCATAAATATTTAAAAAATAAAAAATTAGCATTGTTCCTTTTCGAGAAATTTTCGGTTTGAAACATCTGTAAGTAAACCTTATTAAATTCAAATAATATTTAATTTAATAAATAAATCACTTTATAAGTAAACATTATCGACAACAACAACTCGTAAAAGTTGCATAGATCCCAACATTTCAATCTATTCCGGAGTATTTTAACCCTTTGCGGGGCAAGATAATTCTGATCATTTAAATTACACTGCCACCGCAATTTACGAACATAATTATAATAGAAGAAATTTTAAATTTTCATGTTGAAAAAAGGGCGTTTTCTGCTTTCTTATAAATGTAAATTTTTGCTAAAAAATTTCCGGGATGAGTTTTTGCACTTGAGAATTAAAATTAGGTGTTCCATGTAGTGGAACACTGAGTGGCAAAGGGTTAAACACACTTATTTCAAATGTAAACAAGATTTGATCCATTCGCCTTATGACGTAGTGCGCGAGAAATCTCAAATAGCTAAAAATTCGCGCATCTATGAAATGGCACCCCCCCTGGGTTATAAAATTAAGCCATAAATTTATAAAGAATTTTATTCTAAAACATTATTGGTGGAGAAAAATGCCATGGGAAAAAAAAGGGGGTGGGGTGGGATGGGGATTCTTCGAGCTCTACTTGCGTATAACTTACTGATAAATGACTAGAAGTATTTCCTAACGTTTTGATTTATAGATTATTTAAGAAATTTAAATTGTAAATAAATTGCGCTTTAAAATAGTTTTAAATAATCCTCTACTGGTAGATTATCAAATCCACCGTCGTTCAAGTATTACTGGCCTTTTGAATGATTTTTCTTTTAAAATTGACTAATTCATCCATTTTATTATCCATTATCGAGGGAAAAAATGTCATTCTGAAAATTTCGTTTAACTTTTTTAAAATTTAAATAAATTCATTCTTGAAATATTTTCGAAATTAACTTTTTTAAATTGCAATAACTTTATGAATATTTATTATCTTAATAATAATAATAATAATAATAATAATTACTCTTATTCAAACAATAGTGAATATATCACAATTCATTTGAAAAGGATAAGTATGGTAAAAAATTCCATTAAGAGCGGACAATACCTAATCTCGAACCGAATCTCGAACATGGGCCGACTGCCGTGTCCCATGTTATTCTATGGGAAAATTTGTTACCATAATTACTCATTACCAAATTTTTTTTTTTTTTTTTAATTCCATTTTCACATTCAGAAAATTCACAACCGTTAAATTATAACTCAATTTTTTAAAAATGGATTTTTTGAATTTTTAGTATTTCATTTTGCGGTTAAAAAATGAGAAAAATGCAATTTGTGAAAATTTGCATTTTTGAACTCAAAAATAAAATATAAAAATTTAATAAAATCAATTTTTGGAAAATGAGTACTTATTTGACGGTTGTGAATTTTCTGATCGGAACTTAAAAAAATACTTTTGGTAATGAGTAATCATGGGAAAAAAAAAAAAAAAAATTCCCGTAGAATAACATAGTCCATAACTATCGGCAAGATTAGGTATTGTCCGCCAGATTCTATTCAAGATGTCAAAATTTACCCTTTATTTTATTTAAAGCATTCAAAGGATACGTCAGAAGCATGAAATAAAATGCTAAATTGAAAATTTGCAATTATTTTTTTATACTGCATATTATTTTAACCCTTTCGCGACAGCTGACGTAGATTCACGTCATTTGAAAATCTATAAGTCCGCCAGTGGACGTTTCTTTCGTATTTTGTATGTTATTTATTTCGTAAGAATATACCTTATATATAAAAATCAAATATACTATGGATAAGAATACTTTGATTAGAAGGAATATAATTATAAAGTTTGTCCATTTGTAATATAAGTGTGAATACAGAAAATGTGCGCAAATACTGTTATTTGGGAGAATAACGACTACAGGTGGATTTTATCGTCAAAAAGACGAAAACATGCGGTCGCGAAAGTTTTAAAATACAACCTTGCGCGATGGAAGACTGGGTAAAGACATCACTAGAAAAAGTAAAAATATTTATCGAAACATTTAGGAAATCTCGTGTATAAATTTTTTCTTTAATTAGAGAGGACCACCCACAGCGAACTACGCCCATCTCGGAAAGCATAAAGACAAGTGGGTATAATCGTCGATATTACCTCCCATTGAAAGATATACCGCAAATCCCCAGTGCAATTTGTTATATTAGTTGTAACTTCTACAATATTCCATGAATTAATTATTCTATAGAAATAAATGTAAAATTACCACCTTATTTTGCAATGTAAAGCTCGGAATACTTCTGGAAATTCTGTTATTCAGCATGAATTTTCTGTTTAAACAGACGCGTCGTGAGTACTGTGATAAAATAAAAAGTATCTTATTTTTTGCAAACGGAAGATTACATTCTGAATAATTAAAAATCAAATGACATCCTTGTACTATATTCTTATAATAGAAATCTCGGTAGTATTATTTTTTGAAGGGGGAAAAAATATATTATTTCTAAAAAGATATTATGTTGAAAAGATTTTTTTACTTTTTCTTTTTCACGAGAAAATATGAAAAGAAATGCCTTACAAGTGCGTTTTTAATGACCCATCGGGAAGTGTATTGAAAAGTATTTTTTGCATAGCTGCCAAGTTTTTAAATTTATTCCGGAATGTTGTTAGCCCCGCCCTTTTTTCACACCGTAATATTTGTACAAAAATTTTCTTCAATATATAACTATGATTAAATATGAAGAAAATTACTCTAAAAAGATAACGGTGTAAAAAAAAGGGCGGGGCTAAGTACTACATTCCGGAATAAATTAAAACACTTGGCAGCTATGTTTTTGAAACAAAATAAAAATGGATATTCAGATTCTTACCAATCGTCATACTCATTTTTTTCTCCTCTGGGCTTATTTAGACGAAGAGGAATTTCGAAACGGTCTCAGAAAAATTAAAAATTGTATCACTTATATTTATTTATTTATTTCTTTGAGGAAATAAATACTTAGTCTCAAAAGAAAAGAAAGATACTTGAATACATTTGAAAAATCTCACATTCATTATTTTTCAAAGAGATGGATACTATTGTGAAAGCAATGCTGCGAAAATCATGAAATTTGTGTAAGGATTTTTTAGTATCGATCCGAATATTATCTCAGGGATGAAACACGGGCGCAGAATTCATACCACTATCAATGTAAGAAAATTTTCTACTTCTCAAATCAACGATATTATAGGTAGAGAAATTTCTTAAACGGATTCCGGTATGAATTCTGCGCCCGTGTTCCATCCCTGTTATCTGTATGAGCAGACTGGTATATATATATATATATATATTTAAAAGCAATCTAAATGTTTTTCTTAACATTTAATAACAAGAAAGATAAACAAAGCCTATGAGATGAAAATTTTTCTGAATGTATCATATTCCATTATATCTTACCATCTCGTTAACTAATAATTCGTTGCAAGTAATGTATACAGTACATGCAGCACTTCTTATAGACTCCTTCTCATAATTATAAGAACACCCGTTTTTCTATATTAACTAAACACTGAACACTATTATTTAAACAAATATATTTTTAATTAATTTGAATTTCATTAATAGACTATATTTAAAAAGTTTTATCGTTTTTCTATCTTAAAAAACTTTAAATATGGTAAAAAAAAGATTTTTCAGGTGTTCACAATTATAAGGACAGCTCGAATTTTAGTAACTTTTTTCAGTTATTCTTTAAATTAATATTTTATGATGTCTCTTTTTAGGGTTAAATAGTCAGACATTCTCTCTGGTATATATATATATATATATATATACATTTTTTTTTTAATATTCAGTTTGAATACCATTTCATATAGCATATATGATATTCTTAATACATTTAAACTATTTAAAATTGCTTTCCACTTGCATGCACTTTTCTAATATCATAAGTTAAGGTTTTTTCAACTTTTAGGCCATGGGAAAGGCAATAATACAGAAGTTTCTTTCTTCAAACTATTTCCTATTGCTCTAAAAGTAGAGCAAAAATGTAAGTCTTGTTGAAAAAAATATTATTACCCCCCAAAATCTAACAAAAATCTGATAATTCCACGTTTAAAATTTGCGGATATTCTCTTGGTGTTCATAATAATAGAAAAAATTACTAAATTCATTCTGCCTTCAGTAGAAGCAGCTCCCCAGAGCACCATAGATCCACCTTTAAAATGCCCGATTCATATTTGCCTTTAAAAAATCTGCTCTGTCTTTCGCTATCTTCAGATCGTGCCAGTAACTGTTAAAACCATTTGGTTAATCAAGAATAAAATGTTTTTCATCCGAAAATGCAACATTTTACCATTTAATATTGTCTTTATTCAACTTTAACACAGACGTTTTTTCCCCCATTAAATGCTGAATGATTATTACAGGATTTTATTCATTTTAACATATTATTAATTATTTTAAACATGCATAAATGTAGACCCTAACCTTTCGTTAAAAATTACGAGCAAATTCGGCAGCAATCATTATGAGTAGAACAGTAAGAGGAATTATGAGTCTTCGATATCTGTAAAACAACTCTGATTTTGCATCACATCTCTCTCTTATCGAACCAGCAGTTCAATGTTTGATCGCATTTCCTTCAGCAATTTTAGACCTTCGAATTTCATTAGAAATTCGGCGGATTGAAATTATCCTTCCACTTAAAAAACACATTTATCATACTTCACTACTTGAACGTTCTTTTTTTCGAGGAATTATCAGTAATGTCCGTCCAAGAAAAATTGAAGGCTTATATGTGAATTAATCTAGCCCAGTAGTTAACAAATTCGCATGTCAACTGTAATTTATCCGCTAGTAAGTTAAATAAAACGAAAAAATCTGGATTGTCCCTATAATTATGAACATCTAAAAACGTGGAGAAAAACACATTTTGCATTATTTTTTATTAATTTTGTTTTACATTAAAAAATTATAACAGTTTTGGTTTTCAGAATACTGGATATATTAAGTTCACTTAGTATAATCTTGTTTACGTTTACAATTATTTTTACATTAGTTATTCAAAAATATAAAGTGTCCTTATAAATATGAGAAGGAGTGTATATTATAAAAAAACACCTTAAATGTCGAGAAAAAAATATAACTTTAACACCAGTTTTGGGAACTAGCATTTCTTGTATGTATTTTCTGTGCATGCTGCAGTACGTGCCCCGGCTTCTCTTCGATACGTGCTAATCTTTTGCCTTTTACTAAAGATTACCGTGGAGAGAAGTGGCTCAAAGAGCCTCCAATTAATTTTTGGAATCCCGCCGCAAGGTGGGGCAAATAATAAAATAGATATTTGGTATTTACTGAAGAATAATACAGTACGTATTATTTTAAAAAATGATTGCGAGTGGTCGGAAATAAGGCAAAGGGAGGAGGATAGAGAATAATTTCCTTTTGTAAAGAATTTTTTTTTTTTTTAATGAAAAGTTATAGAGTAAAGGTATTTGAAAAAAATAACCGATTTTTAAAAATATTTTTTTCAGTTATGTTTTGAGGCAAATTTAACTGCAACTATTTAACGATTATTATTGACTCTTAGTTCGATTTTACTCACACGAATCGTGATTCAAGCTATGAGCCACGATTTTGATTCTACTCTACTCCACGAAATTTCTATTCTACTTACATGAATCCGGGTTCAAGTTATAAAAATAATCAGAAAGGGTGAATTGTATTACCTAACTTCATTGCAATATCGTTACAACAAGAAAAAAAGAATTTTCTTATAAAAGAGTTCTCACAATAAGCAATGTAATAAATGCTGAGTATTCAAGCAAGAAAATACAACAATTATTGAACATTTCAAGCATATATATATAAGAAAAGTAAAGAGAAATAGGTAATAATATGATGTTTATATATTGTCTTTGCATCGTTCCGTTAAATTATTAATTGTAACTTAACATTAAATTTCAGTTGGAAATTTTCATATGTAAAGTTATAAGGTTAAAAAGTACAGTTTAAAAGCAACTTAAAACATCGCATTCACAACTAATTTGTAATTTTTAACGATTCTTCTTCTTCTTCTTACTATTATTTAATTATTTTTTTTCTAAATAAAACATTTTTACATAAATTTTTGTAACTCTCTACATAACATCACACACTTATATTTAAAATCTATTAATTCAACATATCAGTAAATACGAAGAAAATATAGCTGGCCTATTTTATTTCAGTGATATTACAAAGTTCATTAAAACAACGAATGCACAGAAAGCAATATCTTCTCTTCTTTTTTTGAAAATTTCAAATCGGAGTAAAGCACTTAAATGGAAATATTTTGTGTAAGGGAAACAATTCTGCAAATATTTTTGGGAGATAGGAAAATTTTTTGTTGGTGGGTACCAATTTCATTTTCATATAAGATCTTAATTTAGGTCATTTCTTAAAAATTAATTCTCTTTCTAAATGAAGTCTGTATTCTTCTTTTAGGGGTATAAAGCTGTAAAAGAGCAGCTGTGTAACAAAACAGATATATACAGGGTGATTTCGAGGTCATTAGACAAACTTGGAGGGGAGGTAGAGACCATCACAAGGTTTCAAAATTATAAGGAACCTATGTTTCTAAATGTCATTTGAGTCCTTTAACAGGGGGTCGTACTCTCCGCCCATTTTTCACAACTCTCTCAAAGATAAGAAATTTCCGCCTTTTGTGCCTTCACTAATTTCATGCAGAAATACATCAAGTATATTTATAGTAATGTGCCATGATTATACATAATAGAGATTATTTTATAAAAATAGTAGTAGCAACAAATTTTAAAATTTCTTATTTATGAGCGTGTCCTGAAAAAAGTCCCCTGCCTTTAAGAAACGGGTGATTTAGAGTGAATATGGGCGTGGCTCTCCAATATTACATTTTTAAAAAATAGAGTTCTTAAATGCTTATGTTTACATAAATAAATAAATTTTGTTTTTATGATTATATTTTATCGCAACGTTTGCAATAATACGACCACTATGTATGATTTTGTGAAATAATGAAGGAATAAAGATTTTAAAATTTACACAGCAGGCAGAGTTAGTAGTACATAGTAGCCGAAAACATCCATTTCTGAAAGGGTTAAAATGACGTTTGGGGATATGCGTTCCTGAACAATTCTGAATCCTTGTGATTTCTACCTTCCCTTCGAGTTTGTCCCGTGACCTTGGAATTATCCTGTATATATTTCTAAGATTTTTTTTTATACGTTTCTAAGATTTTTTAAAATTATTATTACTATTTTCTTAATATATTTTTATTATATTTTTATTTTCATTCCGAAATGTTAAAATTATTATATAATTCCCTCTACAGATAAAATCTTTATTTAATACAGTCGAACCTCGCTAACGTGAATCTCAAGGGGGATGAAAAATTTGTTCATGTTAACAGTAGTTCATGCTATCAGTAACTAAGCTTCGTTTTGACCGGGATTGTTGAAACAGTTCAAGTTAAAAGTAATTCACGTTAACGAGGTTCGACTGTATTCTGATATAATTAAAATTCAAATTTTGAAATAATTGGAAGTTAGTTTAGTAATGTTACAATGAGGAAAATTTCCTCAGTTTTAATTGCTAGTTTACATTATAGTTTCTCAATTTTTCTGTGCACGTACGCGCTTCAAATTAATTACATTTACAATGTGGATAAAATCCTATGTTTAAGTGCATTGTATCAGTGTAAATGTGTATTTTATTTTTCATTGTTCAAAATGTGTTTAGTGTTGCTTTCTTTTCTGTAATTTATTATAATTTTTTTAAATGTTTTCTTTTCGATATGTTCGTGCCACCCATTTAGTAAAGTCAAGCCCCTCTAGGGAATTACGACCACAGATTGAGAATCTCAGGTTAACATTGATTATTTATTGTAAATTTGTGAAAGTTAAAATTTATTTGGTAATTTTGATATGTCGGAAATGATTGGTTGAATAATCGCAGCTAACAGTACTATATTTAATGTGCTAGAATTTTATTTACTGTGATTTTACAAAGGTAAAGAAAAAGTATATATACCAGGTGTATAAGCTTAAATCCGCTGTTTTTTAGTCCTTTTAGTTTTTTGAACCTTTCCCATGGCATGTAGACGGATAGAAATGGCTGGTTGAGTGACACCTAACTTCTCGGCAAGCATTTTTTGCGATTGGGTATCATCTTCGTCCAAAAGAGCCTGTAATTCATGGTCGTCAAACTTTCGGGGCCGATTTTCACGCTCTTTGTCATTTAAGTCAAAATAGCCATTTTTGAACCGACGAAACCAGTCTCTGCAAGTTGTTTCTGACAAAGCACTGTCACCATAAGCTTCCACAAGCATTCTATGCGATTCGGCAGCTGATTTCTTCAAATTGAAGCAGAAAAGCAGAGCCTCCCGCATATGCTCTTTTTTTGGTACAAAACGAGACATGTTTACACGAAGAAAAATTAATGTTTTTATATGAAATCACTAACGATTTGCACTGATTTATGTGAACAGACGTCAAACTGATACAAAAACAATAAGACATTTAAATGTCCGCTGTTAATACACTCACTAGCGCCATTTATACGCGAACAGCGGATTTAAGTTTATACACCTGGTATAGTAGGTATGTAAATATAGTGTCAATTTTTAAGTAATCTAGTTATGCACTAGTTAAAAAATAAAGCAAATGTGTTTAGTAAAAAAAAAAAAAAATAATAATAATAATAAGGATTTCACATACTTTCTATTCAATTACATAGTTTTTTTGCGTACGAAATTTTGTAGGGAACATAACATTTTGGCATGGATTTATTTTTCATTTGGCAGCGACAATTTGAATCAGGCAACACTTCTTGTTACTACCATGGAGGTACACGTAGGTAGAGGGAAATCTATACGTAGGTATAATATCTACCCCGGGGTTACTATACGCGAAAATTCTCTGTGCAAAATGCTTTATTCTCCCAAAATAGCATTACTATCGCTCTCTACCCAAACACTCACTATCCTACTCCCACTAATATATATATATATATATGTATATACATTTACATACCTGTCAACCATCTCCTTAATAAACGGACGAATTTTAGTACTCGTCTTTTTTTTTTTTTTTTTTTTTTCACACCAGTCTGTTTTTTTAAATACTTATTTAATCATAACTACATTTGGAACTACTCTAAAAATAAAATGGTGTGGAAAAAGAAGGGGTGTGCCAAAAATCTTCTGGTTCATAATTAGGATGTTGGCAAGTACACATTTATCATACATACAGCATATAACATTAAGAGAATTGACAAGGTCATCAATGGAGGATTTTTTTTTTTTCGATCACAACTAATTTTACAAAACTATACGTGGGCTAAAATGTATTGAAAACTGTATTGTTTTTACATACAACAATATCGAAAAAAAAGAAAAATATATATATTTGTTTTTAAATCCTTTGCAAACACTAGTCAATTATATTTTAAAGAAATTTGAAAATTTCAATAAGGTCCATTGCATTAATTTTTGAGAAATCCTGTCCACCGCTTTCCTGAAGGGTCCTCCACAACCAAGAGCCACTAGCAGAGATGCTAACCTAATCCGGCAAATTGCTAGTACCGCCCCTTTTTCCGTACCACTTAATTTTTAGAGTAATTCTCGTTACCTATATTTACGATAAATTAAGAAGAAAAATACTCTAAAAAGGACTGGTGTGGAAAAAGGGGCGGTATTGACAATCCTCCGGATTAGGTTGGCAGCTCTGCACTAGGTGGATATTCCAAAAATTTTAATGAAAAATCTTACAAAATTTTGTTTAAATGTTACTTTTTTTACGTGCTGAAAATTCTGAATATTTATTAAAATATTCTGAATTGAATGAATGAATGAATTCTGAATAGTTATAAATTTATTAAAAAAAAAAAAAAAAAAAAAAAAAAAAAAACGAAGATTCAGTTAGTCAAATTTTCTTTCTTTCTTACTTTTTTTTTTTTTTTTTTTTTTTTTTTGGAAGTACTTTAGTCTCAATAGTCTTTTTTTTTTTTTTTTCGTTTGTCTGTTTTAAATCTACTTATCGTACAATCCATTAACTAGTGAAAAACTTATAAAAAATATTACATCTTTTAGGTTGAAGTTCCAGCATAACTATTCCCCGCCACAACACCAGTAAAATATTTCGAAATTTCTTTTTCGATTTCAGGCAAACATACACATTATAAGAATTTTCGATTTTTTAAAAATATAAACTGAAATTACTTTGAGATTTCTTATTAATATTATTTTTTGATTTAATTGAAAAAGCTATTTCAAAGAGCTAATTATATATAAAATTCTCAACCCCCCCCCTTTTTTTTTTATGGGCAGGGATGGAACATGGGCGCAGAATTCATACTACTATCAATGTAAGAAATTTTTCTACTTCTTAAATCAACGATATTATAGGTAGAGAAATTTCTTAAACGGATTCCGGTATGAATTCTGCGCCCGTGTTCCATCCCTGTATGGGGAAAAAGAGAGAGAAGATATTTTCATTATTTCAGGTCAGTTCAAAAGCCACTCACGTTTAGACAGATATACACCCACAATACACACCGAGAGAGAAAGGCAGAGAGCGAACACAATAGTATTGAGGATCGAACCATCACAACCATTCACAAACAAGCACTTGATCAAGTGTGTAAAGAAGCGCTTTCATTCATAAATAAGTATTACACTTCTTGCAATTCTAAGAAGCTAAAATCCATATTTGTTATGAATTTCATAACATTATCTAATCAGAAAATAAGCTTCAAATATAAATTCCTTTTAGCTTTTGGCAGCAGAGATTTACATATAAATAATTTAATAATACAGTATTACATATGTATAATTTAATAATAATACATTACAAAGAAATGTCGAAACAAAGTAGAAATTTGATATGGGCTCACATGTATAATCATACATAAAATTACCTGAAGTCTATTAGAATTCGACCACATATTATGTGTAAAGGTTTAGCGGAAGTAACGGGCTAGTCCATTAGGTAATAAGAGCTCTAATAATAAAATAAAATTAATTTGTGCTTAATACCAGTTCTACGAAAATTTGTATCAATCGCTTTCAAGTTTTGACCTAAGGTTCAAATCTCAATTCTGTGGGTTTTTAAATCAGCTACAACGTTTTCGTCTTTATTCGTAAATAATAATTTGACTGTATTAAATAGTTTACTGCAATATAATTCAACGTATAACTTAGTCACAGAAACGCGTGGCCGGGTCTGCTAGTAAAAAAAAAAAAAAAAAAAAAAAAAAAATAGATATATATATATATATATATATAAATTTCGTGTTACGTTGTTTGTCCGCGATGAACACCTAAACTAATGAACCGATTTTAATGAAATTTTGTACACTGTGTGCACCTTGGTCCAACTTGAGAGATAGGATAGTTTTTATCTCAATTTATAGTCACAATATTTTTTTTATTGCAAATTCTTTCTTTATTATATGACAAAGGGTTATAATTATCTGTGAATTCCGTAAGTTTCTAACAGATGATGGTGTAAGCTAGTTTATCGACGTAATGTTTTAGTGTCTGGATTTTGTATCTAATAATGGCGCTGTTAAAAGTCCAAACGTTTCATATAAGCTTCAATTTATTTTACGTCACACGTGCGTTAAAAATTTACGTACGACATAACCTTGCCTTTTGAATATTTGGAGCATTATTTTTTCATTTCATTTCAATTGTTGTCTGTATCATTTCGTTAGTAGATTTTAAATTAATTAACCTTTTGATAGATTTTTTCTTATTAATTAAAAGTTAAATTTAAAATTAATATCTGTCTATTAATCAGCATTAAACTACTATTAAAATGAATGATGTTCGAAACTTTATTTATTTTGTATCTTTTCTCTTATATTATCTAATATTTCCCATTATTTTATTTTTCTTTAAGAAATTTGTGATCTAAACATATAATTTTCTAAATAAAAAGTAACCATTTCAATATTTTAAAACTTATTTAAAATGGGAAGATTTTAAGTCTATTTATTTGTTTTGTAAAGCTAATCTACATGATCGATCTTCGAAACTTTAAATAATTATTTCTATTATTTTTCTTTTACGTTTCTTCCTTATTAAATTTGTGATTTATACATGTATTTGACTTTACACTTTGACTCATATTTCTTGTTAAAAAATTATCTTAATATCTTACAATTTTCATATCTTAACCCTCAATGTTTCCCATCTTGATTAACTTGAATTTACTATTAAAATTTAAACATACTCAAACTCTTCTCATCACTTCGTTAAATACATTAATCTTTTCCAAAATCTTTTTCTATTTAAAATGATACCTTTATTTACTTTAGATATCCTATTTCAAAGTTTTAAAATATTTAACAAATTTACTTATTTTTCTGGCTTAACCATATCGTTTTCTTTTTATAACTACAGCTGACGCCCTCTTTAAAATATTTAAAATGATGAGATCATTTTATAATAAAATTATTCATAATAGCATTAGACATATTATATTTCACTCCTCCATAAAAATTGATTTTTAAAATCGGCTGCTTCTTTTATACTTTTATTTTAATATAATATAATTTATATATTAGTAATAACATATAAATTGCTATTTATAATTTAGCCACAGCAACGCGTGGCTGGGTCTGCTTACATAATGTATATAATGTAATATTTAAGTCAGCAAGCTAGCATTTTAATGAGTAAATATCTATCTTTCAAAAATAAATTGCTTGGCCTAATTAATTAATTGCAGAACTTTTTTATTTTTAACGAAAACATATACTTTTTGCATTTCTCTCGAGATATAATTTTAATTTTCTTCTTTCCACTGTTTTACATTTTATAAAAAGGAAATTTTAACATCTTCAGAAAGGAAAGCATAAAAATAAATAAATTATAGGACATTTTAATTTTAAGACGTTCTTTTTACTATTTTTTTTTTTTTTTTTTTTTTTTTTATATATTAGAAAAAAGTGATTAGGAATTTAATTATAAAACTTTTTCAGTACTTTTTATGTAAAGCAAAATATCGAATGACATTTTTTTTTTTTTTCGTTATTTCAAATAAAAAAGTTCATTTCTTCTTATTTTTTTTCAGTTAGTTATATTAAATATGTATTTTTAAAGAAATATTGTTATAAAATTTTGCCATATAAACTTCTGTGAAAAGATTATATACATTCATTTACATTAAACTATGTATATAAAAAAATAAAAATAAAATTAAAATAAAATAAAATAAAGCAAAGAGTTTGTCGGGAACACATCCAGGTGGACCACTCCTATTTTTGATTGGTCTAGATTTAACTACTTTGGTGATGAAAATTGGCCACTTTTTACTTTCCGAACACTATAGTGAGGAAAGTATTGTAATCATGTCAAAAATCCGAATTCGAGATTTTGATGTTTCTATACGTTTCGAGGTCCCCTGAGTCCGTTTTCACTATTTTTACGATGATTTATGTATGTGTGTATATATGTATATATGAGTGTATGTATGTGTGTGTGTGAACACGCTAGCGTCAAAACGCTTTGTTCGAATAAGCTGAAAGTTGGTGCGAATATTGTAAGTCACCATTGTACGAACCCTATAGATTTTGGTGAATCAAGCACTTATAGTTTTTTTACAGGGACGCCAAAAAAAATTCTTTATCATTATGGTCTGTGGGACCAAAATCTTAAAAGTGTGATAGCATCTAAACGCTTTCTTCAATTGAGCAAAAAATTTATACACATATTATAGGTCACAGTTACTCAATCTGAATAGAGTTTGGAGAATCTGGCACTTACTGTGTTTTTACAGGGGCACAAAGAAAAATTCTTTATCATTATGGCCTAATGGTGCCAAGTTTTTAAAAGTGCAATAGCGTCTAAACGCTTATTTAATCTGAACAAAAAATTTGAACACATGTTATAGGTCACAGTTGCACGAACTGTATAGATTTTGGTGAATTTAGCACTTACAGTTTTTTTACAGGGACACACGCACACACAAAAAAAAAAAAAAATTCTTTATCATTATGGCCTGTGGGACCAAATTTTTACTTTCTTCTACATTCAATAGAAGAAAGTATTGGATTCGTAAAAAATTTCGACCTCGGGTTTTTGATGGATTTACACGTTTTGTATGTCTGTCTGTCAGTCTCTGCGTGTGTGTGACAAAGTTTTGTGGCAACTGTATCTCAGGAACTACTTCGCAGAATTTCATACAAATTAGTATGTAGTTGCACCTTGACATAAATTAGTACCTATCAACTTTTGGCAAAAATTGTCTTACAGGTTGAGTTGCCATCCCGCTTTTTCTAAATTTTTAACATGGTGGTATAGTACAAAATTTTGTATAAATGTGCATAAAGAGAATTATTTTTTAATAATCATTATGAAATTTACCAGAATTATTTATAATAAAGATAGTCAACTGGGAAATTTTTTTTGTATGTGTAGGAACCTCGCCTCCTCCCACTGGGGGAGGGGGGAATTCCCCCCTCGAGGGGAGTAAATTTTCATGATGGGTATCTTTCAAAAGATCAGTACCTTTAAAACGAATGGTTGAACCACAGATCTGCGATAATTTAAAATGAAGTTATCGATTTTTTTTTTTTTTTTTTTTATGTAATATTGACAATAAAATTGACTTTTTTTTTTTTGGATATTTAGTGTTAATTAATTCTCTAATATGGAAATCATCTATAATTTTTTTAAATAATAATTTTAATAAATTATTTTTACTGAGTGAATTTGTATAGGAAAATATAGAAGAAAGTCATGTGGTGGCCACAAGACACTAGTTAAAAGTGCGATAGCATCTAAACGCCTTATTCAATTGAGCTGAAAATTTATATGAATATTATAAATCACTGTTGCACTAACTATAAGCATTTTGGTGAATCTAGCATTTATAGGTTTTTTACAGGGACACAACGAGAATTCTTTATCATTATGATCATGGGCTCAAAGTTCAGTAGCGTTAAATTAAACATCGTGTAATATATGGAGAAAAATACTCAAACACTTTATTATGGTTTTATCTCTTTTGTTTGTTTGACAACTCCTCTTTCTTTACTTTATCTTTAAAACTGTTAATTACTCAATGTTCGGAAAGTCGAGTGGAGTCACTCCAGATTTTTTTCAGTAAAAACTGATGATTTTTTTTTTTTTTTTTTTTAAGGTACTGCATAGATGTTATACTTTTTAAAAGAGCTCTAAAAATTGTTCATTTTTTGCATTGACATTTTATACATAAAGTTATTAAAAATATTACGTTGGAAAGTCTTCTTTTAATTAATTAAAATATGAAAATAAATATTAGTTATAATTTAATAGTTGCCGAAAAAAAAAAAAAAAAAAAAAAAATACGAGTTCTTTTTTATTTATTTATTTATTTATTTATTTATTTATTTTGACATAAAAATTTATACATTTAATTAAGCATGAACATTGAAAAATTGAAAAAAATTAAAATATGCATCTCATAAAAATTGACGTCATTATTGCTTTACAAATTTCTACACATTGATAAAGTGCTAATGTAGTTCTATACGCAAGTGAAGTGATGACGTCACTGGCCGTCCGAAAAAGATTTAATATGTTAATCACCTATATGATTTTTTGTAAAAAATGATTAAAAAGTCGAAGAAAATTATTTCCCGATTTTAATTCCCATATTTGGGTATAGATATGTATTAGTTATCGTGTGAATGCGTTAGATAAGGTTGTTTTTGCCGTAAAAATGATAAAATTTGAATTTCAAATTTCAAAACTCAATAAAAAGAAATAAAAATAAAATTACTTTTATTTCATATTATTTCACGCGCACTTTTTATTTCCTAGTTCAAAATTATTAAAAAAAACTTTTTCGGTATCGCTTGTAACGATACTGATTAATTTTAATTTTCTTTTCTTTTTCTTTGAATAATAATAATAATAATAATAATAATAATAATAATAAAAAGATTTTGATGAAATTCTGGCAAAAGCAGAATTTAGTTTACGACGGAGGACTATTAGTTTTTTTTTTTTTTTTTTTTTGCCCAATTATAACATCGCTTTCAAATTATTCAATTATGTTTTCGATAAATTTTAGATTTCGATAAATGTCCAACTATCGAAAAATGGTTTCGACAAATGTCCAACTATCGAAAACGACAACACAAAAATCCCAGATTGAGGCCCTCTGTCCTAATAAAATACAATAAAATAAATTCTATATAGTGCAAGAACTCGCAACAGTTGTTTCAAGTCGGGAAAAAAAAAAAAAAAAAAAAAGGACCCTTTGTCAGGCAAACAAAGCAGGCACGAGTGCTGCAAACCAAGTGGCAACATACAAAATCTTTTTCAGTGATTAGCAAAAACAAATGAAACAGAAAATCAATATAAATAATTATGTGACCAGAAATATAAAAGGAAAGAAGAAAAAAAATCAATAAAGTAAAAAGTAAAGTAAAATAAAATTTAAAAAATCAAAACTGAGCTAAAACCGTAGTTATATTGAGTAATTTTCAAGAATCAGACAAGAACGGAGTGGAAAAAACATCTTTGACAAGATTTTTTGAAGTTTTATAGGTTTAAAATGTGTTATAGATTTTCAAGTGGGAAGAGGAGTTAGCAGAAGAAATGATGTTGGCTTCAGAAAAATCAAAATAACGACTATGAACCCAGCTGTGGGAAGCAATAGAAAGTTTGGAATCTTTTCATTATGAGTGTTCGACGGTGCTGGATTATTCTATACTTCATATGTTGGAGTCGTAATAGTATCTAAGTACTGCAAATTTATTACTTTTTTTCACATGCCAATTTAAATTGTTTATCATTGATTTACATGATATATTTTGAATAATTACTATAATTTTTGTAGGGGAGCGTGGGGCAGGTTGTAACAGCCTTTAGAAAATTAAATATATTGTGAAATGTAATTACGTTTTTCTCTTTCTAATTGCTCTTTACAATAGCATACATAATGATCTATCATATTTGTAAAAAAAACTTTCGTTAATATTGCTAGTTTTAGCACAAAAAATATTTTTTAAAAATTATTTGCCTGTTACAATTTGCCCCGGATTTGGAGCTAGTTGTAACACACGTGGAAAAAATTGTAACGGATACAAAGGGAACCCTAACAATCAGAACGACAATATTTCAAAATGCTTTTTGTTATCAATCATTTATTAATTTAATAAAAAAGACAATTAATAACTAATATTAAATTATAACCTGCTTGGTTTAGTAAAAATGAATTATATCAAATGGATTTTAGTAAAATAAAGAGAAAATTAAAGATAAAATTTACATAGAAGTCAATCGTAGTCATATTTGAAATTAATTCAAGCAAATGATATTTTGTTCCTCTCATGCATTTAATGTGTGCTCACATTTTGCGAATTAAGCATTATACTCATTTTTCTGCAATGAGAGGGTTTAGCAGAGCTCGAATTCTCCGCCCTTTTTTCAGGACACTCTCATTGATGAGAAATTTCTGCTTTTTTTCTACCATTATTTTTATGCAATATTCTCTAATTCGTCATTAAATCGTGATTATAATTCGTGATTAAATAATCATGGCACTATAATATAAAAACACAGAAAGGATTTCTGTATAAATATGGTAATGGCAAAGAAGCCAAAAGTTTTTAACTTTTGGAAGTTTCCTGAAAATGGGCGGAGACTTCGAGCTCTGGCTGTAGGCATATCCACAAGACACTCCTCAAATATGTTGCAACATGTCCCATAATTTTGTTTCAACTTGCCCCATCGTATGATTTTGGACATTTTGTTTATTTATAAAAAAATATATAACGATTTGTACGAGAAATTAAACATTTTTTTATAACTCAATACACAGACTAAATATATAGCTATAAACATTTCTTTGAAGTATAAATTCACATACCTTTAATCAAAATTTACGAAATATTTTTTTGTCATTAACTAGCGAATATGAAGCACGTGTACAGAACGGTTTTGGTAAAGAGAAGACGTCTTTTATTGAGTTCACAAGTGTTGCCATCTGGCGGGTCTGGATGTTAAAACTTCCTTAAAATCATTTTGTATTCTCCATTAGTGTACTTAGAAGTGATTTTCAGAACTAATTTTTGAGAAGCGGCGGCTCGTGGAACGAAAATAGGTGAAGAGGCACTTCACCTAAAATTTTATACTGTATTCATTTATAGAGTATAACTTTACATTCAAATAAAATGAGTATTTTTAGTTACTTTTTAGTTAAAATTATGCTTAATAAAAATTAAGCATTAAAAATATTTAAATGTTACTTTTCAGCTCTTCACCTGATTTCGGTTCACGAGCCACCACTGCTTTCGAGGTACACTTATCTTTCATTATGTCATATCTTAGGCTACCTAAAGATTCCCCGAATTATTTTGATGCTGCCAGGAAATTAACTAATTTCTACATCAATTCGATAGAAAACAGAAAAATCAAAGATGTCAATCCGAAATTTCTAAATTTACTAAACGATGATTCATACGATAAGATTATTAAAGCTAACTTCGTTTTAACTGATTATAATGGTAAAGTTATCAAAGAAGGCCCTCTCGAGACCTTTACTATATCAGAAATAAGACAAAATCACACAAGATTTCCTGATATCCGTCCTGGATTTGGAACCACAGGGGCGCGCCAGCATTGGCAGGCGCCTGTGTGCAGAGTTTTAGTCAGCGCCCTATTTTATCTTTTTTTTTATATAAAAGAAAAAAAAAAAAAAAACATTTTGTAAAAAGTTATTCAGAAAATCAATTGAATCTCGAACCTTAATGTAATAAGTTTATTGAATGGCTGATAAAATGAGAAATGTATCAAATGAAACGAAATTTAAAATGAAACAAATAAAAAGCGCATCTAGCAGAAATATAAAAAATCACATACAGGGAGTTGTAAAAACACGAAGCACAACTGCAAAGGCAAATAAAGCAAACAAAAATAAGCTGATTTAGTGCTAATGTATGTGGGTGCAGAAATGAGAAATGCTGCATTGAGGCATTACAATAGATGGATTAAATGAGAACTGTAAGTGTAAACGTTTCTATTTGTTTGGTTCTAATTTTTAAGTAAATATTTAAACACAAAAAAATAGTCTTAGTAAACTAAACGTTCCCTCACCCCATTACACCTTTTGAGAGTATTACGCATATCATATTGATACAAAATATCAGTATCTATTCATATCGTTACCAAAATGTCGATTTACTTGCGTGGAAAAAGTAATTGTATAAAAACAGGCAGTTTCTTGTCAAAAGAAACTGCCAGTCAATAGAACTTTATTCAAGGATTATTCTCGGGAAAAAAAAAAAAAAAAAACAGTAAATTATGATACTCAAACTCATACCTCAAGAAGTCGTGAAACAAAGATGAAAACACCACAGAGGGGAATTTCACTCATTTAAAAATAAATATAAACCATTTAAACCGAAACGAACGTCCAGAAAAGATGTTCGAATACAACTGATCGCTTTGGGAGTGTCTCTTCTATATTTATAATTTCTGTTGTAATTTGGCGAACTTTCAAGAAGTTATTCTGCGCCAGAAGGCAAATGATGAATCCAGAAAATTAAAGAACTCCGCTGTTATTGAAAATACAGCTTCTAAACTTTGGAAACACTAAATTATTACTTCTCGCCAAGTTTGGCCACCATGTCGCTAAATTCATTGCTAAGTTGCCAAGTCTGTATCCAAAACTGACAATCACCTCCCACTCCACCCCCGTTAAAACTGAATGAACTGCTCCTTATTTGCATTTTAATTGTAAACCTGTTTTATTGCAATAACAGCTTTCATTTAAAAAGTAGTTTAATTCTTTGCAATACTATAATGAATTTTTTTTATAAAATTAGTCATAGTATTGCAGTATGTTTGCACATATAATATGTAAATGAGTTTAACATTTTGCACTAGTACAGATAAATGGAATTTATAAGTATGTAAAATTAGAACCCCTAATAATAATAATAATAATAATAAATCCCGTCGTGAGTTCTATTTTTCTCAATTTCATTGTTGAAAACTCTCGAAGTACTGTAAGACCAAATAAATATATGACTATCGATATAATGATAGAATTTAACTTGGCTAATTATGGAGTTTTTTTTTTTAAGAAACAAATGAATGTATAAATACATAAAATAGGGGCATATTAATAAATATTACTTGATAAATGTGGATAAAAAGTACTTAACAGGAAAAAAAAAAAGTCTAGTGAAAGGAATTTTACCCAATTTCATTACCTAAACTTTTTATGTAATTTGTATGTAAATTTACATGCGTTTTTTCATATAGTAGTAAGATACAAAAATATATTTTAAACTACTTTGCCGCGATGTTTGTACGCCGCACAGATATAAGTAATACATAAATTTATATGTAAATAAAATAAGAATATATAATAAAAAGTATTAACTTTTAAAGTAGATTATATGAACATTTAAACGGATAAATATTACTTAGGGAAATGTAATTCATTTGCTAGAGATTTTGTGAATTCTGGAATAATATATCCATTTGATCCAAAATATGTTATACTTTCGATACAATTGCAAAATTTAAGAATCTGCTGTGGCCTCAAGGAAGGAAAGGTGGGATTTCGTAAAATCTCGTTACAATAGGTGTCGAATACATATAAACAATTTACGCTCCAAAATCTTGACCGCAGTTTCCATAGATTTTACACGAAAAATTTAGCGCTAAAACAGGTGGGAGGGGAAGGGGGGGGGGGCTAGAGTTTTTCCTCTCTTTGCACCCCATCCCAATAAAAAAAAAAAAAAAAAAAAAAAAAAAAAAAAAAAAGGGTTTTTTAAAACATCTTAAAGACGCATACCTGTTTTCAACATCTTTGTACCAGTTTCAGTAGAATTCTGTTAGGGTAGAATCCGGAATTTGCGAAATTTCCCCCCCAAAATCGATTCTTCCCTTCCCTTAAAAATCAAAAATTCCAGAATTTTTTTTTTTTTTTTTTTTTGTTACTCACGTCTAGTTTTCCCGTATGCAATTTCCTCATCGTGAAGTAACTTGCAGCCAAATTATGCTTAGAAACGTATTTTTTGCCTCTTTTCTCCCTTTAAAAATTGAGGGGGATTTTCGTAAAATCTCGTCAGTATAGGCTGCGGGTGCATGTAAACAATACACGCACCGAAATTTGTAACCGGAGCTCCCATATATTTTCCAGGACCAATTTAGCGCTAAAAGAGGGGTCTCGAATTTGCTTTGCTCCCTCGTAACCCCGCCCCCAAGATCGAAAATCACAAACACCAAAAATGGGTTGGTTGGGTTTTACGTCGCACTAGTGCTGCACAGATGGGCAATTGGCGACGGTCTCACCCCTGGAGGTGGTCCGGAGACATGCCATTACAATTTTGATCCTCCACGGAAGGGATGGCTCTCCGGCTTCGGTGTCCCCCAGAGGTATAATTTTTGATGGGAATATGGAGGACATTGCGGCCACGACAGATTTTACGTGCACGACGGTCTTTGGTCGGCTCGAGTACCGAACCCGCAATCTTCCAATTACGAGGCCGACGCTCTGCCGACTGGGCTACCACGGCCCCACCAAAAATGGGAAATATTGAGACTTTCGTGACCGCTGACGTAGTTTCACGTCATTTGAAAATCTATAACTCCGCCAGTGGGCGTTTCTTTTGCAATTTGTATGTCATTTATTTCTTAAAAATATACACAATATTCATATTTGTACATTCGGAAAAAAAAAAAAACAAAAAAAACGCAACACTCGCTGTAATTTCGTTATTAATTCGCGCAGAAAAATGTAATAGACACAATTCAACAGGAAATTAAGTGTACTTTTTGAAAATGATGTCAAATTTTGAAATAGGGGTTATCTACATATTGAAATGAAACTTTGATTTTTTTTTCAATAGCAACACCCACTTTTGGTTTCATAATTTAATTCCTAAGAGTCTGGCAGTGCGGAAAAGTATACAGTTTGTATACTTTACTTTAATATTCATAGAATTATAACCAAAAATACGTTAGGGGTTTATGTGTAAATCTAGAAAAATAAAATTAAGATTCTACAAACAATAGACAAAATTTTACTTTATCACACCGTAAATTTTTCAAGATAAAATGTAATATAAAAATTAACAATGGCATTAGGATTTTGACTCTATTCGGTATTTTAAATACGTGTATACAGGGTGATTGTAAAAAATCTACCCCGGTATATGAGACCATTTTTATCGTAGCATTCACACTAACTGAATAAAATTTTGGTGGAAGGAATTTTGAGGTATGCGCTCAAGAATCATATAAAAAATAACAGTTACGGTTACAATGACAAAATTTCGAAAATTTCAAATGGCAACACCTACTTTTTTTTATTGGAATGGGATATCCATACCAAAAAACCAAAAATAGCGTTGAAACGGTACCTGTAGCAAGAAAATTGGCAGCGGTAGAAGAAAAGAGAAAACAACTGTGACGTGCCTACCAGAGCAAGACTAATGAAGTCACATTTCCCACTGAGTCTTTGGCTTAGAGCTCCTATAAACACCAGCCGACTTGTGGACGCTGGTTTACAGCCTCAACGTGTGGATTATGTCCCATCTTAAATAAGAAGTGTCTAAAGGAATGAATTGAAGACAACAACTTAAAACTAATCCAACCTGACACTTTCACCGAAAGCTTCGCCATCTAACACTGAAATCAACTTTTGACCTTGACACTTCCAATACAACACTTCCTAAAAAAAAAAAAAAAAGCTGACTCAGAACTTAATTTGTTAAACATTTGTTTGGGTATCATTTTCGATGTGAGTCTGTAATGTATGACATGTGCTGAGTTGGAAGAATGAAGGTCACCAGTCGGATCTAGTGTTGAATAGTAGTAGTTTCAGTGACAGCGTCGAGCTGAGCATAGATGTGTTGAGTTGGAAGTTTTAAGATCACCTGTCGGATCTAGCGTTAAATAGAATTGGTTTTCGGTGTCAATGTCGAGTTGAGCATAGAAGTGTTGCATTTGAAGTGTTAAGGTCAAAAGTTGATTTCAGTGTTAGATGGCGATGGTTTCGGTGAAAGTGGCAGGTTGAACAAAGATTAGTTTAAGATGTTGTCTTCAATTCACTCCTTTACACACTTCTTATTTAAGATGGGAGATAATTCACACGTTTAGGCTGTAAACCAGCCTCCACAAGTCAGCTTGCGTTTATAGCAGCTCTAAGCCGAAGACTCAGTGGGAAATGTGACGTCATTAGTCTGGCTCTGGTAGGCACATCACAGTTGTTGTCTCTTTTCTTCTAGCGTTGAAAATTTTCGTGCTACAAGCTACAGGTACCGTTTCAACGCTATTTATGGTTTTTTGGTATGGAGATCCCATTTCAGTAAAAATAAGTAGGTGTTGCCATTTGAAATTTTCGAAATTTTGTCACTGTAACCGTAACTGTTACAGTTTAACTGTTATTTTTTATATGATTCTTGTGCGCATACCTCAAAATACCTTCCACCAAAATTTTATTCAGTTACTGTGAACGATATGATAGCTATGGTCTTATACATAGGAGTAGTTTTTTTTTTATTTTTTATAATCACCCTGTACCTATTTCATTAGAGAATACATCTTAGATTGGTCAGGCAGAGTTCACTAAAAAATGTGCGACATTTTTCAATTCAAAAGTGTCATCGTGGCTATACTGATCACCAATAAAACTTAAATGTTCCTTCACTTTATTTTGTAGGTGTGACATAATATACGAGGTGAAATAATTTATATACACATAACGATGCATAAACAAATTTTTTTCCGATAAATTATTGTAAGGTGTCATGAAGTAAACATTAAACGATTTTAATCGTAATTTTTTAAAATCACAATCAACTGATTGGAAGAAAATCATATTTTAATGAATTTTTTTTTATTTTTTTACTTTTCCGACTGAGTGAAAATAATGCCTGGACCGGGAGTCGAACACCGGAACTTTGACTTACAAGGTCAAGGCTCTATCAGATGAGCTATCCAGGCCGACAATCGGTCCAGGGCTGCTAGAACGAACCCATCGAAATGAACTCGACGCGGAAAGTTTTCATTATCGGAAACGTCAGATTTCACTAAAATCATCCCGATATGCGTTTTATACCCTAGCACCAACTCCTCGTAAAGGTGAGTCGAAACTTCTCCCAAAGAGAAAGGGCTGTTTTCGAAATCGGATTAAGTTGACCAATCACAGACAAGGATAATTTCACCCTCGCCGCGAGATTTCATTTGGATATTTTAGATAAACAAAGATGGCTGCCTCTGCTTGTGTGGTTGTGAATGTGCGTTTTAGCTTTATTTAATAAGAAAATAGTATTTATCCCCATTTATTTTTTGTAAATACCGTATGTATTTTCTAAATATCAAACCCGTGTTACTACAGAACTTCACCTTTTGCCAGTTGCTAGCATTTTAAGGCAATAAATGTAAATGATTTTTTGCCTTGAAGTGTTAGCTGCTAGCATTTGTTATTTAGTGAACGACGAATTTACTATGGATGTAAGAGCTTTGGATGTATATAGGTAATATATATATTTTTTTCTGTCTAATCTGTATTAACTTTATAGTTATGGTAATGTTTCTTTATTACACATATGCACAAATATTAACATTTTCGTTTAAATTTCCTTAATTAAAATTTTTGTGTACATATATTAGTACAATTGATTTATTGTATTTACATGTGTTAAAGCAAACCTAATAGTATTTTATTATTATTATTTTTTTTTTTTAATTTGCATGTTTGTATGTACTGTTTCTAAAATTTCTTTTAGAATTTACAATATTCAATAAAATATGCTGTGTAATTTTAAATCTTTAAGCATAGTAAAAATTATCTTTCGTCAAAGTAAGAAAAAGTAAAACCGTCTTAAAATTAATTTTCATTTTGTAAGTGAATTTACATAATATGTCTAATTTAGATTGTAAAAATCAATTATTAAATTTAAAAAATTACATTCACTTACTTTTCCCTTTCTAAGATATGAGAGATAGATACTATTATATAGCTACAAATGAAGTTTTGCAAGTGAATGTAAAATTGACGTGCTGTGTCTCAAACTTACTTAATTCAATTATAATAAAATGTAAAAGGAAAAATTTTAGTTCCAGGGAAAATAAATATTTATCATAATTTCCTTTAAGCTTTATTAATGTTTTATGTACAGGGACTTGTATCATTCATAAACATACTTTAAATAAGATTTTTAGTTTATATATATATATATATATATATAATTGCAGTTTTCATTAAACTCAATTAATCTTTAATAACTTTAAATATTAATACTTGTTATTCTTAATAGATATGCTATTAATATTAGACATGATTAATAAGAATTTTAATTACAATATATATATATATATATGGGTATTTATATTTTTTTTATAATATTTAATTAATTTTCAATAACTTTAAATATTAAGACATGTTATTCTTCATACTTTTTAAATAAGAAGTTTAGTTACCAATATATATATATTACAATTTTCATTTAACTTATTTATTTTTTAAGATTTAAATATATTTCATTTTCTTGAATAACACCTAATGCCAAGATGGACGCCATTGGAACCGTGATTTGTTTATCTCACGACGATTTCACTCGGAAAAGACCAGTCGAAATTTCAGAAAACGATTCCGCCTGACAATTCCGATAATGAAAGCAATTCGATGAGTTCGTTCTAGCGAAATAAGGAAGGCTATCGGAATGTGACGTCACATCGGAGAAATTCCGATAACGAGTGCATTTCGATGAGCTGGTTCTAGAGCCCCAGGCATTATTTTCACTCAGTCGGAAAAAAAAAAAAAAAAAGGTTTTAATCGCACTTACCAATTTTGACCAGTTTAACTCTTCGAAACTGAACGATTTGTTTTGTAATTTCTATGAAAATATAGTTTCTTAATTAAAATATATTTATAAAAGTGATTTTTAAAGACTAAATTATCCTTAAAATAATAATCCCCCTCCCCCCAAACACACACACACACAAAATAAATAAATAAATAGACAAAATTAAGCAATATATGAACTAAATGATTAACCTTTTAGCTATGACGGTTGCTAAGAAGCGATTTAACAAGTCTGCATTGCATTCCAATAGCATTTTTTTTTTTTTTAAATGATAATTTTTATGTTTCACCTGTTTCTTTATTTTAAACAGTAAGCCCCGTCTATTTAGTTAATTTTTTCTTACTAGTGTTCATTTAAAGGATTCAAAATTTATCACCAGTAATCGATGAGGCAAATGCTACTTGTGTATATATTTTTGCCAACGTAAAATAGGAGGTTTAATACGAATGCGCCTAGTCACTTTTTCGTTTCTATATTCTTTTGTTTTAGAAGAACGATGAAAGGCGGGGCTTGTTTTATTTGGAAAACAAGAATTCGTTTGTTAACACTTTCGCGATCGCATGTTTTTGATTTTTTGACAGCAAGGTCCCCCTGTGGATGTTATTCTTCCAAATTACAATCAGTGGCGGCTCGTGAACCGAAAATAGGTGAAGAGCTCAAAAATAATATTTAAGTATTTTTATTCATAATTTTTATTAAGCATAGTCTTAAATTAACTAAAAATACTTATTTAAATGTAAATTTATATTCTGTAAATGAATACAGCGTAAAATACAGTGTGCCTCTTCACCAACTTTCGGTGCACGAGCCGCCACTGATTACAATATTTCAGAGTAAAATTTTCTGTATTCAGATTCATGTTACAAATGGATATACATTATAATTATACTCTTTCTAATCAAAGTGTTTATATGCGTAGTATATTAGTTGTACGAATATGAATATTGTGTGTATTTTTAAGAAATAAGTGGCACAAAGTTTGCAAAAGAAACACCCACTGGTGGAGTTACAAATTTTCAAATGACATGAATCTACGTCAGGGGTCGTGAAAGTGTTAAATATCTTTTCCTAGTTTTTCGAAGCTGAATTTTTGTTTCAATTCTGTTATCCCTTTCTTGTTTTACGTTCCACATATTTCTCTATTTTAAACAGTAAGTCCCGCCTATTTAGTTGATTTTTTTTTCCTTCTAGTGTTCGTTTAAAGAATTCAAAAATTTATCACCAGTAATTGGTGAGGCAAATGCTACTTGTATAGAATTTTGCCAGCGTAATATGAGGGGTTTAATATTAATATGGATAGACACTTTTTCTTTTCTGTATTCTTTTGTTTCAGAAGAAGGATGAAAGGCGGGGCATGTTTTCTTCAGGTGTTGGTGTTGGTGTTAGGGATTAAGGCCGATTGACAACACTGGGGTCCTAGGCCTGAGGGGGAGGTCTTTCTAAGGGGTCCTAGCCCGTATTTACGCAAGTTTCGGAGGAAACCACGGAAAACTCCGAACGGCTAGGTCGACGAGCGCGACCGGGGATCGAACCCGGCACCTCACGTCTACCAGCTTTGAGCGCAGAACCGCTCGGCCGCTGGTGGGCCTCATGTTTTCTTCAGAAAACAAGAAATTGTTTGTTAACGTTAATGTCTAAAAATAATCTTTTTTGTTTCATGTTTTCGCGTTTGACGCTGTTGTTACACAGTTTGACCCGTAAATAAAAATTTAAAATATTTTGATTAATTTTTTCTGTTATTTTAAAGAGTTTTTTCGTTTTATCATGCAAAACATTATAAGAAATGGCCCCTAAGCCTCTCCAAAAGAAAGATTTATTTATATCTCGATAACTAGTAACTGCAATAAGCTGCAAATTTGCACACCCATATTTTTCAGCATTGGGATTAATTTTATGTAAAATTTAATATAGGTTTAATAATTCATAAGTTTTTTTAATATGGATTTATTATTAATATTTTTCAGAATTAAAAATATTTTTCAGAATCAAACGTGATAATGGATTATGTTTGGGTTTCTTCACTGTATCTCGTAAAAAAAAAAAAAAAAACAATAATAATAATAATAATAAAAAATAAAAAATAAATAAATAAAAATAAGAAATTATATCAATTAAATTATTTTTTGTGAAGATATAAATTAAAGTTTGAAATATGAATTTAACATTAGCACCATCAAACTTTGAACGCTTATAACTATATAAAAAAAAATAAGTAAAATACACAATGAATATACTTTTTCACATCGTTGCCACCCCAGCAATTCAAATATAAAAAATAATTACAGGGCTGGAACACGGGCGCAGAATTCATACCACTATCCATGTAAGAAAATTTTCTACTTCTTAAATCAACGATATTATACGTAGAGAAATTTCGTAAACGGATTCCGGTATGAATTCTGCGCCCGTGTTCCATCCCTTTAGGGTATTACCAATGAAAAAAAATCAAAGTTGGTGGGTATTTTAATATGTAGACGACCCCCAATTTAAAATTTCACTTCATTTTCTAAAAGTATTAACAATTCCCAGTCGAATGATACCTATTACATTTTTGTGCATCAATTAGTGACGAAGTTACATCGAGTGTTGTACTTTTTTCCCCCTTGACTGTACATTTCATAGCAACCATAGAATTAATGAGACTTAAATATTAAATTCTTCTCAAGAAAATGTTTTCTTTTTCTTTTTTCTTTTTTTTTTTTTTTTTCGCGAAAGAATGATGATTTTTCTTTTGAAACAAAAATAGAATATTTATTGTTTGGAAGTTCTTTACCATACATAGTTTATTATCAGAAAAAAAAAAAAAAAAATGCGGAATGTTATTTATATTGAAGGAAAACTGAATCTTCATGGCGTAGCAAGTAATAATTACATTTATTTGAATATTGTATTCTTTTTATATGCTTCAAGCTATTCACAAGGGTTATAATCTCCGTCTTTTTTTCGGGGCAATCTCACGAATTAAAGATTTCTGCCTTTTTTGCCACCACTATTTTTATACAATAATCTTAAACCTATTTAAGCATGAAGCTTATTATAAAAACACCATAGAGATTTTGAATGAAATTAATAATTGCCTGAAAGGCGGAAATCTTTTATCACTGAGAAAGTATTGGAAAAAAGGACGGAGAGTACTACCCCTGTATTTAAGACTTTCGCGATCGCTGACGTAGAATCACGTCATTTGAAAATCTGTAACTGTGCTAGTGGGTGCTTCTTTCGCATTTTGTACAAAGGGCATTCCATAAAAACTGAAAGTTACTTTTTTACGTAGTGGCAACACTGCGAAACTAAAAAATAGAAGTGCAGGCGATTTTTTTCAAACTGTTAACTGTATGTTTATACAAAATTCTAAACGAAGCAGACGATTTTATTTTCCTATTTCCGTGCTTGTTTAAAGAACTGTTTTATTTGCCGTACAGAAATGGAGATGAGTGATTCAGAGTTAAAAAACGAAATGCTTTGTGCCATAAAATTTTGCTACCGTTTGGGCAAAACAGCTCCAGAAACAGTTAAGTTAATGAAAGAAGCTTACAAAGACAAATGTTTTGGTGAGTCTACGATTTTTAGATGGCATGATGATTTCAAGAAAGGCCGTTTGTCTGCAGAACTGGCTCCTAGGCCTGGCCGACCAAAAAGTGTTGTGAATGATCAAAATGTTAACACTGTGTGGGTAATCCTTCAAGAAAATCGCGAATGACACGTGAAGAGATAGCGGCATCAACAAACATTTCGAAAACGTCGGTATTTCGCATTCTACGCAACAATTTACAGCTTCGCTATGTTTTTTCCAGATGGGTCCCTCATTACCTTACTAAAGAACAAATGAAAACAAGAATTCACCAATGTTGTAAATGGAAACAGATGCTTCAAAATGATCCAAATCTCCTAAAGACTGTAATAACAGGTGATGAAACTTGGGTGCATCATTATGATCCCCTTACCAAGTCCGCAACAAGTGTATGGAAACATACTGATTCTCCGCCTCCGAAAAAAAAATCCGACAAACCAAATCTGCTGGAATGGACATGATGATTAATTTCTTTGATCATAAAGGTGTAATCTATCAGCATGCTGTGCCTCCAAAAACTACTGTGAATGGTGAATATTATGTTTCAGTTTTGAAAATTTTGTAACAACACATATCGAGAAAGCTTCATGAACTGGTAGGGAATTGGACATTACATCACGATAATGCTCGCCTGCTTGTCGCTACTTCTGTTCAGCAATATCTTAGTAAATGCAATATTAAAATCATGCCACATCCCCCTTACAGTCCAGATCTCGCACCATGCGATTTCTGGCTGTTTCCGACGTTGAAGGAGAAGCTCCGTGGCAGAAAATTTAATACAGATTCTGAAGTTATTTCAGCAGTGGAGGGTTCTTTGAAGCAGGTTCCAGAAAAGGACTTCTCTACTTGTTTTGAAAAGTGGGTTAAACGATGGGACCGTTTCATATCATCTGAAGGAAGGTATTTTGAAAAAGAATGATGTATTTTTTGCTGTAAATATATTTCTTGATTTTTTATGATTTTACTCTCAGTTTTTATGGAATGCCCTTTGTATGTTACTTTTTTTTAAAAAAAATATACCCATTATTCACATTTGTACAATCAATATACCATGGATACAAATACTTTGATTAAAAAGATTATAAATATCATGAATATCCATTTGTAATGTAAATATGAATACAGAAAATTTTGTTCTGAAATATTGTAACCTGGAAGAACGACAGGTTACAACAGGTTTTGACAGACGGATCTTACTGTCAAAAAGACAAAATCGTGCGATCGCGAAAGATTTAAAGTTAACAGTTAAAATTAAATTATAACATGTTTCACTTAACTTATAAACATGAATGGGGGAAAAAATGAAAATCATCATGTTTTCCAATTTGTACATTTTATAGAAATCACAGAATTACTGAGATTTTAATATTATATACTTCTCAAGATATATATATATATATAGGGGAGACCCGTGTACCTAGGGCCACTTTTTTTCAATGCCCAAAAGCAGAGCCTTTGACCTGTTTAAAATTATCAAACTGATATGTACATATCATTAGGACTAATTACTTCCAATTGGAATTAATATAAATACCTAAAATAATAAATTCCGACTAATATAAGGTTTAAAAAAAAACTTTACTCGTGGCTCTAGGTACAACACCGTCCTTGTACCTGGGGCCAGACCTTATTGTACCTAGGGCCATTCTCTCAAATTTAGATTTCACTTTGTAATGAATAGAAAATAAGCATATAAACCAGGGATGGAACACGGGCACAGAATTAATACCGGAATCCGTTTAAGAAATTTCTCTACCTATAATATCGTTGATTTAAGAAGTAGAAAATTTTCTTACATTGATAGTGGTATGAATTCTGCGCCCGTGTTCCATCCCTGATAAACATGTATTTTATATAAGAAACAATATCAAGTAATATACTTATTTATCATATAATAATTATCATGTTGTTGCCTCAATTTAAAACACGAAATTTTTTACTTTCTTTCCTTTTTTTTCTGGAATGTCTTTTGATTACTAGATCTCTCTGGTTTTTGGCCACATCTTTTCTTTGATGTGGGAGGTTTTGCTTTAGGTAAAGGTTTTGGTTAGGTTCGTACCTGTTAAAGCATAACACACAAAAAAATTTTAGATGTTGAAGGTTTCGAAAGTTCAACAGGACACGAAACAGAGACATCCAGTTCTATCATTGTAGGTTCACTTTCTTCCTGGAAAATCTTTTTTTTTTTTTTTTTTTTTTTTTAAATTTATGGCGGGGTCTTGTCTTTCAATCACATTTGAACTTAAATATTCATCCTCAGTGAATGTGTTTTGATTTATTGGCTATATGCCGGATACACGAAAGCCTGATAGAATGTTCACAGGAGTAAAGGCCGACGGATAGGACTTGCCAACACTTTCAGCAACGTCATATATAGGGATTGATTTACCAGGGTTTGCCAGCATCCAATTACTATAGCTTGTACTGACCGCTGACGTAAATTCACGTCATTTGAAAATATGAAACTCCACCATTGGGCGTTTCTTTTGCAATTTGTATGTATGTTATTTGTTTCCAAAAAATATACACAATATTCATATTTGAACAATCATTATACCATGGATGCAAATACTTTGATTAGAGAGAATGCATGTTTATAATGCATTTCTAATATAAATGTGAATACGGAAAATTTTGTTTTGAAAAACTGTAACATGAGAAAAACGCCCACAGGCGGACTTTACTGTCAAAAAGACAAAAACATGCGGTCGCAAAATTGTTAAAAGGGCGAAACACACTGGCCCTAGGTACAAGGAAGCGATGTGGCCCTAGGTAAAAGTTTTGGTAACTTCATTGAAATTGCCTTCCACTGAAAAATCCACATGCAGAGAGGACTAATTAAATATCTCATTTATTACTCAATATAACAAGCAAAATTATACACTAGAAATGAAAGAAAAATATTTTACTTGCCTTTGTAAAATAGCAAAAGAGATGAGCTGCAAAATTTTACTTCAAACCATGTAATTTCGTTTTCTACATGTAACTTGTCAAAACCTTTCTCCTCAAAAGTTCCAAAGTAGTTGTAAAAGTAGTAATTGGTGGTGTTACTTGCCCAATATTAAATATTATTCAAATAAAGTGGGGTGGACCTAGGTACACGGGTCTCCCCTATATATAAATATACATATTTGTGAAGGAATGGTGATTTTTCTGCTGAAACAAAAATAAAGTACTTGATGTTAGGAAATTCTTTATTATATATAGTCTATTATCAGAAAAAAAAAAAAGGCAAAATGCTATTAATATTCGATAAAAACGGAACCTTCATGACGTAGCAAGTAACAATTATATTTATTACGAAAAAATACTTAAAAGTAATGTTAATGTAACTTATTAGTATTAAACAAAAACATTTAAATAATTATTCCGTATAGAGAATAATCCTCCATAATCTTCCATATACAAGAACTGAAATAGTTATTCATGTAGGCTTAGATGCAAATACAATTACTTTATATTTAAAATTTTCATACCTCTTTTTTTTTTTTTTTTTCGAATTAGGTTCAGAATAAACTTTTCGGGACGAGATCTCCATTTAACTTTTCAAAAAATATAGTTTCATCCTAATGCGTTTTCACTTATAATACTATTAAGAATTAATTAAAAGTACTGGGTGATACAAAAGCCACAGAAAAAGAACAAAAAAATCGTTATTTAAAATATAGGGGAGCGTGGAGCCAGTTGTTACAGGGGTAAGAAGTAACACGCAATTTACGAAATAGTTTGTAACATTTGTGATTAAATACTTTTATAAACATTATTCTTATAACTCGCTTTATAATGCAAGCACAATCGGTTTTCCACAAAAATGGTTAATGAGAGGTTCTGTATACGTGCTTCATTTTAGCTAGTTAGTTGAAAAAAAAAAAAAAAAAATTTCATAAATTTTGATTAAAGGAATGTTAATTTACACTTTAACGAAATGTTTATAGCTATTTATTTAGTCAGTGTGTTGAGTTATAAAATGCATGTTTGATTTTTTGTATAAATCGTTATATATTTTTATAAATAAACAAAATGTCCAAAATCATACGATGATGCAAGTTGAAACAAAAATTTGGGGCTAGTTATAACATGTTAGAGAAGTGGCTTGTGGAGATACCTACAGCCAGAGCTCGAAGTCTCCGCCCATTTTTAGGGAACTTTCAGAAAGGAAAAATTTTTGGTTTCTTTGTAAATACTATATTTATACAGAAATATTTTCTGTGTTTTTATATTATAGTGCCGTATCACGAATTAGAATCACGATTTAATCACGAATTAGAGAATATTGCATAAAAATAATGGTAGAAAAGAAAGCAGAAACTTCTCATCAATGAGAGTGTCTTGAAAAAAGGGCGGAGAATTCGAGCACTGCTAAACGCTCTCTGTGGCATAAAAGAATAATATAATGCTTAATTTGCAAAATGTATGCACACATTAAATGCATGAGAGGGAATAAAATATCATTTTCTTGAATTAATTTAATTTTTGACTAAGATTGACTTCTATGTTGATTTTATGTTTAATTTCTCTTTAATTTACCATAATCCATTTGATATAGTTTATTGTTACTATACAAAGAAGGTTATAATTTAATATTAGTTATTAATTGTATTTTTTATTAAATTAATAAATGTTTGATAACAAAAAAAAATTTGAAATATTGTCGTTTTTATTGTTAGGGTTCCCTTTGTATCCGTTACAATTTGCCCCACGGGTGTTACAATTTGCCCCAAATCCGGGGCAAATTGTAACAGCCAAATAATTTTGAAAAAAATATTTCTTGTGCTAAAATTAGCAAACTTAGCCAATTTTTTTTTATGATTATGATAGATGAATATGCATGCTATGGAAAACAGCAATTATAAACAGGAAAACGTAAATACATTTCAAAATATACTTAATTTTCCAAACACTGTTACAACCTACCCCATACTCCCCTACTGACTGTACCTCTATACGGTTTTCAGTGAAACATACAGCAAAGTATGAGATTCTTTTTTACAATTGTAAGAAAAAATATTAGTTACATTTTCACCAACATATGAACTTTGTATTCGCAGAATCTTCCCATATTTCAAACAGATTCGTCTGACCAATTGACGCCATACTTCAAAAACTAAAGCTTTTTTATGAGAATTTCTAATGTGTAACATCTGACGATCTTTCTGATGAATGACGGCCATTACATTAAGCATTTATAGACCTAGTTATGTTGTTGAATGTACTGCGTCACTGTAAAAAAAAAGTAAATTTAGAATTATAGTGCCACCTTATGAAGGAAATTTAAACTTATTTTCTAACAAATATTTTCTTACCTAAAAAAATCGAACTTTTTTCTATGCTTTTTAGTGAAAATCGCATAATGCTACAGTCAATGCTTTTGGAATAATAAAATTTTAATTTTTCTTGTTACTTTTGGATTCCCCTGTATATAAACTATGCTTTTTTTGAATTACTTTGATCTCAAGAAATCGAGTGTGTAGCCTAAAACGGATGTTACCATTCGAAAAAGCGAAGCTGAGAAGCTGATACAAATTTTCATATGAAGACGGCCTCCTACACGGCAAAATTCAACTATAGTATTCATAACTAGACGTTATTAAATATCGATCGGCACCAGCCGCACATTTATATGATGATATATTAAAAAATTAGTCGAGGGGGTGGGGTTTCAAACTATACGAATATTTTAAAGATTTTATGACATATTAGAGTTTCGTCTTTTGGATGTAACGTCATCAATAATGAGCTTCACTTGTAAAATTTAAAAACGTGAAATTTTAAAATATTCTGATTTATTAATTAACTTTAATTTTAGATCATACTTGCGAACATACTAATTAATATTCCGTAGTATTGCTAGCCCCGCCTTCTTTTTCGCACCAGTATCTTTTTAGAATATTTTTCTTCTTAATTAATCGTAATTGCATTTGTAGAATATTACTCTAAAAATTTACTGGTGTGAAAATTAGGGCCGAACTAACAACACAACGGAATGCTAACTGATTTTATCCCATTGTCCTATTTAAAGGACAACTGAAAAATAGCATATAGAAATCAGAATTTGCTTGGCGCGAATATTTTGTCAGCCGGAATATATAATGATATATATAAGCTTCTGCTAGTGTGTTATGTGTCTCACCTCCTCCATCTGGAATCTTTGTTTAATCATTACATTAGGGGGCGTGGTTTATCTTCTCTGTGCGGTTGAAAATTCTTTCTAGAGAACTATTATGTAAATAAGAAAGTATTAAACAGATAAAGCAAAACTTTAAACTCGGAAAGCACTTTTCACTATTGAAGAGAAATCTAAAACATATAAGTGCAAATTTCATCATCTTTATTTCAATGTCCTGCGTACAAAGTGGATAAGATTTCTTATACAGAATATATATATATATATATATATATATATATTTCAAATTTTGTTGTATTTAGTTTATTTAGATTTAATTAAATTTGAGCAAAATAAATAAATTGGAATAAAATGGATTAATTAGGATGTTGGAGCATGTTTTAGGTAGACAGTTTTGTAAAATTATGACAGTAATTGAAATAATGAGAATTGTTATTGACATATGTCTTTGAAAATTTCAATAAATAAATATACAAAAATTAAATTTAAAATATTCTTAAGAATAAAAATACTTTTTTTTTTTTTTTCATAATTATATCATTAACAATGAACGTTAATGAAAAATAATAATAATAACAACACACTACAAATATCCCAGTTTTCATAGGAAATAATAATAATAATAATAATAATTAATAAATATATATAGAAATTTTTTCATAAATAACGAAAGCGATACAAATAATAGTAATGTCGGTTGACACATATTTTTAAACAATTAAATAATATTTTGCACATTTAATGGTAAAACTGTAAACTTAAATAAAATACTTTATACCAGAAATACTAATTACTGCACATTTAACTATAAAACGTAAACAAAGGCAGATTATAAACATTCCTTTTACATAATGGGCTAAATTGCGACACGTCCTGTTATGGGATGTGTAGTGTTACGTAGAGTCAGTGATGCCGGATGTTGGGGATTTCTACCTACAGTCGGGTTTTTAAGCTCTGTTTTTGCCTTGAGGGGGATTTTTCTATTAAATAATGAAAATTATAAAATTCTTTTAAAAAGCGTAGAAAGTTTTTAACTTACTTGTAAAAAAGTTGCTTACAATACCTTGTTTCTGATACATTATTTTATTACAGATTGATGCGAAGTGAAACATCTGATAACTCCGAGTTGCGAACATCTGTAATTTACTCCAATGTATTGTTAGTACCGCCCTCTACTTCTCATACTTCTACTACTTTTTTATAAGAGTTGTTTTCTTCCTATTTAATCATAGTTACATACTGGGGAAAATTACTCAAGAAAATTGGCAAGGGAGAAAAAAGTGCATTACTATGATTGCGCCGGCATAAATTATAATACTAGTTGGAAAAATTGCATATTTTTAATATCCTCCCTTTTATTATTATTCGGAAATGAAAAATTTATTATATAACTTTAATAAAAAATATGACATTTATTTAATATTTTGATATAACTAACGTCAAAGTTTTAAAATAAATTGGACAGTAAGGCATTACATGTTAAAATTAAATTTCCTCGAAATGCGAATTGTCAAGTTATTTGTAATTTGTATACACCTACCCCTCAAATAAAATATATTGTGCAGTACAAAATCTTAATCGTAAACATATAATACTGATCTAAAAGTGTATTTTAATTTGTTTTACGTCAGAATGCGTTGTCTTTCGTTTTCGTTTCTGTAAATTAATCTTTTTTTTTTTTTTTCTCTTTGATGTGCTCGTCTCTAGCTCACACCACCCATTTCGTGTAGCCACACCCCCTAAAACGTCAGAGTAAGGTACCATCAAGTCGATATTTGCTGGTTTAACATTGATTATTTATTACTAAATTAAATTTATTAGTAGGTAAGTTTGACGCGAAAACATGTCAAAGTAGATTAGCTGTTTGATTTAATTATTTAATAGAATACAGAGCTAACACTATTAAATTTAAACGATTTATAGAAACATAGGCCATTATATTTACTGTGTTTTCACGAATATACATTCGTATACATGCATTAGGTATTTGTTTTTATTTGTCCGTTTGTTTCAACAATCAATTTATGTCTATATTAATAAGAATGAATCATTTTTTTTCTTTTTATGCTAGAAAATATTAAAATAATAATAATAATATGATTTTATATAATTTCTATTAATAGTTTTTATTCGTAGGGTATTTTGTAGGGTAAAAATATTTTAACGTAGGGAATGTTGGGATTTTTTCTCCAATAAGTAGGGTTAATTTAAATTTTCATCTGACAACACTGGCTGCAAGATGTAGGGAGTAGGGATTTATTCCTACAGTAGGGTTATTTAGCTCTCCTTTTGGTGTAGAGGGGGATTTTTTTAGAATTCTGTTTTGTAGGGATTTTTCTATTTTCTAATGAAAATTATAAAATTCTTTTAAAAAATGCAAAATGTTTTAACTTATCTCTAAAAAAGTTGCTTACAATACCTTGTTTCTGATACATTATTTTATTACAGATTGATGCGAAGTGAAACATCTCATAACTCAGAGTTGCCAACATCTTTAATTTATTCTAGTGTATTATTAGTACCGCCCTCTACTTCTACTACTTTTTTTATAAGAGCTGTTTTCTTCCTATTTAATCTTAGTAACATACTGGGGAAAATTACTCAAGAAAATTAGTAAGGGAGAAAAAATGGCATTATTATGATTGCGCCGGCATAAATTATAATAGTTGGAAATAATAGTTTTTTTTTTTTCGAATTAGGTTAAAATAAACTCTTCGGGACGAGATCTCAATTTAACTTTTCAAAAAAAAAATAGTTTCATCCGAATGCGTTTTCACTTATAATACTATTAAGAATTAATTAAAAGTACTGGGTGAAACAAAAGCCACAGAAAAAGAACAAAAAAATCGTTATTTAAAATATAGGGGAGCGTGGGGCTAGTTGTTACAGGGGTAAGAAGTAACACGCAATTTACGAAATAGTTTGTAAAATTTGTGATTAAATATTTTTATAAACATTATACTTATAACGCGCTTTATAATGCAAGCACAATCGGTTTTCCACAAAAATGGTTAATGAGAGGTTCTGTATTCGTGCTTCATTTTAGCTAGTTAGTTGGAAAAAAAAAAAAAAAGTTTCATAAATTTTGATTAAAGGTATGTTAATTTACACTTTAATGAAATGTTTATAGCTATTTATTTAGTCTGTGTGTTGAGTTATAAAATGCATGTTTGATTTTTTGTATAAATCGTTATATATTTTTATAAATAAACAAAATGTCCAAAATCATACGATGATGCAAGTTGAAACAAAAATTTGGGGCTAGTTATAACATGTTAGAGAAGTGGCTTGTGGAGATGCCTACAGCAAGAGCTCGAAGTCTCCGCCCATTTTTAGGGAACTTTCAGAAAGGAAAAATTTTTGGTTTCTTTGCCAATACTATATTTATACAGAAATATTTTCTGTGTTTTTATATTATAGTGCCGTACCACGAATTAGAATCACGATTTAATCACGAATTAGAGAATATTGCATAAAAATAATGGTAGAAAAAAGCAGAAACTTCTCATCAATGAGAATGTCTTGAAAAAAGGGCGGAGAATTCGAGCACTGCTAAACGCTCTCTGTGGCATAAAAGATTCATATAATGCTTAATTTGCAAAATGTATGCACACATTAAATGCATGAGAGGGAATAAAATATCATTTTCTTGAATTAATTTAATTTTTGACTAAGATTGACTTCTATGTTGATTTTATGTTTAATTTTCTCTTTAATTTACCATTTTCCATTTGATATAGTTCATTGTTACTATACAAAGAAGGTTATAATTTAATATTAGTTATTAATTGTATTTTTTATTAAATTAACAAATGTTTGATAACAAAAACATTTTGAAATATTGTCGTTTTTATTGTTAGGGTTCCCTTTGTATCCGTTACAATTTGCCCCACGGGTGTTACAATTTGCCCCAAATCCGGGGCAAATTGTAACAGCCAAATAATTTTCAAAAAAATATTTTTTGTGCTAAAATTAGCAAACTTAGCCAATTTTTTTTTATGATTCTGATAGATGAATATGCATGCTATGGAAAACAGCAATTATAAACAGGAAAACGTAAATACATTTCAAAATATACTTAATTTTCCAAACACTGTTACAACCTGCCCCATGCTCCCCTACTGACTGTACCTCTATACGGTTTTCAGTGAAACATACAGCAAAGTATGAGATTCTTTTTTACAATTGTAAGAAAAAATATTAGTTACATTTTCACTAACATATGAACTTTGTATTCGCAGAATCTTCCCATATTTCAAACAGATTCGTCTGACCAATTTACGCCATACTTCAAAAACTAAAGCTTTTTTATGAGAATTTCTAATGTGTAACATCTGACGATCTTTCTGATGAATGACGGCCATTACATTAAGCATTTATAGACCTAGTTATGTTGTTGAATGTACTGCGTCACTGTAAAAAAAAGTAAATTTAGAATTATAGCGCCACCTTATGAAGGAAATTTAAACTTATTTTCTAACAAATATTTTCTTACCTAAAAAAATCGAACTTTTTTCTATGCTTTTTAGTGAAAATCGCATAATGCTACAGTCAATGCTTTTGGAATAATAAAATTTTAATTTTTCTTGTTAATTTTGGATCCCCCTGTATATAAACTATGCTTTTTCTGAATTACTTTGATCTCAAGAAATCGAGTATGAAGCCTAAAACGGATGTTACTATTCGAAAAAGAGAAGCTGAGAGGCTGATACAAATTTTCATATGAAGACGGCCGCCTACACGGCAAAATTCAACTATAGTATTTATAACTAGACGTTATTAAATATCGATCGGCACCAGCCGCTCATTTATATGATGATTTATTAAAAAATTAGTCGAGGGGGTGGGGTTTCAAACTATACGAATATTTCAAAGATTTTATGACATATTAGAGTTTCGTCTTTTGGATGTAACGTCATCAATAATGAGCTTCACTTGTAAAATTTAAAAACATGAAAGTTTAAAATATTCTGATTTATTAATTAACTTTAATTTTAGGTCATACTTGCGAACATACTAATTAATATTCCGTAGTATTGCTAGCCCCGCCTTCTTTTTTGCACCGGTATCTTTTTAGAATATTTTTCTTCTTAATTAATCGTAATTGCATTTGTAGAATATTACTTTAAAAATTTACTGGTGTGAAAATTAGGGCCAAACTAACAACACTACGGAATATTAACTGATTTTATCCCATTGTCCTATTTAAAGGACAACTGAAAAATAGCATATAGAAATCAGAATTTGTAAGGGGTAATCAGGGTATAAGTCAACGAAATCCCCTTTTCCTAATCGATTCTTCTGCTTTGTTTTTAGTTAGTTTAACTTTATTTTTCGTCTCCTGAAAAATCAAGAATATGGACTTAAATCCTTTATACTTATCAGTACAGATATAATGTTATATATAAGCTTCTGCTAGCGTGTTATGTGTCTCACCTCCTCCTCCTCCATCTGGAATCTTTGTTTAATCATTACATTAGGGGGCGTGGTTTATCTTCTCTGTGCGGTTGAAAATTCTTTCTGGAGAACTATTATGTAAATAAGAAAGTATTATACAGATAAAGCAAAACTTTAAACTCGGAAAGCATTTTTCACTATTGAAGAGAACTCTAAAACATATAATTGCAAATTTCATCATCTTTATTTCAATGTCCTGCGTACAAAACGGATAAGATTTCTTATACAGAATATATATATATATTCCAGAGCTGCCAACCTAATCCGGCAAATTGTTAGTACCGCCCCTTTTTCTGCACCACTTAATTTTTAGATTATTTGCTTTCTCCATTCATCGTAAATATATTTGAAAAAAAATTACTTTAAAAATTAAGTGGTGGAGGAAAAGGGACGGTGCTAACAATTTGCCGGATTTGGTTGGCAGCTCTGATATATATTTTTTTTTCAAATTTTGTTGTATTTAGTTTATTTAGGTTTAATTAAATTTGTGCAAAATAAATAAATTGGAATAAAATGGGTTAATTAGGATGTTGGAGCATGTTTTAGGTAGACAGTTTTATAAAATTATGACAGTAATTGAAATAATGAGAATTGTTATTGACATATGTCTTTGTAAAGTTCAATAAATAAATAAATACACAAAAAGTAAATTTAAAATAATCTTAAGAATAAATTTTTTTTTTTTTTTTCATAATTATATCATTAACAATGAACATTAATTAAAAATAATAATAATAACAACACACTACAAATATCCCAGTTTTCATAGGAAATAATAATAATAATTAATAAATATATATAGAAATTTTTTTATAAATAACGAAAGCGATACAAATAATAATAATGTCGGTTCACACATATTTTTAAAAAATTAAATAATATTTTGCACATTTAATGGTTAAACACTAAACTTAAATAAAATACTTTATACCAGAACAGGGATGGAACACGGGCGCAGAATTCATACCACTATCGATGTAAGAAAATTTTCTACTTCTTAAATCAACGATATTATAAGTAGAGAAATTTCTTAAACGGATTCCGGTATGAATTCTGCGCCCGTGTTCTATCCCTGCCAGAAATACTAAGTACTGTACATTAGAGTTTCATCCTAGTATCTGGTGTCCCGGCAAAACTGCTGATGTTGCGCCTAACTAACCGACTTACAATTTTGTAATTTTGCTCGCCTCCATTCTCCTTGTACAACCCTATCAGTGCTTCTCTCTGATTAGTTTAGTAGCAGTGTTAGAAATAAGAATTTTGAAACTAGGCGTCAAAATCAACTTGTAAATAATTTAGGTATGCAAGATTATATGAAAAATATTTATGTAATGAATGTAATTACATTGACAATATTAAACGCACATATTTAAAATCACAAATTCATTCTTCACCCAGAAGATACATCATTCCACCACAATTTAATAGCATTTTCTGGGCAGAAATCTTCAAATTTAGGGCTGTTGAATTTAATCATTAACAAATTGTCAATTACTTTCATAGAGAAATGATTTCTTAAATCAGTTTTTATTAGTTAAGTTCAAATTAGGATTTTATTAGGTTAGGTGAAATAGACTTGTTTGCTGTCTGATGGGATTGGGAAAATTATTAGATATGAGGAAAATATCCAGGCGTCAATATGGCACCTGTGATTGAAATTCTAGACGTCAAAATGAAAAAACTGGTTGCAAAATAAGACTAACGACCGCTTATTTCTAAACCTGTTTAGCAGATATTTCTGCTGTTTCGAAAAGTGCCACCAATTAAACAAACATTGCCAGGTGAGGTAATGTAACGGTTAAAAAATAAATAAAGCATTTTGCTGCCTTGTTTCTTCAAATTCAACAGTGTGATTGGGTTACGATGCTGTTAACATCAATTGTTGTCATATTTCTGAACTCTTGAATAAGAAAACAATGATTGTTTTGAAATATGAATGAGTGTGCTTATAGTTAAAAATATGTGTACCAGTATAAAAATATACCTGTAATTTATTAAAATGTATATTTGTGTTATATGGTTACAGCAATTAATTCTGCTTTTAAAAACTGTTTTCTTTCTCAACAGTTCAAATTATTAAAATAAATATGGCTATCATGACAGGTAAGTTGTGCGGCATTTTTTCACTGAATCAACAAGTCACCAAAAGGCACCTGTAACCGAGATTTTAACCCAGCGCAGTATATAAGTTAATAAATCTGTATTACATATTTACACTTTGTAATTTTTCCCTAAAAATAATTAAACAAGAAACAACATGAGTATTTCCTATTTCCGAATTAAATTCTTACTTCTATTTAAGGTATATCAAAATATGAAGGGTTATGCTATTTACTTAATTGTATGTATGTAATAAAGAAAAAGGATTAAGAAATATATTGTATTTTTAATAAGAATAAAAATAAAATATCTTCAAATAAGTTTTTTCTACAGATAAATTTAACAAGATGAGTATTAATATGTTGATTTTTTACTTACTTACCACCTGAAATTTCTTTCCAGCAACCCAAGTATATTATATATATACGTAGATTATATGAAGTAAAGTGCTATTTTTTTATTACAAAATTTTAATTCATATGAAGACCCCAAAAATACTCTTACTACTTTGTAAATATTGTGATATTATTAATACTTTGGCATAATACTCATGTATTCGTCATTCGTCTTATTTTAACTTACATTTTTTTTCAGTTTTTTTTTTTTTTTTTAGATATTACTGAAATTTGGTATTTTTTTTCATTATATCGAATTCATGCCAATACCAAAAATTCATTATAAATAATGTCCAGAAGAACTCATAAATATGAAATTAAGATACCTGCAATATTAAAACAGAATTTTGTAATTTATTAAATATACATACAATACTAAATAAAAAAATTTCAACATTTATATTAATAACAAATCAAAACTTAGAAGAGGGCTAATTAGAAGCATAGTAGTTATATTTTTGGGAAGATACAATTGCTTTCAACATTTCATAATCATTTGATAGTTTATCATAAAATTCGACACAGCCGTAATTCATATTTGTTTTGACACATAATATAGCCTTCAATGTTGATATATTAAGGGAGTTTTTTTCGGAAGTCCAAAAACTGTTCATTGCGGAGAACACTCGTTCAGTAGGCGCGTTTGTCCCTGGTAAGCAAAGAATGAACTCTATTATCTTAAAACAATTCTCCATAGAAATATTGTGATTTTTATAGTACGAAAAAACGTCCATCCAGCGAACATCAACTCTATCATATTTTGCATTCCATGATGAGACTTTTTCTGTACAGAACTTTCTTAAATAGGTAAATTCTTCATATAACACATTTTCATCAATGGTTATTCCATGCTCAGAAATATTGGCAACAGAAGATTCTATTTCATTCCATGTAGGCACATCTTTTAAATTTATCCACGCAAAAAGAATAAAATCTTCAAACGGTTTTATCCATTTCTGTAAGTAATCGACACAGTTAATGTAAAAACTCATAATGTGTTCTTTAATATTATCTTTGTCGCTTAAACTATTTAATGCATTTTTTATTTCTTTTGGTATGAATTTATCTGTAGCTCTGTCTTTGTATTTATTAGTTATTTCAAACATTACATTTGCTACATCCGTAACGGTTTCATACTGCCCTTCAACTTTAGTTACAGCATCATGAAAAATTTGTGCTTGAATTTGAAGAAAGTTTAGCCATAATAAGGCCGACTCAGATTCAAAAGATCTACGTAATACTATTGGGCATTTTTGGTATGAGAGAAAATAAGCTTTTAATGGCTCGAACTTTTCTGTAAATTTGGTTATGGCTGGAAGAAATGAGAGCCATCTAGTTTTACAATAACCTAAAACTTTATGATATTCAGTTGACACATAGTTTGAAAAATCTTTTAGAGCTTCAACGCGAACAGTATATACCTGAAAATGAGAAAATATGTTTATCAATATACACTCAATATCAATAGGTAAATTATCTGAAGCCATCTGCAAAGTGTTGTTTAAAATATGGGCTGCACATCCAATTCCTAGAATCCTACGTTTCAGATCTACTTGCAATTTACTGTAGACATTATTAGTTCCATTTCGAAGAGGTCCACCAAAATTAGCATTGGTATTATCAGCACAAAATGCTGCCATTTTGGATTCTAAATTAAGATCTTTAAGAACATTTAATAGATAGTTTGAAATCAAATCTGATGTTTCATCTGGCAGGTCTTTCAACTCTAAAAGTTTCACACAAATCCCTTTTTGCATATTGAAATATCTCACTAAAATAGGAACAACTTTTTATATGTTCATGACTGGAAGTATCACAATAGAATGATGCAAAAGATGTTTCTTCTAGCTCACTCAATAATTCTCTACGATCAAATTTTGCGAAAACATTTTCGATAATTGCTTCTGTTTTACTTCTTGCACATGAAAATAACTTATCATAATTTTTTTTTTAAATATTAGAAGTGCAATTCATTGATCTAAAGCTAAAGTTATGTTTTACATTGTGAAAAGCAAAACTTCCTTCAGCAAGTGCTGCTTTTCTTGCTTTTTTCTGCCTTTCCTCTCCGATATTTAAAAAAGAATTTAATTTTCCCTTTTCAGTTCTTTCGACGGTTTTATATCGCCTTTTATGACGTGCTGATTTCATATGCGATTTTATATGTGAATCTCCACCGCTTCCGATTGAAAATTCACAATTGCAAATAGTACAAAACACATTATGGTCGTCAGTAGATTTTTTAAGAAAAGGATACTTTTCTTGCAATCTGTCTGTGAATGAACATTTTCTTTTCGACATCGCGATATCTAAATACTTACTAAACATTCATTCATTGGCACGGAAATCCGTGTTCATTGGCTGCAAACGTAAACAGAAACACAATGCAAACCGCGTTTTTGCCAAATCACATACGAGTTTAGTTGTTTCTCTCTTCTCTCTGCGGTTATATGTGTTTAGTTGTTTTATTCTGATATTTTTCCCTAAAACCAATTATTTTTTAAAATTTTTAAACCACCACGATTTTCGAGGACAAATAAATACAAATATTGAAATTTGGGGACTTTTCGTGTCCTCGAATAAATAATTTTTTTGGGGGGACAAAAAGTGAAATAACTGAAAATTCGGGGACAGTCCTCGAATTTCGAGGACATATGGTCACCCTAGTGTACAGTCGAGGAAAAAAAAGACGCAACACCCGCTGTCATTTCGTTATTAATTGACTCAGGAACATGTAATAGACATCATTCAACAGGAAATTAAAAGTACTTTCTGAATATGTCGTCCAATTTTGAATTAGGGGACATCTACATATTGAAATGAGCGCCAAGTATTTCAATAGCAACACCAAATTTTGACTTCATTTTCGAATTTCTGAGAGTCTGGCAGTGCGGAAAAGTATACTGTTTGTATACTTTATATTTAGTATTTATATAGTTATAAGCAAAAACGTGTTAGGGGGTTATCTATAAATGTAGAAAAATAAAATTAAGATCCTATAAGAAATAGACAAGATTTTAATGTTTCACACCGGAAATTTTTCAGGAGAAAAATAATTATAAAAATTAATAAAACTTTGCCCTTTTTTTTTTTCAGTTCCTTAATTATCCTGAATTCAATTTTTTAGATTTATGTATACTTCAGTATTTATTTTAGAGAATTTTAGGCCTATTTAACATTACACTTGCGATTAGTCCATACAGTACTCTTTGAGAAAAATGCAATATTTTTCAAGTAAAAGTGTTTATTATTTTTTCACTCGTCACTAATAAAGCTTAAATTTCTTTCGTAGGTGTAACCAGTGTTGCCAGATTTGGGGACTTTTTTATTCAACTCACACCAATAATTTTCAGAAGTGATATTTGTTATATATAATAAACGTTTATCTTTCGAAGTGCTTAGGCAACCGTTACAATTAAAATTTAGCGGCGGGGGTTGAATAAAAGAGTCCCCAAATCTGGCAACATTGGGTGTAACGTAATACGAAATGAAATAATATGTATATATATATATATATATATATATATACCACAACGCATAAACTAAATCTTTTCGGATAAATTATTGTAAGGGTTCATGAAGTAAATATTAAACAATTTTAATCGCACTTACCAGTTTTGGGTCAGTTGAACTCTTTGGAGCTGTACGATTCCTTTTATAATTTCTATGAAAATATAATTTTTTAATTAACCCTTTTGCGACTGCTGACGTAGATTCACGCCATTTGAAAATCTGCAACTCTGTCAGTGGGCGTTTCTTTCGTAATTTGTGTGTTACATATTTCTTAAGTGTGTACCCAGTGTTCATATTTTTGCAATAAAATATACTATGGATAGAAATATATTGATTAGAAAGAATATAATTATAATGTATATCCATTTGTAATATAATTTTGAATACAGAAAATTTATTCTGAAATATTTTATTTTGAGAGTATAACGCCCGTACGCGGGTCTTGCTGTCAAAAAGACAAAATCCTGCAGTTGCAAAAAGTGTTAAAATATATTTATAGAAGTTAAAGTATGTTTTTAAAAATGTATAAAGTCAAAATATATTAATAAAATTTTAAAGTCTAAAATGTCCTTAAAATAATAATCCTCCCACTACAAAATAAATAAATAAGTAAATAAATAAAATAAAATAAAGCAATATATGAAGCAAATGATTAAGCCTTTTTTAACTATGATGGTAGTTAAGAAACGATTTTACAAGTCTGTCTTGCATTTCATTGCCATTCTTGTTTTTTATTTGACAATTTCACATTAAACCTATTTTTCTATTTAAAACAGTAAACCCCGCCTATTTAGTAAACTTTTTTTCTTCTAGTGTTTGTTTAAAGGATTCAAAATTTATCACCAATTAATCGATGAAGTAAATACCACTTGTGCATATTTTTGTCAACATGAAATAAGGGGTTTAACACGAATACTCAATGTCACATTTACTTTTCTTTTCTTTATTGTTTTGTTTTGAAGAACGATGAATGCGGGGCTTGTCTTTTTTAGAAAACAGGAATTCTTGATACTATCACTGGCTAAAAATCATCATTTTTGTTTAATTTATTTTCGTTTGACGTCGTTGTTACATAATTTGACCCGTGAATAAAAAATAAAAATATATTGTTTAATTTTCTTTGCTATTTTTTAAGATTTGATTCGTTATCTCATGCAGAACTTTATAAGAGACGGCCCCCTAAACCACTCCAAAAGAAAGATTTATTTATATCTCGAAAACTAATAACTGGAATGATCTGCAAATTTGCACACCCATATTATTCAGCATTAGGATTCATTTTATGTAAAAATTAATATAGGTCATAATTCATAATTTTTATGAATATGAATTTATTAATATTTTTCAGAATTAAAAATATTTTTCAGAATCAAAAGTAATGATGGATTATGTTTGGGTTTCTTCACTGTATCTCGTAAAAAAAAAAAAAAATATATCGATCAAGTTATTTTTTGGGAAGATATTAATAAAAGTTTGAAATTTGAATTTAACATTAGCACCTTCAAACTTTGAACGCTTATAACTCTGTGAAAAAATAAGTAAAATATACAACCAATATACTTTTTCGCATTGTCGCGATCCCAGGAATTCAAATATAAAATAACAATTGGGTGTTACTATTGAAAAAAAATCAAAGTTGGTGCGTGTTTTAATATGTAGACGACCCCCTATTCAAAATTTCAGTTCATTTTCTGAAACTACTCACAATTCCCCGTCGAATGATACCTATTACATTTTTCTACATCGATTAGCAACGAAGTTACGTTGAGTGTTGCGTTTTTTTTTTTTTTTTTTTTTCCTCGACTGTACATTTCGTTTACATATTGAGCTAAATTGCGACGCGACCCGTTATGGGATATGTAGTTCTACCTACAGTCGGCTTTTTAAGCTCTGTTTTTGTCGTAGGGGAGGATTTCTTTAAATTCGGTTTAGTAGGGATTTTTCTATTATATAATGAAAAATATAAAATTCTTTTAAAAAACGTAGAAAGTTTTTAACTTATTTGTAAAAAAAATGCTTACGATACCTTGTTTCTGATATATTATTTTATTTGATGCGAAGTGAAACATCTCATAACATCTCATTGATGCGAAGTGAAACATCTCATAACTCCGAGTTGCCAACATCTGTAATTTACTCCAGTGTATTATTAGTACCGCCCTCTACTTCTCATACTTCTACTACTTTTTTATAAGAGTTGTTTTCTTCCTATTTAATCTTAGTTACATACTGGGGAAAATTACTCAAGAAAATTAGCAAGGGTGAAAAAAGTGCATTACTATGATTGCGCCGGCATAAATTATAATACTAGTTGGAAAAATTGCATATTTTTAATATCCTCCCTTTTATTATTATTCCGAAATGAAAAATTTATTATATAACTTTAATAAAAAATATGACATTTATTTAATATTTTGATATAATTAACGTCAAACTTTTAAAATAAATTGGACAATAAGGCATTACATGTTAAAATTAAATTTCCTCGAAATGCCAATTGTCAAGTTATTTGTAATTTGTATACACCTACCCCTCAAATAAAATATATTGTGCAGTACAAAATCTTAATCGTAAACATATTATACTGATCTAAAAGTGTATTTTAATTTGTTTTACGTCAGAATGCGTTGTCTTTCGTTTTCATTTCTGTAAATTAATCTTTTTTTTTTCTCTCTTTGATGTGCTCGTCTCTAGCTCACACCACCCATTTCGTGTAGCCACACCCCCTAAGGCGTCAGAGTAAGGTACCTATCAAGTCGATATTTGCTGGTTTAACATTGATTATTTATTACTAAATTAAATTTATTAGGTAAGTTTAACGCGAAAACATGTCAAAGTAGATTAGCTGTTTGATTTAATTATTTAATAGAATAAAGAGCTAACACTATTAAATTTAAACGATTTATAGAAACATAGTCCATTATATTTACTGTGTTTTCACGAATATAAATTCGCATACTTGCCGACATACTAATTAGTATTCCGTAAAACTGTTAGTCCCGCCTCTTTTTTCACACCAGTATATTTTTAAAATAATATTCCTCAAATGCAATTACGATTAAATAAGAAGAAAAATATTCTAAAATGATACTGGTGTGAAAAAGAAAACGGGGCTGGCAATTTTACGGAATACTAATTACAGAGCTGCCAACCTAATCCGGCAAATTGTTAACGCCTATTGAAAAACACCCCTTTTTCTACACCACTTAATTTTTAGAGTATTTGTTTTCTTCATTCATCGTAAATATATTTGAAGAGAATTACTCTAAAAATTAAGTGGTGTAGAAAAAGGGGCGGTACTAACAATTTGCCGGATTTGGTTGGCAGCTCTGTAATTAGTATGTTGCCAAGTATGCATTCGTATACATGCATTAGGTATTTGTTTTTATTTGTCCGTTTGTTTCAACAATCAATTTATGTGTACATTAATAAAAATGAATCATTTTTTTTCTTTTAATGCTAGAAAATATTAAAATAATAATAATAATAGGATTTTATGTAATTTCTATTAATAGTTTTTAATCGTAGGGTGTTTTGTAGGGTAAAAATATTTTAACGTAGGGAATGTTGGGATTTTTTCTCCATTAAGTAGGGTTAATTTAAATTTTAATCTGGCAACAGTCGTATTAACAGTACTGGCGAGTCGTATTAATCCTGGACGATAGGAATTTTTTTTTTTTTTTTTTTTTTTTTAACACACTTGACATTGTGAGTTTTTTTGCTTTTCTTCCCATGCTATTCCTATGGGGTTTTTAGCTTTTTCTCCCCCTCTTTTTCTACATTCTAAAGTGGCTTCTGCAAGATGTAGGGAGTAGGGATTTATTCCTACAGTAGGGTTATTTAGCTCTGCTTTTGGTGTAGAGGGGGATTTTTTTAGAATTCTGTTTTGTAGGGATTTTTCTATTTTCTAATGAAAATTCTAACATTCTTTAAAAAACAAACAAAATGTTTTAACTTATCTCTAAAAAAGTTGCTTTCAATACCTTGTTTCTGATACATTATTTTATTACAGATTGATGCGAAGTGAAACATCTCATAACTCAGATTTGCCAACATCTATAATTTATTCCAGTGTATTATTAGTACCGCCCTCTACTTCTACTACTTTTTTAATAAGAGCTGTTTTCTTCCTATTTAATCTTAGTAACATACTGGGCAAAATTACTCAAGAAAATTAGTAAGGGAGAAAAAATGGCATTATTATGATTGCGCCGGCATAAATTATAATAGTTGGAAATAATAGTTTTTTTTTTTCGAATTAAGTTAGCATAAACTCTTCGGGACGAGATCTCAATTTAACTTTTGAAAAAAAATAGTTTCATCCTAATGCGTTTTCACTTATAATACTATTAAGAATTAATTAAAAGTACTGGGTAATACAAAAGCCACAGAAAAAGAACAAAAAAATCGTTATTTAAAATATAGGGGAGCGTGGGGCTAGTTGTTACAGGGGTAAGAAGTAACACGCAATTTACGATATAGTTTGTAAAATTTGTCATTAAATATTTTTATAAACATTATTCTTATAACGCGATTTATAATGCAAGCACAATCGGTTTTCCACAAAAATGGTTAATGAGAGGTTTTGTATACGTGCTTCATTTTAACTAGTTAGTTGAAAAAAAAAAAAAAAAAGGTTTCATAAATTTTGATTAAAGGTATGTTAATTTACACTTTAATGAAATGTTTATAGCTATTTATTTAGTCTGTGTGTTGAGTTATAAAATGCATGTTTGATTTTTTGTATAAATCGTTATATATTTTTATAAATAAACAAAAGGTCCAAATCATAGGATGGGGAAGTTGAAACAAAAATTTGGGGCTAGTTATAACATGTTAGAGAAGTGGCTTGTGGAGATGCCTACAGCCAGAGCTCGAAGTCTCCGCCCATTTTTAGGGAACTTTCAGAAAGGAAAAAATTTTGGTTTCTTTGCCAATACTATATTTATACAGAAATATTTTCTGTATTTTTATATTATAGTGCCGTGATTATTTAACCACGAATTAGAATCACGAATTAGAGAATATTGCATAAAAATAATGGTAGAAAAAAGCAGAAACTTCTCATCAATGAGAGTGTCATGAAAAAAGGGCGGAGAATTCGAGCACTGCTAAACGCTCTCTGTGGCATAAAAGATTCATATAATGCTTAATTTGCAAAATGTGTGCACACATTAAATGCATGAGAGGGAATAAAATATCATTTTCTTGAATTAATTTAATTTTTGACTAAGATTGACTTCTATGTTGATTTTACGTTTAATTTTCTCGTTAATTTACCATAATCCATTTGATATAGCTCATTGTTACTATACAAAGAAGGTTATAATTTAATATTAGTTATTAATTGTATTTTTTATTAAATTAATAAATGATTGATAACAAAAAACATTTTGAAATATTGTCGTTTTTATTGTTAGGGTCCAATCTGTATCCGTTACCATTTGCCCTGCCAGGCAAATAAATTTGAAAAAATATTTTTTGTGCTAAAATTAGCAGAATTAGCGAAATTTTTTTTTATGAGTATGATAGATGAATATGTATGCTATGGAAAACAGCAATTATAAACAGGAAAACATAAATACATTTCAAAATATACATAATTTTCAAAAAACTGTAACAACCTACCCCACGCTCCCCTATTGACTGTAGCTCTGTGCATTTTTTACTGAAACATACAGCAAAATACAGGATTCTTTTTTACAATTGTAAGAAAAAATATTTGTTACATTTTCACCAACATATGAACGTTGTATTCGCAGAATGCTCCCACATTTCAAACAGATTCGTCTGATCAAATAACGTCATATTTCAAAAACTGAAGCTTTTTTATAAGAATTTCTAATGTGTAATATCTGATGATCTTTCTAATGAATGTCGGCCAGTATATTAAGCATTTATAGAACTAGTTATGTTGTTGAATGTACTGCGTCACTGTAAAAAAGTAAATTTAGAATTATAGCGCCAACTTATGAAGGAAATTTAAACTTATTTTCTAACAAATATTTTCTTACCGAAAAAAATCCTATGTTTTTCTGTACTTTTTAGTGAAAACCGCATAATGCTACAGACAGTGCTTTTGGAATAATACATTTTTATTTTTCTTGTTACTTTTGGATCAGCCAGTATACAAACCAGGCTTTTTCTGATTTACTTTGATCTCAAGAACTCGAGTACGAAGTCTAAAACGGATGTTACCATTCGAAAAAGCGAAGTTGAGAAGCTGATACAAACTTTCATATGAAGACGGCCGCCTAGACGTCAAAATTAAACTATAGTATTTATGACAAGACGTTATTAAATATCGATCGGCACCAGCCGCACATTTATATGAGGATTTATTGAAAAATTAGTCGAGGGGGTGGGGTTTCAAACTATACGAATATTTTAAAATGTTATGACATATTAGAGTTTCGTCTTTTGGATGTAACGTCATCAACAATGAGCTTCACTTGTAAAATTTAAAAACATGAAATTTTAAAATATTCTGATTTTCATTGAAACAAAATATTAATTAACTTTAATTTTAGGTCATATTTGCTAACATACTAATTAATATTCCGTAGTATTGCTAGCCCCGCCTTCTTTTTCATACCGGTATCTTTTCAGAATATTTTTCTTCTTATTTAATCGTAATTGCATTTGTAGAATATTACCCCAAAATTTACTGATGTGAGAAATAGGGCCGGACTAACACTACGGAACTACGGAATATTCATTTTATCCCATTGTCCTATTTAAAGGACAACTGAAAAATGGTATACAGAAATCAGAATTTGCTTGGTGCGAATATCTTTTCAGCTGGAATATATCTGAACTGATAAGTATAAAGGATTTAAGTCCAAAAATGTCGATTTTGAGTTAAGTACATAGTGAGGCTCCGAGAAAAATTCTCAATCGATTGGTATAAAAGATTAAAGTCTATGTCATTTAGTCTTTGAGCAAATCCGTTGGTTAAAAAAAAGTTCAAATCAGAAATTTACCATTTATATATGGTATAAAATATTTAATTCAATTTTTTCGCGTTATTAAACGAAGGTTGACAACCACTGAATGGTATAAAGGGTATAAGTCAACGAAATCCCCTTTTCCTAATCGATTCTTCTGCTTTGTTTTTAGTTAGTTTAACTTTATTTTTCGTCTCCTGAAAAATCAAGAATATGGACTTAAATCCTTTATACTTATCAGTACAGATATAATGTTATATATAAGCTTCTGCTAGCGTGTTATGTGTCTCACCTCCTCTTCCTCCATCTGGAATCTTTGTTTAATCATTACATTAGAGGGCGTGGTTTATCTTCTCTTTGCGGTTGAAAGTTCTTTCTGGAGAACTATCATGTAAATAAGAAAGTATTATACAGATAAAGCAAAACTTTATACTCGGGAAGCATTTTTCACTATTCAAGAGAACACTAAAACATATAAGTGCAAATTTCATCCTCTTTATTTCAATGTCCTGCGTACAAAGTGGATAAGATTTCTTATACAGAATATATATATATATATTTTTTTTTTCAAATTTTGTTGTATTTAGTTTATTTAGGTTTAATTAAATTTGAGCAAAATAAAAAAATTGGAATAAAATGGGTTAATTAGGATGTTGGAGCATGTTTTAGGTAGACAGTTTTATAAAATTACGACAGTAATTGAAATAATGAGAATTGTTATTGACATATGTCTTTGAAAAGTTCAATAAATAAATAAATACACAAAAAGTAAATTTAAAATAATCATAAGAATAAAAAGAATTTTTTTTTCATAATTATATCATTAACAATGAACATTAATTAAAAAAAAAAATAACAATAACAACACATTACAAATATCCCAGTTTTCATTGGAAATAATAATAAAAATAATAATTAATCTGTATATATATATAAATTACGTGTCACGATGTTTGTCCGGGGTAAACTCCTAAACTAAGGAACCGATTTTAATGAAATTTTGCACACTGTGTGCAGTTTGGTCTAACTTGAGAGATAGGATAGTTTTTATCTCAATTTATTGTCACAATATTGTTTTATTGCAATTATTTGTTAATTATAGACCTTTATTAAAGTTGCTCCAAAATATCTGTGAGTTCCATTAATTTAATTGTTGCCAAAAAAAAAAAAAAAAATACGAGTTCATTTTCTTTCGACATAAAAATAAATACATTTAATCAAACGTGAACGTTAAAAAATTATAAAAAGTTAAATTATGCATCTCACGAAAATTGACGTCATAATCAATTTAAAGATTTTATACACATTGATAAAGTGCTAATGTAGTTCTATCATAGGTATAAGTAATATATATAGATCTCTCATCCCCATGTTATCGTACAAAGATTTTTGATGCCGAAAAAAAAAAAATAAATAAAAGCTTTGGAAACAGCCATTAAGTAGTATTAAAAAAAAAAAAAAAAAAAAAAGAAAGAAAGAAATATGAATTTGAAACTGTATCTGGAGTCTTCCATTCCCCTTTAGCAAATAAATTATTCATAAATTTTATTTGCTAAAATATTAGTATGTATTCTCGTGTCTATTCACTCGGGGAAAGACGGCCATATTTTGGTAAAAACGTCGTCTTTTCCCAAATGAAAAGGAATAACTTTTTTCTCCCCAATAATCACTCTATTCTATATATGCTATATACTATATCTATGAGTTCTATACGCAAGCGAAGTGTGACTCACTGACCGTCTGTGCAGCCAAGAAAAAGATTTCCTATGTTAATTGCCCACTGGAATTTTTGTAAGAAATTATTAAAAATCGAGGAAATTTATTTCCCGATTTTAATCCTTATATTTGGGTATAGATATGTATTAGTTATCGCGGGTGTTAGATTGAATTATTTTGCTGTCAAATTGACAAAATTTTAATTTTAAATTTCAAAACTCTGTCGCCCTTGGCTTTTATTATTATTATTATAATTATTATTTGGCGATCAAAAGCGTAACACAAAAATATACATGCCAGATGTATGCATTGTACGAAATGTAATATGTATTATTCATTGTACGTATGTATGACATGTAATATGTATTGTACGAAATATTGTTTCATGTTATTCATTACTCTTTTAATATAAGTTGTTAAAATAACCATGATTTTTGAAAGGAATTAAATATTTTCGCCAGATAATTTGGCGATATTCTTTTTTTTTCGCCAAGGATGACAGAAATGAAATCTATTCCGCTGCAAAATATTAGTATCTTACATCAGATATTTTATTTAGACATTTGAAAACAAATTTGACTTCAAACTATGATAGAATATTTAGAATATTTATCATTTTCCTTTTAATTAGTATATTATTAGTATATTAAAATTTAAAAGCATGGTACATAAAAAGTTTTTTTTTTTTTTTTTAATCTTATAATTATTCTTATCTTAATCCTCAATGTTTCCCATCTTTATTAACTTGAATTTACTATTAAAATTTTAACATACTCAAAAACTTCTCACCACTTCGTTAAAATACACTAAACTTTTCCAAAATCTTTTTCTATTTAAAATGATACATGTATTTACTTTAAATGTTCAATATTTCATAAGATTTCCAATTTTAAAGTTTTAAAATATTTATCAAATTTACTTATTTTTCTGGTTTAGCCTTATTGTTTTCCTTTTTATAACTACAGCTGTTGCCCTCTTTAAAATATTTAAAATGATGAGGTCATTTTATAATAAAATTATCCATTATAGCATATACAGGGATGGAACACGGGCGCAGAATTCATACCACTACCAATGTAAGAAAATTTTCGACTTCTTAAATCAACGATATTACAGGTAGGAAAATTTCTTAAACAGATTCCGGTATGAATTATGCGCCCGTGTTCCATCCCTGCATATATTATATTTCACTCCTCCATAAAAATTGATTTTAAAATCGTCTGTTTCTTTTATACTTTTATTTTAATAGAATTTAATTTATATATTAGTCATTTTAGCAATTTTATCCAAAGTAGCATTAGAAATAATATATATCACTTCTCCATTAAAATTTATAGGACCCTAAAATAAAATTAATTTGTGCTTAATATCAACAATACGAAAATTTTTTACAATCGCTTCCAAATTTTGACCTAAGTTTCAAATCTCAACCCTGTGGGTTTTTACATCGGCTACAACGTTTTCGTCTTTGTTCGTAAATAATAATTTGACTGTACTAAATAGTTTACAGCCGTATAATTCAACGTATAAATTAGTCACAGCAACGCGTGGCCGGGTCTGCTAGTTATAAATATATATAGAAAGTTTTTCATAAATAACGAAAGCGATACAAATAATAATAATGTCGGTTGACACATATTTTTAAACAATTAAATAATATTTTGCACATTTAACGATAAATTTTGAAACTTAAATAAATTTTTTTATACCAGAAATACTAGGTACTGTGTGCTATAAAACTTAAACGATTGCTATTAGTTGTTGCGCGTTTTCTTGTTTTAGCTACTAAATTACAGCACAGCCTATTTTGGGATGTGTTAATACTACGTACGATATCAGAACCTGTCATTAACCTTCTTGTGGAGCATTGATTGTGCTTACATTATAAATCATTATAAATCGCGTCATAAGAATTTTGTTTATAAAAATATTTAATCACAAATGTTACAAACTAGTTCGTAGATTGCGTGTTACTTCTTACCCCTGTGACAACTAGCCCCACGCTCCCCTACTATAACAAATCTGGTTAGGTCTACGTCCCACAAATAGTACGTTTATTTTACTCTTCTTGAAAAATTGTCCTTTCATTTTCTTTTCTTTTCTATGTACAGAGCTGCCAACCTAATCCGGCAAATTGTTAACGCCTATTGAAAAACACCCCTTTTTCTACACCACTTAATTTTTAGAGTATTTGTTTTCTTCATTCATCGTAAATGTATTTGAAGAGAATTACTCTAAAAATTAAGTGGTGTAGAAAAAGGGGCGGTACTAACAATTTGCCGGATTTGGTTGGCAGCTCTGTATGTATCTAACCTTTGGAAAACGATGGACAGTATTTTCTTTTCTTTATTTCAATATATTGTTCCAGCAGCCATCACATCAGTTTCGAGCATTATTTTCCTAAAACTCTGGCTTTTATTATTAAGGAGATTATAATTTTCTGAGGTGGAGGAAATTGTTGCTTAAACTATTCGTAATTAGTACTTATTTTTTTTTATTAGTTTTTGAATAATAAGTTTTGCTTTGAAAGTTTTCAATTGAATTTAGACTATTCTGATAACGCAATATCATTTTCCTGAAATCATTTGACCAGGAACATAAAATAACGAGCTATTCCCTTTATCTCGGAAGTATTGACGTTTAAAAGGATGCTTCTTTTGATTATAGTATTTTATTGATGTATTTTTAGTTATCTTTAAATTCAACCTATAACATTTCCTGTCATACTTCCCATGAACTTCCTCTTTCAAAGTAAATATTTTATTGTATTCTGCAATCCTTTTGACATATATTCTATATTATTGTTAATACAGGGCGGGCCAAAAAGTCCGTAAATACTTTAAAAATTCATAAAACCCTAAAAAGGGGCCGTCCATAAATGATGTCACGCTTGGAGGGGGGGGAGGGGGTTCGTGAAATTGTGACAGTTTGTGACAAGGGAGGGGAGGGGGGTAACAAAAAGTGTGACATCACATATTTCAGTTAAAATACAAACATTTATATTCAGCACATGAAATTTTGAAGTTATTTTAAAAGTATTTATTATTATTGGCGACTTTGTTAAATGGGGGTACGACTGTATATTAAATTTTATTCAGTTTTCCAAAATGCTACTGTTTTCAATTGCTGTTTACTATGAATACTTTACAACTGTTCTATATTAATTTGGATTTTTTTTTTTTTTTTTTTTTTGTAAACCTTACTCTTAGTTCACCAAAATAACTACACGTATCATTATTATGGTTATATTTACAGATGTCATTAAGATCCATAGTCAACATTTAAAAACAAAATTTGAAATATGATCTCTAGTCTAATATTTTGTTTCTGAAGTAATTATTGATGTATGTCATGTTCCGTGACATGTGACAAGGGGGGGGGGGGTTATATTGAAACGTGACACTTTGTGACACAGGGGAGGGAGGGGGTCCAAAATTCTGAAAAAAAGCGTGACATCATTTATGGACAGCCCCAAAGTAACCGAAATAAAAAAAACGGTTTGCAGGTTTAGCATTGATAGGTCACGGTATTTTATTTATTTATTTATTTGTTTATTTATTTTATTTATTTTATTTTTTTTTTTTAAGATGAAAAAAAAAAAAAAAAAAAAAAAAAAAAAAAAACACACAAAAAAAAAAAAAAACAGCCAGATGGCGTTGATATAAACAACTTAGTAGGAAATATGCAAATGAGACAGGCGATTATGAATATTTTTGGCTATGGGGATATTTAAAATTACGGGAGTATCCATTCAGTATGTCGGAATTGAAAAATGCAATCCGCCGAGAGCTGTCATGTATACAGCCGGACATGCTGCACTCGGCCGTTTCTGTATTTGTGACACGCCTGCAACTGCAATGTGTTGTCTGCGGAACACATATTGCTGCAATAAATAAATTGGTAACATTAGTTTTGTTATTTACATGTCTTTTCTTTCACTTATGTACGAAACGCCACCTATCGGCTGTTTTTATAACTTTTTTTTTTGCCTTATCTTAAAGAAAATTCCGTGACTTATCGATTCTAAATCTGCAAACCGCTCTTTTTTTTTTTTTTTTTTTTTCCCTGTTATTTTTTCGGGTTCTATGAATTTTTAAGTATTTACGGACCACCCTGTAGAATACAAAATTGCAAATTTTTTAATACTTCTCAACCAGGACCTTTTTTTTTTTTTTTTTTTTTTTTTTTTTTTTTTTTAAATCTATTTAAAAAGTAAACAAAAATCAAAATGTTTTGGATCACTCTTTAAAAAGTAATGCTTGAAATGTATTTTAGCTGTCGTATGTGATTATGAGAATTATTCTAATTTTACATTACGGTGCCAAAAAAAAAAAAAAAAAAAAAAATTCGAGCTCTGATGCTATTTACCTTGATTCTAATGTAAAATGACTTCCTGAATCCGAATGTGACCCCCATTTTGCCCAATAACCCAGAGTTTTCTCAGAACGCCATCTCTTCCCCCAATTTTTATCTCTATTCGGTAATTTCATGGCCATTAATTTGATTTGCAGGATGGAAAATCATCATTTTAACAGTTAAAAACACAAAAATATAATGTATAATAAATAATAAAAATAATAGATTAATAAAATATAATAAATATAATTTATAATTTCAGTGGCAAATCCCCCCCCCCCAAAAAAAAAAAAAAAAAAAAAAATTCCCTCTTGTTACAAATGTTCATATTTTAGAATTTTTTTTCCACCTCTGTAGCCCCTTAGAAGATATTTAACAGTTGAAATAATCCTCCCCCCCCTCCAAATCAAATTCATAGCCATAAAATTACCAAACAGTGATAAAAATGGGGGGGGGGAGTTTGCCAAAGAACGGTGGGTGATGGGACAAAATGCGCGTCGTATTCAGATTCAGGAGGTCATTTTACATAAGAATTTGCAGTAATAGTATTGGGGCCGAATTTCATGCAGAGCAGTGTTAACTGTATAAATTTTTATAAGGCTACCTCATATACTCATTGAGGTATAACGGTTTATTTAAAAAATTGCAAAATAAAATACCACTTTTTGATTGTAAAGCAGTTATCACACGGATGATTCTATCCTCTGAACTATACGCTAATACCTCTCCGAATAATCGAGTGCAGGTAGTAGCATACTTGCCAACCATCTCATTATGAACCGTACAAATTTTAGTACCCGCCTTTTTTTTCACACCAATATTTTTTTACAGTAATTTTAGTCTTATTTAATCGTAACAACATTTGGGGAGAATGGCTCTAAAAATATAGTGGTGTGAGAAAAGGGCGTTTTTCAGTGAGCGTTAACAATTGTACGGTTATTAATGAGATGGTTGGCAAGTATGTAGTAGGGTTATTTTGAAGACTGAAATGAATTCAAAAAGGCGTTAACAATTGGCGACTAATCGCTCACTATTTCATGGTTTAAACGCACTCTGATTTTCTCGAACTCCGATTGGTAGAATACGAGCTAACATCTAGAGTACGAGATTTAGTCAGTCATAAGTTCGTCATTGACAAAAGTAGAAGAGGGAAACTATCATACGATGTGTTTTCGAGCGTTTGTCTCTCGAAAAACCTGTTTCAGGTGGTTTCAGGAGAAAGTATCTAATACTGCTGATCGTATGAGAGTACGAGTGATAGCTGCTTAACACGTAGGGTATTAGACCCAGAGTAAATAGCCATTTTTAGGAAATGTGGCATACTACATTAGACACAGCACACTGCAATCAGAATGCAAAAATGTTAAATATATTACGGAATACGAGTATTTTTACTAAAAAAAAATTTCAAATACGCATGCACAAGCTTTAAAAAAAAAATCCATTTGCATAATTTAATAGCCAAAAGTATTGAGCTGCTTGTATGAAAACCCCAAATATCGTGTAAAATAAAAATTTATGGGACACTGAATGAACAGAATTTCAGATCCTCTCAAAAATAAATAAATAAATAAATAAATAAAATAAAATAAAAAATAAAATAAATAAATAAATAAAAAATAAAATAAATAAATAAATAAATAAATAATAAATAAATAAATAAATAAATAAAAATAAATAGCTAGATAAAAAATAAATGAATAAATAAATAAATAAAATAAAAATAAATAAATAAAATAAAATAAAATAAATAAATAAATAAAAGGAAAGAAAAAGGGAAAAAAAATGATAGAGGGTTTTATAGTGCGACCACGTTTCCTACGACTAGCAGTGAGGCCGAGTCCAAAAGTTTAGAGGGATGCAAAATTGGCCGAGAGATAGTTATTTGGCAAACATCCAGTTATTCGGTGTTCCCTTATCGCTTGTTTTCTCTCAGTCACCCCTATTTTAACACTGGACTCGTCCAATTCGCACTTGCGCAGAAGCTTCCATGGTCGCAAGAAATGTGGTTAAAGAATATCAATCTTTGTTTACAGTCAGCGAACACTGTATTATCATTGGTCATTGACTTGAATGAAATTAAAAATGTGAGTAAAACTCCTTATAGTTAAGCTTTTATTTTGAGAATAACTGAAATTCTGTTCATTCTTTCTCTCATAACTTTTTGAATTTACACGATATTTGATTGCGGCTTTCATGTAAATAGCTCAATACTTCAGACTAATAAATTATACAAGTGAAAAATTTTAAATCCTTGTGCATGCATAGTTAAAAATTATTTGTAAAAGTGTTGTTCAATTCCTACTATTAGTTCACACACTCCCTATATATATCTTATACAAATCTTGCATCGATTTTTAACTAACTTCCCGACTAGCTAGAAATTTGAAACTTTTAGGATTGCTCAGAACACGGTGACAACACAATACTTCGAAGTCCGATTTTCGAATTTTTTTATTAGTTTTTCTTATCATTAATTAAAATATGAAAATAATAACATCCTAATAGTGTTAAAATAGCCATTAAAATATTAGCTATAATTTACTTGTAGCCAAAAAAAAAAAAAAAAAAAAAAAAAAAAAAAAAAAAAATTACAAGTTTATTTTCTTTCGACATAAAAATAAGTACATTTAATTAAACGTGAACATTAAAAAATTATAAAAAGTTAAATTATGCATCTCACAAGAATTGACGTCATTATCACTTTAAAAATTTTATGCACATTGATAAGAGCTCTATGATTCATAAGAAAATTTAAAACATGGTTTCTCAAAAGTTTTTTTTTATCTTATAATTATTTTTATTTCATTTTGCACGCGCGCTTCTTATTTCCTAATTCAAAATTAAAAAAAAAAAAAAAAAAAAACATTTTCGATATTGTCTGTAAGTAGGAATTGACTTTAAAAAAAAAAAATTCTTTTATATTACCTGTTTTTTTTTTAAAGATATTTAACATTTTTGAATTCTGACTTCAGAATGCTGTGTTTAATGTAGTGTGCCAAGTTTCCTTATTAATAGTTTAGGAGTGGGTCTGATATCCTACGTGTTATAATTAAAAACTGGTAATTTTTTTTTTTTTTTTTTAATATTTTTTTTTAGAAATCGTTATATCTCAATGAATATATGTGGTAGCCTTACAAAAATTTATACAGATTAATAGAAAGATTTTCCTAATCACATGCTACAGCCAAAACTCATTCCAAGCACTACTTTTTGTAGCGTGATCCAAAACATTTTGACTTTCGTTTAATTTTTTACTAGTCCTCATTTCCTCTTCAGGACAAAACTTTTGCTGAAATATATGAAGTATAACACGTTCTTTATACTCTCAAAGTTTTAAGATACTATCTACAGATTTTTTTCTATTATCTGACAAAACGTCTAAATTCGAAAGTGCCGAAATACTTATTGCGGAATATAGTGCATAAAGACATGTTGCATATGTGCTGCGTTCCTTAGAAATGGCTACTATATTCATTTCTTCATTCGCGCGTTTTCTCACAATTTTATTTTGTATATTTTTTAATTTGATAAGACATAAAAAAGGACATTTTTTTCCCAGTTAGTCTAAATATACAAAAAGCGTAAGTATATATATATGTGTGTGTGTGAGAGAGAGAGCAGCAAACATTCAAACCATGTTTTCTGCTTCGGACACAATTTTTCGAAAAATACAAAAAATTAATAAATTAAAAAATAACTAATCTTAAATCTGAATTATAGTTTGTTTAGATGTATTACTACATTGTGAAAAGATAAAAAAAAGTCCTGTTTGCTGCCAGAAATTTTCTGTAATTCAGAAAAATACGTTCTATCAACGTAACTTTTTCGTAATTTTCGGGTATTTTTTGTCATTACAGAAAATTTCTGGCAGCAAACTGCAGCAAACAGGACTTTTTTTGACAGTGTAGTTACTAGGAAGATATATAGACGTACTAAGTTATGTTAAGTAGAAAAAAAAAAATCACGAACTCAATTTTATGATTTTTGGAGAAAATACAGTTTGAATGTTTGCTCCTCATATCTATATATATACATTAAAATATGTACTATATTCCTTTCTTAAAATTCCTTTTGCACCTTTTCTCTCAGTTTTATTTTTAATATACTTTGTAAACTTGTTTTTAACACTTTCGCGACCGCTGACGTAGATTCACGTCATTCGAAAAACTGCAACGCTGTCAGTGGGCGTTTCTTTTGCAATTTGTATGTTATTTATTTCTTAAAAATATACACAATATTCATGTTCGTATAATCAGTATACTATGGATATAAATACTTTGATTAAAAAGAGTATAATTATAATGTATATTAATTTGTAATATGAATCTGAATATAAAAAATTTTGTTCTGAAATATTGTAACTTGGAAGAATAACGCCCACAGGCGGATCTTACAGTCAAAAAGACATAGTATATTTTTAAATTTATTGCCGAAAGGAAAAAAGAAAGAAAGAAAGATGAATACACAATATTCATGTTCGTATAATCAGTATACTATGGATATAAATACTTTGATTAGAAAGAGTATAATTATAATGTATATTAATTTGTAATATGAATCTGAATATAGAAAATTTTGTTCTGAAATATTGTAACTTGGAAGAATAACGCCCACAGGCGGATCTTACAGTCAAAAAGACAAAAGTGTTAGTATATTGTTAAATTTATTGCCGAAAGGGAAAAAGAAAGAAAGAAAGATGAATACACAATATTCATGTTCGTATAATCAGTATACTATGGATATAAATACTTTGATTAGAAAGAGTATAATTATAATGTATATTAATTTGTAATATGAATCTGAATATAGAAAATTTTGATCTGAAATATCGTAACTTGGAAGAATAACGCCCACAGGCGGATCTTACAGTCAAAAAGACAAAAGTGTTAGTATATTTTTAAATTTATTGCCGAAAGGAAAAAAGAAAGAAATAATGTAGTTCTGGATTACGAAAATAGCTTTCTACATTTGATAGAGTTTGCTTACAAAATTTCATTTGTCAGATAGTGCGATATTTATTAAAAGTAAATCAACCTTTTCATTCATGAAGTGATTAAAGCTGTTTAGTCTACAAAGTTGTTAACAATAATATTTGATCTTCAAAATCATAAAAATGTTAGTGATAGAAAAAACCCCAAGCAAACTCCAGTTCCTCTAATAATAATAATAATAATAATAATAATAATAAAACGAAGCACGAAAATGAAATATACATACCATTTTCATACTTGTCAACATACTAATTAATATTCCGTAGTATTGTTAGCCCCGCCTTCTTTTTTGACACCAGTATCTTTTTAAAGTACTTTTCTCCTTATTTGATCGTGATTGCATTTCGAGAATATTACTCTAAAAATTTACAGGTGTGAGAAAAAGGGCGGGACTAACAATACTACGGAACATTAATTAGGATGTTGGCAAGTATGCATTTTTAAAATCTTAATAAAAGGAGGCTACCTTTTATTCCTATGCAAAATAAGAATGATATTTTTATTTTTTTTTCTATATTCATAAGAAAAAAAAAAAAAAGGGATTCGTAAAAATTGTCGAATTGCAGAACAGTGTATTTGGAAAAATTATCTATATAATGGATTCAACTACACTACGATAGACATAGATGCCAACATTTTAATTCATTCCGGAGTATTTTTAGCCCCGCCTTTTTTTCATACCACTTATTTTTTAAGGATAAATTTTTCTTATTTCATCGAAGTTTTATATTAGAGAATTTTCTTTTTATAAAGTGGTGTAAAATAAAGGCAGGGCTAAAATTACTCCTGAATAAATTTAAATATTGGCATCTATGCGAAAGGGTATCTAAAAGGGACTTAATATAGCTAGTTTGAAAAAAATCGATCGAAACTTTTATACAACCACATTTGAGGCCTGAAATTGATTTAAACTAATCAGGACGTCTATCAATATTTCTGTAGTACCTAATTTTTGCGTGCAAAAAGGATGCTTAAAATAGTAAAATTGAAGAATATCATTAGAGGCGTTTTTGTGATACCAATTTTTTATTACATTTTTTTTAAGTTCCACTTCCAAATTGTCAAATTTTTACCAACATTTGGCAAATATATCTTCACATTAGACTTGTTTTAACCATAACATTTCACAGTTCTATATACAGGGTGATTAAAAAAAAAAAAAATCTATCCCGATATATGAGACCGTAGCTATCATACAATTCACAGAAACTGAATAAAAGTTTGGTGCAAGGTATTATGAGGTATACGCTCAAAAATCATATAAAAAACAACAGTTACGTTTACAGTGACAAAATTTCAAAAATTTCAAATGGTAACACCTTACATTTTTTTTTTTTTTAATTGGAATGTGGTCTTCATAGCGAACAACCATAAATAGTACCATAATAGTAACGGTACCTGTAGCACGAAAATCGCCAGCGCTAGGCAGATTAAGAAGAAAATAGAAAACAGCTGTGATGTGCCAACCAGAGCGCGATTTTCATTTTTAATGACGTCAGATTTCACACTGAATCTTCGGTTGTGACTAAAGTCTACTGATTCTTCTTCGAAACGAGAAGAAGAGACCGAGCTATGCTTAACTTAGTGTAAGGCTATTGAATAAGGGCTCTAATTTCGTGTTTATTCGTAAGACACCATCATGACTGACGTCATCGCACTATGTGAAAAATAAAGCATTGTGACATGCGTGATGTGTATCTTTCTTTCTCGCACTGTGAACAATACGCCGCTTACAGGGAAACAACATGGGGGAATTATAAAGATTTATTACGAACGGTTGGTTGGTTGGGTCTTACGTCACACTAGTGCTGCGCAATGGGCAATTAGCGACGATCTAGGACTCACCCCTAGAGATGACCTGGAAACATGCCATCAGTGGCGGTTCGTGAACCGAAAATAGGTGAAGAGCTCAAAAATAAAATTTAAGTATTTTTAATCATAATTTTTATTAAGCATGGTCTTAACTAAAATTAACTAAAAATACTTATTTAAATGTAAATTTATATTCTATAAATGAATACAGCGTAAAATACAGTGTGCCTCTTCACCTATTTTCGGTGCACGAGCCGCCACTGCGATGCCATCACAGTTTTGATCCTCCACGAAGGCTATTACGAAAGGACAAAATACCGCAGAGAAATTGTGTCTTTGGGGGTGTCTCGCAGACACCATGGGCAATGCCAAGGCCCATGTACTGTAAAAGTTGTACGGGACTTGATAGGTAGATTTCAAGAAATTGGTTGCACATGCGAACGTGATCGATCTCGGCCTGAACGACCTTCCGTTCCTGTCGAGACTGTTGCAGAAGTCCATCACACGATAAGCGAAGTTCTTCGTGCAAGTCTATGCGACGTTTCACACGTTCTGCGGCTGCCGAATTTTACGATCCGCAAGATTCTTAGCTCTGTTCTCCAAATGTTTCCGATTATACATTGCGCAGTATTAGTGCGATGTTAAACCCAACCAACTAACCAACCAAATATTTCCGTATTGGTTCCAACGTGTTTAAAAGGTACAAGCGTGTCCAACAGTTTGGGTAATAACCGATTGCGACTAGATTTTCTGAACGAATTTTTCATCCGTTACGACGAGGATAACTGTTGGCCTTTACACATTCTGTGGACGGACGAGGCTCACATTTCGTTAAATGGAAACGTAGATTCGAAATTAAGCAAACCTTGGTCTGTTCTTCTCGTTTCGAAGCAGAATCAGTAGACTTTAATCACAGCCGAAAATTCAGTGCGGAATCTCACGTCATTAAAAATGTAAGTCGTGCTATGGCAGGCACATCAAAGTTGTTTTTCTTCTTAGTCTGCCTAGTGCTGGCGAATTTCGTGCTACAGGTACCGTTTCAACGCTATTTACGTTTTTTTTTTTTTTTCTATGGAGATCACATCACATTATAATAACAAAAAGTAGGTATTGCCATTTGAAATTTTTGAAAATTTGTTGTTGTAACCGTAACTGTTAAAATTTACCTGTTGTTTCTTGTATGATTCTTGATCGCATACCCGAAAATACCTGGCATCAAACTTTTATTCAGTTTCTATGAACAGTATGATGCAGTCGGCAGCAAAATTATTCGAGCGCTAGCAATAATTTCCATGTAAAAAAAGTACACTTAATACTGTTTTGTTAAATAGATCCTTGTCGAATCATGTTCTTAGTCAGTCTAAAAACATGATTCGACAAGGATTTATTTAACTAAACGGTATGTATTTTTTTTTCATAGGAATTATTGCTAGCGCTCGAATAATTTTGTTGCCGACTGTAGCTACGGTCTCATGTATCGTGATAGTTTTTTTTACAACCACCCTCTGTTTTTTCTAGATATATGATAGTAAATAGATTTCCCGAATACATGCATATATACACACATCACACATTGACGAATTTTCTGAAAAAACCCTTTTCTTTTTTTGACTCAGGAGATTTTATAATATGTAAATCAGGTGAAAATTAGATATAGAAATTTTTAACCGAATACAATATTTCCATTAACTGCGGTAGACGGGTAATTTAAGTAAAAACTGGTGCAATTTTTATTGAAATATGCGAAAAAGAGGCGCTGCTGTGTATTATTTTTTATTTTTTTTATGCTTAAGAAATTAACACATAGCATGGAAGAACTGTGTTTTCATCTAAATTACATTAATTTGTATAGGAAAATAATGGGCCTGATATACTAGTTTCTTTATCTACCGATGGTACTTTGAAATACCATTAGTTTAAAAAGTGTATAAAGTCTAATTTATGGAAGAAGCGTCAAAGATATTTTAAGAACAGACATATATGCCTCACTTTAATCACACTACAACGCATTAGACGCTGCATGTATGCATGTAGTCGTTTTTGTTCTAGAAAAGATTTTAGTTGGCTCCAGTTCTTTGAAGTGCAATAACGTAACAAAAAAAAAAAAAAAAAAAAAAAAAAAAATGAAGAAAAGTACTCAAACATCTATTATATTTTTCTCTTTTGTTTATTTAAGGACTTGTCTTGCTTTAATTTGTTTATACAATCATTAATTGCTTAATGTTCGGAAAGTTGAGTGGAGTCACTCCAGATTTTTTACATTTTTTTATGGTCAAAATATCTTTTTCGACCTTTATGTACCAGTGGTATATTAAAGGACCAGTGCTCAAAATCCTCATTAATTACTATGATAAAATGATATGCATAATTTTTATTGCATATATCTTCAGAAAATATTCTTAAGTACCTAAAAAGTGTGTTACAAACATACTTGCCAACATACTAATTAAACCATTTTATCCCAATTTATTTATTTTGCTCAAATTTAAGAAAAATTACATTTTTTAAGGTTAATTAAACCTAAATAAAATAAATATAACAAAATTAAAAAAAAAAAAAAAAAAAAAAATATATATATATATATATATATATATATATATATATTCCGTATAAGGAATCTTATTCACCTTGTACGCAGGACATTGAAATAAAGAGGATGAAATTTGCACTTATATGTTTTAGTGTTCTCTTCAATAGTGAAAAGCGCTTTCCGAGTATAAAGTTTTGCTTTATCTGTATAATACTTTCTTATTTACATGATAGTTCTCCAGAAAGAATTTTCAACCGCAAAGGGAAGATAAACCACGCCCCCTAATGTAATGATTAAGCAAAGATTCAAGATGGAGGAGGAGGAGGAGGTGAGACACATAACACGCTAGCAAAAGCTTATATGTACCATTATATACTCTTAAATTGTAATAAAAAAATTGTGTAATAAATTGTAATAAGTATTGCGCTGTGATCGCATTTTATGCAAACTTTTAACATGGCAGTATAGGGCAAAAAGTCGTATAAATGAGCATAATGAGTGTTATTTTAAACTTGTGATTTTAAAATTAATATGAATTATTGATAATAGTAGTAGGTAACTAGGAAAAAAAATTTGTGCATGGGGGGCATCGGTTCCCCCCCTAGGGGAAAGTACCCTCCCCCCCCGAGGAAGTAAATTTTCAAGATGGGTATCTTTCGAATGGTCTCGTTGAAAATAGTAATAGTTAACTAGGAAAAAAATTTTGTGCATGTGGGGGCATCGGTTCCCCCCCCCCCTCCAGGGTGCAAAGTTTCAAGATGGGTATCTTTCGAAAGGTCTAGTCAATACCTTTAAAAACAAATGGTTGAACCATAAATCTGTGATAATTTAAAACAAAGTTATCGATTTTTTTTTACTTTTAACGAAAAAAAACTTAGAATTTTTTTTTAACAAAATTTAACGAAATTTAGTATTTAGTTGGTCCCCGACATGAAGTGGTGCTGATTACATTTGGAGATCAATAGCTCAACAGGTGGCGCTGTGATCGCATTTTATCTAAATTTTTAACATGGCAGTATAGGACAAAATGTCGTATAAATGTGCATTTTTAGAGTTATTTTAAAATTGTGAATGTAAAATTAATATGAATTATTGATAATAGTAGTATTTAAATAGGAAAAAAATTTTGTGCGTGGGGAAGTACCCCCCCCCCTGGGGAGTAAATTTTCACAATGGTTATCTTTCGAAAGATCTCGTTGATAATAGTAGTAGTTAACTAGGAAAAAATTTTTGTGCATGTGGTTGCATCGGTCCCCCCCCCCACACACGCACACTGGGGAGGGGGAAGTACCCCCCGGGGGGGGCAAAGTTTCAAGATGGGTATCTTTTGATAGGCCGTTAGGCCTACATGCTGTGACTATTTTTTTTTTTTTTTTTTTTTTTTTCGTTTGGATCGAGAAAAATCACTTGAGTTAAATATTATTTTTCCCTGACGAAAGATCGTGTTTTTATTTCGAACCAAAAAAAAAAAAAAAAGATATATATATATATATATATTGCGATAAGTTCTTTTACTTAATAAATTTAGGGTATTTTTACAGAGGGTTATTTATTTACATATTTAATTATTCTTTTTGTATGTAAAACTTTGTTATGTAAAACTTTGTTTGATAACAAAAATTTAAAATATAGTGATCTGTATGATTAATAGATCAAATATAGCGCTATAAAAAACGATTGTGATAAATTAGGAATCATGAACATGATCGACGGCAGTTTCGCTTTTGGTCTTGCTTTGAGCTTTAATTTATTTCTTTATTACTGCCTTCTATTCTTAAAATATATATATATATATATATATATATATATATTTGAACCTCGTTAACGTGAATCTCAAATTGGATAAAATATTTTTTCATGTTATCAGGGATGGAACACGGGTGCAGAATTCATACCACTATCGATGTAAGAAAATTTTCTACTTCTTAAATCAACGATATTATAAGTAGAGAAATTTCTTAAACGGATTCCGGTATGAATTCTGCGCCCGTGTTCCATCCCTGTGTTATCAATAGTTCATGCTATCAGTAACTAATCGTCATGCAACTAAACTAAACTTCGTTTAGACGGGGATCGTGGAAATAATTCATATTAAACGTAGTTCACGTTAACGATGCTCGACTGTATACATATGTATTGTATTTGAAAAAAAAAAAAAAAAAAAAAAAAAAAAAAAAATTAGACTTCCGGCTTTCTATAAATTTATGCGTTTCACATTTTTTTTTTTTTTTTTTTTAAGAAGGTTCTACTTTTATTAGAAAATATCATTCTGCCTGATTGGGAGTAAGACAAAAATTTCTTGACAATTGTTTTTCAGGAAATAACTATACAGAATTCCATGTAAATTTCTACGTAATGGCATCGTAACGTAAGACAGTACCTAACAACAACATTTGTGCAAATATTTCAGCAAACGTCGCTGTCATCTTCCGAATATTTACTTTTAGGAAAAGTCCATATGTCAGATGCGGTAGTGCATTGCGGTAGTAAACCCAACTTCTGCTATGTGTTGCAATTGGCCGGTAAAGGGTTAACTATAAACGCTAATTTACCTGAAGAACGAATCCAGTTGTTTTTGTTCTCATGAAAAAGCACTAACATCGAATTTTCATAAAAACCGCTTAGTCTATTTCCGTAAAAAGCCGATTTTTGACATACGTTACAAGTTACAATTGTCCTTTAAAGGATTAACAGCGACAACGAATTTTTATGATGATGGGGATGATTCCATTCGTTTAAGCATCCTCAAAATCACTTAACGCAAAACTTTCATGAAATCCTTACATCAGTTTCCGAATAAACCCAATTTATTTCATTTTTTGCCATTGGCCGATAAGGGGTTAACAGCCGACGCAAATTTTTCTGAAGATGGTGGTAAGTCTAATATCCCGAAAACCACTTAACCCCAAACTTTCATCAAAATCCCTAGAATCATTTTCGAGTAAACCCAACTTCTGCTAAGTATTGCAATTGGCCGGTAAAGGGTTAACTGTAAACGATAATTTATCTGAAGGGGAAATCCAATTGTTTTTTCTCATGAAAAAGTGCTAACTTCAAACTTTCATAAAAATCGCTTAGTCCACATCCGTGTAAAGCCGATCTCTGACATGCGTTGCAATTGTCCTTTAAAGGGTTAACAGCGACAACGAATATTTATGACGATGGGTATAATTCCATTCGTTTAAGCATACTTAAAATACTTAACGCAAAACTGTCATCCAAATCCTTATATCAGTTTCCGAATAAACCCAATTTATTTCACTTGTTTCCATTGGCCGATAAGAGGTTAACAGCCAACGCAAATTTTTTTGAAGATAGTGGTAAGTCTAATATCCCGAAAACACTTAACCCCAAACTTTCATCAAAATCCCTAGAATCTTTTTCGAGTAAACCCAACTTCTGTACAGACACACACTTCAATAAACTAGAGACGCGTTGGTTTATAGTCTGATATCTAGGGGAAAAAAAGCATAACAGAAATCTAATTTCAATAAAAAGTTTCCGAAAATGCGATAATAAAACATCAATTTTGAATTCTGGTGCCCCTTCTCCCCCCCCCCCCCCTTCACACATACAGGTGTTATCTGACCCTCCTGTGTTAACCTTTTTGGACAGAATCTTTTTTATAGTTCGAAATTTCCACATTAATATGCTCATTAAAATTATATTCCTTTTGATGTATTTAGAGATTTGTAGATGAATGAAACGCATTGAATAATAGAAGAGAGCTATAATAAATTCGTTGAATCTGACCTAAATGAAAAAAAAAAAAATAAACTTGGAGATAACCCCCTAAAGAAAAACCCTAAATATCTCAGGAACTAATGTTGGTATCTTCGTGCAAATTTATATCTAGGCTATTTTGAGGCTGTAGAATCGTTTCCTGTCCTCAAATTAGTGGGTTAACATTCGAATTTTCAAAGTTGGACCCATTTTTAATATGTTGACGACCCCCAATGTCATTTTTTTCCTACATACAATAAAAGTAGACATAAATTCCTGAGGATTGGTGCCTACTGCATGTTTCTGCGATAATTAGGTAATGAGATAGGTGGGGGTGTTTCGTTTTTTTTTTTGACCGACTGTACCTAAAAAATATGTTACAAACATACTTGCCATTCTTGCCAACGTACTAATCAATATTTCGTAGTATTGTTAGCCCTGCCTTCTTTTTCACACCAGTATCTTTTTAGAGTATTTTTCTTCTTATTTAATCGTATTTGCATTTGGAGAATATTACTCTAAAAATTTATTGGTGTGAAAAAAAAAGGGTGGGACTAACAACACTGCGGGATATTAATTAGAATGTTGGCAACTATAGTTACAAATCCATTTTTTGTCTATTTCATAATGCGGTGGAGATAAAGGGTTCAATATTTGGAAACGTATGTAAAATACATATGAAGTATTAAACCGTAATATTAAGAAAAATATTGAAGAAAAGCGAATAAATAATTGATGCTCCCAAAAGTGTGTGTGTGTGAATTGTTTGCAAGAAAATATCATTAATGTATATATATATATATATATATATATATATATATATATATCAATGCATATTCAGAAGAAATAGCCAATACATGTTCAGTAGCCATAAACCATACATATTCTAAAGGTCTCACCATCAAACATTCAGAAATTATTTTCTATACATATTCTGAAGTTATAGCCAACAAATATTCAGAAGCCATAATTAATACATATTCAGAAAGATATCGCCAACACATAGTTAGAAGTCATCATCAATATGCATAGCTGCCAAGTTTTTTAATTTATTCCGGAATGGTGTTAGTCCCGCCCCTTTTTTACACCGTAATCTTTTTAGAGTAATTTTCTTCATATTTAAGTAATTATATATTGAAGAAAATTTTCCTACAAAGTTTACGGTGTGAAAAAAGGGCGGGGCTAACAGCATTTCAGAATAAATGAAAAAACTTGGCAGCTATGAATATGTATTCTAACGATATCGCCAACAAACACTGAGAAGCCATCATCAATGTATATTCATTAGATATAGCCAGCAAATGTTCAAAAGCCGTCATCAATACTTCTTCAGAAAATATCTCCAAGAATATCCATAAACCATTATCAATACATATTCAGAAACCATCCAATTTCAGAAATGTTGATGGTCTCAAATACCAAGATCGGAAATTCGTTTCTACAGGTAAGTAAGTGATAAAATCTAGTTTAACAGTAGGTTTTGAAAAATATAAAATTTTTACGGATTTAATAAAATATTTTAAGATAGTTTAAGAAATTAAATATTAAAACTGAATGTTGTAGGGCATCCTGACAAAAATGAAAGTGAAATGAGGACAACACAAAATCGCTCTCTGAAAGAAATAGTGCTGTCGTTCTAATTAATAAATAAATAAAATAAAATAAAATAAAATAAAATAAATAAATAAAAATAAAAGAATCAGACAGTTACACTGCCAGCGTAAAGAGCTCCTTTCGTTTGACGGAAATTAACTGCTACGGAAGTCAAATTATTTCCTGATGTCTGTAAAGGGCATATTTAGAGGTTTTTTGCAGAATCAAAGGATGCGCAACGTAATCAGGAATGCAAATGAAAGACGTTTTATGATATCTGAAAAAACAATTTTGACTGTATAGCCGTGAAACAAGCAAAGCAAAATGAGACAGAAAAATCAAGCATTTTGCAAAAGTCACAAAATACATTTAACTATACTTACTCATTGCATGGTTTAACATTCAATGTATTTTAATCGAGAGTTTACCGTAAAATAACACAAAAGCGCCCCTCCCTCGATTTAATGCCCCACTCTGTTTCACACATGAATTAATTTGTTTTTCAAATACCGACGCTTAACGACAAACTCCATTCGAATAGAAGACAGTATTTTACGTTATTTATTTCTTTTATAAGATTCGCCTTTGTAAACATTTATTTGTTTTATATTAAATCGGACATTGTGATTATTTGAAAATGGAAACCTCAACTTTCCTAAAATAGCAGCAAATACTTTAAAACAAGTTGTTAGAAGAGGGGGAAAAAGTCTTTCGAGTTCCACTCTGCTTTTCACATGAATTAATTTGTTTTTGGATACCGACTCTAAATGACAAACTCCATTCGAATAGAAGACAGTTTTTACTTTCTTCTATATGTAATATAGAGAAAGTGTTGGATTCGTGAAAATTCGTTTTGGGATGTCTTGAACACGAATTGTTAGTTTTTAGAAAATGTCTGTCTGTCTGTCTTTCTGTGTGTGTGCATCACGAATTTTGAGTCCACTGTATCTCACGAACCAATGAATGAAATTTAACCAAACTTGGTATTTAGTTGCACCCTGACATAAACTGGTGCTGATTACATTTGGGGATCAATCGCTCAACAGGTGGCGCTGTGATCGCATTTTTTTTCTAAATTTTTAACATGGCAAAATTTCGTATAAATGTACATAATGAGAGTTATTCTTAACTTGTGATTGTAAAATTAATATGAATTATTGATAATAGTAGTAGTTAACTAGGAAAAAAATTTTGTGCATGTGGGGGCATTACTTCCCCCCTGGGGGGTACCGGGGGGGGAAATTTCAAGATGTGTACCTTTCGAAAGGTCTCGTTAACTCGTCAATACCTTTAAAACGAATGGTTGAACTATAAATCTGTGATAATTTGAAACAAAGTTATCGATTTTTTTTTTTTTTTTTTTTTTTTTTTAAATATTGTTACTGAGTGAATTTGTATAGGAAAATATAGAAGAAAGTTCTGTGGTGGCCACAACATACTAGTTTACGTTATTTATTTCTTTTATAAGATTAGACTTTGTAAACATTTATTTCTTTTATATTAAATCGGACTTTGTGATTATTTGAAAATGGAAACCTTAACCTTCCTAAAAGAGCAACAAATACTATAAAACAAGTTGTAGAAACAGGGGAAGAAAACAAAAGTCTTTCGAGTTTTTCCGATTAGTTGAATGCCAGTTAATCAAGAGTTTACTTTATTTATTTATTTTTATGGCTTCGCCAGTGGCCTAGCGGTTCTGCGCTTAACGGCCCTCTTCACTTACCGTCGCCGGAAGCCCGTGCCAATGTTATTCTATGGCGAAATTTTCTTTACAAATAACTTATTAAATAATACATATATTTAAATTCTGTTTTCACATTCAGTAAATTCTCAGCTGTTAAATTGACGGACCTTTTTTAAAAATGTATTTTTTTAATTTTTAATATTTTATTTTGAAATTGCAAAATGAAAAAATTTCACATATTGAAAATTCATATTTTGCAGCTTCAAAATAAAATATTAAAAAATAAAAAAAAATAATTTTCTAAAAAAGGTCCGTCAATTTAACAGCTGGAAATTTTCAGAATGTGAAAACAGAATTTAAAAATATGTATTAGTTAATAAGTTATTTGTAAAGAAAAATTTCCCATACAATAACATTAGCTTCGGCTTCCGGCAGCGGTGAGTGAAGCGGGCCCTTAAAGCTGGTAGACGGGTAATGCCGGGTTCGATCCCAGGTCGCGCTCGTCGACCTAGCCGTTCGGAGATTTTCGCGGTTTTCTCCGAAATTTGCGTAAATACGAGCTAGGTTCCCTTAGATAGAATCCCCCCACCCTTCCAAAGAGGGTGTTCCAGATATAGGCCTCGGATCCTGGTATTGTCAGCCGGTCTTAACTCACACAATAACATTTATTTTTATGATTGCTACTTAAATCTGTTTTGTTTAAAAATTACTTTTCATGCCATTTAATTTAAGAAGGAAAATACGTAATCAATTTCTGTATTTTAGCAATTTTTACTGTTTTCCCGCCTTCTACCCAAATATATACCGATTTTCCTTGAAGATTAAAGGGGTTCTTAAACCGTATTTTACGGTGATTGAAGAACTTTAGTTGAATTTAATATTTAATTGAAGAATTTTAGACTACTTTAAATAAAGCATAAAGATTTTTATAAATATAATGGTATTCCCGCAAAAGTTGGCAACTGTGGTTATGGCAACTTAAAATAAATTTTGTTTATGGAGGAAAAAAAAAACAAAAATCACTTTTGTAGCTTAATTTTTAAGAAATAATCATAAAATAGATTGCTGTGTGTAGCATTGTATTTTATTTACAATACACATTCATATTATGCAATGTACTAAAAATTTAACACAGTTAAAAAAAAAAAAAAAAAAAAAAGAATAAACTAAAATTACACACAGTGAAAAATAAAACCGTGTGATATTCCAAATATGACAGTAACTATTTTTAAGTATAAATTATTGGCAGGAATTACATAAAAAATGTAAAAAAATTCTTATGATAATCTAACTATTTAAGTAGCCATGTTTGAGTATAAAATAACTATTCATAAAATTGTAAGTGTTCTAGTTATGCGCTTGTTTAATATGTTAGCGAAGGTCGTCTGCCAACATCCCGGAAAGAGAATATTCAAATAGCCTTGTTCATAATGGTCCCGCACCCAAATAGTCGAATAGTTACAATTGTATCTCCATTTAATTTTACATTAGAATAAACTTTGCGAAGTATTTTCCCATCTAACTGCTGCGATTGTTGCCAAATTTCGAAAACTTATTATTGTACTGTGGGTAAAAAAAAAAATCTTATTCTAGGTTTATGATGCAACAACAGGTATTTTATTTTAAGAAAAAGATGATCAACTTGATTCCGAATAAAGATTTGCCATTTTTTTTTTTTTTTTTTTTTTTGTAATTTTTTAAATTAAAACTTCTTTAGGAGCGTTCCAGAGTGTCTACTTCTTAACTGAAATAATTTTATGTTTAGTGTCACACTTATTTAACAAAATCCGTGATCAAGTATTTTTCTTTATCTTTTATACAGACATATGTACTCATATATATATACACACACATACATGTGTATATTGTATATATATAACAAAAACTAAACTTTCAAACTAAATTTCTACTCAAACTGACGTCATGTCTATATAATTAGTAGTGTAATATTTTATGCTGCAATCAGAGAATTTTTTTACTTATATATGTAGTTTTATAAGGATTTTATTTAATTATTAATAGACAAGTAGTGAGAATTATTGTAATTTCATTACTTTAACAATTTGCCTGAATCAAAAAGAAGTTGTAACAATTATTAAATTAACAATTACTAAAACTTCCTCAGATTCACTGTACACATTTCTCTTATCAAAATGAATTCATCTGATCCCCCCCCCCCCCAAATTCTTATGTACTTACTGTCATTCACTACCAACGAGATATATAAAGTAGAGTGATAAATGGTAACCCTTGAGAAGGCCCAAGATGAGTCATCTGACATGCTCTCCTTGCGCCTGCGTATTCGGTGGTTCCCTTGGTAACAGCTTATTTTCAGTAAATTTCTATGGCAACGGTTTGGAGATTGTTCTTCGCATAAATCCTTACCGCCAATGTTTTTGTTTACTTACGTAGTTTAATATTCTTTTGTTCTAAATCATTTTGATTTTACTTCTTTTTTATTTCGTGTAGTTGAACTTTAACAGACAAAATGCTTAAAAATAGTTGAAAAATTATTGTTTGTTATTAAATTTAGCTCTTTAAAAGTTCAATTTTCTTTTATAAACACTTTTAAACTTTGTTGGGAAACGGTGAATAAAAAGGTATTTTATTATTTATTAAAATGTGAAATATGTGTAAAATCATTTTAAAAAACAATTTATTTCGGTCATAGGACTGTCATGTTACCTAATAATAATGATAATTTGTAAAACTGCTATTTTAAATGCCAAAATAGCGATAAAGGGCCAAGCACAGCAACCTATTGGAGCATGTCACGTGATTCATCTTGTACCCCGGAAATCTAATCCTTCATCCATTGAATCAGCACTCTAATTTATATATCTCGTTGTTCACTACGGTATGTTTCTGAATCTCAACATAATTTAATTGTTGCCATTACTATTATTTATTTTTTTTTCTACAGAATTAAAAAAAAAGTACATTTATTTAAAATGAGGAAAACAAATTAGAAAAATTAGAAAATAAGTTAGAAATATCAGTCGTATCGTTACAAATAAGGTACCAAATGAAAGGGAAAATTTTTGTGAATCCGATGGATTAAACAGCTTATCGATCGGACAATTAGATTTTTTTAAATTAACTAAAGTATGAATTTTAGGTGGCAACAGCAGAAGATTGTATGGAAACCGTTAGGAGAAATAAAAAAAAAAATCTGCTTCACATTAAGTCACATGTTTTTGAAATGGGATTAGAAGTTGCAGTTTTCATTTTTTTTTTTTTTCTTTTTTTAATTTTCTCTCACGAACACAAAAATATAACATACAGCTTGTACCCCAGAAGACCAACTTGCATTTCAAATTTCATCAAATTTTTTTGGTTAATAAACAAAAAAGTTACTTTTTTTCCCAAATTAAATTTTATTCTAACTTTGAAAAGATTTGTGTGATACGATACATTAAGAATTTGGGCTTTAAAAGTTTTTTTGAATAGATTATTAATATTTTTCGTGTTTCAGCATCCCGCTTATTTATGCCACAAAACTCGTCAACTGGTACTTTCTCATAGAAACATACTTCTAACTGATGTTCAATAGAAAATTTTCCAAATGTAGAAAAAGGATTATTTAAATTGAATTTCTATAAAAAAGGTTTGTATCAGCTATATTAAAAATTATATATATATAGGAGTAATGCTTCGTGTACAGACCTACACCAAAAAATACCAACACATTATAATCTATGAGTGAAATTTTTAATAGTGAATATTAATATCCTTAATTGCACTAAATACAATGGAAACAAAATTTATAATTATAATTTTATTGTTTGTTTGTGTAGTAAAAAGCTCTATAATTAAATTCAAAGTGCTGGTATCAATACTGTTTTCAGGCTGTTACAACGTATTGTTGCTTTCACACAGCATTAGTGTCTTTCCCCCCCCCCCCCTCTTGACGGGATTTTGCTTAATTACTTTCTTCTATATGTAATAGTATTGGGTTCGTGAAAATTTTCGACCTCCGTTTTTTGATGGATTTACACGTTTTGGGATGTCCTGAACACGAATTGATAGTTTTTAGAAAATGTCTGTCTGTCTGTATGTATCGCGATTTTTGTGGACACTGTATCTCACGAAGCAATGAATGAAATTTAACTAAACTTGGTATTTAGTTGGACCCTGACATAAACTGGTCCTCACCAATTTGGGGATCAATCGCACAACAGGTGGCGCTGTGATCGCATTTTTTCTAAATTTTTAACATGGCAGTATAGGACAAAATTTCGTATAAATGTACATAATGAGAGTTACTGTAAACTTGTGGTTGTAAAACTAATATGAATTATTGATAATAGCAGTAGTTAACTAGGAAAAAAAAATTTCATGTGGGGGCATCGCTTCCCCCTGGGGGGAAGTCCTCCCCCCCGGGGGAGAGTAAATTTTCAAAATGGGCATCTTTCGAAAGGTCTCGTCAATACCTGTAAAACGATTGGTTTAACTATAGATCTGTGATAATTTTAAACAAAGTTATCGATTTTTTTTTTTTTTTTTAAATATATATTGAGAATAAAATGGACCTTTTTTGGATATTTAGTGTTATACTACATCTCTAATATGGAAATCGCCAGCATTATTATGGAAGATAATCTTTCTTAAATAATAATTTTAATGAATTATTTTTACTGAGTGAATTTGTATAGGAAAATATAGAAGAAAGTCATGTGGTGGCCACAACATACTAGTTTTAACTCGAAAATATTTTTACCTTTTTTTGTAATTATCACCAATTTTTCGGATCATTTTTCCTCAAAATGTTAGAGACTTGTCTTCCATAATTTATTTATTTAAGTTGATTACTAAGTTAAAAAATTTCCACTTTAAAACTGAAACGCATGCACAATTTGTTGTTAAAAACACTTTAAAATAAAAGTATTTCAACTGTTTTTGCATAAAAGTGTTGATATATGCTGTAAAATTATGTATAAAAATTGTGCATTTGTATATGTATATCATTTATTTCATAATTTTGGATCACTGAATCATAACTCTGATGACCTATTTGGTCCGCTAAATTAATAACACAGGTGGTCTTTTTGGATCATCACATAATAATCTAAGTGGTCTTTTTGGATCACTAAACAATAACCTAACTAATACTTTTGAATCACCAAATAATAACTTAGATTATTATTAAGTAATCTAAGTGGTCTTTTTGGACCACTAAATTTTTATTGCTGCTGGCATGAACTCAATATATTTGAATTTTTCGTAGGTCCCTATTCACGGAACATTTGTCCTATCTCAATAAAAAGTTTCAAGTAATATAACATATTTATAATGCTGATTTTGGACCTTCTGCTTATATATATTTTTTAAGTTATAATTCACATGACCCACTGAAACGTAGAACAACCAATAAAAACCTGACTTTCGTATCGAGGGGACTCCAAATCCTGTAATTATAACAAATATTCAGTTTCGGAAATAACTTTCTCTAATACTATATAAACGACAGACAAAATTTTCTGTAACACTATATATGAGTAAAAGAAGAGAGAGAGAGAAAGAGAGAGAGAGAGAGAAAGAGAGAGAGAGAGAGAAAGAGAGAGAGAAAATCTGGTGTGTCACTCTCACAACTTTCTCTTACCCTGAAATTTAATACTATAAATACAGGTAGCAGATTAAGAGGCAAGATAACGACAACGAGTACTGTTATGTAAACCTGTGTTAAACAATTCAAATTAGGCTTCGGAAGAGTTTTATATGAAAATTAGTTCTGTGTGTGTGTGTGGGGGGGGGGGGCTACCGCCCCCCTCAACCCCCCGTTTCATTATTGCACCTACATTTATATAGAATTTAATTCGGTTATTAAAAAAGAATTCTGTTTTAAAAAAATAATTTATTAACATTTTTATTTAAAAAAATTATCTTTTAGGATAATGCAGACGATTTCCATATTGGAGAAGTAGTATAACACTAAAAAAAAAAAAAAGTTGAATTTATTCTCTATATTACATTATTTTTTTTTTGTTAAAAATGAAAAAAAATCGATAATTTTATTTTAAATTATCGCAGATCGATGGTTCAACCATTCGCTTTAAAGGTATTGGCGAGCTCTTTTTAAAGATACCCAACATGAAAATTTACTCCGGGGAGGCGAGGCTCCAATATACAGAATTTTTTTTTCCTAGTTGACTATATTACAAAAAATATATATTCGTTTTATTTGGTTTAGTGCAGTCTATAGATGTTAAACTCTACTTACCTGCAATTTCCCCCATAGATGTAATGTATTTGAATACTTTTGAGTGTCCCTGCACACGAACCATTTGCTTCATCTTAACGAAAGCTTACTGTAGCATCCCTATATGATACACATTTTAAATACCGAGTTTGGAATTTCTGCTACTATTTGTTCTTAAGATATGCTGATAACAGACAGACAGACACACAGACCATTCGCTAAAAACATGATTTTCGTATTCAGGGGACCTCAGAACATGTATAACAAACACTCATAACAAAAACTCACGTTCGAAAATTTGACCCTAAAACAATACTTTCTCGACCCTATGGGTAAGAGAAAGTAAAAATCTGGACAGGAGGGGAATACTAAAATGTTTTATCAAAATACAGTAAATTTCAGTCCTGTCTACAAGTGAATTTTTATAGAACACTAGATGCATATTGTTATATTTATTTATTTATCATTTATATTTTTTGGATAACTAAATCATAATTAGGTGTTCTTTTTTGGATCACTAAATTTTCACAGCTTGCTTGAACTCTATTTATGAGGATTCAGAAAGCTATGTGATTAGTCTTCTTTCCTCCATTTATTTATTCATTACTATTTCCGCTACTTATTTACAAGTATTCTCTTTCTTATAAAATCTCCCAGCATGCAACGGAAACATAACTTCACTTTAATGAAATTCTTTACAGGTTAACACGGTTGCTATTGATAGCAGTTTTGGTAAAAAGTTCGATCACCTCCAAATGCTTTATTCTTTAATTTACGCGCAGCGATGTTTATTACATTTTGCAGAATTAAAAATATTTTGAATTATGGGAAATAAGTTCAATGCCATTTACAAAATTAACTTTATATCTAAATCAAATGATAAAAAATAGTACTTAGTATATATTACAGGTTAAACATCTATATAATATTTCTCTAACGTGGTCCAGTTACTATTAATTTTTGCCGAAACGATATGATAGTAATGTAATTTATAACATACGCGAGAATAAAAAATAATATTTATAAATGGCCAATATTTACGCACGCGGACTTTGCGCAATGATCTAATAAGAAACAATGATGACATTTGTCTGATAAGAGCAGATAAGAGTATTGTATAGAAAAATGTATTTTTAAAACTTGAATCTTAAGAATCTTTGCAAGCATCATTTTAAACCTAGCAATACTTGAAAGATATATACAGAACTAGTATGTTGTGGCCACCACGAGACTTTCTTCTATATTTTCCTATACAAATTCACTCAGTAACAATAATTAAAAAAAAAAAAAAAAAAAAAACTGGGACTTTGACAAAATTTTGGGTAAAATGTGAAAATTTGTTAAAGTTTGTCAAGACAAGGAAACCGTAGGACTTTGACAAAATTAGGGGAAAAAAGCAAAAATTAGTTTAAGTTTGTCAGAACACGGAAACCGTGGGAGTTTGATAAAATTAAGGGGAGAGAAAAAAAAAATTCTAAGTTTTTTTTCGTAAAAAGTAAAAAAAATCGTTAACTTTGTTTTAAATTATCACAGATTTATAGTTCAACCATTCGTTTTAAAGGTACTGACGAGACCTTTCGAAAGATACCCATCTTGAAAATTTTTGCCCTATATCACCCTGTTAAAAATTTAGAAAAAGCGGGATCGCAACGCAACCTGTAAGACGATTTTTACCAAAAGTTGATAGGCACTAACTTATGTCATACCAATTTGTATGAAATTCTGTGCAGTAGTTTCAGAGATACAGTTGCCACAAAATTTTGTCACACACACATACACAGACAGACAGACAGACATTTTCTAAAAATGGTAAAATCGTGTTCTACAGCTCTCAAAACGTGTAAATCCATCAAAAACCCGAAATCGAAAATTTTTACGAATCCAATACTTTCTTCTATTGAAGATAGAAAAAAGTAATATGAATTGTTATCATAAATTGACTAAAAAACACATCATAAAAAGTATAATCAAAATAGGAATTAGTTTATTATTATTTTATTTCATTTATTTCATTTATTTATCTTTTATTATTATTATGCCAAAATAAATAAATAAAATGTCCGCCAATATGGGGATAATAATTTAAAAGTCGTTCATGGGGGTCCTATACTAAAACAGTACTGCCATGTCGGAAGTATAAAAAGTGAGTCGCCAATTATGAATTTTATTTGGAAGCCTTTCTTTGCATGAATTTAGTTTCACTATTGAACAATATTAATTTGGTTCTAGTAATAATTTGGCGACTGCTGAATTAAAATTTTAATTAAATGGTGAAATTCATATAATACTTATGAGTTTCAAATTTTAAAGGTAATTGATAAAAGAAGTAAAATGCGAATATTTCGCATGGGTTTGCTAGTTTAAAATAATATCAGTTGAGGGGATACATGGTTTTCTTCGAAAGCTAAAAAAAAAGCATATTTTTTCTATTTCCTTTAAAAAAATAATAATTAAAAAAAAATATTCAAAATTTTAAGCATATAAAAGAGCAACAATTCAACAATATTTTATAAAATTTTCTTTAAAAATTTTGAAAAATTCAGCTGATGGTTCCTGGTTTTCAGACATCCTTTAGAAATGCAGGAGACATAATTTCTCAAAAACTAATACACCGATCTTATTGAAATTTTCCACACTTCTTCAAAATAGAGTTAATTAGTGCTTGAACTAAGAACTTTTCTTTTTTTTCGATTATAACTCATTTTAATAATCTGGTGTGTCACTCACACGACTTTCTCTTACCCTGAAATTTAATACTATAAATCTTACAGGTTGCAGATTAAGAGGTAAGATAGCGAGTATTGTTATGTAAACCTGTGTTAAACAATTCAAATTAGGCTTCGGAAGTGTTTTATATGATAATTAGTTCTATGTGAGGGGGGCTACCGCCCCCCTCAACCCACCGTTTCATTATTGTACCTACATTTATATAGAATTTAATTCGGTTATTAAAAAAGAATTCTATTTTTTTTTTTTTTTTTTTTTTTTTTTTTAATAATTTATTAAAATTTTTATTTAAAAAAATTATCTTTTATGGTGATGCAGATGATTTCCATATTAGAGAAGTAGTATAACACTAAATATAAAAAAAAAAAAAAAAAAAAAGAGTTGAATTTATTCTCAATATTAGATTTAAAAAAAAAAAATTTTTTTGTTAAAAATGAAAAAAATCGATAACTTTATTTTAAATTATCGCAGATCGATGGTTCAACCATTCGTTTTAATGGTATTGGCGAGCTCTTTTGAAAGATACCCATCATGAAAATTTACTCCCCTCGAGGGGGACTTCACCCCTCTCCCCAGTGGGGGAGGCGAAGCTACTACATACACAATTTTTTTTCCCTGTTGACTATCTCTATTACAAAAAATATATATTCGTTTCATTTGGTTTAGTGCAGTCTATAGATATTAAACTCTACTTACCTGCAATTTTCCTCATAGACGTAATGTATTTGAATACTTTTGAGTGTCCTTGTACACGAACCATTGGCTTCATCTCAAGAAATGCTTACTGTAGCATCCCTATATGATACACATTTAGAATACCGAGTTTCGAATTTCTGCTACTATTTGTTCTTGAGATTTGGTGATAACAGACACACAGACAGACACACAGGCCATTCGCTAAAAACATTATTTTCGTTTTTAAGGGACCTCAGAACATGTAAATATAACAAAAACTCACGTTCGAAAATTTGACCCTAAAACAATAATTTCTCGACCCTATGGGTAAGAGAAAGTAAAAAACTATACGTGGAGTAAAATGTAACGAGTAATGTACAGTTTTTGCCACAGATGTATAATGGATGAGATGTTGCGCATTCATACTTGCCAACATCCTAATTAATATTCCGCAGTGTTGTTAGTCCCGCCCTTTTTTTTCCACCAGAAAATTTTTAGAGTAATATTCTCCAAATGCAACTACGATTAAATAAAAAAAAAAAAAAAATAAATAAATAAAAAAGATACTGGTGGGAAAAAGAAGGCGGGGCTAACAAAACTACGGAATATTAATTAATATGCTGGCAAGTATGCGTATGTGTTTTGGTTTCTGTTTAAAAAATCTAGGAATGCCAGGTGTAGGGTTGTAACAATGCTGCAGTCTGATTGGTTGGTGACTTGTTGGCGAGATTTTTAAATCGTCTCTTCTCTCTCTGTCATCAGTCAGCGGGGCAGCATCCACAACAAGCATTCGATAAATGCACCGAGGATGGATTCCCTACTGCCAAAAATTCAAATTTCAATTTTTTGTTTAATCCTTTGTTGGTAGTCAATTCTATTTTAAAGAAGTGTGCAAAATTGCAATAGAATCTGTGCATTAGTTTTTGAGAAATCGTGTGTACACTGTTTTTCTGAAAGTTCTCCTGGCTGAATCTTCCAAATTTTTTAAGGCAAATTTAATAAAATAATGTTTAAAAGTTGCTCTTTTATAAGCTCGAATTTTGATTTTTTTTTTTTTTTTTATGTACAGGGGGGGGGGGGGGGAGTATAATTAAATTTCCCCTATAAACAGCATCCTACAGCGCAAACGGGTGAACGGAATGCAACGAAATTCGGTATATAGACCATACACGAGATGCGCTCACGGAATTTCGAAAAAAAAAAAAAGTTTCAAAGTGTCCACCAGAGGGCGCCTTTTCCAGAAAACATTTAATTTAATACAATAAACGACAAAAACGGAATACAAAAACAATATTAACATTTATTGACTAGTTTCTAATCACCTTGAAAAAGTGTGGTGTATCGTGGAGGTATTGCGACGTTGAATGACTTAAAGAACCCATAATGCTTCATGTACGAAGCATCACAACTGACCAGTTACGATCTGCTGTTGAAAACACTGTCCATCGACTTGAAATTTTGCTGGTGAATGAGGGTGGTCACATGGAGCGCCTTTCCTTACATCGTCTTGGACACGATTAACAACTGCTCCTCTTGTGCAGTTTCGTCCTAATCTGTTCTTGGTTCTGAAAACTGAACTGTTTTTTTTTTTTTTTTTTTCTGAAATACCTTTATTTAATGTGGTTCGATGACAAGGTGATCAGAAACTAGTCAATAAATGTTAATATTGTTTCTGTATTCCGTCTTGGCCGTTTATTGTGTTGAATATAATGTTTTTCCGGAAAAAGCGCCCTCTGGTGGACATTTTGGAACTAGTTTTTTTTTTTTTTTCGAAATTCCGTGAGCGCATCTCGTGTATAGTCTATATACCAAATTTCGTTGCATTCCGTTCACCCGTTTGCGTTGCAGGATGCTGTTTATAGGGGAAGTTTAATTATAACATCCCTGTATATATATACACACACACAAAGAAAGAGAGAGAGAGAGTATGCTTTTTTTTTGTTTAGCTTTCAGTCCCATGTAACCCCTTAATATATGTTATTCTTAAACACAATCTAGAAAAAATCCGCTTATTTCGATGACAGCTTACATTATTGTATAGTTATTCTTTTTTAGACCTTTAGAATATGTATGGTTTATGACTTCTGAATATTTATTGACTATTTCTTCTGGGTATGTATTGATGATGGTTTCTAAATAGATGGTTATATCTTCTTAATTATTACTATTATTATTATTATTATTATTTAAATTAGATAGTAATATCAGTCATGTAGTACTAAATTAAATTCTGTCAAAGACAGATTTTTTTTTTAATAGTTTGTTTTCTATAGAAATAGATGTAACGGATTAACTCAGTTTATCTATTTATCGAGCTGTCTATCCATCTACACACATATATATTTATAATAAAAAATTTGTCCTCACGATAATTTTTGAAATACTGGATCCATTAAAATTGGATAGTGATGAACTTATATTAGTAATATATTGGATAATGTTATTGGACGAATTGTTTATAAATAACAGACATTTGAAAATTTCGTATGTATGAAAACGTATTTATGAACCTACTTGCTTTAAATATAGCCCATATCAAATTATCAACGATATTTATTAATCATCCTAATCCATTCTTGTATAAAAAATCTGGTGTGAAACAACCACACGACTTCCATTACCAACTACACGTATTAAATACACTTTTTAACGATAATGTGATCAGAACACTTAAATTGACCTAACGAAGTACACACTTAAAAAATTTCCAGTAAAAGAAAGCTGATACACGCGTGAAGATATATAAAATTGAACTTAGATATCGAGTTAAAAAATAAGGAAAAAAAAAATCGGTGAGACCATTTTTTTTTAAACACCAATTTCCGAGATCTAAAACTGATTTATCTAATCAATCAGGATGACTGTTAATTTTCCTGTAATAACCACGTAATACATGAGAAAGGATATATAAAATGGGTTTAAGTAACAATTTTCAAGAAAATCGTTAGAGCCATTTTTGAGATACTGACTTTTACCAAAACTTGGTAGGCTCAATTGTTGACTGGAAAACAACAATTACATAAGAAATGATATTTAAAAGGGGGTTAATAGGGCGTGTTTGAGAAAAATCCGTAATATCGTTTTTGAAAGAACGCACTTGCGAGATCTGAAATTGAGCTACTTATAGAGGACGTCCATCAACTTTCCTGAACCAACTAATTCACAGGAAAAGACATCTAATGAAGTGTTTCTATAGCAACTTTGAAGAAAATCGTTAGAGCCGTTTTTGTGATACGAACTTCTTGTCACACTTCCGGTTGACCTACTTCCAGTTTTCCAATTTTCACCAAAAGCTGGAAAAATCATCTGTACACCAGACCTGTCCCAATTATGAAGTTTCGTAGTTTTATCTTTATAAGTTTCCGAGATATAATAGTCAGAAGATTCCCCACGTACATACATACACACACACACACTGACCAATTACCCAAAACCACTTTTTTGGACTCAAGTTACCTTAAAACATCTTAATCAGGTGAAAACTCGATATCGATTTTTTGGATCGAATACAATACTTCCATTACCTACGGTAGTCTGGTAATGAAAGTAATAAAAACGTTGATCAATTAAAAATTTCAATCTCATATTAAACAAATATGTATTAATAAACTGATTTCCATGAAACTGAGTATGGCCTCAACCGATTTTAAGAAGCAACTTCATTCGCCACCTTGTTTCAAAATGGCTGCTATACTTGGAATGAACAAAGAAATCAATTTAATCTACCGGCTAGTCAGAAAGACTGCTTTTTAATGCTTCTTATTTAAAAAAGTTTCAGATTATCTGTGTAGCTCGAAACACGTAACAAAACTTAACGTTGTATTAATTTGTATAACCACTCCTCATATATTTTTAGCCTTTACTTCTGTTTTATATTTGAAGTATTTTGGGATAATTTACGAATACAAACAAACAAAATACTCTCCATCCCCCCCCCCCTCCTCCCTTACAAAAGGTATACTTCTCGTCTTCCTTTGATACCAAATACACAGAGAACAACTACAATTTCCACGTCTAAATACACCTTTCTTTTTTCTTTATTACTGAGTAAACTTATGATTATACGGTAAATGGTGGTGCGTTTAGATTTTTACTTTAAAACAAGGAATTATTTTTAAGAAAGTCCAAAGAAAGCAAGCAAAAAATTTTGTTTGAAAATAAAGTTTGAACTTTTTCTTTCCCCTGCTAGTTAAATTATCTCTCAGGAAAAGAACGATTATACAAATTTATGTCCCGTAAAATTGCTATTATTTTTAAAAGCATAATCCAATAGATTATATTCTTTTGTTCTTAAAAACTTTGCAACATAAGTATTAGAATGGGTGAAAGTAATATTTTTAGTATTTTATCATGTACTTAACAGGTAAAGTTTTACACAAATATTTGTTCATTTCTAATACAGTTGAGGTAAAACGTTCTGTGAATGTTTTTTTGGGGATTTAGAAGCCCCAAGTTTAGATTTTAAATACGTATTTTCAATATTGCAGGAAAAAATATATAAATAAATTGTGTTAATATACTTTACCATTAGGCTTTACCAACGCTGGGCACTGTATTTAAACTAATTATAAACAAGAGCAAAAATTCGCAAGTTTCTGTCGTCGGAAATTTGTATTTTGTAGCATTCTTTAAAAAAGTTCATACGAAAACATTCAGTATGATAGTATAAGACAAAATTAATTATAAAAGAGCACAGCAGAACTGGCGTTTAAAAGTAATCAGTACACAACTTTGAATAAACACCGCAACAATTGATACGGGTCGAAAGAAAACACGACCTTTCGTCAGGCGAATAAAGTAGGTACGAGTAGAGTCCCTAAATAAAATAATAGGCCGGCGCATCACCGCCATATTTTTGCCTCCGAAGAGGACAGCATTCCCGCTTGGCGTCCTTATTGCTTCCCTAATGATTTTAAGAAATCTTCATCTGAAGCTAATCCGGTCAAATAATATTCCTAAAAACACATTTTTTTCACAGTACATTCTCAGGATGTCATTTTATTCTGAGGATATCCTATGGATGTACGATGCGTTGTTAGGTCGGTTTCTGTTTTTTTTTACAAAATGTCGCCAAAACTCAAATACACTGTAATAGAAGGTCTGTGAACGCTTTAAATTCACTTCTTGAATGATTATAGCAGTTTATCGCTAAACAAACTTCCATATCATAGTTTACTTAGCTAAAATGATAAAATATAATAAAATAAGTTACTCTAAAGTAACGTAAGACGATAAAAAAAAAATGTTTGTGGTTTGTTTATCAGAGAAACGCGCTGGGTACATGTGGCAACCCTAAGGCAACGAAATGCCTGATGCGCCAGCTCGTATATATAGGAGCCTTAGGTACGAGTGCTGCAAACAAAATGGCAACTCCTACTTTGTTAACCTTACGAGGGATCGTGTTTTCTTTCGACCCGAAACAATTGTTGAGACTTCTTTCATTTTATGATGTTTATTCAAAGTTGTTTACTTATTATTTTTAAGCGCCAGTTCTGTGGTGCAATTTTATAATGTGCGTTTGCAGCTTTGTTTACAGCACTTGGTCTACTTTGTTCGCCTAACGAAGGATAGTTTTTTCTTTCGATCCGAAACAATTGTTATGACTTCTTACACTTTATGGCATTTATTCAAAGTTTTGTACTTACTAGAAAAATTGCTTGAAATCTATTTTCAGATATGTTACACATTAATACGTTGTGCTAACCCAAACCCTTCTGTCTTTCAGGGTCCATCCACTATGTACAGTCGGTAACAAAAGTCTCCGAACACGAGCAAAAATTCCTGTATGAAAAAAGTACACTTAATACAGTTTTGTTAAATAAATCCTAGTCGAATCCTGTTCGTAGTCAGTCTGGGATCATGATTCGATAAGGATTTATTTAATAAAACCGTATGAAGTGTACTTTTTTTACATAGGAATTTTTGCTAGAGTTCGGATACTTTTGTTACCGACTGTATTTTACAATATTGTTATATACAGGATGTAAGAAATATATTAATGGGGACTATTCTGTCGTCTTGTAGAAAAAAGGGTAAAGCATAAGAAATTCTATAGACAAACCCACATTAGGAAGAAATCCAAAGCATGGAACAAATTTGGATATTTTGCCCCCAACTCGATCTTTACAAATATGAACTATGAGTATGTATAATAATGAGCAGAATTCTGTAACCTACAGATGCTTTTCTTTATGCATTATGATGATATTTTTATCTGTATCTTATGCTTGAAATCAAAATGTATATTTGTATACATTAAATAAAATATAATAAAAAAAATATTTATAGTATATTTGTATACATTAAATAAAATATAATAAAAAAATGTGTATACATTAATAAATAAAATGTATATTTTATTTCAACGCCTGTAGTATGACTACCATGGAGCATGCTGATTTTATTCAATATACTCACTTTATTTAATAAAGTGATAAAGTTGTATGTATTAAAAACACGAAAACACACATGCACATATATATACACACACACATACGATTCCTTCCTCCATTATTAGAAACCATTTTTAATAATACATATAGGCAATTCAATGATAGATATCTCCGAGATATTATAGATAATATTTGTACGATGTAATACATGAGTACACTTAAAATTTCTCAGCTATTTACACTAAAAATTCATTTGTTTTTCAACTCCCCCCCCCCCTTCAAATGCATGGAGAAAATCTGATGTGAAGTTTTCAGACTTGATTTATTGAAAGATAGCAGGAAAAGCTTAAAGCAATTTCCAGAACAGATAATTGGAGGGGAAAAAAAAAAAGGCGAAAAATCAGAGATCAATATTTAAGTTTGAAATAGTTAACAGAGTGATGATAATAAGATCAGATTGTTTTGATAAGCGGATATTAATTTCATATGCTTCAGAAACGGAAAATTTTAGTTTCTAAAAATAATTTGCCCAGATAACTACTATATTTTAGATAACTAATTTTCATGAAAAATAATATCGAAAATAAACTTATACTGGTGCGATTGATATCTCAAAATTGCTTCCAATTCAGAAATAACCTGCACATAAATGTTTTGAACACAGTTTATTATTGCTTAAAATTTTCTTTTTATACATGGAGATAACAGTAATAAAGGTGTCTAAAAATTTAAGTAACTGAAGGGGACCTGGCCTCAATGAAGTAGGTTTCATATAAAAAGCTTATATTTCCTTTTAATATCTATAAAATTAAACTATTGGGTTTGTTCAATAAAATTTATGTTCAAGCAACAATTAAACAGGCCTGAGAATTTGACGTTTTATAAAAATTCAAGAACAGTTTTCGTAGGTTAATTTTATTAATTTTTATGTTATTTGGTGTGCCGATTTCGAAAATGAGCTCTTACCCCCCCCCCCCCCCCAAACACGTCAGTTTTTTTTTGTGGCTGGGGGGGGGGAAGATCGATATATTCGATAAAATTCTATTTGAAAAGGAATTCTCTCGAATAAATTTTCATTTACTATCTGGCAACAGTAGTTCTTATCCATTCTTGACGAGCCAAACTGATTTTTCAGCAATCTATTCTTTATAGGTTTAAACGGATGAAAACTCCTGTTGCCAGATCTTATGTGCAGTTTTTGGTCATCGAGAGAAAGGGGGGTGGGAAAGGCTCCCTGGAGTTTACACTTTTTTCATAAAAATATACTATTTTGTTAAGGTAACTCACGTAAAATAAACTACTGACCAAGAGTAGCATTGCTGTTAACCCCTTAGTAGTCGCTATAGACAGCGCCACCTATTAAAAATTGCGCACTTTTTATTTAACTGTCACCAATAATTTTAAGAAGTGATGTGACCGACGTTTCTTCGATTTTATTCGCATTTTATGTATATCAAATGCTACTTCTAAAAATTTTTGGTGGCTATTGAATAAAAAAATCTGGCAACACTAAAAGATGGGCGGCAAATCGACCAACTAGCGACTACTAACGGGTTAAAAATCAAAGTAAAAGTGAATTTTTCAAGAAAATGTGATGCGATAGAAATTTCTTCATAATTTTTTCATAGCAGCAGCGCTGCTTGTATACAGTCTGCTGCAAAATTATTCGAGCACTAGCAATAATCCTTGCCAAAAAAGTACACTTAATACAGCTTTGTTAAATAAATCCTTGTCGAGTCATGTTCTTATCAGTCTCAGAACATGATTCGACAAGGATTTACTTAGCAAAACAGTCTTAAGTGTACTTTTTAAATATAGGAATTATTGGCTAGCGCTCGAATAATTTTGCAGCCGACTGTACATCTTGCAGTAAGGTAAGTTTAGAAGTCAAACTGATGTTTTTAAATCCGCCATAATCCCCCCTTTTTTTTTTTTTTTTTTTTTTTATGATGGTACAGCTTTAAAGTCTTAATATAGATTTGTCTCCATACATTTGAAATAAAGACCATGAAGGTACAGTTGTACCTATTTTTTTTAATAAAAAATAGTTTTAAGGTCTTTTATCGCTTTAGTTCCGCTCCCATCCCACACAAAAAGGGAAAATTAGTGGCTAATTTAGCAATGGAAGATAAAATTGCTAAACAGTTTGACTAAAGATGTTTTACATCAACTAAACAGATCTGTACGCAAATTCTGGGGCATTACATCCATATATTTTGTACAAAATAACCTTAACCTAGTAATGCCTGGTGTTCCTTTGTTCGAAATATGTACCTTAATTTCATATAAACATTCCAACTTCAAAATTGTACTCTTCTATTGTTATACTTTTGTTAAACATAAATTGTACTAATTATATGAATAAAATTTCATTAGTACAATTTTACAGAGAAAAAAAAAAAAAAAAAAAAAAAAAAGGGACGCTAGGCATAAATGGGTTACAAGAAGGCATGGTAAAGACTAGGAATTAGAGTACGCAATAAGTCTTTCTTGCGAAAGAAAAGTTACATATTTACAACTTTGGGTTCAGAAGATATATAGGGTTTAAAGGCTTAGTTAGCATTGAAGTTTGCATACACACTTTAACATGTTAAGCACATTAAAATTTCTCAAACTAATCCAAGAAAAAAAAAAAAACCTATTAAATTTTCCTTTGACTTTACATTGGTTTAACCCTTAACGCTCGGCATATTTTCTTATTTTGAACAGTAAGACACTCCTTTTGGCATTCCTCGAAAATGTCACACGTACAGTTTAAACTTACTACCTTTTGGCTACAGAAAAATTGTAATAATTTGTTTTATTTTACTTCATCATTAATTAAATAAATCTTTGTTAAAATTTTCCGGCAGCCGAAAGGTCGCCTATAGTTACACGTTTTGGAAAAATAAAATTTCATTTGCAGAGGAACACCACCTTAAGGCGCGGTTCGATTTTTAATGTCCTTTCAGAAGGGACATACGAGCGATAAGGGTTAATATATTTTTATGAAACATTTCAGATTAAGAATAATCTTATCAAACTTAAAAGTAAACTGAAATTTCGTGCAAAAACTTTACATTCCAAACAATTTTATTAGGATTTTTTTTTCCCCCCAATAAATATTTGAATGTTAGATTAAATTTAATCTAGTTTCCTAGTCAGCATTTTAATATTTTTAAAGAGTTGAGAAACATCAAAACGTGTTTGCAAACACGCATTGAAATTTTAGAAATATTAACACATCAGCAATTTTAAACTAACATTCACCATTCCTTTCAGTTGAAATTTGACTTCACAAAACTTGTTAATAGTACAGTTAATGACTATATTCCCAGTTCAAAATTCTTTTAATCCAATAATTTATTTTTGAACCTTCCTATTTTTAAGCTTATTGCAGCTAAAACGTAAATTAACGCTCACGTATGGCTATATCAAAATAGCCTTCTGATTTTGTAAGGTGTTCGATTTATAAAAATCGAAGAAGCCGATTACATATAAGGTAGATTGGATAGCAAATTTCACTAAACCACAATGCCTAGCCGATTTAAAACAGCTTAATATTTAGTCTGCTTCAATATACACGTATTCTGTTTTAAACTAATGACAATCTAAACAGGAAGCGGCAAGTTTTAATGTGCAAGTTTTGATCTAACTACAAGCTCTAAACATTCGATAAAATTCACAAGTTTTAACCACTAACAGTTTAACTTCCCGGTTTCAGAAAACCCATTTATATTTCTGTACTGATAAGTATAAAGGATTTAAGTCCAAAAAATGTCGATTTTGAGTTAAGTACATAGTTAGACTCAAAAAATTCTCTATCGATTGGTATAAAGGATTTAAATCCATGTCATTGTCTTTGATAAAATCCATTGGTAAAAAGATTCAAGTCATAAATTTAGTATTAATCTTTGGTATAAAATATTTAATTCAATTTTTCCCCTTTATTAAATGAAGGTCGACAACCACTGAATGGTATAAAGAGTATAAGTCAGCGAAATCCCTTTTTCCTAATAGATTCTTCAGATTAGTTTTTAGTTAGTTTAACTTTATTTTTCGTCTCCTGAAAAAATCAAGAATATGGACTTAAATCCTTTATACTTATCAGTACAGATTAATAAGATTCAATAATCTCAAAATAGCCTTTTAATTTCACAGTACTCGCATGCATCAACAAGATTTAATTTTTTAAAACATTTAAATACTTTAACTTAAGATACATTCAGTTAAGATTAAAATAATGTATTTCACACCATAAAGGATTTAATGCAGTAAATATTTAAAGTACCATTTTTACACAGGTTGAAAGCAATCAGGACCTTTAAAGTTCTTTAGTTGTATATTGAGGCTTTATATAAAATTTAAAATGCTGTAGATTGTATTTTATACCATTTCTTAAACTATTTAATGTAGCTTGAGATTAACACAAGTTCAATCCTTTCAAACAGATTGCAATTTCGATTTTCAAGTCCTAGCAGCTTTAAAATCTGCTATAGTTTTGAGTTTGTCTTGAGGTTTTCTATCGGAGAGCGTTAAGACCATCCAAATCCCATGTTCACTTATATAAAAAAATTTATTAGTTTTTAATTTTGTTTTCAAACTCACGGGAAAGTTATGTATCGTTTCCAAACTTTGAATATACTTTTAATTTTCACGTTTTACAGCTTCATTAAGTGTTTAAAAATATTAATTTTTGAAAAGCGTGACAATTTAACGATCATGAATTTCCCCAATATGTAAACTATATCTAAAACTAGGCATTTCACAATTTTCACCCTGACAGGTTAATGCTGGAATTTGATGACCTTAACGCTTACCGATAAGCCTCACTTCACTCAAGGGCGGGAATAGTATTTTGGCTTGTTTTTTGAAGTTAATTCCACTAAGGGTTGAAAATTTTAGTTTAATTTTTAATAACTATACTTCATACTAAGTTCAATCCGAATAGTCAGAGGCTAAAAGAAAAAACAAAATTGTTTATTAAACTATATACAAATTGCAACTTAGCAATATAATGCACAGCAACAATAAATTAACATTTTACGTCGTCAACTATACAACAGACAATAGTTTTATAGATGACAGACGAAGGCAAACAGGAATCACCAGCGCAAAAAGGCTTGGTTGTAAATAAGCAGCATGTCCATGAACTGGTGCAGGCTTTACTGTCGTAGGTTGCTGCTCTTCCTCTTCGACAGTTGTACTTTCTTCAACAGCAGCTGAATAGTTTTCTGAAGCTGCTACTTCATCACTGGTTGTGGATGCTGGAGTAGATACTTCAGTTATTGAATCTTCAGTCGTGTTAACATCAGAACTATTTGAAACATCTAGGTCAGAGAATGTATCCAGGTCTGTAAAGGTAGTATTTGTATCTGAAGTCCCAACTCCCAAGTCGCTTTTGGATACCTGCAAGAGAACATCGTTAATAGAATCTAAAAATTTCATTAAACTTAATGTTTCTGAATACTAAATTACTGCGAGGACGCTTAACTTTATACATTTAAATATTAAGGTTCAATACCCAATATTTATGCTTTGTCATTTAATTGCTACTTTGATACATCCGATTGCTACTTACGAGGTTTTAATGTACGTACTTTCATTTTAATATGGAAAGTAGCATTTCCACAAGCCTTAAGTTTTACAACCACTGTGTTGAAAGTACAGACTTTCCTGATAGCGACAGAAGGCTTTCAAACGGCGATAAATGTTTACATGTTTTAATCTTAACATTTCAAAAACCGTTTTAACATTTTTTTCTTCCTATCGCAGGCTTAGGAATGAGAGTTATACCAGTTTTAATCCAATTAAAAAACTAAATTCTAGTAATCAACATGAGCTCTACTAAGTTATCAGTACTATGAATTTATTCAACACCACTAAACCTTAAAAGTTTGTCCTTAGAAGTTTAGATAATTAGACTAAATTCCTATAGAAACGTGGCCTCGTAATGTTCCTAAAATTTTATTTTTATTATATTCTCACCAGTACCGTTAAGAAATTTCTTGAATATTTGACTGTTTTAATGCTAAAAATGTTATGTTAAGTTTTTTTTTTTCTTTTTATTGTGGTGTCAATAAAATGAGCGTTTTTTTTTTTTTTGAACACTGCGACGCTTGAGAAACTCATTACCAACAGTACGAAATTAAGCGGAACAACGACAATTTTAATTTGTATATTTTAGAAGTTTGAAAATGTCGAAGACTAATTACTTCGACTATTTGTCTGGCCATGTCATTTTTAAATAATGCCGTCCACTTTTTTTTTTTTGGGGGGGGGGGGGAGGGGTATGATGAAAGCATGCATTTGGCTTCAATGGCGTCCATAAACATGTTTCTTCAGACTTCAACGCTCATTTTTGTAGATTCATTGGCTTGCCCAGTGTTTTTAAAAAGGTTTTACAGAAGAATAGTTTTAACTCCAGCTGGTTGCTCCTTTTAATTGTCAGTCGCGTCGTGCGCATTGTTAAGAATAAAGCTAGGGTGCAATGTGTTCAAGTCTTCTGTAAAGGTCCTTTTTGCGAGGAAAAAAAAAATCCCAAATTGTCATAATATTGTTTCTCTAAAAATAAAGTTTACAAAAAATGTACCAAACCAATACCCGAATTGAACTAAGAAATTAAGCTGCCTGATAGGACAATTGCGCCTGACGAAGGGTTAATATAGAAAATAAGCAGATTTATGCATCATTTGTTGGATACGAATGGTGTAAGTTTAGCAGTAAACTATGAGTCTTTTAAAGTTCCCAACTACATTCAATTAACTTATGTTTCGAAGATAAAATATCCAATGCATAAATTAAGGTTTATAACTAAACCAAACCTGTTAATTTAAGGGAACATTACTTCAGTGATGCCGTGAAAAGCACATTCATACAGAAGCTTATTCCATTTTATACTTGTACAAAAATAACTTGAATTTTGGCCAAACTAAACATCAATTTTTATGATTTAATATATTAAGGATTTTAAAATCCTTAAGTTGCGTTTGTTTAGTTAACTTTCTTTACGAACTTATGGTTTTCAAGATGAAACTTCTACAGATATTTAAAAAGATTTTTTGAATGTTTAATACCTACTTAAAAGTAAGATTAGTTTTCAAATGAAATTTGAGGAAAAAAAAATTTAGAAAGTACGCGTCTAGATATTTTTGCAACATGAATTTCTTATATTTAGAATTCCAGACCCTTAATTCTTTTAAGTAGGTTTTTATTAAACAAAATATTAAGTATTTCTAAGAAGTTTTAGAATTTTATATATCATGGGGCGGGGGAGGGGGGAGAAAACTGCAATATGCATATATTTAGGCAACAGTTTGGTTTCCGATTTGTTTTTATATTTGATCAAACCTAATATAATTCAGTTTATAAATATTTAATTTAAAAAGCGTTTATATAAACTTGCTTTAAAATCGTGACGTCAAGGGTGTTAAATTTCCTTAATGATTTCGGTAAAAGAAATTTTACGCAAAACTAAAAATTTGATTGTTCAAGTGAACTCTAAATTTCATCTTTATCCATTTCATATTTTGATTAAAAGGATGTTTACTTGCATTTGTTTGGAACAGATTTGAATTTAACTTAACGCGACTAATATGGGTATTAAAATTGAGGTGTTCAGTTTTAATGCCTTTTAGTGCGTTACTGTATCAGTCATCTTTATTTCCAGAGGGCAACACCAGGAGTTTATCAGGAATGCAAATTCACACAAAATTAGGAACGAAAATTCGTACGAGGAATTCCCCCGCAGACATTTAGAAACTTTTCAAAATGACAGAATCTTAGCAAATCTGAAAAACTTTCTTCAGTTTGACCAAAAAAAAAAAAAAAAAATGTTTTAAAGAGGGGGGGGGGGGAGTTTGGGGTTGGAAAGGGATAAGACCAAGTTCTTGCAAAATACAGTTGCAAAGTTAAATAATTCAGTTAAGTTGCGAGGAAAGAGTAATTCAGAAGTACTTAATGTACTTTCCCCCATTCATAAAAAGATCAATTTTATATTTAGGTCAAGGTTATGAAGTTTGAATTCATTTATTCTGAAAAATATATAAACTACGAAGGTAAGTCAACTAATTCTTTCGGAGCCAAGCTATGGCCAACTTTGCATTTAATTCCTTAAACCTTATCGTCCGAGTATTAGAACATCTCTTTACTCTAAACTACTTATCTTCAAGTATTTTAACCTCCAATCTTAATGCACACAAGATTAGTAGTATTCTACCATTTTTGCTCAGTAGATGGTAGGACGTCCCCAGCAGAGAAGATACGAGACAGTAGTCCTTTGCAGTCAAAAAGTAAATTCGTATTTTCTACTTAATCATTTCGTGAGAAATTTGTAGCAGTTCCCACGAACAAAGAAATGGCTTCAAGCGAAATAATTTTAAAAAACTTTACATAAAATTCCTTTGGTTAATTATAACTTAGTGTCCTACTATTAAAACATAAATTTGGTCATCGGCAGAACTTTATATTTCCCAATTGAGATACTTTCATGTAAATGTAGAATATCTGACCATTAATTTTTTCTTTTAAATCTACCCAGTTTTAAAATTTCAGACAACTAAGAAATAACAGGCCGAAGGGAGGAATTTTTCTAAAAAAGTCTAAGATAGGCTGTTTAAGTTTATAGAATTGTGTTAAAATATTAATAAAAATAGTGCATTTATACATTTCTAATTTAACACTCATTCAAAGCCATTTAAAAAATACTATAGCTATAAAGACACCAACACGTAATTAAAACATTTGGTAAAAATGTTAGATATTTTCACCAATAAACACTATAAATGGGTATTGCATATAAATGTTTCCAAACACATTTTACCAAATTTAGTAAACATAGCTTTTAAATATGGAAACTTTTTTTTAAAGTTATATGAAAACAGAATGAAAAATAAAGTTTTATTAAAACAAAAAATGTTCATGTCTACATTGTTTTATTAATCTACTTTTAAGCATCGTCCAAATGACATAGCATTAAGTTTTTTTTTTTATATTTAAAGTAGGTTTCATATTTATACAAAATTGATATTCCGATTATTTTAAAATAAAATTTTTAATTATTTGTGGTCTGCGATATTTTGTGACCTGAAATTTCGAACTGAATTTAATGGTTCTTTAAGTCTAAAAAGGTTTGTGACCGCTGGACTTATAACTTTGAATAATGTCCATACTTTATTTATTAGGCGGAGAGCAAGTTAAATTAAGTTACTTGCAACACTTACAGCCACGATCACCATTTAGTACAAACCGATTAACATCTCGAATACAGTTACAGAAATCTTTTCATAGACAATAAAAGTGACGAGTCAAGAATTTAAATTTTGAGTGTCATTGAAAATTTTAAAATGCCCAATGTGCACGAGAGCCATCTATCCATTTTAGATATTTGGTCAATTTTATTCAAAGCTAGTTAATGTTTCATCGTTAAACTTCTAAAGTACTGCATTTTATTTTTTGGCTTTAGGTGGATGAGATCGATTGCTAGCAATTTGCTTAAGATTCCTTTCCTGTATCACACCACACGTGTATAATTTATACGTTATTTGCTTTTTGATGAAGTCTATTGTGAAAGAAAATTAGAGGTTTTTAAATTTTAATAATTCGATACGGCTGAAATTCTTAATGACGTTAAAGAGACGTCTGTATTTATCTTTTACAGTAGGTGTATAAAACACTGCTCTGTATTTCTTAATACATTACTCTTAAACCAGTACTTAACATTGCTTAGTCTATAAAAGATAATTGTATAATATTAAAGTTAGAATTGCGTGCACATCCTAGTTAACCCTTGAACGTTCACTATTATTTTAAGAATTAAACTCTTTAAAAATTATTTTAAACATATCTGATCATAAAAATTCAATTAAAAAATACTGTTCCTTTTCGAGAAATTTGATTTGAAACATCTATAAGTTACCCTTATTAAATTCAAATAGTATTTAATTTAATAAATAAAACACTTTGTAAGTAAACATTATCGACTACAAAAACTCGATAAAGTTGTTTCAGGTGAAAATGATAGTACAGCTCTTCATTAAGTGAAAAAACTAGACATGAGTGCATCATCAAACTAGCAATTCGTACTTGCGTCCGTTAAGACGCATCAAGCGACTTATGTATTTAGCTTCCTTTGAAGCATTTGTCAAATTTTGGCCTAGTGCTGCTATCTATCGAACAGAGAAGGAACAAAGGTTTAAAAATTTATTAAAACAAGGGAGAAATGTTAAAAACTGCTGCACAAACATTGTTAAAAGTCAAATGTTTGGTTTTGCTGCGAAACCAACTAACGTTAAAGGGTTAATATATAGAATACTTTGAGGAGCACAACAAGAAGCTCAGGAGGTTCTAATCATTTTATTTGTATCAACATAAAAAGCCCTTTAATATAGTTTCATATCAGAATTTAAAAGTTCAACAAATTCATTGCAAATTAGTATTTAACACTGTAGCAAGAAATCTAACTGCTTGATACAACAGTTCACTTGATTTTAAAGTTTCCCAATTTAGAGATAAGTGAAAACGCAAGTCTACTTCTATCGAAGGGTCACTTCTTTAAAGCCAGTTAAAGATAATTGTGTGGGTAGACGAGAATTTTAGGGGAAACTGCTGAAGCTTTCAAGATACAAGATTTATATTTGTATAATTTTTCTAATAAACAATTTTTATGCATTTGCCGCCTAAATTAAGTTTTTTTTATCTAGCGCTTTTAAAAAGGATACTTCTAAGGAGACATTTGCGGCACTATCAGTGAACTTTACATACGTTTCACTGTACTTTTGATTTAATGTTTAAAATTATCAGAACATAGTTAAGACTGTCGTATAGTCAGGTCACAAAACCGATGGTATGACTCAAACTTCAAAAAGGGTAAATTTTTTTTAAGTAACTTCTCTCAAGCACACAGCAAGTTCTGAAAGTTACCCTCATTAACGTAACCTTTTAAACTTTTGTACCATGTTTGACCTATTAATTCGACAGAGTGTTACAGTCGAACGTAAAGCACCAACAGTTCACAGTAATAAAATTACGAACTACTACACTATGAAATTCATTGAAGTGAGATTTAACGGGTTACTACTATCTAAAATTAGTTACTACAACTAAAACTCATTGCTATTAGCTAGTTACTTTTAACATTCATTTGATGTCATGCTATTAAAAATTAAAACATTTTCAGTAGTTTTAAGTACATACACCGAAATGTTTTATTCACTTTTATAATCATTTGCGGAATTAACTACGTTAAGTCAATGTACAAGTTCAATCAACTATTTACATAACGTTGCACCCGGATTTAGTTATCGGTGACTACAAAGGATATACAGTTTATCCGGGTTATCCGAGAAGAGAGTGTGTTTTCAATATGGAAAAAATTAAGTTACTATGCCGATACATCAGATTTCAGAGCTGTAATGCACGATATAATTTGACAGACATAACGGAGTTTCAGGGAAGAAACTTAACATTTTAACGTTTTCCCATGTCTGGTGCTTTTATAAAGCAACTCGCTGTTAGTCATATTCAATTTCAAGTACTGCAAATTGCAATTCTCTACTCATTTTGCCAGCTTCAAATAAAAATTAAAGATTTAGTTTTGTCAAACTAAAAATTCGACAGCTATCCGATACCAAATAAATCTGAATATTACTTTCATAAGCTATCTTGTGCCGAAAACCAATATTTGCTATGATATTAATTTGCGTACAGTCTTTAGTAAAATTATTGAAGCGCTAGCAGTAATTCGTATTTAAAAGATGTGCACTTAACACCTGTTAACCCTTTAACGTTCACTACTTAAAAAATTAAACTAATTCTAAAAATGGCTTTTAGACACATAGCTGATCATAAATATTAAAAAAAAAGTTTTCGATAATTTGTTTGAAACATCTATAAGTTAATCTTATTAAATTCAAATAATATTTATTTTAATAAAAACACTTGTAAGTAAACATTATAGACTACAAAAGCTCTTATAAGTTGTTTCAGGTGAAAGTAATCGTCCAGCTCTTCATTAAAGGAAAAACTAGACATTAGTGCATCAAACCAGCAATTTGCACTCGCGCACACCAAGAAACTTAGTGACTTTGCATTTAGCTTCCTTTGAAGCATTGTTAAATTTTGGAATAGTGCTGCTATCTACTGAACAGAAAAGGAATAAAATTTAAGACCCGATTAAAATAAGGGGAAAATGTTAAAAACTGCTGAAAAAAAAAAAAACACGTCAAATGTTTGGTTTCGCTACGAAACCAATGAACGTTAAAGGGTTAAGTAAATATTTGGTCGAGTCATGATTTTAGTCTTATGCTATTTAAAAAGTAAAATAAAAAATTGCAATCAAGCAAACAATATTAAAACGTCAATGTGTGCTTCAATGATTTTGCTGCCGACTGTACTTTAGTAATCTCCAAAGCAACATTTTTAATCTGCGAGAAATATCGAAGGTATTAATGATGTGCATAAGTTTGTTCAAAATTTAGTCTCAGTATTTTATACTTTGAATTAAAAATCATTGCAGTACCTATTAAACTTTCACAAGTATATTTTTATAATTTTGCTGAACAAAAGTACGAATCTGAAGTTCCTGTTGAAACCGTACCAAGCAATTAAAGTGCATGATCAAAAACAGGGTGAGCGCCAATTGTTGGCGTTTCAATAACGTTTTGTACAGGTTCAGTTACGGTGGTACTTTATTTCGTTAATTATTCTGTACCAGAATAACTAGATATACATCTAAAATGTTTCAAGATACGCATGTTTATATACTTGTGTTTCTAGAAATGCCTGAATTTTAATTCATTAGTTCTCAGAACTTTCATAGAATAACTCTAATGCTATTTTATTTAAACATTGACCAATGTTCAAGATTTCGTTGAATTTTAGTAAACCTTTGATCCTGTAATGTATGAAATAACTAGTATGTTGTGGCTATTATAAAACTAAATTCACAGTTAAAAAATTTTTAAATTATATTTACTGATGAATGCAGACTTTCCATTTCTCAGAAGTGAGAAATTTAAAGCGCAAAATATGCTTTTAGACAAAGCCTCTCGGGAATTCATTCAAACTTTGAATGAAATAAAAAACAACCGCTTTAAAATTAAAATCTTTGTTTAATATTTTAATGAAAATTAAAAATTTTCATCAAATCTTTCCCAGAAAGTTCGGATGCAGCGACACTAAAATTTCTCATGTCGACCTATGTCCACTATGGTCGACAAATTCACTATGCATTCATACGAAATTAGCTAGTTTATTTAATTAGACCGGACAAAAAGTTAGCAGCTCTACATGTGGGGCTATTTAGTTGATAAGCACTAATTTGTGTTAAGGTGCAACTACTTTAATTTATATGAAATTCTGTGCAAATTACTTCCTGAACTAGAGTTCACAGAAAATTTTAAAATTTTCTGATGTGAATAAATCACCTGGACTTCTAAGTAAACTAATCTACCCCCTCCCCCCCTTAAAGTCTTATTATTCGATATAAAAATATTTCCCAGATAGCAGGGGCCGTCCATCAACATTATCCACCATCAACATTTTTAATTTGAAATATCCAGCTAATACTTTCCAGTAAATGCATTGATTATAAATTGTTTCGGAGAAATTTACAGGAATTTTAAGGGCAAGCACGAGCTGCAGCAGTGTCAGAAAAACATGTAAAAGTGAATAGCACTTTAAATTTGGAAATTTAAATTTTCACCTTTAACAACTTTATTAAAAAGAACTTCTTTCCACTAATGGATTTTTGCATTGCTGCTTCTATGCGAATTTTCCGCACATTATGGCATTTGCTTACTAAATAACCATTCTAAATGTAAAACTAGTTTTATGCAAAATAAGATTTACTATATAGTCAAAAAGTTTCTTTAAAAAAGTAAAATTTTGCTTACCTGCAGCAGAGCTACAAAACACACTAAGTAGGCGAATTTCATTATTTCTGAAAAAGAAAAAACAGGATTAGACTTCCTGAAGTAAACCCACACAATTTAGTAAACATCGGAAAAAATCAAGTACGACTGGACACCTACTGAATGTAGATTACTTAAACGTAGACATAACGGGTCAAGCCAGACTTAAGGATATCTAAATTAATGCCATTTCGATAAAATTTGACACACGATTTCGTAATTTTGAAGTAGTCCGAGCTGAGCTGATAACAGATTAGAAGTTTTACTTATCGTTATTCCTGTAAACTATTTTATCCAAACTTTGATTCAACTTTAAATGCTAAAGCAACCACAAATCTAATGCATTACAAATTTATCCGAAATTATGAAACTACTTAAAGTGATAAGATATATAAGAGTTTAAACCTCCCTTGTGTTTTACCAGTAAATGTTATGAATGTAGTGTTTTAGAAGAAAAATTTTGGGCGAAAGTCCAAAAATTAATTTTTAGACTTCTAAAATTTAGAGTTAATTTTACAGCGAATTCTACGCACGTAGTTTAACACATCCGAATTTAAATTTCATTAATATAGAATCTTAAATATGTTTATTTTGGGGCATAAGACAATTTTAAGTATCCATAAAGATAGTTCTACCGTTTCAAAACAAATGACGTTTAAAATTTTGTAATAGCTTGAGGATAAATTTTTTTAAATTGTTAGATATTTTTTTATTTCCCGTAAGGGGGATTATTTTACTACGAATATAATATTTTAAGGAAATTAAGTTATAAAAATTTCAATTTTTCATCATTCAATAAAAAGTTACGAGTTCATGTATTTGTAAACAAACATGAAATCTGTTGTAGACATATCGATTTCTCAAAACTAATTTTTACGTAGTTGCATCAAGTTATAAAAATATGTTCCATATGTTTTTTATTATATTTCTATTTTTCTTCTACATCTCAGCGAAAAATTTAGTTCCAAATTTCCACTCTTTAAACAAATTTTATAATTTACTTTTTGAAAACGTTTTAAATTTTGAATAATTAGGCGAAAATGTTTTAACTTTAAATTGTTCAAACCTAAAGCAATTGTACAAGTTTTCTTTGAAGTCGAAAATTCATGCTGAGGGGCATTTTGAATTTTAATTTATAAAACTTTGTTAATAATGCAAATGTTAACTTTAATCTGGGATTTCTGATCTACAAATGAGGAAAAAATTACTTTAAAGTTTCGCGAGTCCACTGTCCCTATAATGAAATCAGTAAAAAGAAAAATAACGTTAAAGCAATCTACGTATCAGGAAGTTTATACTTCTAAAATTAAAATCCAAATTTCATAAATTTCCAGTTACACTCATTCGAATAGCATTAAATTTAAAGACTTACGATTTACATAGCAAGTAACGTAGAAATGTATCGAAGTCTAATAAATTTTCAACTAAATCGAATTTCTTTACATCTGCAAGTTACAATATGTCGTTTAATAATCTTTTAAAGTTTCATTCACTCTTTTAAAAAGTGAATATCCTAAAAACTATTTATTAGGCTAAGTTTGCTTAACGATTTTAAAAAAACATCCAGAAAACTTCAACATACTATAAATTTTGTTCTATACTATGCAAATATAAAAAATTTGCAAGACATGGCCGTTTAGATAAGAATGGTCAGACTAAGATGACCAATTGTCAAAAAATTAACGTTTATTATTTGAAGTTATTGCACACTAAATTACATAAGCTCAAATTTTTCCAGCAAAATGTCTTATATGAGCTTTTAAGATTGGCGTTTTCCTATATACACGAGTAATCAGAATATTAAATCTGACAGGAATTCAATTATTATAGAATGTTTATACTTATGTTTTTAAAAACCAAACAAATTTAAGCATTTAAACGAAAACTTCAAAAATTAATGCCATTAGCTTCGATAAACTGAATCATCCTATGATATGATTATCAAAAATTTTAGTAAGCGTGTAGCCCGATTAATTAGTTTGATTTTGATGTTAACTAACATAACTAGTATGCATAATTCCATAACTAGTTTAACAATTTACAATTTTGAAGTTTTAGAAATTCTCGATCTTGCAGATCTAACAAGTATTTAAAAATCAAAAAATGCTGAAGTAACGTGTATTAACCCTAGAACACTAGGGTAATCATATCTGCCGCTGTCACTAGAGATACGTAAAATTTACATGCTCATGTAAAATTCATTTTATTTGCTTATATCACATATGTTTTTAAAAATGTTTAATTTGCCGTTTTAATCAATATTACTAACTTTCATAAACTGAATAATTATTTGTATTTAAAACTAAGTCAAACAAGTGTAATCTGTAGAAAGGAAAGGGCAGAAAAGAACCAATAAAGACCGCACGAAAAACTTACTTATACCAATGTTTTACGGTTTAAGGCTAAAAATTAACGCATCAGTCTGATGCAATAAAGTTTTATTTTATATAATATAAAATTATATAATAACTAATTATATAATATATATTTTATATAATAACTGAATTTACGTATAATATAAGTATTACACACAGATTATTTCTCTATTAAACGATAAAAACGTTAATGCTTTGTGAAATTTAATACTACATTGGTCAAAAAGTTACGTTCTTGTGAACAAGTTATAATAAGTGCAAGAGCGATTACATTTAAAAGTTTAATATTTAGAGTTCCATTCATAAAGCCTTTAGAGTATGAACTTTATAAATACCCCATGTTAAGAATCTTGTCAATTTCAGGGACATTGTAGTTAACATCTAAATTTAATGGCCTAATCATTCTGAATATTAATAGTCATATCAAACATCTAAAAGATTTTTGAAGTAAATTTGGCAACGCTTTAAAACGCAATAAAATTACAACTTGCAATAAAGTATTCGTTGAGACAAGCTAAAATTGCTTCAATTTAAAATATAAATTTCTATTAAGACTCCTCCCTTTCACGATTTCCTTTTATCACTAAATCCAATGCAGCTGTGGAGAAATTTGTAGAATTATCTAAAGCCTTTTAATTCTATTTTCACATTCTGAAAATAGACAACTTAAATTAGTACTCAAAAAAAAATAAGACTTTAACAAGTGAATTTTTCTCTTTAACTACAAAATGAAATCTTTTAAATTTGTCACTTTTTGAACTCTGATGCAATATTAAAAATTTAAACTACTCATTTTGGTAAACGAGTATTAATTTAACTGTTACGGGTTTTGAACGGAGCGCAATTCTATAAATATCCCCATTGAATAACATTGAATTTGCCTTCTGGTGGCAATAGGGAAAGAAAGATGATATTCCTTAAAAAAATATTATAGTTTTAAAAAATTAAAGAACACGCTTTTATAGAAATGTGAACTAAAAAGCGCAAAATATCTATCTTAGTATTAAAATTCAGGGTAAGAGAAAATCGTGTGAGTGACACACCGTAATATTTACGTACATTTAAATCTTTAATTAAAACAACTTAGAATTAACAAAAACCATTTTTTTTAAATATCTCCCCTGACGGGGATCGAACGCTAGACCTTTAGATTCGTAGCGCGGCGCCTTACCTCTACGCCACATCGTTCACGTTGGGAAGGTATTTTTTTTACAATATAAATTTTTTGTTTGTTCCCAGAGAAGTTACAAACAAACATACATACATACAGGTGAATCTAATAAAAGCGTGTTAAAAAAAGAAGTTATTCAAGCCAATAGCATTACGTACATATAGTTTTTCGCAAGAAAATTTTTACTTAAATTTAGTATTTTGATTGCAACTATCTTAATTTCAGCAAAACAGGTATTTAACATTTCGAGTTTCATTGGAAATTTTAAAGACAGTTGTCTAAAGTTTGTATATATATTTTACAAGCCTTTCAATACTATAAGTAGATTTATTTGTAATGATAATGGATTAAGTTTGAGTTAAAGGAAAAATTCTCTACAAAGACTCCTTAAGCCCAGAAGTTTAACGTTACTATATTACACCTTCGGGCATTTTACTCTAATGTTACCAGGAAATTTAACAGATTACCAATCTTAGGCTTGAACCGATTATGTAATTGGTTGGTAACTACGCGGAGATCCTAGTCAGTATGCTTTTTGGAGATTTAAGAAGTCGTATATTGTATTCATGCGAATAAAACTGAACAGCTAGGCTGACGCAGCCTGGATTCGAACCCGGCACATTCGATTTACCACTAATCTTTCACAGTCATTTATAAAATTAAAGTTTCAAATACTCTTCACTTTTGTCTTAAGATTTCGACGTTTAATTACTCATGAAATATTTTTTTGCAAGTTACGAGTTCCATTTACGGAAATAATCTTAATAGGAAAATAGCTGCAAAAAAAAAAAAAAAAAAGAAAGAGTTTAAGTTCATAAACATACGTTAAACTTTACAATGGAGGAAGAATTTAATTCAAATTAAAAAAAAAAAAATTAAGTAATTTTCATTTTACATATTAGCTATAGTGGCATTAAAATTGCATCTAATAAAATACTTGAGCTATTACATGCTTTTAAAAAGAGGTATAATCTTGTATTCACATTAAGAGTGATTAGTTTGAAGTCAGTGGAAATTCAAGGGATAAAAGTTATTAAAATGCTATATACACACATTTAAGGGATAAATTTGTCACTGCCTGGACAAATTTATTAATTTAAAAAATAATTTTGCATAAATTTCAAATTGTTATATGTTATTACTATAAGTTTAAAACTTGCAGGAATATTTTTACCGAGGTAAATACTCATTAGCCGAGATATAATTTACAGAATACAATATAAAATACTGTTAGAGTAAGTAGATTAGAATCCTGCGAGACAAATACTTCTAAAATACCTTTATGGAGTATTAATATACGTTTGATAAAAATTTTATTAACCTTTTTTACACTATATTCCCTTCATTAGAAAAAATATTTAAAACTACCCTGAAAGGAAAGTAAGTTTCTTTTTAACATTTTCGATAAGTCACAGAAAGATTTTATTAACACATTTACATTATCTATTTAGCTGAATGAAACTTTCCCATTTTGGATTATATTACCCTTAAACAGGAAGCAGACAAATTTCGATCGATTTATTTTAATCCAGGGAAAAAAGCGTGTAAGTACGAACCAGATGCATTCTATTTAACCGATACATTGGAATATATAAAGTGCTGTTAAACCATGAGTTTAAACATAAATAGGGGGGAAAATATTTGAGATGCATACAGCTGTTTCGGTAGCTTTAAGCGTACCGTCTTCAGTGCAAAAAAATAATTTTTTTTTAATATTCCAACGCCAAGTCTCCTGTTATTTTATTATAAATGATGGGGGGGGGGGGGGATTTTTATCCAACGCAAAGTATTTACTTCAGTATTTAATCTCATGTTTAAAATTTTATTTTACATAAAACAGTATATTACAGTAGTTAGCGCATATTACACTAATTTTTTTTACGAAAATTTGACAGTTTCATAATTTTCCGGAGCGGCCGCTGTCAGCCTCAGTTTTATTAAAATTAGAACTGTAATTACAGTTTCCAGAAGCAAAACGCAGTTGATTGGATGACTTGCATATTAAGCTAAATGTAAAGCATTCAAGCTGAATTAAGTGATGTGCATGCAAAATAAATACTAATATTCAAGAGTAAATCTTTTTTGAAACACCAAAATATTGGGGGGGGGGGGGGGGGGGAGTTTCAAACGGTTATTACAGTCCGTTTTCCCCCAGTTTCTTTCTTTAAGAAAATGTCAATTATTTAAAGTTAAATTACAAAATCAGTTACATTAATGTATTAATCACAATTAAAAATGTTCGTATAACATTTAAGCAGACTTGAACCAATATCAGTTTGAATGTTATTTCGTTTATCTTATGTTACAGAAGTAACATTACGTTAATTAAAACTATTTCTGTATAGATTAGCAAAAATGAATAATTTCATTTAGAAAATTAAAAATGTTGTGTTACATTGAACAATTAACCCAGTGGCAAGATTTTTAATACGTTAAAAAATACTCTACATTTCTTCAAAATAAGTACAACTATACAATTAAGTTACTTAACTACTACATACGGACCAATTTTAAGTCTTCAAAATGAATAACTAAAGGGGGGAGGGAAACTTATATTTATTGCTATATTAGACTTTAAATGAAGGTTTATAAAAAAGTTGAGATTAAACATAAACTAAGGACGTTATATTAAAATGCATCGTACATTATTAAAGTCAGATATTAACTCATTAAAAATGTTCAGAGATTGCATAGAATTTTGGTAATATGGGACGAAGTTGAATTTATACAAGTTTTAAGTAACTTTAAGGTCCATTAAAAGTACATTTTATAAACTGAATTTTGTTTCATGTAAAAAGGAGTTTACTTTAACATAAAAGAAACATATCAAAGTATATTAAAATTTTGAGGAAGGTAAGTAATACAAAACTAAATTTCATAGATAAGCAAAATTTCGTTAATAAAAGTGCACAGAGAAAAGAGTAGCTTAAGAATTAGTGAAAAATACTTCTAGTACACTTCCCATACAGGATAAGCAAAACTCATTAAAAAAGCTTTTATACAATCACACTTTAAGTATATCCTGATGCTTTCCAAGTTACCGACGTATCCTGTATTATTTAATAAACATATCCAACATATAATCCAATATTATAAGAATAATAATCACTTAGATTTAAAGCTCAGTCAATTCCGCTAACGTTACACAATATGTTTCCTTGCTCCACTTTACCCCACTCGTTACTTGATTCACAAAAACCACATCCAAGTCCACTTACCTTTCGACATGATCCTTCAACAAGTGGTTAAAAGGTTTTAAACCGGGCGGTATCCACAGTGTCAGCGAGCGTAATGGAATACGCCAACCTTGGCGAAGGATTTATAGAGCGCCTGGCGCAACCCTTCTCATTTACATACGGAGACGTGCTCAGTGATACGGTTTTACTCTTTTTCTTCTGGCAGGTAGAGAGAAACAGATGCGATTTAGTCGGAAAAAGCGAAAGTGTGTCTAGTGAAAATAAGTGAATCTGAATGGGAAATCACTTGAATACGGTGTCTGATCACAATAAAACACCGATAAAAGTTTCAACTTGTAGTTTTTGCGAGTTTAAGATGTGTAATACAATAACTAAAATTTTGAAGGAAAAGAAAAATAGTTTTTGAAAACATAAAAACTTAAGTATTTATTATTTTAAGTAGCGTAGTTAAATATCTATAGACTATTTTTGATTTTATAGTAACTGGTGGAAAATTTAATTTTATATAAATAACACGGCAGGTAGGGTTTTGGCACTTAGAGAGAAACAAATGCGATTTAGTCAGAGTGAGTGAGTAGATTTCACGTAGCACCAGTGCTACACTGGCGACGTAAGCTTTGACTGACCAGATCAGAGTACCTTTATAATAGAGAAGAGTTAAAAATTGTGACAGTTATCCAATTACGGATGTATATTTTCTTAGGACTAAAAATTGCCCATTTTGCAGCACTAGTGCGACGTAAAACCCAACCAACCAACATAGGATAAAAAATAAAATATTATTCATTAATAATTTACAAAATTTTAAAACTTCGAAATATGCTTTCATAATAAAAGCTGTCCCCGGAAAATGAGGACATTTGGTCAGCTTATTTGGTGTGTGTATGTTTTGGTTATTTGTTAGCTTACAGTAAGTTGACCAAATGTCCACATTTTCTGGGGACAACCTTTTTTTTGAAGGTATTTTTCTAAGTTAAAAAAAAAAATGTAGACAGTAAATTATTTATCATTGATATTTTATTTTGTGTTCTCATTTATTAAGGGTTACATACAAACGGAACGCTTGCAACTTCGATGACGTAAATTTTGCAATTTTTTTGTGCAAATACAGTCGGCAGCAAAAGTATCCGAGCATTAACAAAAATTCCTATGTAAAAAAAGTACACTTAATGCATTTTTGTTAAATAAATCCTTGTCGAATCCTGTTCTTAGTCAGCCTAAAAAAAATGGGATAGTGGGATAGTTGGGTTTTACGTCGCACTAATGCTGCGCAGATGGGCAATTGGCGACGGTCTGGGACACACCCCTAGAGGTGGTCCGGAGACATGCCATCACAATTTTGATCCTCCACGGAAGGGATGGCTCTCCAGCTTCGGTGACCCCCAGAGGTATAATTTTTGATGGGAACATGGAGGACATTGCGGCCACGACAGATTTAATGTGCACCAGCCACCATTAGTGTATACGACGGTCTTTGGCCGGCTCGAGCACCGAACCCACAACCTTCCAATTACGAGGCCGGCGCTCTACCGACTGGGCTACCGCGGCCCCCTAAAAACATGATTCGGCAAGGATTTATTTAACAAAACAGTGTTAAATGTGCTTTTTTTTTATATAGGAATTTTTGCTAGTGCTCGTATACTTTTGCTGCCGACTGTAGTCATACATTTGGAACGCTTGCAAACGGCTTTGCAACTGGAAGTGTTTCGTTTGTATGTTCCCCTAAGAATGAAAAAAAGAAAAAAAAATGCATCCATAATCAGATAATTGTAGTATTTTTAACGCTTCTCTATTATAAAGGTACTCTGAAATCACCAGCCTTCGAGAAAAAGCAAAAATGTGTTTAGTAAAAGTAAATGAATATAGGAAATCACTTAAATATGGTGTTTGATCACAATAAAACACCGATGTAAGTTTGAGCTTGTAGTTTGTACGAGTTTAAGGTGTGTGATACAATCATTAAATTTTGTTGAAAAACTTCAAAAGCTTAAAAGTTTGAGAAGGTTTAGCATCGCACTAGGGCTACGTAGTGGCGGCGGTTTGGGATTACCCCTTAAAAATTTTGTCACAATTTTGATCCTCCGCGTAAGGAAGATTGAGGAAAACTGGAAAAACGTTTTAACAAGTGCAAATGTTTAATCAGGAGTGTTGAAATTATATTTCAATAATATGTAGAACGATTGAAAATTATATTAAAAATATGCACTCCGTATCTCTCCATTTTTACTTTCTTCTATATGTAATATAGAGAAAGTATTGGATTCGCGAAAATTTTCGACCTCCGTTTTTTGACGGATCTACACGTTTTGGGGTGTCCTGAACACGAATTGATAGTTTTTAGAAAATGTCTGTCTGTCTGTCTGTCTGTCTGTATCATTTTTTTGTGGACACTGTATCTCACGAACCAATGAATGAAATTTAACCAAACTTGGTATTTAGTTGCACCCTGACATGAACTGGCGCTGATTAGATTTGGGGATCAATAGCTCAACAGTTGGCGCTGTGATCGCATTTTATGCAAATTTTTAACATGGCAGCATAGGACAAAATTCCGTATAAATGGGCATAATGAGAGTTATTTTAAACTTGTGATTGTAAAATTAATATGAATTATTGATAATAGTAGTAGTTAACTAGGAAAAAAATTTTGTGCATGTGGGGGCATCGGTTCCCCCCCCCCCACCGGAGGGGAAGTACCCACCCGGGGGGGGGTAAATTTTCAAGATGGTTATCTTTCGAAAGATCTCGTCAATACCTTTAAAACGAATGGTTGAACTATAAATCTGTGATAATTTAAAACAAAGTTATCGATTTTTTTTACTTTTAACCAAAAAAAAAAAAACTTTTTTTTTTTTTTTTTTTTTTTAACTATTGTTACTGATTGAATATGTATTACTTTTAACAAAAAAAAAAAAAAAAAAAAAAAAAAAACTTAGCAAAAAAAATCGTATTTTTTTCTTTATATGCATTTGTTATTTTTCTGGTATGTTCTATGACTTTTGGCTAGAGTATCCTACTGATAACGCGATGGTTGTGGGTTAGATCCTCCTAGGTATACGATGAGTTAATTTTTGGAGATAATTAATAGAAAAGCCGCCAATTGATTAAAAAAAAAAAAAAAAAAAAAAAAAAAAAAAAACTTTCAATATCTACACAGTAACACAGTATCATAAGAGTTTTCGATTATTATTTTTTTTTTCTTTAAGCATTTTTCTTGTAACTAAAAAGCAAAAAGTAAAAATTTAAGTAAAAAAATATTTTTTAACAGTAGAAGCTTTTTATTGTGAAGCTCTAAAAAGCATAAAATAAAAATTTATTCTTGCAAAGACGTGCTATAAAGAAATGGAAGTTTCAACACTAAGAAAATTCTAAAGAAAGATAGACATTTCACTTTGCAAGAGATGAAATGTTTTAAAAAGCTTTCGAGACTTTTGAAGTTTATGGCTTAACGAATATTTATACAAAAACAAACTAGTATGTTGTGGCCACCACAAGATTTTCTTCTATATTTTCCTATACAAATTCACTCAGTAACAATATTAAAAAAAAAAAAAATAAATAAATAAATAAATAAATACTATTTATTTTTCCAAGTTTTTTTTCGTTAAAAGTAAAAAAAATCGGTAACTTTGTTTTAAATTATCACAGATTTATAGTTCAACCATTCGTTTTAAAAGTAATGACGAGACCTTTCGAAAGATACCCATCTTGAAAATTTACCCCCCCCCCCAGGCCACAAGCACAAAATTTTTTTCCTAATTAACTACTACTGTTATCAATAATTCATATTAATTTTACAGTCACAGGTTAAGAATAACTCTCATTATGTACATTTATACGAAATTTTGTCCTATACTGCCATGTTAAATATTTAGAAAAAATACGATCACAGCGCCACCTTTTGAGCGATTGATCCCCAAATCTATTCAGCACCAGTTTATGTCAGGGGCCAACTAAATACCAAGTTTGGTTAAATTTCGTTAAGAGAAAAAAAAAAATACGATTTTTTTTTTCTAAGTTTTTACTTTCTTCTATATGTAATATAGAGAAATTATTGGATTCACGAAAATTTTCGACCTCCGTTTTTTGACGGATCTACATGTTTTGGGATGTCCTGAACACGAATTGATAGTTTTTAAAAAATGTCTGTCTGTCTGTGTGTCTGTCTGTCTGTATCATTTTTTTGTGGACGCTGTATCTCACGTACCAATGAATGAAATTTAACCAAACTTCGTATTTAGTTGCACCCTGACATGATCTGGTGCCTATCAGATTTGGGGATCAATAGCTCAGCAGGTGGCGCTGTAATCGCATTTTATGCAAATTTTTAACATGGCAGCATAGGACAAAATTCCGTATAAATGGGCATAATGAGAGTTATTTTAAACTTGTGATTGTAAAATTAATATGAATTATTGATAATAGTAGTAGTTAACTAGGAAAAAAATTTTGTGCATGGGGGGCATCGCTTCCCCCCCCCTGGGGGGGAAGTATCCCCCCGGGGGGTAAATTTTGAAGATGGGTATCATTCGAAAGATCTCGTCAATACCTTTAAAACGAATGGTTGTACCATAAATCTGTGATAATTTAAAACAAAGTTATCGATTTTTTTTTACTTTTAACGGAAAAAAACCTTAGAAAAAAAATCTTTTTTTTTTTTTTTTTTTTTTTTAACGAAATTTTACCAAACTTGGTATTTAGTTGGTCCCCGACATAAACTGGTTCTGATTATATTTGGGGATCAATAGCTCAACAGGTGGCGCTGTGATAGCATTTTATCTAAATTTTTAACATGGCAGTATAGGACAAAAATTCGTATAAATGTGCATAATAAGAGTTATTTTAAACTTGTGATGGTAAAATTAGTATGAATTATTGATAATAGTAGTATGTAACTAGGAAAAAAATTTTGTGCATGGGGGGCATCGCTTCTGCCCCGTAGGGGGGAAATACCCCCCCAGGGGGGGGTTAATTTTCACAATGGGTATCTTTCGAAAGATCTCGTTGATAATAGTAGTAGTTAACTAGGAAAAATTTTTGTGCATGTGGGGGCATCGGTTCCCCCCCACCGGGGGGGAAGTACACCCCCCCGGGAGGGCAAAGTTTCAAGATGGGTATCCTTCGAAAGGTCTCGTCAATACCTTTAAAACGAATGGTTGAACCATAAATCTGTGATAATTTAAAACAAAGTTATCGATTTTTTTACTTTTAACGGAAAAAAACAGATTTTTTTTTTTTTTTTTTTTTTTTTTTAACGAAATTTTACCAAAATTGGTATTTAGTTGGTCCCCGACATAAAGTGGTGCTGATTATATTTGGGGATTAATAGGTTAACAGGTGGCGCTGTGATAGCATTTTATCTAAATTTTTAACATGGCAGTATAGGACAAAAATTCGTATAAATGTGCATAATAAGAGTTATTTTACACTTGTGATGGTAAAATTAATATGAATTATTGATAATAGTAGTACGTAACTAGGAAAAAAAAAACTGTGCATGGGCGGAAGCGATGCCACCCCAGGGGGGGTAAATTTTGAAGATGGGTATCTTTCGAAAGATTTCGTAAATACCTTTAAAATGAAGGGTTGAACTATAAATCTGGTATAATTTAAAACAAAGGTATCGATTTTTTTTACTTTTAACAATTTTTTTTTTTAACGAAATTTAACCAAACTTTTAACGAAAAAAAAAACTGAAAAACGTAATTTTTTTTTTTTTTTTTTAATTGTTACTGAGTGAATTTGTATAGGAAAATATAGAAGAAAGTCTTGTGGTGGCCACAACATACTAGTTTAAATTTATATTATTATCTTGAAAATATACCTCAGCGTAAATTGAATTTTCTTAAATGACAAAAGTTTGACTGACACGATTCTATTACGATAATTTAAATTACTCTCATATCCTGATATTACTACTGTATTGCGAATTTACTAATCTCATAATTTTGTATGACTCAGAAAAATTAAATTAAAATTTTATCAGATTTAATTTCCATTGTTTAGTTGTTAATATCATTAGTAGACACATTTTAATTTTAATTTTAAATTTTATTTTCAACTTAATAATATAGGAGTTAACTACAACTCTACATGTCTCTGTGGATTTAACTCTACTTAGCCTTGTGGTATGTTTGAGGCAATATTAGCGACTTTTACAATTGTATAGTAAATAATAATTTTAGTTTTATTATTTATTCTTAGGATTAGTTTTATTTTTTAAGTAATATTGGTGTTTGTAGTTTTTAAAAGTATGTTTGTCTGTTGTTTTTTAATTTTCTTGAGTTTGACATTATTTACAAGTCCTTTGGGTGTTATTGGGCATAGTATACTGTAATCGTTTAGAAAATTGCATACAGTATGAGAGGAATAACACATAATTTGCATGCAACATTCAATCTATGCCCTTGAAAAAGTATTTATGTTGTATGCATTGATTAAAGGATGCTTAATTTAAAATATATATATATATATATATTCATGTTCTTTCTAATTCTTCATGTGATACTTGGTTTCATCTTCTGCAATGTTTGAAAAGGTTTTCAATATATATATATATATATATATATACATATATATATATTGTTCTATACTGAATGTCTGAAGTCAGAATGTCATGAGTTAAGTTCAACGCATTATAAATTTCAATAAACTAATTATTAAATATATAAATATTAGAGATGTATCTATATAAACAAAGAAAAGTGTGTTTGTGTGTGCGGTCTGGAACTCAGACTTCTGATCACAGAGCTACGAAACTTGGCAGAGGGGTAGTTCAGACCCTGAAGGGGGTACACCTCATCGAGAGTTTTTCAATTTCCCAATTTTAATATTTTTAATTAATGGTTTTAAATTTTATTAGTTAATTTTTCTATTTCATTTTTTTTTTTGAAATTTATTTTTTCACTTCAGTCACCTGTGTCGCCCAACAACGGCTATTACACTGTTTATTTTTCATTTATTTAATTATTTAATTAATATCTTTAAAAGAAAAAGTTTTTTTTTTTTTTTTTTTTTTTTAAATTTATCATATTTATCGGGAAAAATGGTAATATAGTAGAAGACGAAACTTATAAAATTTAAGTTTAATTAAAATTTATTTATTTATTATTTATTTAATTTTTGTTGAAAGGAAACTTTTATTTATTTATTTACTAGCAGGCTTTGCCCGCTTCGCTGGTCACTAAATAAGGAAACTCTTTTCTATATAGCTTTATAAAAATAAAATAAAATACTAAAATTGCTCAAAGCTCGCTTCGGATCCCTGCTGCCTTCGGTAGCGATTTGGTCATCCGCTAAAACTCGGGCGCTTGTCCCTATTACCTGAGACAATGGTTTACCAATAGGCTTGCATTAAGTCCTTATTAGATAAAAGTTTCGAAATAGATAGTATCGAAAAAAAAAAAAAACGAAGTATCCCCTTTATATTTGAATCCCAGTTACATATGAACAACACTATACGTGGTGCACATAATATTTGCTTTTACGTTATTTCCTATGTTTATTTTGTTTATCCCCGATCAACCATAAAAATGATAACAATTTCACGCTAAATATTATAATATGCTATGACCGGCTACGTCTGTTGCATGAGACAATTAATTTTTTGTGGTTATTAGTATTCATGGTTTGTAAGCATGATCATAGTACCGCCTTAATATAGCTCTCTTTGGCGACTTTTGAATTTTTGTCACCATTTTAGATTTTATCCCTTGTAAAAATAAGACTTAATACCTTGTAACAATATGCTATGAGCGCTATTTCTGACATATTTTAGACAACTAAACTTTTAATGGTTATATATATTTCCCATTAAGCATATTTTTATTTTCATTTATTTATTTAAATATTGATGAAATTTGAACTTCAATTTGGTCTAGTGTTGTACAAGCTGTATACTACACGTTTGTGTTTGTGAAAGAAAATTTATAAAATACATACATTAGTTAATTTTAAAAATCTAATTGTCCGATCGATAAGCTGTTTAAGTTGGATTCACAAAAATTGCATCTTTCATTTGGTATCTTATTTGTAACGATACGACTGATATTTCTAATTTTTTTAATTTACTTTCCTCATTTTAAATACATGTAATTTTTATTGTTCACGGTTTTTTTTTTTTTTTTTTTTTTTCCGTCGAAAAAATAATGATAATTTTTTTGGCAACAATTAAATTAAGGAATAAAATTAAATATTTTAAATAAATGTAACTTTTATTGTTCACGTTTTTTTTTCTTTTTTTCTGTCCAAAAAAGAATAATTTTTTTTGGCAACAATTAAATTAAGGATTAAAATTAAATGGCCAATTTATCAGTTATTAGAAGGTTTTTATTTTAACATTTTAATTAATTAAAAGAAAACTAAAACAAAATTCGAAAATCCGGCTTCGAGGTGCATCAGGGGAGGTCATTACGAATAACATGCAAATTTTTGTAGCTCAGCCATCAGCCGTTAGGAACACACCTAAACTTTATTGAATAGCAATAAAGTTCAAATTGACTCTAGAAAACGTTTGTATGGGAAATAGAAAAGGGCTGTTTTTAGGGTTTTCCCGGAAATTATTCGATTTTTTCTCGCCTTTTAAACCTTCCCTAGACCTCCACGAACATTTCAAGACTAAGATAAGATAAATCCGTTCAGCCGTTCTCGAGTTTTAGTGAGACTAACGAACAGCAATTCATTTTTATATATATAGATTAATCGAAATAAAGTAGTAATATAGCAGAAAGAGCAAAATACACGGTGCCAAAACTAAAATATTTTATAAAGGCTTGTGATGCAGCCATCTTTAAAATCAAAGTTCTTGAATAATAGCAACCCCACCTGTCGTCTGATAAATGCTCAAATTGAAATGTCCATGAAAGACATTGGTGCAGGCAGTGGAAACCCAAACCCTATGCAACGCGGGCGGGAATTGTGTTTCTGTAGGCAGCAAGTACCTGAAGCAAAGTTCAGAGTGGTTTCTTTGAGATTTTTTTTTTTTTTAGTTTTATTCATAAAGTACTATAAAAAAATAGTCTTTCTAAATTTTTAAAAATGCATTTAAATACAGCAACCATCAAAGCGGACGAAGCCTGCCAGCTCAAAATAATTTCTTAAAAAATAGATTAAAAGTTATGTATAAATGTATAAAAATCTTGCTTCCATAATTATTATTCAAATTCTTATTTAAATAAAATATAAAAACACATGTACTCTCTAAACAAGCAAGCAAACAAATAAAACAAATTAGATAACAATAACTTTACAGTTATATATTAACAAGTAAATATATATAATATCCTATACGTTTAGAAGAACACTAAATTATTAGTGAAAACTTTTCTCTAACTATAAATTTTACTGCTACCAAAATATGTTACGTAAATGACACTTTAATATCTATCCACCAGGCGTGCATGTGATTATAATCTTTCTTCATACTATTGCAATTAGACGACGATATTATCTCTCCGAGATAAGCGAACTTTTTGTCATAAATTAAATTTCTCGTAATTTTACTCTTGAAATGCTAATATATAACTGATAAATTTCTGGCTTTTATGTATTGCTTATCACCAAGAAAAAGTAAATAAAAATTATACAGACACGACAGTATTTCATTATTTAAAACATGAAAATCTGACATTGACAGATTTTAATTTAGTGCCAGAGGCCTACTGCTAAACTTGTTAATATCGACAAATTCTTCTTTAGTTAATTCGTGACGATCTAAATTCCATGATAAAGTTTTCATTAAATCAAACCAATGTGTTTCAGCTGCAGATACTGTAACAAATAACGTTGGAAGTCCAAACTGTCTTATAGCCGCAAAACAACGTTATTTCTCTTTTTCCCAATGAGGGGGAGGTGTGCCTTGGGGGGGACTCATGTCAAAGGTGTGCCTTGGGGGGGGACTCATGTCAAAGTTGGGCCTTGGGGGACTCATGTCAAAGTTGGGCCTTGGGGGGACTCATGTCAAAGTTGTACCTTGGGGGGGACTCATGTCAAAGTTGGGCCTGGGGGGGACTCATGTCAAAGTTGTGCCTTGGGGGGGGACTTCATTCAATAAATCCCCATTCAATAAACCGACTGAAATAGGCCCTTAGCACTATTAAGAGTGTATTATAAAAATTCGACAACGCTGTACCGACTGAAATAGGGGTACCTTGGGGGGGACTCATGTCAAAGTTGGGCCTGGGGGGGACTCATGTCAAAGTTGTGCCTTGGGGGGACTTCATTCAATAAATCCCCATTCAATAAACCGACTGAAATAGGCCCTTAGCACTATTAAGAGTGTATTATAAAAATTCGACAACTGTACCGACTGAAATAGGCCTCTAGCACTAATAATGCGAAAAGAGAAAGGCAAAAATGTGTATCACACTTAGGTTATAAAATTATATTCCTGATTAAAAAATTATTTTATTGATTTCTCCCACACGCACACACGCACACACATATATGTTCATAAATATACTATTTATAATTAACTACACTTAACTAATTACACTCATGTGCAAATGTATATACTAAACCTATTTGTATTAAATAACTTAATACCGTCGGCGTATATATTCGCCAGTAGTACACTCCTGCTCAAAAGTTTAGCAAGATTTGCAAACGATCAGTTTTTTCAATCTAAAAACATATCTCTCGATGAAATGTATTCAAACATTGGGTATTTAAAGAATTGGGTCTTCCTCACGTTTTCCAGTGAAGACTGGTTTAAGACAACATTTAGGGGGCCGGTAACAAATTGAGCAAAATCAATAGTGTTTGTGATCACCCTGTATCGTTAAGTGAGGGAAATGATCTGTAGCTTTCGGATATGTTAATATAGACCTAGTTCAATATGTGGATGAATTTGTGTGACGATAGCGTGTTAAATAATGAAGATATAAGCATTTATTTTAAAACACACATTAAAAAAAAAAAATCAACATGATTTTATTTATAATACAGATAAAATTATTCCCACTTTCAGAGAAGTTGGAAAATTCCTTTTAAAACAATTCACTGCAATCGGAATACAAATATCTTAAATATTTCATGAAATATGAGCGTTTCTATGAAAAATGTTTTGACTGCGCATGCGCGAAAGGTAAAAAAAAAATATTGCACAGATTGAAAGTTAGATATATTGGGCAACTTTTATCAGAAGTACATTTGAATAGAGTAAAAATTAATCAAATTATACAAAAAAGAACAAGCTAGATTTGAGATATTTTCCAGGAATTGAAATTTCTTAAGGGGTTTTTCACATGCCGCGTAATTCATTTATAGATCCAATTACTTTAACCATAAGCAAAAGTTTTTTTTCTTTTTTTTTTTTTTTTTTTTGTGAAAAACCCCTTATCACCTCAGAAATTTTAGTAATAAAACAAATATATGTTAGAGTTACAAGCTTATAAGGGATTTTTCACACACACACAAAAAAAAAATCTTCTGCTAAGTGGTTAAATTAATTGGATCTTTAAATTAATTATGCAGCATGAAAAAAAAAAAAAAAAAAACCCTAGGAAATTTCAACTCTTGGAAAATATCTAAAATCTAGCTCGTTATTTTTCGTATAATTTGCTTAATTTTTACTCCATTCAAATGCACTTTTGATAAAAGTTGCCCAATATATCTAAATTCAACCTATGTAATTAGTATTTTTCTTTTTTACCTTTTGCACATGAGCAGTGAAACTTTTTTTTCATGAAAATGCACATATTTCGGGAGATATTTAAGATATTTGTATTCCGATTGCAGTGTATTGTTTTAAAAGCGTTTTTCCAACTTATCTGAAAGTGGGACTAACTTTCGTTATGAACTCTCTGCACAATTTAAATGATTTGATCAGAATATGTAAAATCCTGTTGTTATATAACGTATTTCCACAGTGGGAAGTTGAGGACTTATGTCATGTTGCTAGTATCCGCTGTAGGTGGCTCCTGTTCCTGTTAAATAATGAAATGTTCCACAGGAAAGCCAAAAAAGCGTAATTTTCTCTCAAAACAGGAAAAAACCCCGACGACAGTGTGTTAACAATTCGTTTAAATTATTATTTCTGACTATGATTTCCTATGTGATATGATTCCTGACTATATTCTTTCTCCTTTTTAACTTTATACGTGTAGTTTTGAATCAACTTGTATGTTTTCATATACAGAGTGTATTTGTATTTATATTAGGTAGTATTCTATTTGCATATATATTATATGTAATGAAACACATTGTAATTTTTACATTACTTATTTATTTATTTATTTACTTATCATTTTTATTAATTTTTTTCCTTTTAATATTTAAAGTTTGATATATTTTTTTAAATCAGTATTTTTTTTTCTATAAATAACAGCATTTAAAAGCATCTAAGTCTGTTCTTTTTTAGTAAAAATAATGTTTTTTGTTTTGCAATATAGGGGAGACTGGGGCACAGTGGACCACCTTTACATTTTTAATTGTTTTTCACCAAAAATAAAAAAGCAAGGTACTTGAAAAAATTGGCAAACATTCTTTAAACCTTTCTTGACATGTCTTACTTTTTTTTTATAACAATACTTCTAATGCATTACGAATAAAAAAAAATAAATTGTGTGCACTCACAAAGTACCACTGTGCCCCATCACCGGGGCACAGTGGTCCACAACCCGGGGTACAGTGGACCAACCTCTGTTGTTCATGTTCAAATAATATAAATTTCTCATTTTTTTTTTTTTTTCTAAAATTAGTTTCTTATGCAATTCTAGTCTAAATAGCATAATTCGAACATTTTCATGAAATAAAATTACCAAAATTTAAAGGAAATCAAAATAAATAAGAAATCAAATTAGAGGAAGAATCCTATATCCGATTTCCTTTGTCTTTTACGTGCCATCACTAAAAACAATAAGATATATTTTTAATTTGTTTATTAATGTTATATAAATATAAAAATTATGAAATATATAATTGAACATTATATTACTATTCAAACACTTTTATTAATTATTTTCAGATATTAAGACTTTACATTATATTTGTGAGATACGTTTAACTAAAATTATTCTACTTTTATCTTTTACATGTTATTTCTAAAAACTACAATAAATTTATATAACTTACTATTTCTTATACCACATAATCATTTTATTATTATTATTTTTAATATTAAACAATTCAAATAGTTATTAAATTTAGATATTCATAATTATTATACTACTATTTAACTATTTTCCCTTTTCAGAAATTTATTTTAAACTAAACTAAAACTAAACTAAACTAAACTTTTTCTAAACTAAAATTATTCTACTTTTATCTTTTACATGTTATTTCTAAAAACTACAATAAATTTATATAACTTACTATTTCTTATACCACATAATCATTTTATTATTATTATTTTTTAATATTAAACAATTCAAATAGTTATTAAATTTAGATATTCATAATTATTATACTACTATTTAACTATTTTCCCTTTTCAGAAATTTATTTTATTATAACATTAAGGTTATTATTTTTTTATTAATTATTTTGAGTCACGTTATATTTGTATATGTAAATTTAACTAAAATAAAGAAGGTATTAAATATAATTTGGACTTTTAGGCACATTGGAAGGTGGTCCACTGTGCCCCATGTCCAGACAAAACAAATAATAATATTAAAATTATATATAGACTAAAAACATGCTAATAATTTTTATAAATTTAAAAACAACAATATCTTACCTTTTCTTAACAATTATCCAATATTTGTAGTCAATAGTTCAGTCCTGATAAAATTAAAAAAAAACTTCAAACTTGAAAAATTACTTTGAGCAGCTCAAAACATAAAAATTGTATAAAATGGCTACCTTAGCATTATCCATGTGGTTTTTTGGATGTATACAAGTAGTGCCATGCTTCCATCTATGAGTCTCAATATAAACTAAAAGAGTTAAATATTAAGAGATTTAAATAAGGGTGGTCCACTGCGCCACAGTCTCCCCTATCTACTATGTACGCCAGTTTCAAATATAATAACGGGATATACATTTATAACACTCTCGAATTTTACGGTTTCGCGAGTCCACTGATGAAAAATAGAATGCGGACAGATAGATCAGTTTTCCCTTATACCCCATAATGTATCTGATCATTTTTGTGAGATCCTATAAATGAATCATACTATAGCCATAGCCTTTGCTACTCATACCACAGTTTACAACAAATATACTTTGGGGTGGGTTAAGGTTGATTGTCTAAACTCAAGATCTTTGTCTAGTGGGATGCCCTGCATGGGGGTCTTTGGTATTAGCTCGTATTTAACCATACCATTTCGTTTCTTTATATCATTTTCAATATGTTTATGCAATATAAAGATCCAGCCGAACCTCGTTTACATGAATATCAAAAGAAATAAACAAAAATTGTTCATGTTATCAGTAGTTCATGCTATCAACAACGCAGAAACTAATATTCATTTCGACGGGGAATGTGGAAACAGTTCAAGTTAAAAGTAATTCACATTATCGAAATTCGACTGTATTAAAATATGCTTTAAAGAAGCGCATCTCATACACTGTAATATTAATCTTATTTATATTGTTTTATTAGGAAACGCGGTATAGTAAACCTAAATAATATGTATATGAGTTTCAGGGCATTCTAGAAATAGTTACGGAAATAAAAGCACAGACAGACTGACAGACAATCGAACCGAAGTCATAAAAATCACTCCAACTTTCCTGGAAAGTGTTAAAGAAAGCAGGAAAAATATTTATTAATTTATGTATGCATAAATTTTACATTTATATATAATGTCATTTAGTAAAGACTTTGACATTAGAACTTGAATTAGCGTATTCTAGTAATTATGAAAAATATATTTTATTTTTATTTGCGATGTTATTATATTTTTAAAAGTATACTTTTACAATGTGAAAATACAAAATTCAGCACTGAAAGAACATTTTGTTAATGTATAATTTCGAATTGCACAAGATAGTTTATGCAGATTTTCTTAAAATACAGGGTGATTGTAATTAAAGGTTACGATTTCGAAACGTTATAATTTTAAAACTACCCATCGGAGTGATTTGATATTTTACCAGAGAAATCGTGAGGCAATGAAATTTTTTTTGGCAAAAGAAAAGAAAATAGTTCCAAAATGGACCGTTAATTATCCGTAAAGTATTTGTTTCATGAAGCTCCTCTTTTTTCTCTTTCACTATGATTGTTTCCGCTGTAAACACGTATTCTTGTCAATTCAAGTTGATTTAAATACAAAGCAACTGTTTGACTCAAACAAAAATATGTTTTTTTTTTTTTATTAATTAATTAATTTTTTCAACTCAAGTTGAGTTGAAAAAAATAACTCATTTCCATAGACATCACATCTAATATATACATATGAATACAGCTAATATATATTTAAATATATTAGGTCGTTGCAAAAGTTCGTGCGGACGCGGATCATTTTATTGCCTCCAAAGACGAGAGCTTCTATCGCCGTGGTATACATTTGTTACCCGAAAAATAGGCAAAGGTTGTCGAAAGTAATGGAGAGTATTTTGATTAAAAATTGTCATTTGATTTGATGTATTTTTATGAAATGAAGCATCAAAACACCGCACGAACTTTTGAAACGCCCTAATAGTTAGTTATAAATATAATAAAATACACACAACACAAATTATAAAAGAACAGTACTGTATAGTAAAATTTGTCAAAATTACCCACGCTATTTGTCAAATGCCACGCCTCCATCGAGACTTAGCACTTTAGGAACTACCTCCGTTTACCCGGAACTCGGATAATCGGGGCTTGGATAACTGTTTTGATTAAATATTTACAATTCAAGTTGATTTAAATGCAAAGCAACTGTTTGATTCAAACAAAGACATGTTTTTATTTATTTATTTTATTTAGGTTTTTTTTTTTTTCCAACTCAAGTCGAGTTGAAAAAAAATAACTCATTTCCCTAGAAGAAACTGGTTCGTAAGATAACTCATTTCTTTAAGAGAGTTAACTTTTTCAGCTGACAATAACTTTGTAACATTTATGCCATTCTTTTTTGTCTCTTATCCATAATTATGATATCAGCCATTTTCATTAAATTATATATAGAGGCTCTTATCCATGATCGGATGCTTTTATCATATTTAACGTCATATTTCCGGGCAACAGCGTTTGTGCTTGATGAAAATTAGAACCTCTATGATAATAATCATACCTTTTAACCTCTTATAATAATAGGCTGTTATTAGTCTCATATTCAATGAATAGTATAATTATTCATTTTACATTAGAAATACTTACATTATTGTACGTTATTATCCAAAAATCACAATTATGTTGTGAACTAATTCGTGACACAACAATGCTGTTAAATCGAATTTTTTGGAAATGTTTTAAAAATATTAGAATATTCATAATATTATTATAAATTTTTTATCACATTTTATTTGTATTTTGGTAGATAAAATATAAAACATATCGACTGATCAAATTTTTCTTATCTATATATTAATAGGCAAGCATAAAATTTGTTGTCCCTTTTTAACATATTAATTATGGGAGTAGAGGGTTGAAAATGGTATCATTCGAAAGGTATGGTTAGCCGGAAGGTGCGAATACAAATATTATTTTCTTACGATGTCAAGAAGGTATTTAAAAATACATTTATTTTTTATGCATTTTCCCCCATTTTTCCCTTTTATACACGTATTCCTTCACATTAAAAAATACCTAAAAGTAGAAAGTTGTTAAATCTGGCAATTTCATAAAGCTCAAATAAAACCATAGACACAGTAATTTGTATAATGTAGCATCACTATACGCAAGCGAAGTGATGACGTCACTGTCTGTCCATGGAACCATGTAAAAGATTTTCTATGTTAATCGTCCATTGAGTTTTTGTAAAAAATTATTAAAAAATAACGGAAATTATCTGCCGATTTTAATTCCGATATTTGGGTATAGTTCTATATAAGTTACTGTCTACATGTGTTTGATTGAGTTATTTTTTCTGTAAAATTGATAAAATTTTAATTAAAAATCACAAAACTCCAGAAAAAAAAAAAAAATGGCGAACTTCCAGTTTCGAATGTAAACATAAACATTTCATTTCAAAGGGTGATATTTAAACAATAAATATTGAACTAATATACTAAATAAAAGGAAAATGGATTTGTTACTAACTGCTGCATGTATAAGTAGACGATACGGAAAAAATTCCGATTTCCGTTTTTTGCTGAATTTACATGTTTTGAGCTTTCTTTACGTTTCAATTAACTGAAATTGGCTACTTATTTTTTTTTAAAGTGTCTTTAATGCTAGCTTTTGGGGGTAGAAGAAGCAAGTAGAAGATTCATAAAAACTTTTGATTTTCGGTTTTCGATGAATTTACACGTTTTGAGATTCCCTTGCATTTTAATTAAGTGAAATTAGTGAAATTGACTAATTATTTTTATTTTTTAAAAAGTGGATTTATTATTCTTTCCTCTGCATATATAAGTAGAAAATATAAGATTCAGAAATGTTTTAGATTTTCGGTTTTCGATAAAGTTACACGTTTTGAAATTTCCCGAACTCAATTCGACCATTTTTGAAAAATATCTTTTTTTTTTTTTTTTTTTTTGTTCAAACACTGTACTTTATGAACCAATCGAATTAATTTAACAGAATTTGATACTTGGTTGGACCTTGGTCTGACATGGTACCTATTAGCGTCTGGGCTGTATCACACAACAAGGGGCGTTTTCACGTTGCGATTTTCTCTCATTTCAGGAAAGGCTAACATCTACAGAGAGAAATAGTTATATTAAGTAAAACTCTGCTGATTCAGTTAGAGTGAATATTGGCAAACAATTGCCGCAGCTGTGTTGCAATTGCATTCCGTTTAGGACAAGGCAATAACTTTTCTTTGCCTCGCTTTGCAAAAAAAATGGTCGAGTTTCGACCACTGGGCGATACTAGTTTATTATAAATGGCCTTAAAGACTTAAACATTGGTCCGATACGATACAAATCAGGACCAACTTTAAAGCGATTTTTAAAGCGTATGGAGTTATTATTATTTTTATTTAAGAAGATATATTCATTATAGATGATAGATGATAATCCAAATTTATTATTTGCGAGAATACTTTAAATCAGGTTTTTAGTTCCCATTTATAATTATTACTAGCAGGCAACGCCCGCTTCGCTGGTCCCTATTTTTAAATGAATCACTCTAATTACTGAATTCTCAAAATTGCATTCATTTTTATCACGTGAAAAGAAAAGAGAAACAAAATCTGATTAGAAAAAATGTCGCACCGGGTTCTCACTGCCTTCGGAAAAAAAATCCCAAAATGCCCTAACTCTTATTTCTATTATTTTCCCCCTTCGCCCCCCCTCCCGTCTATCCTAATAATTTTACAAATTCGAAAATATCCTCAATCGATTTGTAGGTATCAAAAACCCCTATGCACCAGTTTTGAACTATCTATCTCTATTTTTGTTTTTTGGCCCCTCCGTTCCTCCCCTTCCCGCACCTCCCAATAATTTAAAAAATTCGAAAATATCCGCAATCGATTTGTAGGTATCGAAAACATCTATGTACCAATTTTGAATGATCTGACTCTATTTTACTTTTTTGCCCCTCCGCCCCCCCCACCTTCCCGGCCCTCCTAATAACTTTACACTTTCGAAAATATCCCCATTCGACTTGCAGGCCTCTAAAACCTATCTGTACCAATTTTGAACGGCCTAACTGTATTTCTATTTGCTTTTGCCCATAGCCCCCCCCTTCCCGCCCCACCAAATAATTTTACAACTTCGAAAATATCCGCAATCGATTTGTAGGTATCGAAAACCTCTATATACCAGTTTTGAACGATCTAACTCTATTTTTATTCCCCCCCCCCTCTCCCCTATCCCCCTTCCTTCCCCTCCTAATAACTTTACACAATCGAAAATATCTTCATTTGACTTGCAGGCCTCTAAAACCTATCTGTATCAATTTTGTACGCCCTAACTGTATTTCTATTTGTTTTTGCCCCATAGCCCCCCCCCCTGCTGCCCCACCTGGGGGCTGAATTTCTAAAATTCCAGAAATTAGTTTTTAGATATTTGCATTAGCTATATTTTAGAGCAAAAATTTCACGTATATCTATTTTTTTGTTTCAGATATATAGGATTATGCGAAATCACGTTTTACGCCTGTGAAATCACGTTTTGCCCCCCCCCCCCTCCCCGCGCCCCCCTTGGGGACCTAATTTTGAAAATTCCAGAAATTAGTTTTTAGACATTTGTATTAGCTATATTTTAAAGCAAAAATTTTACGGATATTTTTTTTTTTTTTTTTGTTTGAGATATGAAGGATTACGTGAAATCACGTTTTGCCCCCCCTCCCCCCCTTGGGGGGCGAATTTTGTAAAATCGCTTCTTAGTGGATGCCTACGTCATAGAAAGAACATTGTCACAAAATTTCATGCTTCTAGGTCCAGGGATTCGGTCTGGGCGTTGATAGATCACCCCCTCACTCACTCACTCACTCAGGAAGTGTTCTTTTATATATATAGACTAGCAGGCAACGCCCGCTTCGCTGGTCCCTATTTTTAAAAGAATCACTACAATTACTGAATTCTCAAAATTGCATTAATTTTTATCACGTGAATAAAAAAAGAGAAACAAAATCTGATTGGGAAAAATGTCGCACTGGGTTCTCACTGCCTTCGGAAAAAATTCCCAAAATGTTCTAACTCTTATTTCTATTATTTTCTCCCTTCGCCCCCCCCCCTTCCGTCTATCCTAATAATTTTACAAATTCGAAAATATCTGCAATCGATTTGTAAGTATCAAAAACCTCTATGTACCAGTTTTGAACGATATATCTCTATTTTTATTTTTTGCCCCTCTGCTCCCCCTTCCCGCCCCTCCCAATAATTTTAAAAAATCGAAAATATCCGCAATCGATTTGTAGGTATCAGAAACTTCTATGTACCAATTTTGAATGATCTAACTCTATTTTATTTTTTTTGCCTCTCAGCCCCCCACCCCACCTTCCCGGCCCTCCTAATAACTTTACACTTTCGAAAATATCCCCATTCGACTTGCAGGCCTCTAAAACCTATCTGTACCAATTTTGAACGGCCTAACTGTACTTCTATTTGTTTTTGCCCATAGCCCCCCTTACCGCTCCACCCCCTTCCCGCCCCACCTAATAATTTTACAACTTCGAAAATATCCGCAATCGATTTGTACGTATCGAAAACCTCTATATACCAATTTTGAACGATCTAACTCTATTTTTATTTTTTTGCCCCACCTTCCCGGACCTCCTAATAACTTTACACTTTCGAAAATATCCCCATTCGACTTGCAGGCCTCGAAAACCTATCTGTAAAAATTTTGAACGGCCTAACTGCATTTCTATTTGTTTTTGCCCCATAACCCCCCTTCCCGCCACACCCCCTTCCCGCCACTCCTAATAATTTTACAACTTCGAAAATATCCGCAATCGATTTGTAGGTATCGAAAACCTCTATATACCAATTTTGAACGATCTAACTCTATTTTTATTTTTTGCCCCCCCTCTTCCCTACCCCCCCTTCATGCCCCACCTAATAACTTTACACAATCGAAAATATCCTCATTCGACTTCCAGGCCTCTAAAACCTATCTGTACCAATTTTGAACGCCCTAACTGTATTTCTATTTGTTTTGCCCCTTAGCCCCCCCCCCTGCTGCCCCACCTGGGGGCTGAATTTCTAAAATTCTAGAAATTGGTTTTTAGATATTTGCATTAGCTATATTTTAGGGCAAAAATTTCACGTATATCTATTTTTTTGTTTGAGATATATAGGATTATGCGAAATCACGTTTTACGCATGTGAAATCACGTTTTGCCCCCCCCCCGCCCCCCTTGGGGACCGAATTTGGTTTTTAGACATTTGTATTAGCTATATTTTAAAGCAAAAATTTTACGGATATCTGTTTTTTTGTTTGAGATATGAAGGATTTTGTGAAATCACGTTTTGCCCCCCCTCCCCCCCTTGGGGGGCGAATTTTGTAAAATCGCTTCTTAATGGATGCCTACATCATAGAAAGAACATTGTCACGAAATTTCACGCTTCTAGGTCCAGGGGTTTGGTCTGGGCGTTGATAGATCACCCCCTCACTCACTCACTCACTCAGGAAGTGTTCTTTTATATATATAGATTAACATGCTTTCATTAACTTGGCATGGTGTAACTATTAATGTATGTAACGGAATCTTGCAATTCAATTTTCGGCCACTTCAGTTCGTTCGACTTACCTGAAATGTTGCACACGACTTCATCATCGATAACAATACTGTATACAAGTGTTTCCAGGCTCCTGTCCCCTCAGGGGTAGGTTCTAGGGGCAAACAAAAAAAAGAACCCATATGTATAAAACTCTATCATATGTGGCACAGGATTTAGCCGTATTTGCATAACGTCGAGTGGCAACAATTAATCAATTGTTATTTTCTTTTATTAAAGATTTAAAAGTGTGTAAATATTATGGTGTGTTACTCACACGACCGTCTCCTACCCTACATTGTAATACAATAAAGATAGGTATTTTGTGCTTTTAGTTTACATTTCAATAAAAGTGTGTTCTTTAATTTTTTAAAAGTATAATTTTATTTAGAAGCAATTAGATATAACTAATTTGCTGTGCCCATCACACAACTTTTTCATCACACAACTTTTTCATCACTCCAAATTCAAACATCACAAAACTTTTATAATGACCATCTTTCATATCAGCTTAGTTCATTTTTATGCTATAAAAGCAGATATATAGTCGTCTCATGAACGGGGAAAATTCCATCATAGCAGTACCACTTGTCTTCGATATATATTTCCGGAAAGGGGATAAAACTAGCGCAGCAGCGTTAGCTGTCGGCTGATATACACTCTAGTTAAATCAGCATAATTTTTCTTCAATGCCATTTTACGTCTGAAGTTTAATGCACTTATATACTCCAGAAGCTGAATTATAGCCTACATGTTGATGGGGAAAATTGTGGCTTAACAGAATTACCTGTTAGACAAGATATACCAACATTGAAGCAGCATAATTTTTCATAATGACTCTCTTTCATATCAAGTTTAGTTTGACAAAGATTCGAAAGTTTCACCGTGCGACGTGTTTGTATATTACCTGAAAAACTTAGAATAAACAATCAAATTTTAAAACAGCCTTAATTTTATTTATGAAAATAGCTACTATGTTGAAATGAAAGGTTAAGGCCGTGGAGATCTTTTCACATGCAGAAGTATATGTTTAATAAAACTGTTTCTAAATGTATTTTTAACTGTTTTTAATGTTCCTACTCCTTATCTTGCACTTTAATCGGTAATTTGATTTTTTTTTTTTTTTTTTTTTTGTATTCAAATGCAAGGTAAAATAAAGTTCTTATGTACCCGCTCTCATCTGGAACGGTCAGTCGGTAAGTTTGTGAAATGTCACGCTAATAAACAAGGTGCCTCCATTTTAAGGTAAATATAAGGAGCACTTCTTGGCGCACCATGGCTTAGTTGGTTCGAGCGTTATATTAAAAACGCGGTGGGCAAGAGTTCGATTCCCTGAAGGACCGTCATATTAATTATTTCAGATAATTAGTAGAAAGTGTGTCAATTGATAAAAGAAAATTTTTCGCTGACAACACAGTATCGTAAGAATTTTTTAAGAGCTAGCTTTTTTAAGAAGCTTTTTTTTTTTTTTTTTAAGATATTAAAAACCACTTTTTTTTTTTTTTTTTTTTTTAATTATTATTCGCATGAAAATATATTTTATTATATTTCGAAAAATAAAGTAACTCGTGATCTTTTTTGGCAACGATTAAAAATTAAAATAAATAATTTTAAAGCTTTATTATAGAAGAAATATCTAGAAAAAATATTTAAAAGAAATTGCAAAATCATAACTTCGAAAAGATTTATGGGATACGATACATTAAGAATTTGTGTTTAAAAAATTTTTTTAAATAGCTTATTTTTTAATAGCTTATTAAACTTTTTAAATATCTTATTTTTTAAATAGCTTATTAATTTATTTACGATACATTATATATATAAATATGAAAAGAAACGGAGCAAAATGTCCCAAATCAATATATATATATATTTATTATTATGACAAAATAAATTAAGGTTTTGAGTTTTTTAAGCTACCATAAGTAAATTTTCATTATAAATTAAGCTTTACGTAAATTCCTCCAAAATGTAAAAATTCAAAATTAAACTTTTGATAAGAAAAATTTCACTTAAAAATCTTTAAAACATTTTTATAATACATTAAATTGACTGCACAAAACGGGAAAAAAAAATATATATATGATTTTTTTTTTCAACTTATCTTTCACAATTAAGTTTTAAAAAATTAGTATACAATTCTTAAGTATTCATTTAAAGTAGTATTTTTTGTTTAGTAACCAGTATAAGAATGTGAAAGTGTAACTGTTAGCAACATTGTAACTGTTAGCGGCTCATTTCACCATGGTACAACTACAAACAGTTAATATTTTTAAAAGATCCATTTTCAATAGATCGTAAAGAAAATAAGGAAAAACACTATTTTCTATTTTTAGAAGCTTTTTATATGAAATTGGGTTTGTCATCGCATCTTCGTGTCACGCTAATAAACAAGGCGCCTCCATTTTAAAGTAAATATAAGCTCTTAAAGTAAATATAAGCGTTAGTCGCTCCTTTGTTTAGTTGGTTAGATCATCACATTAATAGTGCGGTGGGCGAACGTTCGATCCTCGAAGGTCCGGCATGGTAATTTTTGCAGATAATGAGTAGAAAACATGTCAATTGGTAAAAGAAAATTTTTCGTTGACTACACAGCATCCTAAGAATTTTTGAAGAGTTTTTTTAAGAAGCTTATTTATTTTTATTTATTTATTTATTTATTTTTTTTAGATATTAAAAAACACAAAATATTTTAGATATTAAAAAAGCACAAAATAAAATGTTTTAAGTAAAAAATACATAAATAAATATTTTTTTAGAAGCTTTTTATTGAAATTGGATTTTGTCATCATGTTTTTACGTCACACTGAAAAACAAAACGCCTCCACTTAACGTAAATGTCAGCACCTTTTTTCGTCACTTGTTAGCTCAATTGGATAGAGCGTCATGTTGACAACGCGATGGTTGTAATTTCGAAGACCGATGTGTTACTTTATTGCACATAATTAATAGGAAAGATGTCACACGATAAAATAAAGATGTCACACGATAAAATAAAGATACGTTGTCTTCAGGCTATCCTAAATATTTTTTATTCATTTTTTTTAAGAGGCTTCTTTTAGTTACAAAAATTTACAAGAATAAAAATAATAAATAAATAAAATATAAAAAACTTGGAGTTTTTTTTGTGTAGCCCTAAAAAGCATTAAAAATATGCTTGCAAGGACATGCTATTAAAAAAAAAAAAAAAAAAAAAAGTTTTAACAATAAGAAAATTGTTGAAACACAATAATATAAATATTTAAAGAAAAATATAAATATATCATTTTGCAAGAGATAAAAGTTTTTAAATATTGAAAATATTTTAAAAAGCATTCGAGAGCAATATATATATATATATATATATATATATATATATATATATTAAGTATTGGTTGGAATCTTTTAGCATGTTCCATGACTTTTCTTTACTGTTCTTTGATTTTTGATTAGAGCGTGTCATGGGTGCGATTCTCCAAAGGCCGATGTGTTAATTTTTGCAGATGATTAATAGAAAAGGTGTCAATTGATAAAAGAAAATCTTTCAAAGTCTAGACAGTATCCTAAGAATTTTTTTATTATTTTTCTCAGAAGCTTTTTTTATAACTAAAAAGCAGAAAATAAAAATTTAAGTAAAAAAACATTTTTAAGAGTAGGAGATTTTTATCGTGGAGCCCTGAAAAGCCTAAAATACAAATTTACTCTTGCAAAGACATGCTGTAAATAAATGAAAGCTTCAAAACTAAGAAAATTTTAGAGAAAAATATAGATATTTCACTTTTGCAAGAGATGAAAATTTTTAAATATTCAAAATATTTTTAAAAGCTTTGGAGACCATTGTGAAATCTATGGTTTAACAAATCCTTATGTAGAAACTAATGACTAAGAATATTGGTCTCGATAGATTTTGAAAATATTTTGAATATTTAAAAATATTCATCGCTTACAAAAGCGAAATATCTATATTTTTCTCCAAAATTTTCTTAGTGTTGAAACTTTCATTTATTTATAGCATGGTTTTGTAAAAATAAATTTTTATTTTATGCTTTTCAGGGCTGCACAATAAAAAGCTTCTACTGTTAAAAAATGTTTTTTTACTTACATTTTTATTAATTTTCAAAATCAGTTTTGGTGAATTGAAAATCAATAACCTTGTGTAGCACTCATACAACTTTATCTTACTCTTCATTTCAATATTTTGAAGCCAGGTTATAGATTAAGGCATGAGATAAAAAGTAATGTGTATGAATATGCTTTAAAACAGTTTAAAATAGTTTGAGAAACAATTTTTTGACACATATTTCTGTATTCCGCTCTAAATTATTCATTCTTTAAAAATGATAAATTATTCATATTAATTATATTAATGATAAATCATTCATTAATTTAATAATTATTCATAACTTTAAAACCATCGAATTTGAATTTTCTGCAATTACTTGTTTTTAAATTCTGCTGATAAAAGATATACACACATAGAGTACGATGAAGACTTTATTTTAGTATTGTTGGGATCTCAAAGCGAGTAAATAAAATAAAAAATTTTCATTAAAAATGGAGTTCAAATAATATTTTGTTTATTTAAACTTTAAAACTTCTTCACACACCATAAAATTAAAGACAGCACTGTGCTATCGGAAAGTATTCATCATACACCTTGGTTTCTCAGAAATAATGTTATTATTATTACAAAAATAGAAAGTATTTCAAATTCTGGAATTTTTGACATTGTGAAATAATTATTTAATAATTAAATATATATATATATATATATATATATATATATATATATATATATATATATATATATATATATATATATATAGTAACGATTATTTAAAAGTAATACCAATTCATGTGTCAAGCGCGTTGTTCCTTTAAAAAGCGTGAACTATGTTTTCAATCTTTATTTTCTAATCTACTTTTTTTTTTTTTTTTTTTTTGCATGACGCATAAAAGTAGACCGTTACGACACGAACGCTACTAACGTAATCACTTAGGGCGCAGGAAAAAAATGGTACTGCAGAATTTGTTAAAATAATGTTAAAATAGTAATAACAGAAAGGAAAAGGAGCTAGAAACATAAAAAATAAAAGATGTATGTATTATATCAACATTGTTATTATAAGGGGAAAAAATAATAATAAAATTAAAAATCTATTATAATTGCAATAGCTCTGAGAAAATTTCACGTAACATATCTTTATATTAACAAATTTAAAAAAAAAGAAAAGGAAGAAAAGGAAAGGAAAAAAGAATCAAAAGCGTCAGGCAGATTTGTAGTTAAAATGTTCCAAAAAATTTCTAAATTTTTCCAAATAAGAAAATACAAGAGAGAAATAGAATAACAAATACGGCCAGTTGTACTTATTTCTTGCAGTTCAAAGCAGATGGCTCAATTACACTACAGCGGCGTAATATTAAATTAGTATGTTTTGCCATCGCACAACTTTCTTCTAAATTTTCTTATACAAATTCACGCAGTACAAATTATTTTCGATGATGATTGCAGACTGTTTTCGTCGAAGAGAAGTATAACAAGAAAGTCAATTTTGTGCCCTATAGAATAGACGACATATGACGAAATGCTTTATTTATTTATTTACTATTTACTTATTATTGTAAAACAAAACTTTAATAAAGATAATATTGTTAAAATTATCGCAGATCTCAGTGTTCAACCGTTCGTTTTAAAGGCAATGACAATTACTTTTGAAAGAAGCCCATATTAAAAATTTCACTACCTGGGGGAAAAAAAGGGGGCGAAGGGTACTTTCTGCCCAGAGGGGAAGAGGTGTCCTTACATGTACATACTCTTTTTTTTTTTTTTTTTTGATTGGCTATTACTATTATATAATATATATATATATATATATATATATATATTCCCCAATTTCACATTGAAAAGTTTAAAATAATTCCTATTATGTAAAGTTTAAGAAATTTTATTCTAGACTGCTATATTAAAAATCTGGTGTGAAACAACCACACGACTTCCATTTCCCACTATTACACGTATTATATGAATTTTTTGAGATATTACATGCATTTTTTTTTTTTTTTTAATTTTCCAGTAAGAAAAACTTGATACACGTATAAAGACAGATAAAATAGTAGTTTGCTATATACAGTTTATATAGCAAGTTAAAAAAAAAAGGAAAAAAAAAAAAATTATACAGAGAGAGAGAGTTTGTTTTTAAACACAAATTTCGGAGATCTAAAACGTAACTACCTAATCAGAACGAACTCTAGTATTCCCGTAATAACCACGTAATACATGAGAAAGGGTATCTGAAATGGATTAATGAAACAATTTTCAAGAAAATCGTTAGAGCCGTTTTTGAGATACCAACTTTTACCCAAACTTGGTATACTCAATTATCGACCGGAAAACAATAATTACATACAAAAGGATATTTAAAAGGGATTTTAAAGACGAGTTTGAAAAAAAAGTCCGCGCAGCAATTTTTAAAGGAACGCACTTGCGAAACCTGAAGTTGAGCTATTTATACAGAGAGCCTATCAATTTTCCTGAACAAACCAACTATATCATTCGAAATCACATCTAACAGAGTGTTTATATAGCAAATTTGAAGAAAATTGTTAGAGCCGTTTTTGAGATACGGACTTACGATTCCACTTCCGATTTCAGATGACCCACTTCCGGTTTTCCAATTTACACCAAACTTTAGAAAATTCATCTGTACACCAGACCTGTATCAATTCTGAAGTTTCGTAGTTCTATCTTTATTAGTTTCGGAGATATGATAGCCTGAAGATTCCACACATACATACATATATACACACACTGATCAATTGCCAAAAACTACTTTTTTGGACTCAGGAGATCTTAAAACGTGTAAATCAGGTGAAATCTCGATATCGAATGTTTGGACTGAATACAATATTTCCATTACCTACGGTAGTAGGGTAATGGAAGTAAAAATTGTAGGAAAGTGGAGTGACAGTGAAACTTGTTGCGCGATCGACCCCCAAGTGTAATCAGCACCAATTTAAGTCAAAGTGAAATTATACATTCAGTATGGTTAAATTCCGTTCATTGGTTTATGAGATCCAGCGTCCATAAATTTTTTAATGTACACACTCAGAGAGATATTATCTAAGACTTATCTAATCATATTGAGACCATTCAATACGTTTAAGTTCATCAGAAACTTAATCCGTCAAAAACTTTTACAAATCCGAGACAATTTTCTGTTATACGTTATTTATATAACTCTTCTTATATATGTACACTATTTTCTTATAATATTAAAGTAATTTTTTTAATTAAAATAAACATTTGACAAAATTAATCTAATGTAAATTCTGTACAACGGGTTGCATTAGAAATGTCCCTTTAAATTGAAACATTTAACCAATACATTTAATTGAATTGTAAATAATTATAAGATAAAAAAGAACTTTTTACATATCATGTTTTTAAATTTTCTCTTGAATGATATAAACACTACCGAAGGCAGCGGGGACCCGAAATAATTGGCTAAAAGTATTTAAAAAAAAAATGCATTGCCACAATGTTCTGAGCTATTCTGAAAATTTCAAATGTCTAGCTAGTCGGGAAGTTATACGATTGTTGAAACATATAAACGCTATCGAAGGCAGCGGGGATCCGAAACAATTGGCTAAAAGTATTAAAATAATGCATTTTCATCGTGTTATGAGCTTTTTAAAAAGTTTAAAATGTCTAGCTAGTCGGGCAATTACATGATTGTTGAATCACATAAATGCTACCGAAGGCATCGGAAACCCGAAACAATTGGCTAAAAGTATTAAAAAAAAAAAAAAAAAAAAAAAAACATTGTTATCATGTTTTGAGCTATTCTAAAAGTTTCAAATGTCTAGCTAGTCCTCGTCGGGAAGTTAGTTAAAAAAAAAAAAATTCTGTTGAATCATATAAATGCTACCGAATGCAGCAGGGACCCGAAACAGTTTGCTAATATATATATATATATATATATATATATATATATATATATAAAAGGCATTGTCACCGTGTTCTGAACTGTTCTGAAAGTTTCAAATGTCTAGCTAGTCGGAAAGTTAGTTAAAAAAATTTCTGTTGAATCATATAAAACCGAAACAATAGGCTAAAAATATTAAAAAAAAAAAAAATGCATTGTCACCGTGTTTTGATTTATTCTGAAAGTTTCAAATGTCTAGCTAGTCGGGAAGTTAATTCAAAATCGATTGCAAAATTTGTACTGGACACACAAACAAACAAACAAACAAGAATCGAAGTTAATAAAAATATGGTAAAAATTAATGACTGATTTATAATGCCATAGTCCTTTCTTGTTAAAATGCTTAAACTTTATATTAACTATGGTAAAAAAAAAAAAAAAAAATCCTACCTTACTAAAATAGATCTAATTTTACTTAAATGTCAGTTGAAATTGTACTCAAAGTAGCCTTTTAACCTTTAAATTTAAAGACGTGTTTTACTGCTCAATGTAAAAAAAAAAAAAAAAAAAAAAAACTATTTATAGGTAGTGCACGCATATAAACTACTAAACTGATATAAAATACATTAGATGGTGTTATTTCCACGACGGAAGTTTTTAATAGTTTGTCTTAAACACGTGATTATTTTCTTTTAAAACTTGAGATCTTAGTATATTGGTGAAAAAAAAGAATAATAAAATAAAATTTATAAAAAAAAGTAAACTTTAATTATCACAGAATTTTATAGCACGTTTAAAAATGTTTAGAATAGATCGTTTTGAGATATTTTTACTTTCTTCTATGCATATAAGAAGAAAGTATTTGATTCGTGAAAACTTTCGACATTCCTAAAACTTTTGATGGATTTACCGTCTTTTGATGTCCTGAGCACGATTTGACAATTCTTAGAAAATTTCTATCTGTCTGTTTGTCTGTCTCTGTGTGTGTGTTAGCATGTGTTTATCATAAGTTTTGTGAACGCTGTATCTCACGAATTAATGAACGAAATTTAACCAAATTTAGTATTTGACCAAAATTGGTGCTGATTATATTTAGGGATTCATCGCTCAACAGATGGCGCTGTCATTCATTTTTTTACAAACTTTTAACATGGCTACATAACACAAAATTCAGCAAAAGCGTATAGAATGAGAGTTATTTTTAAAAAATGGTTGTGAAATTATTATGATTTTTTGAAAATAGTAGCAGTAAGCTAGGAAAAATTTTGCATGCATGTGAAGTACCTCTCCCTGGCGGATATAAAATTTCAATATGTGTATCTTTCTAAAGAACTCGCCAATGCCTTTCAAACGATTGGTTGAACCATAGGTCTGCGATAATTTTTAACAAACGTATCGATTTTTAAACAACATCCAAAAGAGAGAAAAAAAAAAAGGATTTATTGAGATATTTTCTGATTTGCATAAAATTGATTTTCTTCGGACATTCAGTGTTATACCATAGCTTCCTTAACTAGATGCCTGTCGCGTAGCTCGGAAACTAGGCAACAGTTGAGGCGGTAGACAGCGCCACCTGGTACAGATTGCACGACTTTTTTATTCAACAGCCACCAAAAACTTTTAAAAGGGGGATATGATATACATAAAAGGCGAATAGAAGCGAAGAAACGTCGATTATATATATCATATATCACTTCTTTTAATTATTGGTGGCAGTTGAATAAAAAAGTCTTACAATCTGTACTAGGTGGTGCTGTCTACCGCTTCAACTGTTGCCTGGTTTCCGAGCTACTCGACAGGCATTATTTAAGGAGGCTATGGTTATACTTCTCTGGGATGAAAATCATCTGCATGCATCATGGAAAAATCTTTCAAATAAAAATTTGTACTGCGTGAATTTATATAGGGAAATATAGAAGAAAGTCTTGTGGTGGCTACAACATTCTAGTTTTATTTAATTTTTAAATGAGAAAATTATAACAGTCTGGTGCAAACGTGCTATGAAACTATGAACAAATTACTAAATCGAATATATTGAAATTTAATAAACGTTCATACATTATGGAAATGATTTTGAATATAAGTTTTTTGCACGTGAAGGACAGTTTCCTTACAACGATTATACAATTATCTTCTATTAGATGATCTTGTTTCTTAACTCTACAAAATCATCTTGAGTTTCTTGAGTTATAACTCTATAAAATTACCACAAAAGAAAATTTTTAGGTTAATTTTATCTTACATTTATTGCTCCATTTCACAAAATTCATTCAATGTTCTTGGAATTCCATTTATCTAAGGGTTGCTTCGTCAAATCGAAAGCTTTAAAGCCCATAAGGAAGTCGTCATAAACTTTTATAGGTATTTTATTAACCCTTTATTTGCCACAATACGAAACAAACAAAATATGTATTTGAAACTTTTTTTAGTTACTTAAGAATATTTTTTAAAGATATAGGGTAAGTGCACCAGTGATTAACACTTTTAGAGCAATCTCTGATGTTTTTAATGTTCTAGTCATCAGAAAATATTTTTAGAAATCTTAAGTTAATACATATGGCATGAAAGACATTCAGAACCACATGTATGTTAAAATATAATACATTTGATAACAATTATTATTATTTTTTTTATGAATTTTTATTTGACATCCACTCAATGTTCCAGTAATTGACACTGCCAGTTTTTCCTTTTATTAGTAATTGGCCCCCCATGTTCCAGTGTTTGACACTGCCAGTTTTTCCTTTTATTAGTAATTGGCCCCCTATGTTCCAGTGTTTGACACTGCTAGTTAATCATTTTACCAGTTATTAGCAACCTATGCTTCAGTGTTTGACATAAAATGTTAAAATCCTTATATGTAAAATACATGATTTTATGATTTTTCTTATTTATTAATTATTTCGGGATAGATGTGAATTACTGGAACATGCTAATCACTGGAGTACCTATCCTATGCATTAAATTTATAGATATCACCTCTACTAAGAAATAAATGAAGGTTTAGTGAGGATAGACTACAGAGGTCGAAAACGATATTAAGACCTTAAAAATGTGTAAAAAAGTATATTTACTTTTTATGTTCCTCATATTTTTTCTAAGACTGATGGTAGATTTTTGAGGTAATATAGGAAGTAAACATAATAGACGTGTAAATCGTGAAAAATACCAAACAAAAACAGCGAGAGCACTGTATAAAATTTTATCTGGAATAATAACGACTGTATGTAGCATCTAGTATTAGTATTGTGTAGAGAGATTAAAGTGCGGTATATAGGGGAGAGTGGGGTACAATGGACCTTTCCCTATAATTTATTTATTTATTTATTTTTATGGTTCGCATTTTGGTACATATTACATAGCAGCACTGCAATGATGAAATTTAGCCAGCAAATTCGAAATGCCTAACTAACAATTTAGAAATTTTATTCGTGAAGTTTAGTTTACGGTAGCCAAAAGTAAATATTTGTAGTTAAACATTTTTTTCTTTTCGTCTTTCAGGAATAATGATCTGGAACAATTTAGCACAATAAAGAGCTAAGGTCATCTATTATATTTCTGTACTGATAAGTATAAAGGATTTAAGTCCATATTCTTGATTTTTCAGGAGACGAAAATTAAGTTAAACTAACTAAAAACTAATCAGAAGAATCGATTAGGAAAAGGGATTGTGTTGATTTATACCCTTTATACCGTTCAGTGATTGTCAACCTTCATTTAATAAAGGGAAAAAATTGAATTAAATATTTTATACCAAAGATTAATGCTAAATTTTTCACTTCAATCTTTTTTTACCAATGGATTTTTTTTAAAGACTAAATGACATGCATTTAAATCTTTTATACCAATCGATAGAGAATTTTTTTTCTGAGTCTAACTATGTACTTAACTCAAAATCGACATTTTTGGACTTAAATCCTTTATACTTATCAGTACAGATAATGGACCACTAAGAAACGGAGCACAATGGACCATGGTCCATAATAAACTGATTTACGCAATCTGCATTTTTGAAGTGTTAGCTATAAATTACATATAAAAATTTTAGAGTTACCTTTAATTAGATCTATTATGTCTTCAAAGATGAATAAGAAAGCAATTTACTTTTTCTTCTTATTTATTTTTAATAGCCATTCAGAAACTTTTGTATTCTTATATTTTTACAAATATCATACAACTATAACAAACTAAATTAATTAATGCAATTAAAAAATAATAATACAAATAAATTTGACGAGAAAGACAGATTTACATTTTGTTGGCTTAATCACAGAAATAAAAGATAAAGAACTTGTTTTTGTGAGATTCATGCAACGAAAACTTAATTAAGATCTGTACATTTATTCCTGAGAGTGTTGCTATATCTTTTGTAAATTTTCAGGCTATCGTAATGGTGAGTTTTTCAGACCCTACAGCTTCACAAAAAAAAAACAGCAGATTTTTAGTGGCACAAAAATCGTCTGATGTATCATTTTCTAATTTTAATGTTCATTAATTATTAATTTACATTATTTGCATGGATAGAAGACATAAATAAACAAATATAATGTATTCTACATTTTATACTATATAGAACATACTACATTAGTATGCTCTTTAAATTTGACCTGTGGTCCATAGTACCCCATGTCATGGACAATTGTACCCCGCGGTCGGAGTACAATGGTCCATTTTGTTAGCCGTTAAAAAAATTATATTTAAAAAAGTAAACATAATTATTGCTTTTGATTGAGTGCCACATAAGACCCAATATATACGTAATATGCACACATATTTTCGATAGCGAGAAATTCTTACTTTGTGAGTAAACACCTAAAATTTCCAAAATTGGTCCATTGTACCCCCACTCTCCCCTACGTCCTATTCTTGACATTTCCTCCATAAATTCATTTAATACCCCTTTTAAACTAAGGTACTTTAAAGTCCATAAGTAAATAAAGGATTAAATAGAATTTATTTTATTCCTATTTCTAACCATAAACTGTCTTTATTGATTAACAGTTGATATTCACTTGTGACTGCAGAATTTATTCACATGAAGCGTAACTTTATTGTTGTTGGCGATAATTGTATATGAATTCCATATAACATAACTAACAAGTAGCACGTTTTTTAAACATTACTTCTTCCAAGTGAGAAATTTCATCTCGTTCATTTATAGAAAACTGCTTTAAAGATTTATAAAAGCTTTCAAACTCGTTTTCATTCAGTGTAAACAGCCTTCTGTTAAAACTATACTTAAGTTATTCTTATTTTTTAGAGGTGTGATTCGTTCAAAACTTTAAGAGGAAAAACGTTTTAAATTAATTTTAAGCTGTTTTACCAGAAACTTTTTTTCTTATATTTGTAAGGCAAATCATTCTTTAAATGTACATAACAATTAATATGTCTTCTTTTTAAACTTTTTTTTTCATTTAATAAAAAAAATAAAAAAAAATAAAAAAAAAAATAATAATCTGGTGTGTCACTCACCCGACTTTCTTTTACCCTGAAATTTAATACTATAAATACAGGTTGGAGATTAAGAGGTAAGATAACGAGTACTGTTATGTAAACCAATGTTAAACAATTCAAATTAGGCTTCGGAAGAGTTTTATATGATACTTAGTTCTGTGTGAGGGGGCTACTTCCCCCCCTCAACCCCCCGTTTCATTAATGCACCTACATTTATATAGAATTTAATTTTGTTATTAAAATTAAAAGTTTACTTAAAATTATACGGACAATTTTCACACGCAACATTCATTGAAACTTATCAATCTTGATCAAACTTTTCCAGCAACAAACTTATATTAACTTCAAAATACAACATTTGGATCTCCTAAAATTGTACGTTTTTAAGTTACTCTAAGAGACACAGACAAAGATCAAACATTAAAAAATTGACTACGGTAATCAGGAAGCCTCGAAACGTGGAAATATACAAAAAACAAGCGACGAATATTTAGCTTAAAACATACATTATTTACCATATTTATATGAGGAATTTATTTCAATTGCCGAACAGCTTTCCTGGAAATGGTAAAATATTATTAGTAAAGCACATCCACTAACAACAAATAACTAGTGTGATGTGGCCACCACACGACTTTCTTCCATATTTTCCTATACAAATTCACTCAGTAAAAATACTTTATTAAAATTATTATTTAAAAAAAATTCTTCCATGATTTCCATATTAGCGAAGTAGTATAACACTAAATATAAAAAAAAAGTTAAATTTATTCTCAATATTACATTTTTTTTTTTTTTAAGTGAAAAAAATTGATAACTTTATTTTAAATTATCGTAGATCGATGGTTCAACCATTCGTTTTAAAGGTATTGGTGAGCCCTTTTGAAAGACACCCATCATGAAAATTTACTCCCCTCGAGGGGGAAAGGCGAGGCTCCTACATACGCAAAATTTTTTTCCCAGTTGACTATCTCTATTACAAAAAATATAAATTCGTTTCATTTTGTTTAGTGCAGTTTATAGATGTTAAACTCTACTTACCTGCAATTTCCCCCATAGACGTAATGCATTTGAATACTTTTGATTGTCCCTGTACACGAACCATTTGCTTCATCTCAACGAAAAGCTTATTGTACATCCATATATGATATACATTTAGCATACCGAGTTTGGAATTTCTGTTACTATTTGTTCTTGAGATATGCTGATAACACACACACAGAGAGACTATTCGCTAAAAACATGATTTTCGTATTCAGGGACCTCAGAACATCTAAATATAGCAAAAACTCACGTTCGAAAATTTGACCCTAAAACAATACTTTCTCGATCCTATAGGAAAGAGAAAGTAGAAAGGAATATTTAAGTATAGATACGGGTTATGTTAGAAATAGGAGTTATGTTGGATCTAATCGAATGAGAGATTTATGAATTATGAATGCTGGTCTACTGCAGGCAAGAAAGCAAGGTATAATTATTTAAATTACTATTTATTCAATAGATTTATTGATTCAGAATTCATTTTACATTATTTATTATACGTAACGCATACGGAATAACCCCGAATATTTCCAATCAAATCAGAAAAACTTTCAAATTAAGTGCTCCGGTCGAATATTTTGACAAATCTTTAAAACATAGACCAATTTCGAGATTTTCGAAGCGTAAGCAGTCGGTAATAAAAGTGTCCGAACACTAGCAAAAATTCCCATATAAAAAAAGTACACTTAATACTCGTACAGTTTTGCTAAATAAATCCTTGTCAATTTTTTTAGACTGACTAAGAACAGGATTCGACAAGGATTTGTTTAACAAAACTGTATTAACAGTACTTTTTTATAAATGGGAATTTTTGCTAGTGTACGGAGACTTTTGTTACTGTATGTAGCAAATTTAATTACAAATGGATACTGTACAAAACAGAAACATTCGGTTATAAGAAATGAATTAAATTTTGTTCTTTAGCTATGAGTTGCAATGACTTAGAAAACAGAAGAATCGCTTAATGTGTTAAGTAAAATTCGTGAAAATTTTTATAATTTTTGTCTTGTGAAATATATTTTGAATTTATTTTGTGAAAATATTGATGTTTGTGTAGGGGTTAAGATCGATTGAGTACACGAAGCTGGATCTTTCTGAGGAGTTCTAATCAATATTCGTGCTAGTGTTGCCAGCTTTCGGAACTTTTTTTATTCAATATCCACTATTAAATTTCAATTGTAATGGTTGTCTAATCATTTCGAAGACTAATCGTCTGTTATGTATACCAAATGTCACTTCTAAAAATTACTGGTGACTATTCAATAAAAAATTCCCCAAGTCTGGCAACACTGATTCGTGCGAACTTCGGAGAAAAATCAAGAAAATCTCTGAACGATTAGGATATCGAGTGCGACTTGGGTTTGAAAGCGGCATATTCTGTCTATAGCGATGAAAGATCAACTTCTAGATTATTGTCAAGATTCGGCTGTAAAAATAAAAAGCATTAAATGTATTAAATGCATTCAAATTGAGAGTTATTAAGGATTATTAAGGATTAAAATTAAATATATATATTATGGTAATGAAATTCATGATTTCAGGATTGTTTTCAGATTTAAATTAATATATATATATATAATAATAATAATAATAATAATGTTTTATCTTCAGGGTAAATTAAAAAAAAAAAAAAAAAAAAAAAAAAAAAAATGCAAATTGTTTAAGAAATTCTTCTTAATTTCAAAACTAAAAATTTTTTTGTTTGATTTTTATACGATACTGCATACAAAAAAATAAAAATAAATAAATAAATAAATAAAAAATAAATAAATAAATAAATAAATAAATAAATAAAAACATAAAATGCCATAAAATATACTAACAGACCTCAATCTGTATTATTTGACAGATTATATATATATATATATAAACATATATTACGGGCAATGTAAATAATTGGGCATTGTTTATAATGCCCGGGCAATTTAAAAAGTGCCCAAAAGGATATGACAAAATGATAAATTATGTTGCAAATATTACATTGCCCGGTCATTATGTATAATGCTAAAAGTCAAGTGGGCAATTTAAAAATCATTTTTATTCATATTTCTTATAAAAAATAACAAATTTTTACATACCTAACTGACAAAGTAACTAACAAAAAATAACAAATAAAATTTCACATGCTGACAAACAAACCGGTGGCGATGAAATAAGTACAAACAAAACTTAAATCCAAATAAAAATAATGTATTAGATATGTACGTACTTACAAATTTATATTTACACAAAATGTCAATATGTAGCAATACATAGAGGGTCTATTTATTAGAGCAGCTTCCACTTTGGTGACATTTCGAGTTACATAGCTTTTTTTCTTTACACTTGCACTTGTCGGATTTACAGCCACCTTTACAGCCACATCGACTATAGCCTTGGCCCCCTGTCTTGGATGACAATCTTGCACATTCCCTTAGTGAAATCTCTGTCTGTGGAATATCTTCGCCATATATAAACTTCTCATTACATATTGTAAATTGGTTCCTGGCATAAAGTTGATTTAGAATTCCGTGCCTAATTTATACAGATTAGCATCTGTTACTTCAAGAACAAATGCCAAAATATTTCTTCCATCGGTGCGACCTCTGTCGACATCTGGGACTCTAACTCTAACTGTGTCACCTTTTTTAGCATCAGGGTATTTTGAGTTAGAAGTTTGAACCCTTTTTTCAGCTTGTGTTTTTAGATTGCTTGCTGAAATCTGCCTAATTTTTAATATGTCGGCTTTCCTTTTTTTCACATAGGGTTCTTCCGGGGAATCTTCATGTCCGAAAGATTCTTGAAATTCTTTATTATGTAAATCAGGGCTTGGTTTAGCTAGCAAAGTTGAAGTTTGAACATAACTATCAAGAGAAAGTAGTTCCTCTTCATCATGTTGACTTGGACCTGGTAGCTCCGCTAACACATGTGACTCAGGTTTATTTTGCAGTGGACCTTCTTCTACAGACTGTAAATTTTTCTGATCTTTTACTAGAACTTCTAAGTCCTCTTCACAATTTATATTATGCAGAACGTCTGTGGGTGAACAACTTTTTAGACCAACTTTTAACTTTGTCCCAAACATGGCCTCATACGGAGTACAGTTGATGCCACTATGATGAGCTCTGTTCTTCATTAGCTGTACAAAACGTAAGCCTTCTGACCATTTCCTGGTGCTATTGTCTTCTAGCCACGAACAAAGCATATTTTCCACGTCCTGATTCGCACATTCTACGAAACCCTGACTTTGAGAGTGTCTGGGCTTCCCATGCACCATCTTCAACTCGGGCCACATGCTACATAGTTCGCTAATAGTACTGTTAGCAAATTCTCTCCCATAATCACTTTGCAAAATACTGGGCGCACCAAAAATTGCAAAAATATCCAAAAGCACATAAGCTACTTCTTCTGCTATTTTGCTTTTAAGAGGTCGAAGTTGAATTAATTTAGTAAGATGGTCTTGGTATACAAGTATGAATTTATATTGATCATCAGCTTGTGACTGCATGTCAATTAAAACGACTTGACATCTTGAATTCATATTCTTACTTAGTATCGGTCTAACAACTAAACCTTTTTTTGGCACACTGTGTTTTTTTTCGCAGGTCATACATAAATTTAGATATGTAACAATCATTTCCCTTGTAATGTTTTTATACTTTGAATTCAGCTCTTTTTCCATACGGTTTCGACCTCCGTGCCCAATTGCTATATGTGCATCATGTAAGAGTTGAAATATCTCTTCCCGATGAACGTAAAATCTTATCTGCTTTTTACCTTCCTCTACAGGAACTATCAACTTTTCCTTCTCTCCAATAGTCATTACGTCAAACCTACGTAAACGCTGATAATCCTCGGGTTTTTTATTTACCACTTTGCTTCTAGATGTTTTAACCTTTTCTATTAACTCCAAGTATTGTGGCTTTGTGAGAATTTGTGTATTCTGAGCTTTTGATGAACATAATTCATCCAGACGTTCATTAAAACGATGCTTCATGTCACTGACATCAGTTACTAACTGTTCCTGCATTTTATTTTATAGAAAAATCACTAACACTAAATAAACAGAACCCAAAGTCAATTTAAGACATACATCAATAAGCATTTGTCGCACATAAGCTAAATAACATCCAAAGACAACCGGAAAACGTAAATAACGCGACGCAAGCCACAGGTACCGGCGCAGGCGACAAGCGACTGAAAATGAATGCTGATTGGCCAGCCAGAATCACACCACACAAGCGACTGAAAATGAATGCTGATTGGCCAGCCAGAATCTTACCACATGCACGTGGTTGTCCCATTGCTGTCAATTAATCAAAGTGCCCAAAGAAATAATAGCGGTATTTATAATGACCGGGCAATGTGAGAAATTATCGTAAAGTAATTCAAATTTATCAAATTGCCCAATTTTAATGGTCATTATACATAATAACCAAGCATTATGAATACTGACCTAAATAATTACATTGCCCGTAACATATATATCTACAAACCGTGATTAATATATATACAGATGATATAATTTTAATCTCAAATAAATTTCTGATTCATGTAATATTTCTCTTTCAAATCATTTGAAACCATTTAAAAAAACTCCATGCCATAATTCAGTTATCTTCCTAGACACATAGATTTCCATTAGCAAAACTTTTTCTCTTTCCTGCATCATAAAATAAATGATTCATTAATTTAACGTTGATATTCTGACTAATTTTAATTCCAGTTTGTACATTTCCGTTTTCGTAAATATTCTAATTAATCTCTTATTTAGACAGTTCTCATTGCTTTATAATTAAAGGGAAAAAAAAAAGCATAAAAAAAAAAAAAAAAAAAAACTAGAATGTTGTGACTAGTATATGGCTTTCTTTTATATTTTCCTATGCAAATTCCTCCAGTAAAAATCATTATTTAATAAAATTATCTTCCATGATAATGCAGTACGATTTCCATATTAGAGAAGTAGTATAACACTAAATATCCAAAAAACAGTTAATTTTATTCTCGATATTACATAAAAAAAAAAAGATAATTTTATTTTAAACTGACGCAGATCGATGGTTCAACCATTCATTTTAAAGGTGTTGGCGAGCTCTTTTGAAAGATACTCATCATGAAAATTTATTCCTCCCCCCGGAGACGATGCTCCTAAATATACAAAAAAAAAAAAAAAAAAAAAAAAATCCAGTTGACTATCTCTATTATAAATAATTCTTGTAACTTTCATAATAATTATTAAAAGAAAATTCTCTTTATGCACATTTATTTGTCCTATACCACCATGTTAAAAATTTAGAAAAAAGCGGTATGACAACGCAACCTGTAAGACAATTTTTACCAAAAGTTGATAAGTACTAGTTTATGTCAAGGTGTAACTACATACCAATTTGTATGAAATTCTGTGCAGTAGTTCCTGAGATACAGTTACCACAATATTTTGTCACACACACACAGACAGACAGATATTTTCTAAAAATGGTCAAATCGTGTTCTACAGCTCTCAAAACGTGTAAATCTATCAAAAACCCGAGGTCGAAAATTTTTTCGAATCCAATAGTTTCTTCTATTGAATATAGAAGGAAAAAAAAAAAAAAAAAAAAAAAAAAAAAGATGATTATAATGATTTTATACATATGTAAATATATTTATAGGTTATGTAAATATATTTATAGGTATGTATAGGATCAGGGAGCTCTGCCACCTGCTCGTTTCGCTGACAAATTCCTGCGGCAGCTTATCTAGCAGGCTTTGCCCGCTTCGCTTGTTACAGTATTTAAATGAATAATAATAATTTAAAATAATAAGATTTCAAACGCTTAAAAAAAAATATTTCGATTATTGACTATTTTCAAGAATTCAAAACCATGGCCAAATCCCACTATATGCACCTGCTAATAAAATATAAATGACAGTTAATTTCTTGTGTTTTATTATATTGCTTAGAAACATGGATGATTTCAAATAAACTAAATACGCATTCATATTAGTTTGCGGAAGATAATGGGAAAAATAAATAAATAAAAAGTATAAGTTTATATAAAAATATAAGTTTCTGTATCTAAGCTTCTATAGTGTATATATGTATAAAACTTGGCATGTGAGATGGATCAATAGGTAAAACTATGCTGATTCACTTAGGTTCCATATGCATATCGAGTGACAGATGACGTTGTTATTCTACAACACTTTCCGTTCACAGAAAAGCTAAGCTCACCTTCTATGCTGTATAAATTTCTAAACTTGATGTGGCAGATATATATTATTAAAATTTATTCTTATTGAATTTTGGTGTATTATAGGCCGAAAGATGGCGCTGCAGATACTTTATGGGCTTTTCGTTTTCAGACGGCTGTATCTCATCGTTTATTAGTGAAAATTGCCCTGAATTGCACACGTAAAGTGTAATTGGAAGAAAATATATTGATTAAATTTTTATTAATGTCAATCGGTAGCTGGCACTATGATATAAAATTATGTAGAAGAATATATTGGATTCAGGAAAAATTTCGACTTCCGGTTTTCAAGGAATTTACACGCTTTTAGATGTCTCTAGCATTCATCGTTAATTTTTAGAAAATGTCTATTTGTCTGTGTGTGTGTGTATGGCATATTTTGAATATTTTATGTCTCATGAAACAATTGATGGAATTGAACCTCGATTAATAATTGGTTAGACCTTGATTTAATTTGATGTTGATTAGCTTCTGGAATATATCATCCAACAAGTGGCGCTCTATGTTGTGATTCCTCCCATTTAACTGAAGGCTATATCTCAAATTCTGTAGTGTTATAGTGCATAAACGCACCGAACATAATATATCAGAGGGATATTATGTAAAACTGTTCTGCTATTGTTTGCATGCATATCGGCCGACAAGTGTCAATGCTCATGTTTAATTTAATTCTACTATTTACAAGAAGGCAATATCTCAGCTTCAATGATGTATAAAGGAAAAAAGCCTGGTATGTGTGATGGATAATATGTAAAACTATATGTTTATTCAATTTGGGTGCATATCGAAAGAAAGGTGACGCTGCAATGTTACCAATAACTTTCATTTACTGAAAGGCTATATCTCAGCTTATATGTTATATATATATATATATATATATATAACATACATATATTTAAGACAGGACACAGAAACTTCGTATTTCCGCATTATTTTAATATTTACTGAAAGAACTGGTCGAGTTTCGAACATTTGCCGATACTAGTATATGTTATTGTAACGTTTTTTAATTTTTTTTCCTGCTTTTCTCTCACCCCTCCTTTTAATTATTTTTAATTATTTTTAAATTTTCGCGTAAACGGTTTCTACCTATGGTTCATTTACGATTTTAAACAACATGTCAATTTTGGAATTATCTTTTTTTTTTTTTTTTTTTTCATTTTTCCTTAAAATTTTTATTTTTATTATTATTATTTATGGTAATTTCCTTTTGAATTTTAACTTAAGTTGTTTCTATATTTCGCTGAATATGTATAATGGACTGCAGGGAATCATAAAAGATTTCCAATGCATTATGGTTTACGAGAAGTATTTTTTAAAGCACATTTCAATATGTTTATATTGCACACAGCATGACGAAATTGATATACATTATTAAGATACACAAAACTATTTTTTCTGTAAAATAAAGTATGATTAATGAAGTTTATTAGTTTACAGGGCCTCACAAAGTTGTTCATATACATTATGAAATATAAACAGAAATTGCTCAGTGTGAACATTTACCCTTATAAGGATTCTTTTAGTGTGGTGCGTATGCAAATTTTAGAAGATATACAAGATTACATAAAATATAGGGTAGGTGCTCCAGTGATTGGCATGCTCCAGTAGTTGACATCTATCCCGAAATAATTAATAAATAAGAAAAATCATAAAATCATATATTTTACATATAAGAATTTTAACATTTTATGTCAAACACTGGAGCTTAGGGTGCCAATAACTGGTAAGATGAACAACTAGCAGTGTCAAACACTGGAACATAGGGGGCCAGTTGCTGATAAAATAAAAAACTGGTAGTGTCAATTACTGGAACATTGAGTGGGTGTCAAATAAAAATTCATAAAAACATAATTGTTATCAAATGTATATATTTTAAAATATATGTGGTTCTGAACATCTTTCATACCATTTGTACTAACTTAAGATTTCTAAAAATATTTTCTGATGATTAGAACATTAAAAAATCAGAGATAGCTCTAAAAGTGTCAATCACCGGTGCACTTACCCTATTTAATGAGTTTTCTTTACAAATAGTGCTATAAAGACTCGTTTGTAAGCGTCCTCCTTAGTTAAAAAAAAAAAAAAAAAAATTGTATAGTTGTTTGGGGCTACACAAAATCAATTTATTGTATGAATTTCTTTAAAAGTAAACCTATAAAGATAATTTTAGTAAGATTTTTTTCCTGTATAATAAAAACCCAAATGTATTTTTAAATGTCATCACGGAGGTAATATATAGATAAAACAAAGATTAAATGAAGGCTAGGTAAAGTTTAAACTATACAACATGTAAGTTCAGTTGTAAAGTGTTTAAAACCCATGTGAACTGCATGTTTTTTCTTTCTTCCTTACTGACTTAAAAAGTGCCCGCATGTAATTGTTTAAGACATTAAGAAAAACACACATAAACAATTTCTTATCCATTAAAAGAAATCCAGTGTTTTCCAGTTGAAAAACATTTAATTGCAAGCGTACAAAAATATAAATAAATAAATAAATGAAAATAAATAAATAAATAATCTTTCCTTATTTCTTAGAGAGAAAAAACAAACACGTATTATTACTAGAAAATATCTAAAATCTTGCGCATTTCAATTGCAATAATTAAATCTTAGTTACTGAAAATAAAAATGCAAGGATATGTACAGCGATATATTCATGAAAATTACTGAAAAGTAAAAATATCTGTTATTAAAAAAGTAATTTAAAAGCATTCTAATGCAATGAAAAGAAAAAGAATAATATATTTCATTCACTATTACTATCAAAAGAATAATATAGTTGCTTTCATTTATAATTCAGGTGCTTTATAATTAAAAATAAAAATCTGTGCATGTTTCTTTCTTTTTTTAGGTTCCATTTATATTTGATCTAAGGTAATAAAATATTTTTTTTTATTGTATAACATCTTTAGAAAAGTTATTTTCTTTTTCTTTTCTTTTTTTCTTTCTTTCTTATTAAATATTTAATGAGCAGAAATATTGCAATTTTTGAAATCATGTTAAAGGAAAAGTATAAATGATATATAGTAGTCATTAATTCATATGAAACAAGAAATTAAAAAAAAAAAAAAAAAAAAAAAAAAAAATGTTTTTGGCAGATTTTAATTTAATGACAAAGACCTAGTGCTTTTTATATTATAATGAGTGAATATGTTTATTCATAGAAGAATTGTCTTTAAACATTTTATCTAAACTGTGAAAGCAGTTTGCAGTTTTTTCTGTAATATTTACAATCTGTCAGATCGATTTCTATGCGAAAAATACTTGTGATCTTTTATTTGAAATGGTTTTCTTTTATTAGCCTTCTGTATACAGATTCAATCTAATCCTTTCATTCTACCATAGTTTAAGCTACAATAGTTTTCCAAGATTTTTAATTTAAAATTTTTTGATGCAGAAATAGCCAATTTTCAGCCATTTTATAACTGAAGAAACTTATATCGTCTTTAAAAAATATATCTATTTAAACGTGCTACTTAAAATTAATATCCATTATACCATTTTTTTTTTAAGTTGATCATTTTCAGTGTTGCCAAATCTGGGGGATTTTTTATTTAATAATCGCCAATAATTTTGAGACGTGATATTTGATATACATAATAGACTATCAATCTTCGATGTGATTAGGCAAACGTTACAATTAAAAATTATTGGTGACCATGGAATAAAAATTCCGCCAGATCTGGCAACACTGATCATTATATTACAGGTATGGGGAACTAAAGTGATTTGTGAAAATTTTTGACTTCGGGTTTTTGTTGCTTTAACACGTTTTGTGGTGTGAGAAATCGGAAAATCACTGAATTAATGGAGTACACATCTACAGGTTAGTCAGTTTGTTAGTTACTTCGTTAATTTGTTAGTCTCTATGTAGACAGTTTTTCAAAAAAACAAATAACACAGGCCGACATGTAAAATTTTGATTTTATAATTTTGGCTGATCTTTCTGTATTTTGGTGCACTGAAACCGAAAATGAAGCCAGTTTTTCTCTATCACGTATAGATTTTTGTCAATACAGGGTGCCTCTCTATACAATTTCTTCCATTTCTCTTCAACCAATATAATTATATAGTAAGTTTTATAGTATGTTTCAATGATTAATTAATAATAGATGCCTATTGTTGTAATTGTGAAGCACTAGTGCGACTTAAAACCATATCAACCAACCAACCAACCAACCGATTGTTATGATGATATATGTAAGAAATCGTGTCGGTAAACACCCTGTACTGGCGAAAATCTATACGTGATAGAAAAATATGGGCTGCATTTTCGGTTTCAGCATATCAAAAAACATAAAGATCAGCTGAAATCATCAAATCAAATTTTGAAAACTTCAATTTTGTCGGTCCGCGTAATCTTAAAAGATCGAGCCAGTTTTAAAGCATCATTTATGTTATTAGAATAAACCTATTGGTTTGCAACAATCCTTTGAAAACTTCGCAAATTATTCGAAATTCACGACTTTCTTAGCATGGAAGAACAGACCAAAATTTCTCTTGAACATTATTAACAGGAATATTTTTATAGTAAAGATACCAAGCCAGTTTTAAAATATAGATTTTATCGGTGTCATATCATGAAAACCTTCACACGTGACGACTGCAAGGAAAAACTAAAACATTATCATGTTTATGGTTATATTCTATGAATAACTTATCGTATTCCATAGGGAAATACTTCTATACTATGGACACAGTACCTAAAATAGACAGTGTGGCAAGCGCTTATAACCGAATGCTTAAAATACTGTTTAAAAAATGAAGCCTCCCAGATGGCGCTGCGATCGACATTTTTGCTCAAATCGAAGAGTTGGTTGGCTTTTTCCAGTTTCGTCTGCTCAGTCACGTGATCTAAGCCCATAAATAATGAATAGGGATTTTTCAAGCGGTAAACTCGATCGCATTGAACTCTAGTGAGAGGTTTAAATATTAGGGCACTGATTTGGTGTTCGCTTTGCACTCTACATATTCTAAGCGCTGTACTATGGGGAAATTAACAAGGAAATGGATAATAAGATATCAGCAGGTGTGGAAAACAATAAATGATTTAGCCTCAAACACCCTTCTCCCCCCCCCCAGAAGAAAAAAAAAAAACTATAGCTTCCATTATTCATGATATTGGAATGAACATAATTGACAATCAACATAATGAATTTAAATCTTCGAAATTTACTTGAAATTTAAAATTTTATTTATTTATTTATTTATTTTACATGGTAGAATAGGGTACAATTTCTCATAAATATTCATTTTGAAGAATATTTTCATCGTGAAAATGACAGACAATTTTTAAAATACCATATAGGATATCGGCATGGATATAATTGATTATAAATGGAGTTGAGTTGAGTGAATATAAAGCTGTAATAGAGCCACCTAGTAGGCAATTGGGGACGGTCTGACATTCATGTATATGGGGTTTCGGAAACAAGCTATCAAAAATTCGGTATTCCACGAAGGGGATACTGAATAGGAATTTTCTAATTTGAAAACTTCGTAAATTATTCAAAATATAAGAATTTTTTATGGTGCCAGAATAGGGCAATATTTCATTATAAACATGCATTACAGAGATTATTATACTTGAAATAGTATGGAACTGCATGAAAACTAAAATAAGGAATTGACCTTAACAAAGTTAATCAAAAAATTAGGATAAGGTAAATGCATCGATGTGGAGGGTAAGTAGCCTATTAAGTGGGTCATTTCAATCTGCAACCCTATCAAGTAATTGTCTAAATTCATTTTTCTTAACATGACTATTGTATGCCTCTGATAATAGAAAATTGTAACACCGGGAACTGAGTAGAGTACACCCTACGCGCAACTAGTTTTTTAAAAGAAGATAACTATCAAGGTAATTATCTTCTTTCACACTACATTAAAAGCTATCTTTTATGCTATATTATAGTTTATTAGTACGGCAAGTAGTACTATTTCTTTCGGACAGCAGTTTTCCGTTGTCACCGTTTGTAGAATTCCACCTTGAATGAACGTGCTTTCAGCTTTATATATTTTTGTTTTTATCTAAATATATAAAGCTGAAAGTTTGTCATTGTATCTGCTCAAATTTTTAGTCTGAATTGTTAAATTTTACCAAAAATTGGTACACTTTTTAATCAGGACAAAATCAATCAAATGATGTATTTTTTAATTCAATCGGATAATTGTTTCGAAAGCTATTAAAACCCCATTCTAATTGTGAAATTATTAAAAAGAAAGAAGCAAATATATGCTCGAAATAATAATATCATAATAATAATAATTATTATAATAATGATAAATAAATCAATTTCTTTTCACGCCAGAAAAAAAAAATGAACATGCTTATTTTATTTTATCTTTCAAATAATTAAAATAAAATTTAGAAAAATTAAGCTAAAGAAATGGAACAGTTTCAGTATCCGCATTTGTAATGATCGATAGATGGCGCTTTTAAAAGTGTTGATGTTAGTAAATATAATAGCCACGTGTATTTATTATTGTCGTGTTTGTGTTGCTACTTGCTATCTGTTATATAAATTTTCTGCCATCACATCATGGAATATCGATTGCCTTTGGAAAAAATATCTCAATTTATTCAAAGTGCGATCGAAAGTAGATGCTAACAGAAGATGAACAAATACTAGTTTCTAATCATCTGATTCTGTGCGGCTTGAAATCGACAGATGGTAATACTGTTATTATAGAAGCAGTTTGCCTCAGATCCACTGCTGTGAAGGAAAAACCCCACACACAATTAATTGTTCTTTAATAAACAATGAAAATGTGTGGGACATTAAAGATGTTGAATGTTCCTGCAAAGCGGGTAAAAACAATACCTGCAAACATTACGTTGCAGTTTTGTTGTACTGTAATAGGTAAGTAGTTTGTTATTTTCTTAATACATCGTCATTCCATTTTATTTTAATGCAATAAAAATAATTACTAAAGATAATATGCATGAAATAAAACGTAATAATAGGATGCAATGAAATTTATTGTGTTTTATTATTTAATAATTCCACTGTATTTTAACTGCATCTATATGTTATCTTACAACAAAGGTACATTAAAAAAAAAATAAATAAAAAAAAAAAAATAAAAAAGGACAGCTATAGAGTTGGTCCATAACTGGATTTGGCGATTTTTCTTTGGCACTTTTTGAACGATAATGATGCCTTTCTGGATTTTTTGCAATACAATACGCTTTTGTTTACGCTTGGAATCCATCGCAACCATTTGCAAAAATGGCATTTCGCCATAATCACCAAAGAAAAACCGCCAAATGCACTTGTGGACTAACACTATATAGTTGTTCCATGACATCCATGAAATGTGATCGTTTTGCTTTACTCATTAGCGAAGAAAACGATCAGCTTTATTTGAAAGATTTTATAATTAAAGCAAAATTAAACATATTATTACTTGTGAAATCCTGAGGTGTGAAATGTTTTGAACAAACAGTCATTCTCAGTGTACTTATTTCCCAATTCGTAAAAGTCTTGTGGAGAACTGGACTTCTCCATACTAATTTTACTTTACTTGGAGCTGTAAATGAAATACTTAAACTATGAGGAAATGACAGAGTCCAAATATATAACATAAATGAGCTTTAATTGAGCATAAATAAGGAGGGGGACGCTGGACTTTGGTTGGATTTACTACGTTTAAATGGGCAGCCCTCTTAAATACTTTGATATTAATAAATAACCTCCGTTACTTTACTTTACTTCTCGCAATTGGTCTCAACTACTTTTATCTAAATTAGCTTCTAAGGCCAAGTAGTCTTTCGCATGTAGGAGGATTCCCTGACACTACAATGCTACAGGACTTACTCTCTTCTATCCTAAGCCGCTAACAGCTAGCTCCCTCAACTCTCATACTTTCCTTCACACTAACTTTCTAACTACCATCCTTCAACTCACTCGCCTTCCAACTAACGCTCGCACCAACTCTCCAAAACCATCTTCCTTCAAACTAACTTTAACTCCTCTCCAACTGACTCTCAAAAGCAATCTTCTTTCTCCTTTTATACTATTCAGTTTCCAAAATATTAGCATATTTCAATTTACAATTTTAGCTTAGGATCGGCACTAACTCTATTACTCAAACGACTTGAATCCTAAAACAGCAGATTCACGTTTTACCCGCAAAGTGCGAGTTTTAATTGTAGCACTTTGCTATACCTGACAGTCTAACCCATTGAGATTTTCTACTAACTAAAGCTTTACTTCCATTAGCCGAAGCAAGAGAAATTTTATATTTGTCATTTAGAAATAAATGAAAGCTTAACCCGATCAAGTTGTCGTGGGTCGTTGGAGACCCGAGCCATTTTTCTTTTGTCTCAAACCTAAGAATCCATATATAGAAGAAATACCTATCCACCGTGTCCATGATTTTTTCTGTAAAAATACCCTTTTTAAATTTTATTATGCAATCTGAATTTTTCAAATATCTCAATTTGTTCAAAAGTTATGAATAGAAGACCCATGATAAACTGACCAGGTGCCGAAAAAAAGGGATAATCTGATCGGGTTAATTCTGGGTTCCTGGATCCTTTGGAATTACATTGTGGTACACAACAGTATGTGTAGTCTTTTTTACCGGATTTATTCATTTTTATTCAATAAATAAGTGAAACTAAACATTGAATATACAAAACGCAATGGCTGGAAACTTTTGACGAAAGTTATCCGCATATTGTAATTTCACCTAAGGCCACCAGAGGGCGAGCATTTCATTACAATCGCAAATACAACCTGTTCTAGAAATTTGAAATTTGGCACCGAAATAGCTTGGACGTTTCTCGCCAAGATCTTTACTTACGGAACTGCAATAGCCATTTTAATTCATCGCCAAAATGGAAATAAAAATTTTAAAGTTGCCAAGAAGCTCCTATGGTAAATGTTACTTATCAGCATTCAAAGAATACGCATATCGTACTAATTAAAACTATGTTTATTTACAGATGATATGAAATATTTATACGTAAATGGAAAAGAACTTAATCAAACGTAACGTACTTAATCCAGAACAAAACTTAAACTTGAGAAACTGACTTGTTGCCAGATTCACAAACCAATGTTACAATTTTAAGTATAATAATAAAATACAGAACGTGGGTTCATAACATTCTCCCACCTTTTGTCTTGAAAGATATATATTTGAAAGACAAAACTTATTAACATAACCACAAAGTTTACTTTAAAGGAGAAACAGTGAGTTTTGAAATTATATCAAACTTAAATTTTGACATAGGAAACGAAAAATAAGTACTTTACAAATCCAGTTTTTTGGGTTTGACAATAGGTCTACCCTTTCTAGAAAATTTAACTTCGTCTGCCATTTTGTCACTGTCAATAGCACACTTTGGTTGTTCAGCAACTTCAGGTAAGGACTCTTCATTTTTTGTGGGCATGATAATATTAGAAATTTTTTTAAATTAATCGGCCAACTATTCCCCGATTAGAGTTGTTGGGGGCTTTACTGGCTGCTCGTTTAGCCAAAACTATAAAATCTGCAATGAATTTTCCTCTTAAAACTTTCTTTTGGACTGATTCTATGGTAGCATTAGCCTGGATTTTGAAAAAGGAACCCTGGAATAATTTTGTTGGAAACAGAGTAAAGGAAATTAGAGAACTAACAGACACGGAAAGTTGGAGATACGTTCCAGGAGATCAGAACCCTGCTGACCTCCCATCTCGATCATGTACTTGTAAGGAACTTGAGAAAAAAAAACTGGTGGGAAGGACCCTCGTGGCTGAAGAATTCTACCGAATTATGGCCAAATGAATGCATAACTTTTCCAGAAGAAGCACTAACTGAAAGAAGGAAAGTTGTAATAAGTGCAGCGAACATACAAGATGCTGAAAATTTTAGCCAAAGACTTTTGTATTTTTCTGAATATCCTAAGCTGCTACGTATGATGGCCTGGATATTAAGATTTTGCCGACTTTCTAAGAATAAAGAAATGAATATATCAATCAATTTAAGTACCGAAGAAATTAATGAAGCTGAAGTTGTCCTTACAAAAATAATTCAACGTGAATGGTGTACTGAAAATAGAAAAAGATATGAAGGAACAATGAAGTTTTATGAAGAAAATGGTTTATTGAAAGTGAAGACTCGACTCATACTTGGAGAAGACAATGATGATTTTAAGTACCCGATTGTTTTACCAGATCACTTGATAGTCAGGCGTTACATCGAGTACATACACAAAAGCTTAAATCATGCTGGGGTCCAAACTGTTTTATCTCATATAAGGGAAAGATTTTGGATTCCTCGGGGTCGAAGAGTAATTAGAGAAGTTATTTCTCGGTGCATACCTTGTAAGAGACATTCAGTCAAAGCCATAGTCACAGAACCAGCTCCACTTCCAGCGAATAGAATAAACAGAGTAGCAGTCTTTCAAGTAACCGGTACAGATTTGGCTGGTCCTATTTTTCTTCGAGAAGGTATTAAAGCGTGGATAGTTTTATTTACGTGTGCTGTATTTCGTGCTGTACATTTAGAACTAATTAGTTCCTTATCAACTGAAGCATTTATGCAAGCCTTACGTCGATTCTTTGCGCGCAGAGGTAGAATTTCTATTATGTATACCGACAATGGAACTAATTTTGTTGGAACTTCCAGATGTTTTGAGAATTTAGACTGGGAAGCAATTCAAGCTGAATGTGGAATGAGAAAAATCAAATGGAACTTCATCCCACCAAGCGCACCATGGTACGGAGGATGGTGGGAGCGAATAATTCGCTTAATAAAAGATCTATTAAAAAGAAATCTTGGAAAGGCCTGCTTAAGTTTCGAAGAAATGCAAACAGTTCTATGTGACTGTGAGGACACTATCAATAAACGTCCACTAACATATGTATGTGAAGATCCAAATGAGCCACTGCCATTAACCCCTGCTCATTTCTTACATGATGTACGAAATCCTTTAGAGCTCAATACAATTGATTTGGATATAATTGATGGAAATCATCTAAGGAAAAGATTACGTTATGTTCAAAGGGTAAGAGAGCATTTCAGGAGACGCTTCCAGAGAGAGTATATTTCAGAATTAGTAAGAAATCCTGATGTCAAGAGACTTAAAGATAAAATTCAAATTGGAGATATAGTACTTGTGGGATCAGAAAATCTTAAAAGAATAAGCTGGCCCTTAGGAAAGGTCATAGAATTGTTTGTAGGAAAAGATGGAAAACAGCGAGTAGCTCGATTAAAGGTAGCAAAGGGTGAAATTATACGACCACTTCAGAGATTATATCCCTTGGAAATTTCTTCGAGGGATATTATCATGCCCACAAAAAATGAAGAGTCCTTACCTGAAGTTGCTGAACAACCAAAGTGTGCTATTGACAGTGACAAAATGGCACACTTTGGTTGTTCAGCAACTTCAGGTAAGGACTCTTCATTTTTTGTGGGCATGATAATATCCCTCGAAGAAATTTCCAAGGGATATAATCTCTGAAGTGGTCGTATAATTTCACCCTTTGCTACCTTTAATCGAGCTACTCGCTATTTTCCTAGCTTTTCCTTGAATGGGATCATTTATGCCCAATGTTTCTAAATCCCATAATTTTTCTAATTCGACACTTTGTAAACATAAAGATACTGTATTCAATACTTCACGCTTTCGACCAAGTCCTAGTACAGTCCATCCTAGTTTAGTTTCGACTACTGATAATCCTCCTTTCAACACTTCAATTCTTCCAGTTAGAAGTGAACCAATAATGTCTGCACCGATGAGTAACCTAATTGGAGGTATATCATTGCCAACATCAGATAACCTAATCCCCTTTGATGAAAGTTGTGATATTAAATTTTTATCTTTTATTCTGGGCAAATTTGAACAAATCTTAGATTGATCTAAAAATGAAAGTTTGGTTGAATATTTTCCATCAGTACTTTCTATAACCACATTAAAACGCCCATGTTCTTTCAACGGTGTAGTACTGCCACCAAATAGTCCTTGGCATAAGGTTTCTGTCCCTACTGGAGTTAACTTAAGTTCTTGCACCAAACTCTTTTCTATATATGATCTATGAGATCCATCATCAAGCAGGGCTCTAACATTCAGGCACTTGTTCTTATGACGTAAGCGTACAATTAATGTTTTCAAATAAATTTCATGTAACGATGAAGCAAATAGTGTAGCAGAATTTTCCCCCTCTATTCTATTTTGATTGCTTGGCATATCAGTTGATTTTGTTTTCAAATCTGGACAAAGCAGTGGATAATGCCGTCTGCTGCATACAATGCATTTTACATTACTTCGACAGTTTTTCGCCAAATGATTAGGTTTTAGGCAAACTAGGCAACATTTTTTCTTTATAACTATTGATTTTCTTTCTTCATTGCTTAAAGTCGCACCTCTATTACAGTTTTGGCTGGAGTGATTATAATCACAGAAAATACAATTAAGCTTCTTATTAGGTGGTGAGGAGTTTATTAAAGCGGATGCTGTTGGCTCGTTCCTTGAAATTGGCGAATTATGCTCTTTCTTATTTTTCATGGCATTGCCAAAGGCACTTTCTGCTAAAACTCGATGCTCCTCACCCTCAACTTCATGTTGCAAAAATGACATTAAATTTTCTAATAATTTTTCTTTAGTCAAAGTTAAAGAATCCTCAACATTAGTTTCCCTATTAAGCCTATATCTATCCCAGGCTTTCAAAACTTCAGCAGGTAAGCAAGATTCTACTACCGGATAAAGCATAGCAGCATAATTTTGAGTAGTGACGCCAAGGGTTTTTAATCCTCTTAAATATGATCCTAATTTATCATAAAGTTCCGATAATTTGACGGATGATCTATTACTTACTAAAGCTAAAAGATCACGTACATAAACTTCTATCAGAAGATCCGTTCTTCCAAATCTCGACTTAAGATGCTCAATAACTTTAATATAATTATCCTTGGAAGGTGGATAACTTTCTACAATGTCTCTGGCTTTGGTTTTTGACTTCAATGAAGAAAGTAAATATTGAAATTTATCTTCTTCTCGTATGCTATCATCAACATGGATGCGGGAAAATTGTCCCCAAAAAGCAACCCATGTTCTAGGAACCAAATCATATTCTTTTAAATTTAGCTTAGGAAGTTTTAAATTAAGACCAGAAATCGAATTTGTACTAGAAACTTCATCGTGAGATGATTGTTCATTTTTTTCATATATAGTTTTGATTTCTATAAAACGATCTCTATATGATTCAATCTGATCATATTCATCATCATTTAATTCTAAAAGTTCACTCAATTCAGAATCAATCTTAAATAAACGTTCTGACTTATCCAAAATCTTATTAAATATCACAGAAATTTGCTTACTTTCTATCGTCGTGTCAGCTATTAATTCATCGAACTGGTTACAAGCAGTCGTAAACTGACGTCGTAAATTTGTTCTTTCTCTTTTCAAATTATCCAAAACATTTGTATTCACACCATAATTATTTGTTTGGTTCGTATTTGCACCATCGTTATTCTTTTGATTCATTATAAATTTCAGTTACGTAAATGTAAACAAAAGAATATTTCAAAAGCAAAGAAAGTACTAGTTACTTATTTCAGTTATGAAAACAAACATATTCGAGTTAAATATCGCGGACGCCAAATGTTACTTATCAGCATTCAAAGAATACGCATATCGTACTAATTAAAACTATGTTTATTTACAGATGATATGAAATATTTATACGTAAATGGAAAAGAACTTAATCAAACGTAACGTACTTAATCCAGAACAAAACTTAAACTTGAGAAACTGACTTGTTGCCAGATTCACAAACCAATGTTACAATTTTAAGTATAATAATAAAATACAGAACGTGGGTTCATAACATTAAAGCTATACCAAAGAAATTTTACGAAAGGGATATACTAATCGATGCAAGGAAAGAAACACAGTTACTGCGCATGAATTTATATGGAAGAATTAAGTATAAATAAAATTAAGTCCTATAGTATAAAAGTAAATTCTGTTTTGTGTTGAAATTTATATCAAATACTTAGAAAACAAAAACAGGCTTAGATTTTATTTGTCTTCTGTTAAGTTTTACTATGGTTAAAATTTTCTTTTAACTTACAATTTAGGACGTCGTTTACTTTTTCTTTGAATTGTTAAAGTATTTTTTTCATTTATCTTTTCTGAATACCTTTCTGTAACTATGACGACGTTAGAATGTGATATATTTTCCAAGCGGAGACAAAATTACTAGTACAGTCTAACTTTTACAAAGATTTCAGATCGTTTTCTGTCAAATGGAGTTTTTAATTATTGGTTTTAATTAAAATAGTTAAAGCCATATGGTATCTTTAATGATTTTTCACAGGTGAAACGTGAGATTATCAGTGATAAACCGTTTGAAGTGTTACTTTTATGTTTAATTCTTTGAAACATGGGTAATATCTATTACATACCACCTATTTTTCATAATATATATATATATATATATATATATATATATATATATTTTTTTTTTTTTTTGCAAAATTTTGCTCTTAAAACTAAGCGTTAACAAATCATTTTTTTTTTTTTTTCGTTTACCTTTGATTGTAATTTCTGGTGGCAGTCGATATTAAATTAGCATAATTACTTCGCGTTTTATAGATTTAAAAAAATCGAAAAAAAAAAAAAAAAAAAAAACTTTGAAATCGACGAAATTTGGTAGATAAAAGTATTAAGTTGTACTTCTTATATCTGTAGAGCATAGTAGTATGTAAAACATACTACATATTTAAGATTTTCCTTTTTGCTATCAATTATTATTTAAATTCAAATATTTCTATTTAAAAATTACATTAAATATTAAATACTAGCAAACCGGAGCGTAATATTCGCAGTTTATTTCTTTTCTTATTTACCTTTAACATTTGAAACTCATAAATGTTATACCAATTTCACAACCTAATTCAACTTTTAATTTACCTGAAGCCAAATTATCATTAAAACCAAATTAATATTGTACAACAGTGAAACCAAAATTATTCAAATAAAGGTTTCCAAATAAAATTCATGGTTCACGACCCAATTTTGATACTTCCACAGGCAGTACAGTTTTAATATAGGACTCCCACGAAGCTTTTTAAATTTTTGTCGTCATGTTGGCGATGACTTTTTATTAATTTTGGTATATATATATATATATATATATATTGTTTAAAAACAAACAAATAAATAAAATAAAATAATTCCTATTTCGATTATATTTTTTATGATTGTGTTTTTTATTCAATTTATGACACAAAAGTTCATATCCTGTATATATCTTTAAAGTATTGCCAGGTTTAAAATGACGCGTGCAAAGATTCTGAAGAAACAACTGTTAAAAATATTTTTTTTCGTAAAATAATCTCATCAGACAAATGTCGTCATTTTCTCTTATTAGTCCATTGAGCTGAGTCCACGTGCTTAAGTATTGTCCATGTATAAATATTATTTTTTTTTTTATCCTCGCCGCGTATCGTATCGTTTCGACAAAAAATAATTGAAACTGCTCCACGTTAGAGAAATATTATTAATATATATAATGACCCTCATCGTCATCTGTCATTCACGATTCCGGTTTGCACCGCTTCAAAACAGACTTTTGGCAGCCATTTTTTTTTTTTTTTTCCCCAATTTGTTCAATTCAACTTACGAAAACATACATATCATTTTCATACATGTTTTGTATCGCACATATTGTTATTTATTCCGTCTAAAACCTTGAAAAACTATTCAATTGTAATGTTTAAATGTTTAATTAAATATAACGGATCACTGGCTATTATAAACATGAACCTATAAATAGAACATGTAACTTCATGATTATAAACAACGCAATGCCAAATAAAAACAAACATAATTTGTTGCCATTCAGAAAATACAAATTCCAAATGGACAACTCTTTAATTGCAAATGAACGACTCGTTGACTGTTTCATTAAAAAAAAAAAAAAAAAAAAATGCTTAAAATATTTCTAAAACATATTAAAGCCTTAAAAATCTTAAAATATATTTGTAAAAACATATTAAAGTCTTTAAATATTTTTATCAAGCTTCATTATTTGTTTACATTGTATGGTATGATTGGCGTCGAGTTCAGTACGTAAATGTCACCAGTTGATTTTAGTTTTGAAATTAATGTAAAGTTATAGTTGGGATAGAATGTTTGGTTGGGCAAGTAAAGGTCACCAGTTGAAATGAGTATTGAAAGTAGGGTAGTCTAAGGTGATAATGTCGAGTCAAGATAAAATGTTCGGTTGAGAATGAGAAAGTCCCTAGCTGGATCCTGGATATTTTGGCGATGTTGTGGGTGAGATAGCTGGTTGGGAGTATAGAGTAGAGGTGAATTTGGGTTAGCATGGAGTGTCTGTAATTATTAGATAGTTAGTTAGAAAATACGCAAGCAAAGTGATGACGTCACTGGGCGTCAGTGGATGCAAGAAAAAGATTTCCTATGTTAATCGCCCATTGGATTTTTTGCAAAAAATTATTAAAAATTGAGGAAAATTATTTCCCGATTTTAATTCCCATATTTCGGTATAGATATGTATTAGTTATCGTGTGCATGCGTTAGATTACGTTGTTTTTGCTGTAACATTGATAAAATTTAAATTTTAAATTTCAAAACTTTAGAAAAATAAAATAGCAAACTTCCATATTTGATTGAAAACATAAACATTTCATTTCAAAGGATGATATTTACACAATAAATATCCAACTAATATACTAAAGAAAAGGAAAATGATAAATATTCTATCATAATTTGAAGTCAAATTTGTTTTCAAATGTTTAAATAAAGTGTCTGATATAAGATACTCATATGTTGCAGCGGAATAGATTTAATATATCTGTCATCCTTGGCGGAAAAAATATATCGCCAAATTATTTGGCGAACATATTTCATTCCTTTCAAAAATCATGGTTATTTTAACTGAATTATATGAAACAATATATCGTACAATACGTATTACGAAAATAAACATCTGGCATGTATATTTTCGTAGTATGTTTTTAATCGCCAAATACAAAAAACGCCAAAGATGACAGTTTTGAAATTTAAAATTTTGTCAATTTGACAGCAAAATAACTCAATCTAACACATGGATACGATATCATACCTATACCCAAATACGGGTATTAAAATCGGAAAATAATTTTCCTCGATTTTTAATAATTTTTTACAAAATATACAATGGACGATTAACATATAGGGAATCATTTCTTGCATCCACGGACGGTCAGTGACGTCACATTTCGCTTACGTATTTGGAAACAGGATCTTCGATCTTCGATAGTCTTAAAGTATTTTGGTAAAATGAAGTGAATCGTTATGTACTTCCTCTTACCCATAGGGTCGAGAAAGTATTGTTTTAGGGTCAAATTTTCGAACGTGAGTTTTTGTTATACTTACATGTTCTGAGGTCCCCTGAATACGAAAATCACGTTTTTAGCGAATGGTCTGTGTGTCTATCTGTTATCAGCATATCTCAAGAACGAATAGTAGCAGAAATTCCAAACTCGGTATTCTAAATGTGTACCATATAGGGATGCTACAGTAAGCTTTTCGTTAAGATGAAGCAAATGGTTCGTGTACAGGGACATTCAAAAGTATTCAAATACATTACGGCGGTCTATGGGGGAAATTGCAAGTAAGTAGAATTTAACATCTATAGACTGCAATAAACCAAATGAAACGAATACATATTTTTTGTAATAGAGATAGTCAACTGGGAAATTTTTTTTTTGTGTATGTAGGAGCCTCGCCTCCCCCCCCCCCCTGGGGTAGATGTCCTCCCTCGAGTGGAGTAAATTTTCATGATGGGTATCTTTCAAAAGATCTCGCCAATACCTTTAAAACGAATGGTTGAACCATCGATCTACGATAATTTAAAATAAAGTTAATGATTTCTTTCATTTTTAACATTTTTTTTTTTTTTTTTACTTTAATATTGAGAATAAATTCAACTTTTTTTTAGATATTTAGTGTTATACTATTTCTCTAATATGGAAATCGTCTGTGTTATCATACAAGATAACTTTTTAAAATAATAATTTTAATAAATTATTTTTTTTAAACTGAATTATTTTTTAATAACCGAATTAAATTCTATATAAATGTAGGTGCATTAATGAAACGGGGGTTTGAGGGGAGCCAGAACTAATTATCATATAAAACTCTTCCGAACCCTAATTTGAATTGTTTAACATAGGTTTACATAACAGTACACGTTATCTCACCTCTTAATCTCCAACCTGTACTTATAGCATTAAATTTCAGGGTAAGAGAAAGTCGTGTGAGTGACACACTAGATTATTCTTATTATGAGGACTTTAAATGGAGCACTTAACGGAGCACTGGGATGTGTTGTTGCTATTGTGTTTTCGGGCCTATATTTTTTGTCACCCAGCAGTTTTTTTTGTCATTCATATTTATTGATCGGGTAGAATTTTTTTAATTTCAGAACGAAAATTAGAAAATATCGAAACACATTTGATTTCTAAACAAAAACTGAAAATACATTTGAATGATCACGTGGTAATCTTCATGATCTAAATATTGTTTTCAAGATTTATCGTTCACATTCCGTCATTTTTGACGGGGCTATATACTAGTATAGATTATATTTAAAAAAAAAAATACAGTTTTAAAGGCTTTCTTCGCTTCCTGAATATCAATAATTTCGTGTGTGAGTAAAACAAAAATCTGTACTCTAGAGTTAAACAAAAATTTACATTTAAAGATTACAGATATATGATGAAGAAATAATTAAGAGCCTACTTTTAAAAATTGGAAAATGAATAAAATTTTTGGCCAACTTTCAGAATTTTTTTTTTTTTTTAATAAATGCATGCACAAAGATTTTTTTTTTTTTTTTTTTTTTTTTTGTGTGTGTGTGTGTGTTAACTAGTATGACATTACTCTTTTGATAAAAAATATAGTTCAAGTTTATTTAAAAAAATTTTTTCTTTATATTATTTTCTTTCTTTCTTTTTTTTTTTTTTTTTTTTTTTTTTTTTTTTTTTAGGGGTTTCTCACTGGGCGTAAGTACTCAAAAGTATTTCAAAAGCATTTCAAAATGTACTTGAGATATGAACTTAAAATTTTTCTCAACCATACTACATTTTGACATAGTGAATAAAATAAACTAAAAAAAGATGTTTTGTTCAGTAGGGAAAAAAAACTGATGTGGGCACCACATGACTTCCTTATACACTTTTAGAAATATACATAATGTTAAAAAACATTGTCATTGGACCCGAAACAGTTGGCTAAAAATATTTTAAAAAATAAATTATCACCGTGTGCCGTTCAGCTTTTCTGAAAGTTAGTTAAAAACCGATGCAAGATTTGTACTGGTAACGCTGACGAAGGCAGCAGGGACCCGAAAAAATTGGCTAAAAGTATTAAAAAATGCATTTTCACCGCGTTGTGAGCTATTCTGAAAGTTTCAAATGTCCAGCTATTCGAAAAGTTAGTTAAATAAATTTTCTGTTGAACCATATAAACGCTGTCGAAGGCAGCAGTCACCTGAAACAATTGGCTAAAAATATTTTAAAAATGCATTGTCACTGTGTTCTGAGTTTTTCCAGAAGTTTTAAATGTCTATCTAGTCGGGAAGTTAGGTAAAAATAGATTGCAAGATTTCTACTGGTAACGCTGCCGAAGACAGCAGGGACTCTAAACAGTTGGCTAAAAGTATTTAAAAAATGCATTTTCACCGCGTTCTGACCTAGTCTGAAAGTTTCAAATGTCTAGCTAATCGAGAAGTTAGTTAAATAAATTTTCTGTTGAATCACATAAACGCTGCTGAAGGCAGCAGGTATTAGAAACAGTTGGCTAAAAAATTTTTAAAAATGCATTTTCAACGTGTTCTGAACTTTTCTGAAAGTTTCAAATGCCTAGCTAGTCGGGAAGTCAGTTAAATTGCAAGATTTGTCCAAACCGTTTTTGAGTTATTACCGTTTTTTGATACATTTTGGCCATTATGGACCTAATATTCCTAAATATTTCCAAAACGGAAAATCATACAAGGTCCAAAAAGGGAGGTGCACAACTAGATGTTATAACAAACCTATGTACCAATTCGCAACTTTCTACGTCCAACCGTTTTCGAGTTATGCGACATACTCACACACACGCACACACAGACACACATACATACAGACGTCACGAAAAATTGTGTAAAGTCCCTTATATCTCTAAAACGAGAGCTCGTGTTAAGACGACACTTGCAGGTGTACAACTAGACATCATGACAATCACACGTATAAATTGGCAACATTCAGCGATCATTCGTTTTTGAGCAGTGTGAAATACAAAATCCATTTCGCAAATCGAGATTACTATACTTCCTTATACTTTGTATAAGGAAGTAAAAATAGTTGTGCAAATACAAAAATTTTAATGTTAATTTCATATTTCAAATTTAATTAATTGAACTCTATGTCATTAAAACAATTAAAACGTCTTAGTTCAGATTCTTAATTTGAATGTTTTGTTTGATCTAATTTAATAATTATAACGATAAAGGAAACTGTAATAGAGATATCCTGTGCACAGTGAAAAAGCCTTCCAAAAAATAATCTGCAATAAAATAATATTTTAAAAATTTTCTATTTTAAAGTAAACCAAAATAATATTTTTAATCAGTAATGTCATACTAGTCATCAGAGTAATGTCATCAGAGTAATGTCATACTAGTTAACACACACACAAAAGTTTGTACATGCATTTATTCTTAAAGAAAAAAAAAATCTCGTAGTTGGTAGAAAATTTCTTCATTCCCCCCCCCCCCATTTTTAAAAGTAGGCTGTCTCCTTAAGGGAGAATGAACTGCGATTTATTTACATAGACAGACCGACTTTTTTTTTTTTTTTTTTTTTAAATGATAGAATCGTGTTCAGGACATCTCGAAATGTGTAAAACTTTGTAAACCGACGATTCAAAATTTTCGCGAATTCAATTCTTTCTTCTTAAGTATATATATATATATATATATATATATAATAAATACCAACTTTAGGATAACAAAGTAATATAGGAAATAAAGAAAAGTACATAGAATAAATGTAAAAATCTCAATTGCTAAGTTTACAATATCAATATTACAGAGTAGAAAGAAGTAAAAAATTACAAAGTAAAATAAATTAAAATAAATAAATAAAATGAAAAAATAAATAAATAAGTTAACTACAAAATTAATTGTTAATCACACTTTGCATAAATTAAGTATAGTATTTTTAGTAAAGTAAACATTCATATCGGAGAAAAAACAATAAATACAAAACACATATACTATTAAAATAATCAAACAATAAGCTATAAAATTTGTAGTTCTTTTTTAAGCTATTGTATAGCTTTTATCGCGGGCTTTGAGCGCGGCGACCGAATCGAAAAATTCCGTAACGAAAAAAAAAAACCTAACACAGTTCGGCACACTTCGGTAGACTTCGGCTGTACGAAGCTCGCACGGATCGAGACGAGCTGCTCCGAAATCGGACGTAAGCAGCTGTTTGTGAGAAAGTATATAGGTGTATAGGTATCTATCATCTATGTACAACAGTGAATAGCTGTACGCGTAAAATTTGTGTATAAAGTAGATCACATGAAACTTGAATATCCCCATTCGACTTGCAGGCCTTTAAAACCTATTAAATACCTTTTCTCTATTAAAATTTGTTTTTTTATCGGTCACCACGCTCAAAAAGTGTAACTTGAATTAATATCAAAGAAAAAACTTGAATATCCCCATTCGACTTTCAGGCCTTTAAAACCTATTAAAATACCTTTTCTCTATTAAAATTTGTTTTCTTATCGGCCACCACGCTCAATAAAGGTAACTTGAATTAATATCAAAGAAAAAAATTGAATATCCCCATTCGACGTGCAGGCCTTTAAAACCTATTGAAATACCTTTTCTCTATTAAAATTTGTTTTCTTATCGGTCACCACGCTCAAAAAGTGTAACTTGAATTAATATCAAAGAAAAAACTTGAATATCCCTATTCGACTTGCAGGCCTTTAAAACCTATTAAAATACCTTTTATCTATTAAAATTTGTTTTCTTATCATTATTGTTATCTTATTCATTAATATCAAAGAAAAAACTTGAATATCCCCATTCGACTTGCAGGCCTTTAAAACCTATTAAATACCTTTTCTCTATTAAAATTTGTTTTCTTATCGGTCACCACGCTCAAAAAGTGTAACTTGAATTAATATCAAAGAAAAAACTTGAATATCCCCATTCGACTTGCAGGCCTTTAAAACCTATTAAATACCTTTTCTCTATTAAAATTTGTTTTCTTATCGGTCACCACGCTCAAAAAGTGTAACTTGAAATTATATCAAAGAAAAAACTTGAATATCCCCAGTCAACTTGCAGGCCTTTAAAAACCTATTAAAATACCTTTTCTCAAAAAATAGAGTTAGATCATTCAAATTTGGTACATTGAGGTTTTCGATACCTATAAATAGATTGCGGATATTTTTGATATATTCTCATTGCGGATATATTCTCATTTATTCAATAAAAGAAAATAATTGTTTTCTTACCGGTCACCACGCTCAAAAAGTGTAACTTGAATTAATATCAAAGAAAAAACTTGAATTAATATCAAAGAAAAGAAATACTGCATAAATAAAATAAATAAATAATTATAATTGCATAAGTTGATAAAAAATGCTATGCAATAGCTTTACCGCGGCAGTCCTCGAGTGCCACACGCATTTTTTTTTTTTTTTTTACATTTGAAATACGATACATACAAAAATGGTTAAATCTTATTACTGATCAATTTTTTCTAATTTTTAAATTTTTAACTTAATGTATTACTAATTGCATTTTAAATTCTTTTTAAAATGATTTACCAAGTGAGTGACAGTAAAAATTTACTTTATTTTATAACTTTAGAAAGTTTTGTAACTTTTGCATGAATTTTAGATGATTTATCAATTTTTATTTAGTTTTCGAATTTCGGGTTAGCATCAAGTAAAAACAAGTCGGGTTTCGGTTCACATTTAAAGAAATCGGGTTCGGGTCGTGTGTGGTTCGTCAAATTTTTTTATTATGAGTTAGGACAGGTTTTCGGGTCGATGAAAAAAAATTGTCGGGAGTCAGGTTGATTTAAAAATTACACAGGTCGACTTGTAAAATTTTGATTTAATAATTTTGGCTGATCTTTATGTTTTTTGGTGTGCTGAAACCGAAAATGAAGCCAATTTCCCTTTATCACGTATAGATTTTTGTTAGTACAGGGTGCCTGCCTATACAATTTCTTCCATTACTCTTCCACCAATATAATTATATGATAAGTTTTATAGTATGTTTCCACGATTAATAAATCTTGGATACCTATTGTTGTAATTGTGAAACACTAGTGCGACGTAAAACCATACCAACCACACAACCAACTGATTGTTATGATGGTATATGTAAGAAATCGTGTCGATAAACACCCTGTATTGGCAAAAATCTATATGTGATGACAGAGAAAAATGGGATGCATTTTCGGTTTCAGCATATCAAAAAACGTAAAGATCAGCTGAAATCATCAAATCAAATTTTGTCAATTTCATTTTTGTCGGTCTGTGTTATCTGTCGGGTTCGACTAACCCGACCCGTCTAAGACTCTAATTCGTATCGATGAAGATTGTTTATGGGGTTTCAAACTGATTTCAGATTTAGCTGTCGGGTTTGAGGGATTCACGCAGAACTATTAGTTGAATATGTGCATTTACTTTTCAAAAATCATGAAATATATTACTATTCAATTCATTATACTTAAACTACAGATTTCAAATTTAGGCTTAAAATCCTGATCTCCCTTTCGGCGTTGATTACTTTATTCCAACACTGTAAATACAAGTGTCTGAAATTCAGACAAAATTGTGTCTGAAACGGACGTTCAATTTTAAGATGCTAAAAAGTGTCTTAAAAGGCACATCGTTTCACACTCGAAACGTCTGAAATTCCGCCATCTTTGATCCTGTCTGAAGTGAATATTTTTCATAAATCTATAATAATAATAAATAAATAAAATGATGCGTTTTATACTGTTTACCTGTGAGAAATAGATTTTAGAATCTCCTAGAGCATAGAATATATATATTAATATAATAATAGTCCCCGTTGCCCCCGGCGAGAATCGAACTGACAACCAATGGATTCAAAGCCGAGTGTCTTCCCAATCAAGCCATCGGCGCTCACGCTGTACTCTGCTAGTATAACTAAATATATTCTAGTATCCGTAAAACAAATTGAAGTTTTATGTCTTTGCAATAAAACTGTTCATAAGAAGTAAAGCTTAATACATATTATCGTAAATTTCATGTGTAGAGGTTTTTTTTTTTTGTAAAATGCGTAATAAATATGAAAAAATAGTAGCCTATGGATTTTAAACGATTTTTTTTTTTTTTTTTAAAACTGGTATTTGCAAGAAAACAAACTATATACATGAAACAAAAAAAAAAAAAAAAAAAAAAAATGCTCTTTTACATTTTGAAGTGTAGGGAAACATAAAATAATTTTTAAAACGCGAAAAAAAAAAAAAAAAAAATCAATTATGCACGAATTGTTTAAGATTGTTTAGCTACGAATTCGCTTTTCTTAATATTTTTTTGATTTATTACATGTGAGAATTTTAAATAAAAATTAACTTTGTTTTTTAATTTTTAACAGAATAAGATCCGTGTCTAAGTATTTTAAATAAGTTAACTACTTATATTACATAAAATAATGTCAAATCTATTTGTTTAAAAAAATGTTAAAACAGGATATGCATGCTGCTTAAAGTAGATTCCATATGGGAAATTTGTTAAGTAATACAAATGTCTGAATTTCTAAGTGTCTGAAATTTGTAATGTCTGAATTTTTAAGTGCATAAATTGTAAAATGTCTGAAATTTTATGTGTCTGAAAATGTTATATGTCTTAATTTCAGACATATCGACCTTATTCAGACACTTATCTGAGCTCATTTATAAAAAAGACACTTACGTGTCTTAATTTAAGACAGCACATGCATCTGAAATTTTGCATGCGGAAGTGCTTCTGACATTTATGTGTCTGAATTGACATTTCAGACACACTTCTGTCTGAATTTAAGACGCTTCTATTTACAGTGAAGACATAAAACATTTAAAGTTATATATAGTTTGCTAATATTAGTGTTTACATATAGAAAACAATCCAATTTCGCCATACATATTATAACATTGTTTGATATGAACAAAGAAATTGCTTTCGGATTGTAAAAAATAGTTTAGTAAAAAATTATAATATAGTTATAACACATACCGTTATTATTATGCTAATAATTCACTTCACTGCACTTATAGTTCAAGCATTTTCTTTTGATGCACTTTCTTCGTTGGTTATTGCTTTTTTATTCTTTTCTCTTTGTTTCATCTGAAGGAGGGAAACTGGTTTTCTGTTTAAATTTGTTTTTTCGATTTAATCTATTTTGCTTGACAGTTGTGATTGAAAACGTTCGGTTTCTTCTGAATATCTAATAAGGAAAATTAGAGCATAAAATATGTTTTTTTATATTATAATAAAGAATGAAAAAGCGATTCATGTTTGTTTCAGAAAGTCGAATAAAAAAAAATAAAAAAATCTTCTTATATCTGAATTTAATCATCTAACTTAATTCAATTACGGCCTTGTAAAATTTTGAGGGCATGCACCTTTTTCTTCTATACACATCCTCTGCATTACATTTACCGCATAAAAATGTGCCTGTATAGAGTCTGTAACAAGAGTTTTCGAACACTATCAAAAATTCCTATACAAAAGAAGTACACTTAATACAGTTTTGTTAAATAAATCCTTGTCGAATCCTGTTCTTAGTCAGTCTAAAAATAGGATTCGACAAGGATTTATTTAACAAAACCGTATTAAGTGTACTTTTCTTACATAGGAATTTTTGCTAGTGTTCGGAGACTTTTGTTACCGACCGTACATAAAATCAATCTATGACTGTAATTTTACAACTCGAAATGACAGACCAGCTACATTGCTTATATTTTAACTTTTAAATTACCATTATTACATACATTTAATATTTACAATATTTACAACGTAGCAATACAGTAGACTCCTGTACAACGCGGTGGTAGGGTTGTCTACTACAGAATACTACAATTTTATTTTTTTACCCCCATTAAATTTTCAGAGTATTGGTTTAATTATATCTCAGTTTCTGTATAAAACGGTTGTTTTGATATAAAATTAGTAGTGTTAAAAAACAAGATTATAGTATTTATGTGGCACCCCTGTCTCTGGGCTGTACGGAATCTACTGTATTATATTCAAATTAGGTGATATACATAAAATTGTTAATTTTGGCCTTCATTAAATTCAGAGTCCTTAGAGCAAGTTCGTTTTTTTATGGCCTTTCAAGGCCTTCTGGGAAATGAGTCTCTTAAGTGGGGCGTATGTGTCAACAATCACTTTAATTTTATTTAATGATGTAATAATGTTTATGAGATTGATTTTGCAATTAATATCAAATCAAGCTTTGATAATTGAATGTGAGATTGAAGGAAAATTGTTCGCTCATGGGTCCAAAACCTGGGCACAGTGTTTTCTGCAGGGATTAGGCAGTTGGTCTTTCTAAAGGATCCTAGCCCGTATTCAAGCGAATTTCGGTTGGTTGGTTGGTTGGTTGGATGGGTTTTACGTCGCACTAGTGCTGCGCAATGGGCAATTGGCAACGGTCTGGGACTCACCCCTAGAGGCGGTCCGGAGACATGCTATCACAATTTTGCTCCTCCACGGAAGGGATGGTTCTCCCGCTTCGGTGACCCCCCCAAGCGAATTTCGGAGAAAATTACATACATTACACTTACTTATATACATTACGCAAGGATATTTGGTTGTATATAATATCATACAACATTCGTAACCAAGAAGTGTCATGTTTATATTTGCACATAGCAAAGTTTCTTTTCAATTAATATGGCAAATTATTCCTTTTTGGACCTGGAATTTTTTAGGTAACCTACGGACTGACTTACAAAAGTGGGGACCCAGGACAAAATCTTTAATTAGTGGCCCCCCATTTATCATTAAATGCACAAAGTGAATTTTGTATACATGTAAAATGGTTTTAATTTCAAAAGACAGCTAATTTGGCGGCCCTCTTATACATGGAGGCACAGGCGCTTGCCCCATTTGTCCCGTGGGAAATCAGGCTCTGCGGTCCCCATTCATTACGCTACATTTTATAACATACTTTACCATTTGTTGTAATAAAGGAGATTTCTTTATTTTCTTTTATTGATTACTTATTGATTTCTAATTTATCGATTAGTTATCATTCAAATGGAAATTTTAACAACTTTGGTAAACGGAGTAACTGCTCACTGACTATTATAGTAATGAAATTAAATATTTTAAAACTTTGAACATTACAGTTATTAAATCATTTTAAATAATTGTAAAATCAGTTCTATTTTTAATTTATTAAATTGTTAAACTAAAAAGCTTTTCTTTAAATTGTGATTGCTTGAAAAACTTTTAATTTAGTTATTGTTTACCAACGACGTAAAAAAAAAAAAAAAATGTAATTCAGTCTTTTTATGAATGGCAATGACCTCTAGACAACTTTAAAGACCTCGCAGACGATAATACTAAAGCTTTGCCGTTTCTTTTTAGGGTGTTAAAAAATAAATAAGTAAAAAAAAATGACGGAATGCGAAATTAATTAAGGTAGTGAATCAACGAATGCTTTGCCAGCTTCGCGGGTCACTATATTTAAAGGGAACTAATGTGCAAGTTGTACCTGACGGGACTAATGTGCAAGTTGTACCTGACAGGACTAATGTAAAAGTTGTACCGCAAGGGACTAATGTGAAAGTTGTACCTCAAGGGACTAATATGCAAGTTGCACCTAACGAAAAAACTATTTCTTTCAAAGAAAATACCTCTACTAACCCTGGACGATAGGTCTAATATATCGTATTTATCAATATAACTTAATACTTATTTCGCTTCCTTTTTCGACTCGTTTTAATAAGCATTTTTTATATGCATGAGCAAATTTAATATTTTTTAATTTTTAATTTTTCGCGTGAAAGCATTATTTCATCTCATGCCACCCCCCCCCCTAAAAAAACCCTTAAATCATTAAATTTATTTTTTTACTTATTTTTATTTCATATTATTGCACGTGCACTTTTTATTTCCTAATTCAAAATTATTAAAAGAAATTTTTCGATATCGCTTGTAACGATACTGATTATTATTAATTTTCTTTAGTTTTTCTTTCAAAAAAAAAAAAAAAAAAAAGAAGAAGAAGAAGAAAAAGAAGATTTTAATGAAATTCTGGCAGAAGCAGAATTTAGTTTAGGACGGAGGACTATTAGTTTTTTTCTTTTTTTCAAATTATAACATCGCTTTCAAATTATTCAATTGTATTTTCGATAAATTTTAGATTTCGATAAATGTCTAACTATCGAAAAATGATTTCGACAAATGTCCAACTATCGAAAAGACAACGCAAAAATCCCAGATTGAGACTAATAGTCCTCAGTCTTAAAAAAAAAAAAAAAATTCATTAGAAGAATAATCAAACAATAAATTTAAAATCAATAAGTAATTAATAAAAAAATAAATTACAGATATTACAACATATAGTAAAGTACAGGTTGATTATAATTAAAGTTACGATTTTAAAACGCTATAATTTTAAAACTACCCATCAGAGCGATTTGATAGTTTACAAGAGCAATCGTGAGGCGAGGAAATTTTGTTTTTGGGAGGAAAAAAGTAGTTCCAACATGCTCTTATAGATGGCGCTGTCAGGGTAATTTCAGGGAAAACGCTTAGATAGACTCATTAAACACAGGAATGTTGTTAGCAACACAATGGAATAGAAGGAAACAATAGACTTCAAGGGTTTATTACAATTGTTTTAGCAAAAAGACAAGAATACGTGTTTACAGCGGAAACAGTTATAGTGAAAAGGGAAAAATAGGAGCTTCGTGAAACAAATACTTTACGAATAATTAACGACACATTTTGGAACTATTTTTTTTTTTTTTTTTTTCGTCTTTTGCCAAACAAAATTTCATTGCCTCACGATTGCTCTGGTAAAATATCAAATCACTCTGATGGGTAGTTTTAAAATTATAGCGTTTTGAAATCGTAACTTTAATTATAATCACCCTGTATATCATAAGATATAACGGAATAAAGTGTGCCACAAAAGAACTTCAAGAGAAAAAGAAAAAACTTAACATATTAATTGAAAACGCTATTATCAATTGCAAATATAAACATGACAGATGTCATGTGAACTATTAAAAATTACAGAATAAAATACAAAAGAGAACAATTTAAATTTTGTGTACAATTAGGGGAAACTATGGTGGTTTGACCCATAGGGAAACTTGGCTTATTTTCTGTTGAGCTATCTACATGATAGACCAGAGATGTTTCTGCCTAAAGGTTGTCTGAGTGAGTAATGCTGACCGGGGTGTCGGCCTGGATAGCTCAATTGGTAGAGCCTTGATCTTGTAAGTCAAAGATCCGGGGTTCGAGTCCCGGTCCAGGCAATATTTTCACTCAGTCGAAAAAAAAAAAAAAAATCAATAAATACTTGTTTTTGTCACTCTTTTAGCTACCGATTGGTATATAGTAGTTTTATATAACTGTAATGCATATTGTTAAAAAGTTAGGATTAACAAAGCAAAGATGCTTAAGGAGATTTGACCCAAGCTGACTAGGGAGACTTGACCCAGTGATTAATTTAATGTTCTTTGTTTCATTTAATGGGTTTTTATTTTATGAATAACTAAAATAGTGTAACTTAAAGATTCAAACGGATAACGGAGGCTCACTTTGTGTTTGGCGAAATTCTAAGGCAAGAAACTACCAATTCTTGTAAACATAATTAACCCTTTTCTATGATGACGCAATATGGAGTTATTTAGGAGATATTTTCTTGGTGCATCTGTCACTGAACGCCCTTTTGAAGAGGAAGATGATACTAATTATATTCACGACACATCAAGACTATAAACATCCAGTGTTACTGGATTTAAATTTTGTTGAAGCCAGCCCTTCAGCATTTACTGTAAGCAGTCCAGAAAACATTACACCCTACTCTAAAATAGGAAAAAGAAAAAAAAAAGTTGCACGCAGAAAGAAGGGTAAGACTATGGTAGCCACTGACACACCAAACAGAAGAGAAATAGAAGAAAGAAAGAGGCAGAAAGAAGAAAAGAAAAAATATGTTTGCAAAAGAAAAGTAAAAAAGGCTCTTAATGGGAAACGTGGAAAGTTTAAAACAAACAAAAGAAAACAATAAACAATTTTTTGTATTCACTAAAATCTTCTACAAAATAAAACTATAAAACGTTTAAATCACAAAACTTGTGTTTTTTCTTTCAATACCTATGAGTTTTCCCACTTTTATAAGGGGGTCATGTCTCCCTAAGTAGGGGGTCAAATCTCCCTAGGCTTAGAGACACTTGAGCCATGTGCTGACTTAAGTAATCTATTTTTTTGCACCATTTCTAATAAGAACTGTGCTATTATCTTTCTTTAGCCACAGTATGTACAAAATAACAGACTATTTGCTCATATTTTTTATTCAGCTCCAACTGTTATACAAAAAAAGTGAAAAATTAAAAACCAAAAACTGGGTCAAGTCTCCTAGTTTCCCCTACAGCGAAAATTAAACAGCGGCGAAAAAAATTCTATTTTCTATGTACATTTTAACGGTAAATTTTATTTTCATTAATTATTGACAGAATTACATTACTGATCTTGAATATTATTCTGAAATAAAAATATTCTTTTTACATATTTTTTATTGAGTAACGAAACATAAAAAATAAAACTGTACAATAAAGTTAGAGAAACTCTATTACTTTACAACTACTCGGACTGCTCCCGCTTAGTACTCGATTTTTTACACATGTATATCCATATTTATTTCTCCTTGCCAATTCAAATTACTAAACATTGGTTTACTTGATATTTATAACAAATGGTTTCATTTAAAATATTTAAAAATCATTACGTCTCGTAGTTAAATTATATTTTAATCACATTAAAAACTGAGACAGATAATATACATTAAAAAAATACATTTTAAAAGATTAAAAACACGATACATAAATTTTTAAACGTTTCGAGCCTTTTACAGGCTCCTCATCAGTAAAAAACATCAAATGTAAATGCTGAGAAGAACAACAGACTTTCATTTAGTGAGTACAACGTATTCATCAGGAACTGCGCATGCCTCATTAAGTGGTGAAAAAACAAATTTCAAAAACCGTGATATACGTTCGAAAATTGCACAGCATGCCATAGAAACTGACCATTTACCTGATTTTAACAATACTAAAATAATCGTATCTAACTGTTTAAATTATCATTCAAGACTTTTCCTGGAGGGCTGGTACACAAATCAACATTTTTCACCACTTAATGAGGCATGCGCAGTTCCTGATGAATACGTTGTACTCACTAAATGAAAGTCTGTTGTTCTTCTCAGCATTTACATTTGATGTTTTTTACTGATGAGGAGCCTGTAAAAGGCTCGAAACGTTTAAAAATTTATGTATCGTGTTTTTAATCTTTTAAAATGTATTTTTTTAAATGGTTTCATCTTTTACATTATGATATTTATAGGTTTTTGCTGTCCAAACGTAACCAAGAAATTATAAATTGCATCGTAATCCATTTTCATTCAAATTTTAAAACCACGTGTCTATTTATTTATTTATGTTATTAATCTCGCGTGACGTAATTAAAATTTACATATTTAATTTTGTTTTATTAATGATTTTCTCTGAAATACCTCTAGTATTAAAATTTCGCAATGCAACGAAGAGTGTCGATACTAAAAATACAAATTATTTTGTTTTATGTGATGAGAATCAATGCACGAATTTTCCAAAACCGTACAAGCCATGAGTAAAATTTAATTTTCTTTATCACAATGCATTGTTGCGATTGTGATGTAAGTTTTTCAGTTAAATTACTCCTTTTCATTATTATTATTTTTTTCCAGTGAAAATGCACGTATGAAAACCATGGGTAAAATTTTACTTTCTTTATTCCAATACACTGCTTTAGCCATGACATCATTTTCGGCGTTAGTTTTGGAAACTTTTTTTTTTATTATTATTACGAAAATATTAAAAATTATTTGTATAACAAAATATTAATCTTTATTTTAATCACCAAATTCTCTCTAAATTTTAGATTTTATTAGAATAGAAAAGACAGGAGTGCGAATAAATATTTATTTCTTCGGTAATTCGCCAAATATTATATGCTAAATCTTTCAAAAAAATTCTTTTACAAAATGAAATTTGTTTATTCGAGAAATTTGCAAAGCACACTGTTAAAAATTTGTTGTTAGTTTGAACCAAAACTTGGTACTGAAATAGCTGCAACCAACCATTGATTTAACTTTTTACCATGATTTGGTAATTTTATGTTGAACCAAATATTAGTATTATGTTTTAAACAAAAAAATAAATTAAATAAATAAATAAAAATAAATAAATAACTAGTATGCTGTGGCCACCACAAGACTTTCCTCTATATTTTCCTATACAAATTCACACAATAACAATAAAAAAAATAAAAAAAAATAAAAGTTTTTTTTTTTCGTTAAAAGTAAAAAAAAAATCGATAACTTTGTTTTAAATTATCACATATTTATAGTTCAACCATTCGTATTAAAGGTATTGATGAGACCTTTCGAAAGATACCCATCTTGAAAATTTACCCCCACCCGGGGGTACTCCCCACCCAGGGGGGGAAGCGATGCCCCCGCATGCATAAAAATTTTTTCCTAATTAACTACTACTATTATCAATAATTCATATTAATTTTACAATCACAGGTTAAGAATAACTCTAATTATGTACATTTATACGAAATTTCGTCCTATACTGCCATGTTAAAAATTTAGAAAAAATACGATCACAGCGCCACCTGTTGAGCGATTGATCCCCAAATCTAATCAGCCCCACTTCATGGCAGGAGCCAACTAAATACCAAGTTTGGTTAAATTTCGTTTTAAAAAAAATACGATTTTTTTTTCAAAGTAAAAAAAAAATCGATAACTTTGTTTTAAATTATCACAGATTTATAGTTCAACCATTCGTTTTAAAGGTATTGACGAGACCTTTCGAAAGATACCCATCTTGAAAATTTACTCCCCTCGAGGGGGGACTTCCCTCCCAGGGGGGTGACGAGGCTCCTACACATACAAAACATTTTTACTAGTTGACTATCTCTATTATAAATAATTCTTGTAAATTTCATAATGATTACTAAAAAATAATTCTCTTTATGCACATTTATACAAAATTTTGTCCTATATCACCATGTTAAAATTTAGAAAAAGCGGGATGGCAACGCAACCTGCAAGACAATTTTTACCAAAAGTTGATAGGCACTAATTTATGTCAAGGTGCAACTACATATCAATTTGTATGAAATTCTGTGTAGTAGTTTCTGAGATACAGTTGCCACAAAATTTTGTCACACACACACGCACACACACACAGACAGACAGACAGCAGACATTTTCTAAAAATGGTCAAATCGTGTTCTACAGCTCTCAAAACGTGTAAATCCATCAAAAACCCGAGGTCAAAAATTTTTACGAATCCAATACTTTCTTCTATTGAATATAGAAGAAAGTAAATATAAATAAAAATAAAAATAAAAATAAAAATAAAAATAAAATAAAATAAAATAAAATAAAATAAAATAAAATAAATAAAATGCAAAATTCGACCGAGTCGAGGATCGAACTGAAGACCTTCTTGTCTCGTGTCAAATACTTTGGCACTGTGCCACGCTTTCTTGCCCTTTAATTCTGTTTTGTTGATTTTGATAAAAGAGGTTACATTTTTTAACGTCTTATCGTGGCCTATCAGGGAGTTGTTGTACAAAATTTGCTTTTAACCCTCCAAGTTTTGGCGCAACTTAAATTCAATAGCGAGAAGTAGAAAACTTAAAAGTGAGGTTGAACGATATTATGGTTTTGCTTATAACTTTACTCCATATAGTGGTTCAAGTTTGAACTGAAATTTTTAACAGTGTAGTTTTTGATTCTTTAAATAATCATTAATTTTTATTAAACCAGTCATATAAATAAATAAATAAATGTATTTTGTTAAAGATATATTTTGTTAAAGATATTGATGTATTTTGTTAAAGATATTTTTATTTTCCTCTATATTCCTAAGAAGAAAATATTGAATTTAAAAAGATTTTTCATTTCCATTTTTTGACGATTTTAATCGTTTTAAGAGTTTCTGAACAGGTTTTGATCATTTTTGCTATTAGTTCTGTCTGTGTATCTGTTACAAACATTTTATGGCAGCTTTAGGTCAAGAATTTATGCACAAAATTTCATAAAAATTTATATTTAATTTCATCGTGACATAAGTTTTTTTCTACGACTTTTGGTGCATATCGTTCAACAAGTGGCGTTGATATGATGCAGTTTTTCCCACTTAGGGGAAATCTAGTATATATCAGCTTCTAATGTGTACAGGTGTACCATTGATGTAGGAGGTGACTATTATAAAATACTTTGCAGATTTAATTAAATGCAGATCGTCTGGCAGGTGGCATTGCTATTCTGCAGTTTCGTCATATCTCGTGGAGGCTATACCTCCACGAAATAAGCTTCTGTGATATATAAATGTACCAAAATTAACATTAGAAATATATATTATTAAAAAAGTATATTTAATAAATTTAGGTGTATATAGTTTTAGATGTGGTTCTGTTATTACTTTCTGAAATTTTTCAGATAACTATAGCTCAGCTTCTCTTGGTTATTAATGCACCAAGCTGCATATCTAAAATTTTTATTGTAAGAAACTATGCGATTAAATTTTTGTGTATGCAGTCTGGTAGATACCACTATTACGTAGAAGGATAAAGAAGAAAGTTTTGTGATGGCCTCAGCATACTAATTTATAATACTTTCTTCTATAGCATTCTCAATAAATGCATGATGTTTAAAAGTATTATTACGATCACAAGCAATTTATATTTCGAAACTTAAGAGTCTTAAATACGTAATTATACATGTAATTTTGTGTTTTAGATTTCTACTGTCACGTGATTACAACATCGTGCGTAAATCATAGTTAAAATAAACGCAATTTAATTTCTAAGTTATGTAAAATGTCAAAAGTTGTAGAAGTGATTAACTTATGCTTCGCATAATTGGCAGCTTGTTAATAGTAATAAAAGCTTCTGAAGTTCTGTCAGCGTAGTTAGTTAATGGTTCAAATTATTATTAATGGAAGTATTGTGTGCCAGTAATGGAACTTATTGTGTGTAGTAATGGAAGTATTGTGAACCTGCAGTAAAATTGCATTTAGAAATTCGAAGATTTTTTAACTTCTGGAAAATACTATTTTTGTGAAAGCGCATTTTGAAAGTTCTTATGTAAAATTATTCATTTCATTAATAATAAAATATGCTTTCAGAAATTCTTCGGGTTTTCATATGAAACTAGCGAGCTTCGCCCGCTAGCGGGTCAGTATTTTCAAATGAATCACTAACAGTAACTTTTAGTGTTAAGAAAAGAAATTAAAAAAAAAAAAAAAAAAAAATATTTCTGATTGGGTAAAAAGTCGCCCCGGGTCCCCACTGCCTTCGGCAGCGCTGCCCCGTGCGCGCTGCGCGCGCGTATTCTTTCCCTGACCCTTCGTGCCCCCCCCTCAAAAAAAAAACAAATTCTGATCGGGTAAAAACTCACACCGGGTCCCCACTGCCTTCGGGAGCGCAGACCCATGCGCGATGCGCGCGCACGTGTGAGGGTATACGTGCACTGCGCTCACATATTCCTTCTCAAATCAAATTTTTATTCTTAAGAAAAGAAAATTTAAAAAATCATTTCTCATCGGGTACAAAGTCGGACCGGGTCCTCACTGCCTACGGCAGCGCAGTCCCGTGCGCGCTGCGCGCGTTTAAGTTGAGGAATACACGCGCTGCGCGCGCGTATTCCTTCCCTGACCCTTCGTGCCCCCTAAAAAAATCATTTCTGATCGTGTAAAAACTCACACCGTGTCCCCACTGCCTTCGGCAGCGCAGATCCATGCGCGCTGCGCGCGCACGTGTGAAGGTATACGCGCGAATCAAATCAAATCAACGCGCGAATCAAATCAAATTTTTTTCTTAAGAAAAGAAAATGAAAAAAAAAATCATTTCTCATCGGTTAAAAAGTCTGACCGGGTCCCCACTGCCTTCGGCAGCGCTGTCCCAGGCGCGCGGTGCACGCCTATATCTTCCCCACCCTTTCAGCCCTTCCTAATTAACCTATATCTATCAATTTTGAACGGTCTAACTGAATTAGCTGAGATGCAAAAGAAAACCTAATCAGGAGACCTCAAGACGTGCAAATCTGGTTAAAACTTTCGATAACATAAAAGAACTTTAAAATATCTTTCGAATGATGTATTAAAAATAATTTAATCATAATTAGATATTGAAGTATTGAAATTTTAAAATATTACAGCGCCATCTGGCGGTAGAAATTTCTGCAATCTACTGTTCGATTCCAAATCAACAAAGCTATCTAATGATGTATTACTTATGAAATTATTTTAATTAGTAGCTGAGGTACAAAAGAAAACCGATTCAGGAGACCTCAAAACGTGTAAATGAAACGAAATCTTGAATCCCACTTTCGATAATATAAAAGTACTTTAAAATATCTTTCGAATGATGTATTAAAAATAATTTAATCATAGTTAGAATTTGAAATACGCGTATTAGAATAAAATTTAATTTGCAATTAAATTATACATTTTTTATTTATTCTCGAAACCCGATGAAATTTGAACTGCAACTTCGTCTTGTGATGTTAAAAGTGTGTAGGAAGTTTGAAATAATTTCGAAGAAAATTGAAGCACTTTGAAATTTGCAATTTTTATTTCCAGTACAAAATCAGTAAAGCAGGAAGTAAAATCTATTTATTCTTTCGCCCGGCGCCATGGTAACCGAAATTGCGAAATTAATAAAACTCTTGTGATTTGTTGCCACCTTTTTTTCATACTTTAGTTAATTTAAAAAAATCTAATTGTCCGATCGATAAGCCGTTTAAACCATCGGATTAAGAAAAAAAAGCCCTTTCCAATGGTATCCTATTTGTAACGATACGACTGATATTTCTAATTTATTTTCCACTTTTTCCGTAAAAATGTCACTTTTTAAGCATTTAATCATGAATTCTGGGTCATTTTTCGGTAGATATGGGTCGACGTTTTAATTAATATCTCTGCTAATTAGTTTCGCATTGCTTAGCGAATTATCGCGATGTCGAGATGAAGAAATTCTGCGTCTGTCGACATCGGTTTCGAGTCGATGCGACCATTAGCGCCGGAGCTTTAGCGATGACAAGGCATTTCTCACAGACAGACAGACAGAAAGACAGACAGACAGATGCGCACAGATTTTAATAATATAAGGAGATGAATTTTCTATAGTCTGACCCTATTTTTAACTAGTATGTTGTGGACATCATAAAGCTTTCTTCTGTATTTACAATACGAAATTTCCGCAGAGTAAATTATTTATTAAAAATATTATTTAACAAAATTATTTTCCAAAGTGAGTGCACACGATTTTAATCTTAGAGAAATATAGTATGAAATCTCGAAAGAAAGTCAAATTTGTGCCCTATGGTGTAGGTTTCGAAAATGAATATTTTCACAATTTATTATGTTAAAAATAAATACATAAAGATAACTTTGTTGCAAATTATCCCGCATCTACGTTTCAACCATTCGTTTTAACAGTATTGACGAGATCATTTGAAAAATATTCGTATTGAAAATTTTCATTGACAACGGGGAAACTGTGCTCCTACGTATACAAAAATTTTATCTTGGTTGACTATCTATATATATACAGGGTGATCAGTTTTCTTATAACCCTTAAATCTGACGAATGTGGCAAACATTCTAACATTGAAGTATGATTGTTTGAACCTTGTTTAAGTTTGTGAGACAATTTCTAACGCAGTTGGACTGTTACAACTTTATTTGTGAAGTAAAACAGAAATGGAGACGCACAATTTTTTTTTAAACCTGTGATAATTTTTTTTTGAAAAACATAATTTAGTTCAATTTTTTTTAAATTATCATTCCTCACAGAAAATGTTGAAAATGTTCGCCGCCATATTGAATGCAAACATGAATACGTCGAACCAGGTTTTTGACACACTTCGCAGCATTGTTGGTGTTATTGACGAAATTTCTTCAGTTATGATCTGTTTTAATTCATCGATGTTTGCAGGACTTATCTGGAAAAACCTCTGAAATGATAATGTAAATGTAATGTAGGAATGATAATGTAACAAATTTTAATTAAATTTTGTTTTTCATAAATAAAATTATTACAGGGTTAAAAAATTGTGCGTCTCCATTTCTGGTTTTTCTCACAAATAAAGTTGTAACAGTCCAACAGTGTTGGAAATTGTCTCCCACACTTAAACAAGGTTCAAACAATTATAGTTCAGTGTTAGAATAGTTGCCACATACGTCATATTTAAGGGTAATAAGAAAAACCAACGTGTACTCTTTTAAATTAATCACCCTGTATATATATAAGAGTACTTCCACTCACTCACTGACTCATGAATGCATAGCAAAATCTACTGGAGCTACTGATTCGAAACTGGGTCACATTATAGAACATATAGTGTAAATACTCCTAAGAAGCACTTTTACAAAATCCCCCCCCATACCAAATAAATAAATAAATACAGGGGGGGGGGGGGGGGGAAGAGAACATGATTTCACGAGGACCTCCATATCTCAAAGGAAGAAGAGGGAAAAAAAAAAACAGGTATTCGTAAAATTTTTGCTTTAAAATATAGTTCTCACAAATACCTACAAAACAACTTCTGGAATTTTGGAAATTCAGCTCCCAAGGGGTTAGGAGGGGATAAATCGTGATTTTACACGTGTATAAGGTGATTTCACATAACCCATCATGTCTAAAAAGGAAAAAAAAAAAAAAAAAAAAAAAAAAAAAAGATATAATTTAAAACAAAATTTTTTTTTTTTTTTTTTTTTTTTTTTTTAAACAACAATAATAACAAAAGGCATTTCCTCAATTGTCGGCACACACTTGATTTTATTTGGACATTTAGTGTTAGGCTTCTCTGATATAAAAGTCATCTGAATTCATCATAGAAGAATAATTTTAATAACTGGTAATTTTAATAAATAATTTGTATCGGTAAATGTAGAATAAAGTTTCGTGGGGGGCCACAATATACTAGCTTAATTTTTATACTTAATATAATAATCTGGTCTGGAACTTGTATTACACTTTTTTAATCTGATAGTTTCAGAAACTGTTTTGTTTTATTTATATTTCTGTGTGGGGAGGGGGAACACTCCCCCTTATACCACCGTACAATTATTTATCAATATTTATGAAACATTTATTGTTGCTTAAAAAAATTTAAACGTATTTCAAGTTTTTTATGAGAATGTTTATCCAGACTATTTATAAAAACGTACCGACCCCAGCAAGAAGGAATGAGTACAGAAATGCCTGCTAAGAGTTTCATTTCCGCATTTAGGCATAGATGCCAATATTTTAATTTATTCCGTAGTATTTTTAACACTGCCTTTATTCCATACCACTTACTTTTTAAAAATATTTTTTTCTTATTTTATCGAAGTTATACATTCGAGATAATTTCGCTATAAATAAAATGGTTCGAAATAAAGGCGGGGTTAAAAATACTCCGGAATAAATTAAAATGTTGGCATCTATGATTTAGGGCATCTCAATACGCTTAATTATAATAAAATTGAACATTGAAAATTGAACTTCAAGAGGTACTTTGTTCCTTTTAAGGAAAGCACATAATACCGTTAAAAATGTAATTCGAGAGACTTCCAGGTAGAGCTCCTCCCTCGAATTTTTTTTATACGGCCCAGTAATCGGACCATGATTGCTTTTTATACCACATTTTAGCACATGAAATATTCTTTCCCGTTTATAAGAAACTAGCAAAGCCCCGTTTAGGAACTAACCGAATTCCGAATGCAGGAAAAATTTCAAAATCAAACTCAAAATGCACAAAACTCGGCCTGATGCTGCCTGCGTGCCAATAGATCAAAGTTTGTTAACGGAACTATTTTTTAATTCATGAAATCAATGAAGTTAGTGAATCAACGAAGGCTTTTCTCGCTTCGCTGGTCTCTGTATTTAAAGGAAACTCTTTTCTATATCGCTTTACAAACAAAAATAAAATGTAAAGAAATCATGAAATTGCTTTAAATCCCGCTGCCTTCGGCAGCGACCCACTCATTCGCAAACTTTCGGGTGTCAGTCCCTATAGCCTGTGACTATAGCTTACCAGTGGGCTTCCATTTGGGTGCTTATCAGATGACAGTTTCGAAACGGACAGTATCGAAAAAACTGAAGTAGCCATTTTATATTTGAATCCCAGTTACATATGAACAGTACTATACGTGGTGTACATAATATTTTCTTCCACGTTATTTTCTATATTTATTTGATTTATTCGATCAATTATAAAACGACAACAATTTTACACCAAATATAATATTACAATTTGCTATGATCGGCTACGTCTATCGCATGAGACAATTAATTTTTGTGGTAATAATTAATTGAGTTAGTAAATAGTAGTTGGTACATAGAAAAATAAATAATGAAATATGTAAACCTGATCATGGTACAGCCTTAATGTAGCTCCCCTTGGTGACTTTTGAATTTTTATTGTCACATTAGACAAAAATACATAATTTATGTCATTATTATTTTTTTCTTTCTTTTCTTTTCGTTTTACTTTTCTTTTTTGTTTTTCAATATTTGATAATTTATTTATATTTTTTATGCGCTACTTGGCTTAAAGTGGCTTTTACGAAAGTGGAGTCCTTAGTGAAAAATCTCCGATCTATTTCAGCACCAAAATTTTAAAAATTACCCAGGATTATCAATAAGTAAAGCTCTTTAATGTGATGTGATGCTGAATTAGCTTTTATGCCAAGCGCGATTCATCCGTGCCAAAAACATACTATTTAAACAAAAGGGGGGAAAAAATCTAAAATTAAGTATTTAATATATTTTTTTTTATTTTTCACGTGAAAGCATATTTCACTTTATGGTGAAAAGAAAAAAAAAAAAGTATTTTTTTTTTTTTTTTTTTTTTTTTTTTTGGCAGCAATTAAAAATTTAAATGTCCATTTTTAAAGCTTTTACCAGGTTATTATTTTCACATTTTAATTAATTTTAAAAATTCTAATCAAACTTTCGTTTCAAATAAGGTACTAAATGAAAGGGGCATTTTTTCTGAATCAGTCGGTTTAATTAGCTTATTGATCGGACAATTAGATATTTTTTAATTAACTTAATTAATTGCATTTTTTAATAAAATATTAATAACTCCTTAAATATTCAAGATATCCTCACAAAACTCTACAAACGTATAAAATATAACTTTTATAACCACATCAAAAATTTTCAGGTCAATCGAGGCTATGCCATATACAGTGTTATCACAAATACTTTTTTTTTTTGGACTTCTTGTTCGTCCCCTAATGCCCTTCGTGACAAAATTCTTTGCTGAAAAATATAAGGAACGACATGATGTCCTTATTCCCAAAATGGAAAAATATTATACACGGTAAGGATTTTATCAAGATATTCGACAAAACGTAAAAAAGGGAAAGTGCTCACATTGCTTTGTCCAACACCTGTATGTTTTCTAGAAAATTTATTTTCTTGAATGTAATATACGTTAATAAAATTAATATAATAGATATTCCTTCCCCCCCCCCCTTTTTTTTTTCAATTATTATTATAAAAATAAAATATCGATTTTTTTTCATAAAAATTTTGTTCCTTTTATCAGTGATGCCAGATTGGGGATTTTGTCCCCATTTTGGGGATTTTTGAGGCTTCTGGGGACATATTTGGGGACCAAATGTTTGTGGGGACTTTTTTGGGGACAAATCTGGGGAGTTCTTAAATTTTCTGTCAATGTTGGCAACGTAATGATTTATCCCTACGACCAGGGATTTTCAATAGCTTTTTTGTTATTTGGGGATTTTTTTCAAAAAATGCCTTCATTTGGGGAAAAAACTGAGCTTAAATCCACTTAAATCTGCTTGATATATATATTATATATATATATATATATATATATATATATATATTGAAAAACTTTTTATTTTCCCTTTTTAGTAGAAATCAAGCTGGGGATGTTTTCGAAAAAAAAAAAAAAAACCCTGATTTGGGGAAATTTGAAGACCTGTTTGGGGAAATAATTTTCGACCATCCGTCTGCAGACGTAATACTGACACCAGTATTCTTTATCAATAATTTCTATCATATTTGTACAGTAATTTATTATGATAGAAATTATTAATAAGAACACTGGTGTCAGTGCTCCTTTTTGAAACGGAAACTCTTGCCACCCTGCGAGTAAATTGAGCTGGCAAGGGGTTAAAAAAGTCCGGGAAAAGGGTTAATTAGGATGTTAGCAGCTATGTATTTTAAAAATTGATTACAAAAACTTAAAGAATAAAAACTGCTTAAATTTTTTAAATATATATTTCCTTTTATTCCCAGAGATTTCAATCAACAACTCAACTTATTTACGAAAACTTTTAGAAACTGGAAGCTCTAAAGGTAAAGGAAACATCTGGATATTTAATATTATTTTTAATATTTCCTTTCAACGTTTAACATTTTACAACTGTTATCGTCGACAAATAGTGACTAAGCGCTTGGAATATAGATATAGAATTTCACTGCTGGCCTTTTAATGCTTTGTTCCACATTTTGCCTGCGACATTTTTATTTAGTTGTTTTTCTACTCCAATCGAACAGATTATGTTACGACCTTTCATTTACGATATGTGGATGAGTGACCTTTCAGACAAAGTATCATTACATCTGTGAGGAACTGAATGGTACAGTCACTCCTATCTACATTTCCGCATTTGTTTCGGAAAATTTGACATGAGTTTTTATTTATTATTATTATTATTATTATCAATACTATTATTATTAGTAATTGTATTTACGTTATATGAATTTACTATTTTGAAGTATTAAATGGCTTATTTTCGCATTTACTAAACAAGTGAAATGCGCGAAATGAATGAAATTTGAGGGTTTACTAAATGAGTCATATGAGTAAATGAAAAAGAATCAATTGATGCCAAAGTATCAATTCCAAGTTTTAATGATACAGTTTCGTATTTGATGTTCTAATGTCAGAACTATTTGTAAAACTCAATTAAAATGTCTCTTTATATAAAAACACAATTTTGTTTTTTCAAATTACTTTTCAAAACTAATATATAAATAATTATAAAATAAACAAAAAAACTTTTTATATACCATGTTTTAAATTTTCTGATGAATCATAGAGCTCTTATGAATGTGCATAAAATTTTTAAAGTGATAGTGACGTCAATTTTTGTGAGATGACTATTTTAACTTTTTATAATTTTTTAACGTTCACGTTCAATTAAATGTATTTATTTTTATTGCGAAAGAAAATGAACTCGTATTTTTTTTTTTTTTTTTTGGCAACAATTAAATTATAGCTAATATTTTAATGGCTATTTAACGCTATTAGGATGTTACTATTTTCATATTTTAATTAATTATAAGAAAACTATTCGAAAATACGAAAATCGGACTTCGAAGTATTGTGTTGTCACCGGGTTCTGAGCTACTGTGAAAGTTTTAAATGCCTAGCTAGTAGGGAAGTTAGTTAAAATTCGATTGCAAGATTTGTACCGGACAAACAAACAAACAAACAAGAATAGAAGTTAATAAAAATATGATAAAATAAATAAAATCATGTACGTACTTTTTATGCTAGTGGTATTAATTACACTATAAATAAACAAAATAAATAAATAAACTAATCGAGCACGAATAAGACAAATTTGAAGTAAATAACGATACAACTTTTATTTGGAAGTCTAACTGAAGAAAGTCAATTGGAGCAAGAAATATGTGTTACAAAAAGTAAACTAAACGGTTGGTTAGTTGGTTGATTGAATGGGTTTTACATTGATCCAGTGTTTCGCTACGGGCAATGTAAACTTAAAGAAAATAATAAAAGTCTGCAGTGTTAAAGTTGCTTCCGTTCACGTCATGTATAACATAAAAATAAAAATAATATAGAAATGCATTTTTCCCAAGTTTTACGTATATTGAAGATATGTATCCTCAATATCACAAATTATAAATAATGATAAAAAACATTAAAAAGAAAGTCTATGTTTTACAAGTGGTTTTCAAGATTGAAAATTAAATCACTGAGTTTCCTTAGTGAAATAAAATATTTAAATTTTTATAAAAATAAATAAATAAATAAATAAAAATTTGTTCATTAAGATAAAAGGCGACTTGCTCAAAGAGTGCAATTAAAACAATAGAATTCTCATAAAACGAAGCAAGAAAATTTTCATTCGTTACTTAACGGCCCTCTTCACTTACAGTCACCGGATGCCCGAGCCAATGTTATTCTATGGGGAAATTTTCTTTACAAATAACTTATTAACTAATGCATATTTTCAAATTATGTTTTCACATTCAGAAAATTCCCAATTGTTAAATTGACGGACCTTTTATAAAAATGTATTTTTTTAATTTTTAATATTTTATTTTGAAATTGTAAAATGAAAAAAATTTCACATATTGAAAATACGTATTTTGCAACTTCAAAATAAATATAAAAAAAAAAAAAAAAAAAAAAATACTTTTTTAAAAAAAGTCCGTCAATTTAACAGCTGGGAATTTTCAGAATGTGAAACAGAATTTAAAAATATGTATTAGTTAATAAGTTATTTGTAAAGAAAAATTTCCCATAGAATAACATTAGCTTCGGCTTCCGGCAGCGGTGAGTAAAGTGGACCCATAAGGAAGAAAGAGTGAATCATACTAAGGCGATATACGCTCTGGCGCATTAAATATATATATACAAACATACAGGGTGCTTCATAAGTCTGTAGACATTTTAAAAATTCATAACTATGGAATGAAATGATAGAATTGAATGCGGTTTTCGAAAAAAATCATTCTCGTGAAGGGAATTATTTTTTTTTTTTTTTTTGTGAAGAAAAGAAAATGTTCACCTCCACGAGTTATACTAGGCGAGTCATATTAATCCTGGACGATAGGACCCATGCCCCAGCCCGCCCGGTTCCCGCTGTTCAATGTGTTTTTCTAGTCAATTTTGTCCCCTTATTACTTCCGGTGTGATTTTTTTTTTTTTTAAACACACTTGACATTGTGAGTTTTTTTGCTTTTCTTACCATGCTATTCCTATGGGGTTTTTAGCCTTTTTTCCCCTCTTTTCCTACATTCTAAAGTGGCGGTGGTTCCCGCCCACCCACCCCCACGAGTTATACTAGGCGAGTCATATTAATCCTGGACGATAGGACCCATGCCCCAGCCCCCCCGGTTCCCGCTGTTCAATGTGTTTTTCTAGTCAATTTTGTCCCCTTATTACTTCCGGTGTGAATTTTTTTTTTTTTTTTTAACACACTTGACATTGTGAGTTTTTTTGCTTTTCTTACCATGCTTTTCCTATGGGGTTTTTAGCCTTTTTTCCCCTCTTTTTCTACATTCGAAAAAAATCATTCTCGTGAAGGGAATTTTTTTTTTTTTTGTGAAGAAAAGAAAAAATATATAGTTATAGTTTTGTCGACGATAGTTAGACAAATAGTTAAATTTTTCGCACGGATGTGAAAGAAAAATATGAAAATAAATGTCCTATAAATTGCAAAATTTTGCGATTAGAATAGTTTATTTCTTATTTTGCCTCCTAATTGTGCACGCATAAAGTTTTAATAGCGATGCTGACTTGGTGGATTCAGCGTTATTGGGGAAGATGTTTTCCCTTAACTCGTCTTAACCTATAACTCGTTAGCAAACTATAATTTTTGGTGACGACGGACACATAGAATAGTATTTCTATGCCTGTAAACATTTGCATTCGAATTAAACACAGTTTTTCATGAAAATATGTTATCTAGTCACAGCGCCCTCTATCGACAAATAGCTTAATAATTATTTTTTCTTAACAAGGGAAAAAAAAAAAATCCTTTTCACTAGAATGATTTTTTTTTCCAAACCGCGTTCAATTCTATCAATTCATTCAATAGTTCTGAATTTTTAAAATGTCTGCAGACTCATGAGACACCCTGTATATATATATATATTTTACTCAAGTGGGCGTAAGTAATTTATACTGTTTTTCTCTCTTATTGGATCTTAACATGTATCGCAACATTTCTGTGCTAGTTTTAGCAATGTTTTACAATAAGTTTTATTTTTGTTGTGTTGGTTTTTGACATGTATCTATTAAATTCTAAATAATTAAGGTTAAAATATCTATCATTTATATATACATATTGACATAATCTGGTGTGTCACTCACACGACTTTCTCTTACCCTGAAATTTAATACTATAAATACAGGTTGCAGATTAAAAGGTAAGATAACGAGTACTGTTATGTAAACCTGTGTTAAACAATTCATATTAGGCTTCTGAAGAGTTTTATATGATAATTAGTTCTGTGTGAGGGGGGCGGTATTAAGGGGCGGATTTAAGGGGGGGGGGCTAGGGGGCTGAAGCCCCCCCAAAACACTGTCATCCATAATTGAATTTTGCAATTGTACATTTTTTTATTTGTCTAGAATAACACTTTGAAAAATCTTAGCCCCCCCCCCCCAAAAGTCAAGTTCTGGATCCGCCACTGCGTTTCATTTGGTTTAGTGCAGTCTATAGACGTTTTTCCATCGCCCCTTGTCGCGGTAAGGCTTCATGCCTGGCGATGCCTATGTAAAACCTTCTTGCTTTTTAAATAAACGTCAGGCAGGTCTGTAGGGGGGTTCTTCTCGGGACAGCCCACGTGAACTTCGGTTCTGAAAGCGCTCACTTCGAGCGGTGAGCGGGGGCTGCTCCCCGGTTCAGTCTATAGACGTTAAACTCTACTTACTTGCAATTTCCCCCATAGACGTAATGTATTAGAATTCTCTTGATTGTCCCTGTACACGAACCATTTGCTTGATCTTAACGAAAATCTTACTGTAGCATCCCTATATGATACACATTTAGAATACCAAGTTTGAATTTTCTGCCATAATTTGTTTTTGAGATATGCTGATAACAGACTGACACACAGACAGACACACAGACATACACACAGACTATTTGCTAAAAACATGATTTTCGTATTCAGGGGACCTCAAAACGTGTAAATATAACAAAATCTCGCGTTCGAAAATTTGACCTAAAAACAATACTTTCTCTACTTTATGGGTAAGAGAAAGTAACAAGTACCTAGAGAGTCCGAAGATTATCAAGCGGTGGCCACTGTTTCGGCCATCATATTATACTTTAACTTTGCTTTTTTATTGTTATTTATTTATTTATTTGTAATTTTAACTTAACAAAATATGATGTAACATGTTGTTCAGCAATAATTTGGTCAAATCACTCCAGGAATGGACATAAAAGGTTTACATTTCCCTCAAATCCTATGAGATGAAGGAAATAGTTGCGATAAATGCGCCAAGCTGGAAAGCAAGCGTTTCGTGGACAAAAAGATGGTGGCTGATGTGTCGGCCTGTATTATCATACGGGCTCTAAATCAGTCTGATATGTAGCCTGATGTCATGTGAGTTTACTATTATAAATACTGAATTATTTATTTGAGGGTTTAACCAACTAATAACGATTTATTTGAAGATTTATCCAATTAATAATAATGCTTGTAAATAAAAAGAAATAATCTAATGTCAATAATTGTGTTAAAAAAAAAAAAAAAAAAAAAAAAGATGGCAGTGGAGTTGTAAACATAAAGAAAATAATATGTAACATTATAATTGTTTTTAACGTGCCTTCTTTTTATTACACGTTAAAATCAAGATAATGTGTGAATATTCACCGCATTTTGTATATATATATATATCTTCAATATAACGCATTACAAAAGAAATGTGTTATAGACTTTTGATGATATTGAGTTTCGTTTTCAAAAGTTAATGATTACATGATAAAAAGGACTTTTTATATACCACGTTTTTAAATTTTCTGTTGAATCATATAAACTTGACAATTCTATGTATTAATAATAAACTATTCTATGTATTAATAATAAACACTTTTTAATTTTTTTTTTTTTATGAATTATCTCATCAACTTGAAAGAAAATGATCAAATGCGTAATAAAGAGCGCAATTAAAAGAAATTTTCAAACATTTATTAATTGAATAAAAGTATTAAAAGAATGCATTGTCATCGTGTTCTGAGCTATTCTAAAAGTTTCAAATGTCTAGCTAGTCGGGAAGCTAAATAAAAATCGATTGCAAGATTTGTACTGAACAAACAATCAAGAAAGCGAATTAATAACAACGTGGTAAAAATAGAGGCGGACAAAAATCACTCGAACGTACACACGAAATATAGTATCAGCTATTTCATGTAAATGTTGACATAGGTTAGATTTCCAAGTTTGTTGAATATTCACTTGTTACACTACATCACATTACAGTAATCTCTACGTAGCGTATGAATTAAAATATTCTGTATTGAAATATGAAAATAGTAGAAATTCGACCTATAACTTTGAAGACATATGGTAAATAGCTTAAAGCAGATGGCTTTAAAATATTAGATCTACCGGGAATTTCTGTCTTTTTGAAACAAAATACTGACATCGGAATTTTATCCCGGATAATGTTTAAGTCATTCTTGGGTAACTTTTATAAATATTGTTAAACAAATATTTCTGGTGTCAGTTTATTAATTCAAAAGTATAGAACTTTTCGATAGTTCTAATATTATATGTATAAAAAGCTACTATATATATAATATTTCTCTAACGTGGCCCAGTTACGATTAAACTTGGTCGAAACAATATGATAGTGATGTAACTAATAAAATACGCGAGGATGAAAAATAATATTTATAAATGGACAATATTTATACACGCGAACTCAGCTCCATGATCTAATGAGTAAAAATGACGACATTGGTCTGATAAGAGTATTTTATGGAAAAATGTATTTTTAAAATTTTAATCTTAAGAATTGTTGCAAGCGCCATTTTAAACTTAGAAATACTTTAAAGATATATGTAGAATATGAATTATTATCATGAATTGACTAAAAAAAATGATCATAAAAAATATAATCAAAACAGGATTTTTCTTTCTTTCTTTTTTTTTTTTTTTTTGTGATTATGCCAAAATAAATTAATGAAAAGTCATCGCTAACTTGGCGACAAAAATTCAAAAGTCATTCATGGGGGTCCTATACTAAAACAGTACTGTCTTGCGGAAATATAAAAACTGTGTCGTCAATTATAAATTTTATTTTGAAACCTTTCTTTGTATGATTTTGGTTTCACTATTGCACAATATTAATTTGGTTCAAATAATAAATTGGCGACTGGTGAATTAAAATTTTTATTAAGTGGTGAAACTCATGTAATATTTATGAGTTTCAAATTTTAAAGGGAAATAAAAAAAGAAATAAAATGCGAAAATTTCGCATGGGTTTGCTAGTATAAAAAATTCCTTTTATATTTATATAATAGGAACTCGCTTTAACTATGCTAAGTATCTGGTTATCTTTAACTTTGCTAACTATACCAGGCGACTGACATTTTTGCCTGCGAGGAGTGTGACATTTCTTTTTCTTTCTTTCTTTTCTTTTCTTTCTTTCTTTCTTTTTTTTTTTTTTTTTTTTTTTTTTTAATAGAAGCTTAGAGCCAAATTTGAGTTTAAGAAGGTTTATCTTTTATTATCATCGCTTAATTACATATAATAACAGGAATTATTAAAAAAAAAAAAAAAAAATTAAATGTAATAGAAATATTGTATAAAAAGGGGACATCAGAGAGTGTTGCATACGTTATTTTAAAACTTCAAAACTATGATAATAACACGCTTTGAATCAAACCTTCGCAGCACTCGAGGAAACCAATAAAATGGTGTAAATAAATAATGTTGTATACACCAGGCTAAAAATTGTGCCTTCTCTTTAAAATTGTTGAAAATTTCACTAAGTCGGGAAGGTGACAGGAAAACCTTTGGACAAATTTTAAAATGTTATACTGAAATAAGTTAAATAATTAAATGGATACAGAAACTATTATTTTACAATTCTAAGTACAGTAGAGCGCTGATTATCCGGATGCCGATTAACCAGAATGTCTAAATAACTGGATCGGTCAAGGAACTTTTTTTTTCTTTCCCGGTCTTCTCCCCCACCCCCCCCCAAGAAAAAAACCCCACGAAAATCAGTTTTTATCTTTAGATTCTCTGAAGACGGTTCAAATCGCTCCTTTTGTTCCATGCCTCCTCCACTCGCTTTCTTCCGCCCAGTTTCAGTGAAGGGGGAGAGTGGAAAGGGCTGGATGAAAGGATTAGGATTTTTCTTTTCCAAGAATTAGAGAGGGTAAGAATGCGTTTCCTGATTCATTTTCTTTTGACTGGCTTCTTCCCTGAATTAGCACACGGACACAGTTGGCACAGTTGTCCAATTATCCGGATTTTTCGTTAACCGGATCCGCCTCGGTCCCGACAGATCCGGATAATCGGCTCTCTACTGTATATGCAATTTAATGTGTAAATAAATGAGTAAAGTTTGAGAAAAAGATTTGGTCAGGCCACGAGAGTAACTTTCCAGCCATTTTAAAAATTGTATAGCACATAGTAATTGACTAATCTTTTTCAAAAATACTTCAAAAACTCTAGGTAGCTAGGAGAGATTGCGCACATAAAGGATCGGCGGGAAAGAGCAGGCGCGCTAAGACTACAGGTAGATAAACAACATAAAAATGTGGAGTGCCGATTTGAATGTGCGCGTTGATTGTTTCAAGCGTCTAAAATAGAACAGTGTTGTTTTGTCTTGTTTTCAACAAGGATTGCTTGAATTTTCATAACTCTTTCTATTAATTTCTATAGAAAGTAAGTGTTACAAAATATTTTTTAATTAAACGATTTCTCATAGACCAGTTTATATGTGTTAGTTGTAGCAGGTGGTTGCACGAAAGTTGCACCCTTTACAATAATAAGTGCAACGATTCTGGACAACGACAGATTAGGTCTGAAAACGAGAAAACATTCAAATTGAAAAGAAACTGTAGTAATTTTAAGTTAAACGCGTTATCTAATAACTATATGCAGGGATGGAACACGGGCGCAGAATTCATACCGGAATGTGTTTAAGAAATTTCTGTACCTATAATATCTTCGATTTAACAGGTAGAAAATTTTCTTACATTGATAGTGGTATGAATTCTGCGCCCGTGTTCCATCCCTGCTATATGTTATTTTTTATTATCTGATGTTGTTTCTTTTCTTTCTTTTTTTCGTTTTTCTCCCCTTGATTCTTTAAAGTTTTTCTTTCTTTCTTTTTTTTTTTTTTTTTTTTTTTTACTTTTTTTTTTATTAAATTAATAGCTTTTCCTAATGAAAAAAAAAAAAAAACTTACAACAATGTAATTTAAGTGCAATTATTATTGTTAACAATTTATTTGTAGTTATAATTAAGCGTAATATCTCCTACCCTGTGTGGAGAGATTGTGCAAATAGCTTTCTTGGTTTTATTACAGCTGTTGCTTTAACTTATAGCTTAACAACAAAATAGTAATGAGAATGAGTAGACTGTGAATTAACCCTTATCCCTCGTATGTCCTTTCTGAGGGGTCATTAAAAAAATCGAGCCACGCCTTAGGGTGTTCCCCTGCAAATGAAATGTTATTTTTCTAAAACGTGTAACTATAGGCTACCTTTCGGCTACCGGAAAATTTTAACAGAAAGATTTATTTTATTTAATGATGAAGTAAAATAAAACAAATTATTACAATTTTTCGGTAGCCGAAAGGTAGTAAGTAGGAAACTATACGTGTGACGTTTTAAAGGAACGCCAAAAGGCGTGTCTTACTGTTCAAAATAGGAAAATATGCCGAGCGCAAAGGGTTAATTCAAAATTGCTTAGCAATAGAAATTCAATCAGCTTAATATTTGGGGATTTTCATAGCTGCCAATATTTTAATTTATCCCGGAGTATTTTTAGCTCCGCCTTTATTTAGCACCACTTATTTTTAGAATATTTTTCTCCAACATATATTAGGTGTACCGGAAAGTTATGTCGTTTTGAATTAATAAAAGGAAACCGGAAATTTTTGTTTAACAGTGTTTACATGGTACTTTAGAAATAACCATCTTATAAGTAACCTAAGAATATTTTAAATTTTATCCAGGATAAATTTCCGATGTCAGTATTTTAATTCAAAACGACAGAACTTTCCAGTACACCTAATAACTATGATAAAATAAGAAAAAATTGCAGTTTAAAAAAAAGTGGTATGGATTAAAGGGGAGCTAAAAGTACTCCGGAATAAATTAAAATATTGGCAGCTATGGGTTTTATATCATTCTTTTGAATTGTGCACAAACTCTCCTAGCTTTGCCTTATATTAAAAAATTTAAAATATCAGTTTTCTGTGTCAAGCGGTTCTTGTAACCTTTTGTTCGAACATGACATTGTTAGGTTTCCGGAGAACCATATACAAATTCGATTACTTGTTTGATAACTAAGATGTGATCAAAATTTCATCTTCATATTTTCATTTGCTTAAAAATTACATGGAAAATAGAAAGAAAGAAAACAGGTTGTTGCTTAATTTTTGAAAACTAGTGCATAATTAAAAGTAAATAATATTTTAAAATGCACGCTATATTTCACATAGCCTTCTGAAGAAAACAATTGCAAAACGCTTAACTCGTGAAAGAAAGTTTCTAATTTCATCGAACATTTAACTCTCGTTAATGGAGATGAAATTGTGAAAGAAAAATGTTGCAGCTGCTTTTGTAATTTTTTTTTTTTTTTTTTTAATGTCCAGAAAAACTTTATTATAATGTATTTATGTGATATGATGAAATATTTATACCTACTTTTTCATGACGTTAAACGGGACATAAAACAAAGAAAAGGATTATGACTTTTGACTATTTTCTGTCACGTCATAACTCATTTAAATGTGTGACTCATTTTAAGGTGTTATAACATTTTTTAAATAAAATTTGTAAAATAATCTTATTTTTTTTCCCTTTCCCTTTTACTTTTTTTTAAAAATTATTATAACACTTCAGTTTCCTACAATATATTCGATACATCAATCTCAGAAACAATTCTACCATTTATTTTTCTCAAATTAATATTATTATTATTAGTATTTTTATTTATTTTTATTTTTTATTTTGTGGCGATTATGACATTTTCCTGACATAACTTTTCATTAGAATCTATATTTGTTAAAATTCCTATGAGTTTTGCAATGACAGAGGTCGCACTCCTCGTTCTTTTTTCAGTATACTTTTAGAAATGAGAAAATTACACTTCTTTTGCTACCACTATTTTCGTACAGAACTCTCTATCGCATTTTTATAGTAATGTGTCGTGATTAAATAGAAAAGAAATTATTGTATAAAAATAGTAATTTCTCATTTCTGATAGTGTCCTGAAAAAAGAGTAGGAAAGTACGATCCCTGCAATGATCATAACTTGATTGTTTTTACTTTCTCTTACCCATATAGGGTCGAGAATGTATGGTTTTAAGGTCATATTTTCGAATGTGAGTTTTTGTTATATTTATATGTTCTGAGGTGTCCTGAATACGAAAATCATGTTTTTAGCGAATGGTTTGTGTGTCTGTCTGTGTGCCTGTTATCAGCATATGTCAAGAACAAATAGTAATAGAAATTCCAAACTCGGTATTCTAAATGTGTATCATATAGGGATGCTACAGTAAGCTTTTCGTTGAGATGAAGCAAATGGTTCGTGTACAGGGACACTCAAAAGTATTCAAATACATTACGTCTACGGGGGAAATTGCAGGTAAGTAGAGTTTAACATCTATAGACTGCACTAAACCAAATGAAACGAATGTATATTTTTTGTAATAGAGATAGTCAAATGGGAAAAAAAATGTTGTGTATGTAGGAGCCTCGCCTCCTCCCCCCCTCCCTGGGGGGGAAGTCCCCCCTCGAGCGGAGTAAATTTTCATGATGGGTATCTTTCAAAAGAGCTCGCCAATACCTTTAAAACGAATGGTTGAACCATCGGTCTGCGATAATTTAAAACAAAGTTATCGATTTTTTGTTATATTAAGAATAAATTCAACTTTTTTTTTTTTTTTTTTTTTTTTGGATAGTTAGTGTTATACTACTTTTCTAATATGGAAATCGTCTGCATTATCATAAATGATAATTTGTTTAAATAATAGTTTTAATAAATTATTTTTTAAAAACAGAATTATTTTTCAATAACCGAATTAAATTCTATATAAATGTAGGCGCATTATTGAAACGGGGGTTGAGGGTCGGTATCCCCCCTTACACAGAACTAATTATCATATAAAACTCTTCCGAAGCCTAATTTGAATTATTTAACATAGGTTTACATAACAGTACTCGTTATCTTACCTCTTAATCTCCAACTTGTAATTATAGTATTAAATTTCAGGGTAAGAGAAAGTAGTGTGAGTGACACACCAGATTATTTACAGTTAAAACATATTGAGTTTAACCAAATACAGTAGAATCCCGATGCATCGTTTTTCCCGGGGTGCGTGAAAAAAAAAAAAAGTTTAAAGCGGGAAAACGACGAATGTGGGTTATAGTCAAAACAAGAAGAAAACAATGTTTATGGATTAATATACACAACGTATACAGCATACTACTAATAAAAATTAATTGGTTACTTTCCAAACTATCAAAGAAATAAACCAATGTTGTAGAACATTAAGTAAATTTAAAAAAAAAAAAAATCAAAAATTTTATGTTGGGTTTTTTTGTTCATTATAAATTAAACAGGAATTTATCCAGATTTGCAACATTTTTCTGGTCCTTTCCCGTAATTTTATTTGCTTACATAAAAGTTCGTGCATTTTTAAATACCATAAATGAGTCATCGGCGTGAAAATTATCCTCTGTTTCTTCGGCATTACTTTCATTTTTTGAAATCACACATTTCTTCTATGATTTAGGATACCGCATGTCGGAACGTCTTGATTAATGCAAACATTATCACTAAATTTTGTACCAGACGCAACCACACTTCATCTTCATTATCATCATTTTTTCGCAGGCCGTTTTTCACGAAAAATTTTTCTGGATTACTAAAGACTTCCTGCCATGCTGAAATTACAAAATAAATAGATAATCCGGAGACATGGCATCACAATTTTGATCCTCCATGGAAATGGGGAAAAGAGTTATTTTAGGATGAAAGAAGTAATTCCAGTTTGTATGCCATATGGAACCTGCTTGAGCTTCAGGAGAACATTTTTACAAGGTCAGAAATTTTTTTTTACAACGATGAATGCGGGAAAACGACTTTTTGAAGCACGATACATGCGGGTTTCGTTAACATTATTTAAATACAATTCGTGCAGGGACCATAGAAATAAAATCATCAATGCAGGAAAACAGTGGATACGGGAACGATAGATCGGGGTTTCACTGTAATGCCATTTACAAAGTGAATTTCAGTTATTAAAACTAAAAACAAATTAAATTTATATGTGACGATTGCTTACCGGCCAGCCATCTCATTATGAACCGTAAAATTTTTAGTACCCGCCTTTTTTTCACACCAGTCATTTCTTAGAGTAATTTTATTCTTATTTAATCGTAACAACATTTGGAGAAAATTACTCCAAAAATAAAGTGGTGTGGAAAAAAGGGCGTTTCTTCGAAAGATGATATTAATTTTAAGCTTATTAATGGGATGGTTGGCAGGTATGCGATTGCGACATCATGCGATTTAAAATAAATAAATAAATAAATAAAATATAATATAATTAGACGTTTAAACAGTGAAAACTAAATGTAGGATTAATAATGCAGTGATAAAGTATGCAATGCAATTTATTTGTAATATTTCAAAATAAATCAAATATTTAAAATATATGTTATCTGGTTTTACACAAGCGATAGGAGTGGAACTTTTTGGATGCCTACAGATATATTTTCATATGATATGCATACTTGCCAACATCCTAATTAATATTCCGTTGTGTTGTTAGTCCCGCCCTTTTTCTCACACCAGTAAGTTTTTAGAGCAATATTCTCCAAATGCAATTACGATTAAATGAGAAGAAAAATACTCTAAAAAGATACTGGTGTGAAAAAGAAGGCGGAGCTAACGTTACTACGGAAGATTAATTAGTATGTTGGCAAGTATGGATATGTCATCTTTTCCTAACCAGTGCTAGTGAAATATTATATAAAGTTATAATTCGGTATTTTATTTTATTTTTATTTTTATAGCTTACGAGAAATTTTTGTACATTTAACATTGGTACATATTTGTACATGTATGCAAATTTTAATAATTCTATTTAAGTAATTTTAAAGACCAATTTTCAATGATTTTCAACATCTACCATCTTATTGACAGGAAAAAATAAAAATCAGGTTTTTTTGCGCAGATTGTAAAATACTTTTCAAGTATACAGGGTGATTATAATTAAAGCTACGATTTCAAAACGCTATAATTTTAAAAATACCCGTAAGCGATTTTATATTTTACCAGAGAAATCGTGAGGCAATGAAATTTTGTTTGGCAAAAAAAAAAAAAAAAAAAAATAGTTCCAAAATGTGCCGTTATTTATCCGTAAAGTATTTGTTTGAAGAAGCTCCTCTTTTTCTCTCAGCTGCCAACGGAATCCCGCATATTTTCAGTACCGCCCATTTTTCTACACCAAGAGTAATTCTCTTCAAGTATATTTACGATGAAATAAGAAAACAAATACTCTAAAAATTAAGTGTTGTAGAAAAATGGGTGGTACTAACAATTTGCCGGATTAGGTTGGCAGCTCTGTTCTCTTTTCACTATGACTGTTTCCACTGTAAACACGTATTCTTGTCTTTTTGCTAAAAAAAAAAAAATGTAGTTGACCGTTGAAGTCTATTGTTTCCGACTATTCCATTATGTTGCTAACAACATTTCTCTGTTTAATGAGTCCATATAGCCGTTTTCCCTGACATTATCCTGATAGCGCCATCTATAGGAACATGTTGGAACTAATTTTTCCTCCCTCGAAACAAAATTTCATTGCCTCACGATTCCTCTGGTAAAATATCAAATTGCTGTGATGGTTAGTTTTAAAATTATATCGTTTTGAAATATTAACTTTAATTATAATCACCCTCTACTTACCAGCTACATTTTTTCACCTTTATTTTATCGCTATGATAACAAACTATATAGGTTTTTATTTTAACAATAAAAAGGCACTTTAAGCAGTTTACATTTATATTCCATAATTTGTCTGAATATTTTGTGTGGCCCTGTAAAAAAAAAAAAAAAAAAAAAAAAAGTTATTGTTAAAGTATATTTTTCTGTAACCGAATAGCGTACGTCCGGTTCCTGTTTTCTGCGTAATAAAGGTTAAAACATACTTTTAACCTCTCACAGGCCATAATGTAAAAAATTTATTCGTAAATTTCTGAGTATCAATGGTCCCATTTATACTATTTTTCATAGAGCACGTGCCATAGTATGTCACAGTGCACCTGTTTAACATACATAGCTTCCAATCGTTACGATTTTTTGACACCGGTAATTTTTTAAAAGAATTTTTCTCCTTATTTACTCGTAGGAAACTGCTACAAAATCTTATAATAAATTTCTATAAAAAGATACCGGTGTGAAAAGTCGTAACAGTTGGCAACTATGAAGTTTGAACATAAATTGATTTCGTAGGAATATTTAATATATCTATGGAACTGAGAGAATATGCAGAAAGGTAGATCGGTAAAAACACAGATATACCAATCTCCTAAACAAATGAACAATTAGCTTAGCTGTATTTTTGACAACGGTGAAACCAGAAATTTTTTTTGGATTGAGCTCAAGCATTACATAAACTTAAGTAGTCAAAAAGAAGTGTATCTCACATTAGCACATAAAGTTGAGTATTGAAAATGAAGTACAGTGAACTCTCGTTAAGACGGCCCCATTTAAGATGGATTTCTCGTTATTTCGTACAAAAACAGAATCTCCGGCTAAGGCCTATAGGAATTGCATGTAATAAACGTAGCTTTATACATACAATTTATTCGTTAAGACGGACATTTTTTTCCCTGAAAGCTTACTTTCTTCGAAAAACAGTCAGTTCCCAAAATCTTCTCAAAGTTTTTTTTTTTTTTTTTTTTTTTTTTTTTTTAAATATATATATATATATATATAATAAAAGGATTAATCTCTTTCACTCTGCGCTATTACACCGTGGGAGCTAAACAGTATTGATTGACAGTCACAGTTCAAGTCAACAATTTCCACCTGTCTCCACTTCCATTGTGGAGACATAGCAAAAGATTTCGTTATCGGAAATGTACCAGAAGAAAACATAAAAGAGCGGAAAGAGAATTTGTCATGCCTTATCAAAGACTATGAACTATCAAAGCTAAAAACATATTTAGCATCGATGAAATAGGACTTTTTTTAAAAAAAGCTCAGCCTTTTCAAAGTTTACACTTTAGAGAAGAAAAGTGCACAAGCGACAAACATTCAAAATTTACGTGTTACTGTACTTGTAGAGGCTAACATGGAACTTCAGTTTATGAACTCCTGTACCTGATATAATGGACTCTCGTTAATATGGACAAAAATTGTTGACCCTTGACTGTCCGTTTTAACGAGAGTTCACTGAATATCTGGAACATTTTTCAACAAAACTGCAAAATTTGGAGGGTTGTCCCTTGGCTACGGCCTTGTTTTTTGCTAAATTTAAAAAACAATAAAACTAAAATTTATTCATTCACTGCGGATATTTTACATTCCTTAAATTAACACACACACACATGTACATACATGTAAATTCTACTATATTAACAAAACCAATATATAAGAAAATCCACAACTTCGTAAAAAGTTTACTTAAATACAAATAACAATTTCACCTGTCATTCTTTAAATCCCGACAGATTTCTGCCAGGAAAAAAAAAAAAAAAAAAGAAAGAAAACGAAAGCAAAGAAAACAATAAACGTGATAACCCAATGAAGCGTTTCTTATATTTAATTTCATATTTAACCTCTTTCGCCCTGAAACGCCGTTTTGCATGTATTTTTGCTTGAACTATACGAAGGACCTGTAGAAGCAATCGCTATTAAGATCTCGTTTACCTTCATGTTTCTTTCACTTGTCATGCATTATCGGATTCAAAGGTCACCTCGTTCGTTACAAAGTGTGAATCATCTCTCAGATGAATTACTAATGATGCCGAACGCATCAAGTTGTACTTAAATAAATACAATAGTGATTCTGTCACTTACGGTTTATGTCTTGAGAGCTTATTGGCAGACGATATTGCTAGTGAATAATTTTCTTTGGAGTATATTGCGGGATAATTTATTTCTGTTAAATGTATGTAAATTTGCTGACTAAAATATAATTTTTAATGTTTCTTTTTCTCTTCTTTTTCTTTGTTGTTATTGTTGTGCGTGTGTTCTGTTACGTAGGTGATACTTCTCGAACATAGCGTACAAGATTAGGAAATGCAAAAAGTGAATGATCTCTCAGTTGAATTACTAATAATGCTGACCGCAACAATCATATGTAAATTAAGGCGACCAAATGTCCTCACTCTGTGGGAACAGTTCTCACTCTTTGTAATTTGTTTTCTTTTTCACCCGCTTAAATTTATTTTCCAAATAAAGCTTTAGTCGTAATTTACAATTGAAAATCGATGATAGTGCATTTTTCTAAAGTATTGCTCAGTTTTTAATTGAAGACAATTGGCTGATTTGTCCCCACTTTTTCTCCTCAAAAATTTGGTTGCCTTAACGTAAATACAATAGTGATTCTGTCACTTACGGTTTATGTCTTGAAAGATTATTGGCAGACGATATTGCCAGTGAATAATTTTCTTTGGAGTATATTACGGGATAATTTATTTCTGTTAAATGTATGTAAATTTGCTGACTAAAATATAATTTTTAATGTTTCTTTTTCTATCTTTCTTTTTTTTTCTTTGTTGTTATTGTCATGCGTGTGTTCTGTTACATAGGTGATACTTCTCGAACATAGTGTACAAGATTAGGAAATGCATAAAGTGAATGATCTCTTAGTTGAATTATTAATAATGCTGAGCGCATCAATCCATAGATATAGTAATAAGACATAGATTGATCAATTGGGGGGGGGGGGAGTGATACCTGAAAAGACGGCCATTTTACTCTCTTATGAATGCCTTTCCCCGAGTGAATATACACTGGAATACACACAGATAATTTAGCAAATACAATTTATGTACTAAAAGAGGATAAAAAACTCCAGTTACCTATTTTTCTTTCTTTACTTCTTTTCGTTTCTTTTCTTTTTTCTTTCTTTCTTTTTTTCTTTTTTTTTTTTTTACTATAATCTAGTATACTCATGTCTGCACAAAACTGAATTTCTTTCTTTCGGCATTTGTTATTATACTTCTTTGAGGTAAAAATCGTCTGCATTCAACATGAAAAATAATTTTAGTAAATTGTAATTTAATAAATTATTTGTATTGCGTAAATTTGTATAGGATTATATATAGAAGAAAGTTTTGTGGTGGCCACAACATACTAGTTATATATTAAAACTTCCGCGACTGCTAACTACATTTAAAAGAATTTTGAGAATTCCATATTACTCACTAATATAAAATCTTGAAAAATGGTTAAAATTAAAAAAAAAGTATTCCATTAAATATAAAGACAGTAATTATTTCATAATAATAACAAAGCAACTGATTATAAAAATTATATTTTTCATAAATTACTTGAATATAACTTGTTTATGATAACTTATCACATTTCATTTCATATATTTATTAGAACACTTTAAAAGTCGCGCAATATTTCGTTTTTTTTTTTTTTTTTTTTTTTTCTAAATTCATTAACATTCTATTCTGTTACTATTTTCGAGTTTTAAATCTCTAATGGCTGATGCCAAACAACTTTTTCAGCATCAAGAATCTTTGCTCGTTAACATGGGATGATAGATCTGTAGAAATTACTATATCTATGCATCAATCGTTTGTAAATGAAGGCGACCAAATGTCCTCACTTTGTAGGGACAGTCCTCACTTTTTGTAATTTATTTTCTTTTCCCTTCACTTAAATTTATTTTCCAAATAAAGCTTTTGTCGTAATTTATAATTGAAAATCGATGATAGTGCCTTTTTTTAAAGTATTGTTCATGTCATCATTTCTTATTTTTAAATTGGAGACATCTGGATGATTTGTCCCCGAAATGATTTCTCCTCGAAAATTTGGTTGCCTTAACGTAAATACAATAGTGATTCTGTCACATACGGTTTATGTCTTGAAAGAGTATTGTCAGACGATATTGCTAGTGAATAATTTTCTTTGGAGTAACGGGATAATTTATTTTTGTTGAACATATGTGAAACTGCTGAACTAAAATATAATTTTTAATGTTTCTTTCTCTCTCTCTCTCTCTCTCTCTCTCTTTTTTTTTTTTTTTTTTTAATGCGTATGTGTGCTCTATTAAAAAGGGTGACATTTTTGCACATAACATAAAAAATTAGGAAATGTAAAAAGTGAATGGTTTCTTAGTTTAATACTAATAATGCTAAATGCATCAAGTCGTACTTAAATACAATAGTGACCTGTAGCTGACGGTTTATGCCTTGAGAACTTATCTGCAGACGGCACACTTGAGAATACATATTTAAATATATATTCTGAATATACATATTTCATTTGAATTTATATGGATGCAAAATCACCAAAGGAAAAACTATTATTTAATTTTTTAAATTTTTTCTTGTGTTCTAATACAGGGTGACAAGAAATAACATGGACACACATGATACATTATAACTTCAATGCTAATGAAAATATTACGACCAAACTTCGATGAATATGAATACATTATTTTGCAAACATATATGCACATATTTGCAAATTTTCAAAGTGGCTACCTTTAGCCTTAATACAGAGCTTTAAACGTGTCACAAAATTTTCGGCTATGGGCCGCAACTCACTTACTGATATTTTATCCCATTCCTTGCATAAGAATTCCTTTAGGGATGCCAAAATTTTATGAGGTTTAGCACACACCCTTGTCTCCAAGATGGACCAAGCAGAATAATCCATCGGGTTCAAATATGGGGAATACAGTGACCATTACTGAGCTCCAATGAAGTCAGGAAAATTTGTCTTGCACCAATTTTGAGTGCCTTTAGCTCTGTGTGCAGGTGCGGAATCCTGTTGGAAGGTCCATCTTTTGTTTCCAAAGAACTTTTGCGACCAAAGTAAGACAACATCTTCCAAAATGAGTTTGCGATAGTGGTAGTTACAGATATTTGGTTTGAAACTTCGTCCAAGTTATTTCTTGTCACCCTGTACTGTACTTACATTTTGCATACCATTTTAAAAAGTTCTATTTTGTGCTCTATCGCATACTTTTTGCGCTTTAAAATATTAAGTATAAAATGAAAAATATGAATCATCACTCATCTGAATCACTAACGATGCTGAACGCAATAAGTTGTATGTGCAACAGTGAATCTGTTATGGTTTACATTCTAAGAAATTATTGCTAGGAGATATTGATAAAGTATATATATTTTTAAGTAATTAAAAGTTTATGGGAAATAAATGGATGGAAAATTACTAGACTAAAAAATATTTTTAAAGAAATTTAAATTTATTTTTGTGTTTTATTTCATTGAGTGGTACCTTTTCCACATAACGTAAAAGTTTATGAAATGAAATATGCGAATCCCTCTTCAGCTGAACTACTAATGATTTTGAACGCATGTAATTGTAAGTGATTCTGTCAGACACGATATATGTCTTGAAAACTTATTGGAAGACGACATTACTTTTTTATTTGAAGTGAAAACTTCTTTAGGCACGTTGAGCTCTTTTGTGTGAACAAAAATCATGGAACTCGCGTCATCGTCACCGAACGTCTTCCATGAGCTATATGTATACTGTGTATATATGTACATAGATATACCTCCGTGCGTTATTAGTATACATTATATATATACAAAGAGTATATCTCTCTACATATATATCGATATATGTAGCGCACGGCGCGACATGCCTCATATATATATATATATATATATATATATATATATATGAAAATATAATGTATACTAATACGAGTAGTATACTGGCTACTGGCATCTGTCTCTTTCTAGATCTATACTCTATGTATGTATGTACTTTTTCCACAGTATATACATAGTTCACAAAGTACAAGCACGTGTTTTTATACAGACTGTTATATTCTTCTTTTTGCTTTCAATATAAATTTAAAGTTTAAATGATTAAAGTTTAAGTTGGTCATTAACACTTCTTTACAAACCAAAAATAATTCAAAAATAATAATCTAATAGCTCGACGATACAATTCACAAGTTACTTAGTTTTCACTTCTATCGGCAGTCCCCAAAGACTGCCCGCATTTTTTTTTTAAAGAATAATTTAAAATTTATTTGAGATTAAATGATAAAAATTTTTAGATAAAAAATAATTTTTAAATTTATTTTACTGTTCAATTACTTAGGAAATACTTTTTGCACCTAATATAAAAGGTTATGAAATGCAAAGTATGAATAACCCCACTGCTGAACAGGAAGTTTATTTCTGTTAAATGCTCTGAAATAACCGTACTGTATAGGAAAAGACATTAATAATAATAATAATAATAATAAAGATTTCATGTTCTGATTTTTATTTATTTATTTACTTATATTTTGATACATATACTTAATTCTCAGTACATACAGTTATTTCAGAAATACATAATTGTTTATGTATATTAATTATTTATCGGCAATTATTTTTAATTAATCAGCTAAAAAAGAAAAGTTGTACATTGGAAATTTCATAGATTGGAAAAAAATACTTGATAATGGAAATTTTTTGTATGAAGTCTTTATATGTGACTCTGTTTTCTCTAAGGTGTTTAATTTTTCAGAGCTTTTTGTGATGAAATTATATTCTATTTTTTTCAAAGTTTTTGTATACTTTGCCACTGGCGTCAAAGGTTGCTAATATTCCTGTTGTTGTCATTTTATATTTTGGAGAAAGCAGGTATCGAATTTTATCTCAGGTTATACAAAAAACTTGACCTAAATCTCAGAGTTTTTCTTGTTATTTTTCCTAAGCTCGCATGAATATGGTCTAGAAATTCTTAGAAAGACCCACATGAATGGCATTCCACCTTGGAATAGGTCTCTTGTATAGAGAATCGTCGTTAATCTAAACACCAATAACATCGTTTCATACGACGTATTTAATATTCTAACAAAACTTGTTCGTTTAAAATTCTATGTATTTTATGACAGAAATAAATTTAACGCTGCCATTACCACAGATGCCAACATTTTAATTTATTCCGGAGTATTTTTAGCCCCGCCTTTATTTCATACCACTTTATTTACAGAATGTTTTTCTCCAATATATAACTTCGATAAAATAAGAAAAATTCACTCTTAAAAAATAAGTGGTATGAAATAAAGGCGGGGCTAAAAATACTCCGGAATAAACTAAAATGTTGGCATCTTACAGGACTGCCAACCATCTCATTAATAAGCGTAGACTTGTTAACGCCCCTTGAAAATACGCCCCTTTTCCCACACCGCTTTATATTTAGAGCAATTCTCTCCAAATAGTGTTACGATTAAATAAGAATGAAATTACTCTAAAAAATGACTGGTGTACAAAAAAAGGCGGTGACTAAAAGTACTACGCTTCATAATGAGATGGTTGGCAAGCATGCATCTATACATTACACCGAGGTGAAAATAGGGTTCAATATAAATTCGTTTGGTTATAGGTATATTAAAACTAAAAGTAGGCCAATTACAATTATTTCAGTTACAACATTCGTAATTTTTAAATTTGTATTGCATTTAATATATTTTAATTTTCTTTAAAATGTCATTTCTAAAAATATAAATGAAATATAAATATAATTATTTACTAGAACTAGTATTTGCTAGAAATATGCTCCATTTATACAAGGACAACAAAAAGGAAATGAGCGATGATAAAAACCTCAAATTTGATATTATTTTTGTTATTTTATTACTACTACTTCTACTAACTTCTACTATTCATTTTATTTCTCTACCAATGAGTCATTTTTCTGAATTTACATCTATAATTTAACAAGAAAGTTTACTCGTGATAAAAATGAATAAAAATATTATAACATTTATAACAATGCAATGAATAAATTAAGTTAAAAAAGTACAGAGACTAATTTGAAAATGTATATTATTTTGTTTTTATATTACAAAGATTATTTTTAAAATATTACGATGCTATTATAACTATAAAAATTTTATTTACAAATTAAAGTTTACTGCATTTTGCAAACTAGCTGTAAAAACATTAAATATTGTATGGAAGAGTTAAGTTGATTAATGTAATACATTCTGCCAGAAAACTCCTTCCAATAAATACACAAACGTTATCTTGGCAGCTAGTTCTCTCAGCACTTTTTTTTTTTTTTTTGTGACTGTGACTAATTTGAAAATTCAATTTATTAAATGCATCAATCCAACTTTTTATGTTTATTTTAATATTTTTGACCAGATTACCATCTACCCACAAGAAATATTTCAGTTATCAACCACAGAGGCGTAGCTTATGCGTTTAACATCACCTACATATTTAAAGAAGAAATGAGATTGAACTAAAGATACAAATTTATTCCAGATTAGTCTGTAATATAATAATACTAGTAGGTTGTACAAACTATAGATCAATAGCACATTTATCAAGTGGATACAGGCGCAACTATATTTTTGAAGATATTTGGAAAGACTTTTTTAAAAATAAGATCATTTATAAATTTATTTATTTTTCAGATTAAAAAGATATACTTTTTAAAATGTTACCTTTAAAATATACCTTTTAAAATGTAATAGTACTCCTGAAAAATGAGTTTAATTAAATTCGTTTCACTGTAAACGTATTTTGACTTTTTTCTGTCCTTTACATGAAGCTATAAGATTCTGTATAAACAAAAGGTGCTTGATTCATATATCAAAAACAAAGTAATTTATCAATTGCTTTGTTTTAGGAAACATACTTTCCGTATGTATACTAATTGTTTAAAAAGAAATGTAACAGAGACTTGATTACCTTAACAGCACGTTTTCTCCCCAGGATATATTCAAGATGTCTTCAGGATCAAAAGACATCCCAGAAACATCCTGAAGATGTACTGTGGGTACGTGTGCTGTTGGGGTACAGAAAAATAAACACAAAAATGATTTTTTTTTTTTTTTTGGCCATTTACTCTTGTAGGCATCTGTTGGTGTGTATCGAGATCCGGACAAAATCTCGCCGGACAAAATATCGCGTCAAAAAAATAATATGATCTATTTAAAAAATTGAATTTGTGTCACGTGGGATCTCTGGAGGGAGACAAAGGCCTTATAAATATAAATTAATTGATTAAAATAAATAAATATATATATACATATATATATCATAGAGTGGAATTTCATTATTTTATCTATATTTAAGTTATTTTATCATTTGCTTTTCACCATTCAAAATACACTTTCAAAATATTGTACATCGCTGTTGACATCAAAGCTGAACACTGTTTACAAATCTAAATTCAAAATTTTAAAATTGATAAGCAGGACTGAATATATTATGATTAATCTTGGCAAAATTAATAAACACAGTTTTAAATTCTTTTAAGCAAAATTTATAATAATGTTTGCGGTGGGTTTGTCTGTATGTCAGTGTTTTGACTAAGGTATGTGTTTTCATGAAATTTTATACAACATTATTAATAATTTCCAACTCTTTTTTGCTTTCCATTCATTTCTGTAAGCGATATTTTGTCCTCACGAGATTTTGTCCCGCGAGAATTTGTCCCCAATCCGTGTGCATCTGATAACAGATCAGTAGTATTCAGCTGGTATGCTTTAATTCCATCGTCCACTGAAAGGCTTTTTAAAGACAGTGATGTCCTATTTCCAAGCTCATCACTACAGTCGGCAGCAAAATTATTGAAGCACACATCCACATTTTTCGTATATTTTTTAAAGTTTGATCGCTAATTTTTATCATCAACTTACTTTTTTACAAACAGCATGAGATTAAGATCATGACTCGACAAATATTTTACTTGACAAAACAATATTAGGTGCACATCTTTTAAGTACGAATTATTGCTAGCGCTTCAAAAATTTTGCCGCCGACTGTAACTGCACCAAGGTTTGAGGAAAGAAATTTAGATGTGAATCCAAAAAGTGTATTTTTAATGACATATTGCAACCTATAATACGAAAGAATTTCCTCGTGTCTCCAATAGAGATGGGCGTTATTTCACGTAACACAATAAGTAATATTATTATTGCATTGTAGCCTATTAGCACTGTAATATATTACAAAAAATATCCTATTAAAAAAAAAATACTTTCAACTTTATCTCTGCACGCGAAATAGACAAGAAATTTCTGGCGATAAAACTGATATAATACACCATTAAACAAGTAAAAAGCTTGAATTATTTATTTTATATAATTTCTTTTTTATTTTATTTTATTTTATTTACAAAAAACAAAAACAATATTATGAACGCCGGCTACTACCGAAAATTCAAAGACTCGCATCAGACTTTCCGCGCAGATGTTCGAATCGATTCGTTACTTCACGTCTGAAAAAATAGGTCTGAAATCTCAGTAAGGAATACATACGATTTCATACACCCATGTTACTCAGTGATATTCTCAATCAGTAATTTCCATTTCCGTGTTCATAAAATTATCGTTAAAAAAATAACACAGCTGCAGCTGTGTTATTTTTTAACGATAATTTTGTAATGATAATATTTTCTAGAATGTATTACGGAATATTCCTTGTGAAATATATTAATCAAAATAATTTTAATAAGCAAGATAATTTTAACGTTTAGGACAAATAACATTGTGCTAATATTAATTTAGAAATGATTTTATTTGGTGTTGATTATTTTTCATGGGATAATAAAATCGTTTGAATAAAATACTTTGATACCACGGTTTAATGAAAGAGTGTTAATTTATGCAGCTAGCATGAGATAGGTAAGGGGAGATTATTAGATGATGATTACTATTTCGTCATTAAGGTGAGGAATAGGATTACACTTGATAGGTTTGGATTCGCTTGCGTATTGGAAACAGATGTTTCGGGAGTTTGATAATTGAAAGAGAGGAGTGTTTGTTTATATTTTAATTGCTTATAGCAGATGGAATTGAAAATGCGTAATGGCATACAGCATTTATTGTGGTTTTATTAAGAATATTTTTTACGTTTAATTAAGAATAATTTGAGAAGAAAATTGAATATTTATTTATTTATTTATTTTTACTGTTTAGCTTTTCTTCACTTTTTTTTTTTTTTTTTTTTTTTTTTTTTTAAATCTGATTTTTTTTCTTGAGACTATTTTTTTAGATTTAAAATGAGTTAAGGTGTTAAGAATAGTTAATTATGCTCTAATGTTAAAATTAAGTGTCTGAGAAAATACATCATTTTATGCAATTTTTGTAAGCAAAATCTATATTTTTAAACAAGTGTTTCTAATTTTAGAAAACATATTCAAAGTGACTGTTTGCTAAGTAATTGTCAATCTGGAAAGTTCAAGTTCTTCGGAAAATCGAAAGAAACAGTCACTCGGTAGTTTAAAATTTGGGATGCCTTAAAGATGTTTCTTAAAAATTTGCTATTATTATTTAATTGTTTCTTAATCACATATATGGCTTATAATATAAAAATTCTTTTTTTTTTTTTTTTTTTTTTTTTTTCTTTCAGAAAACGGCTCTCGTGTACGTGTTTCTTGATATTATTTGAAATATTCTGTTTTCGTGTTGAAAGGGATTGGTTTAATGAACCTTAAGCTTACTCGATTGGGACAAACGTTTGTGTAAAATTTTGACTCTACCACTATTTCGTATCAGCGTTTTTTTTTTTTTTTTTTTTTTTTTAATTGAAGAAATTCTAGTGTTAAATAAAGTGAAGATTACTATTCGAAAGCATTGGCACTTAAAAACATGAACCGCATCCACTATGTAGGACACATGTATATATTGTATATCATCCAGAAAGGATTAGAAAGACATTAGCCATATGTAAACTAAAAAGTAATAGGTTATAAAAATAATATGTTGCAAAAACCTATTACCAAAGGAAGTATGGAACAAAGTAACCTATTACTGAAAAGTAACATTTCATCTTATCTCTAGTCTCCATCTTTATAGTTTAGGAAAAATGGTGCAAAAATGGTTAACAGAAAATACTTACAGGTTCGTTATTTTCAGCTAAAAATATTCAAGAAACACATATTTTCATCTAAAGAACAGTTAGTTCCCCATCATACTATAGGTATGGGGAACTTAGGTAATCGTGAAAATTTTGGACCTCGGTTTTTTGACTGTTTTACACGTTTTCAGGTGTGAGGAATCCGAAAATGACAAAATTTGCATGGTGTCTGTCTGTAGGGTGTCTGTTAGTGTGTTAGTCTGTTAGTGTGTTAGTCCGTTAGTCTGTGTACACGATATCTCACGAACAAATTGTCGCAGAGAGGTCAGATCAGTTTTATAATATTGCTTTCGACACTGGCAAGAACCCTATTCATTTGCAACATTCGAATTACAAAACTTCGTAAGTTATTAGAAATTTACGATTTTCTTAACATAGGAGAATAGGACAAAAATTCACTTAAACGCGCATTAAATGGAAACTTTTTACTGTAAAAATGTCAGACCAGTTTTAAAATATCAGTTTTGATGCCGGAATGAACATCGGTAACTATAAATATGCTACTTTGAAAATTTCGCAAGTTACTGGAAATTTACGAATTTCTTAACATGGCAGTATAGGGCGAAATTTCACATAAACGTCTATTTTGAGAGATATTTTCATCGTAAAGATGTCAGACTACTTTTGAAATATTATTTAGGACACTGGCATGAATATTTATGACTATGAATTTTCCAATATAAAAATTTCGTAAGTTATTGGAAATTTACGAGTTTCTTAACATGGCAGAATAGAGCAAAATTTCACATAAACGTCAATCTTGAGGGATGTTTTCATCGTAAAGATGTCAAACCACTTTCGAAATATTATTTAGGATACTGGCATGAATATCATAGACTGTGATTTTTCCAATTTAAAAAATTCGTAAGTTATTTGGAATTTACGATTTACTTAACATGTCAGAATAAGGCAAAATTGAGCATAAACTTCCATTTTGAGGATCATAAATACATTAGACAACTTCAAAATTACATTTATGATATTTGTTTGAACATGATTGAATACAAATATTCTAATAGGAAAATTTCGTAAATTATTCGTAATTTACGATTTTATCAACATAGCGAAATTGTAAATTTTTCATATAAATATGAATTTTGAGGATTATTGCATTGGAAATAGTAGCATGAAAACTAAACAACGGAATTGAACCTGATAAAATAAATTAATAGGTTAGAATAAGATAAATATATCGAAGTGAACGGTGGATAGCCTATTAGGCGGGGATTTCATTCTGTCACTGTATCAAGCTTTGGTCAAATTCATTTCTTTTAACATGATTATAATATGTCTCGCACTAGAAATTTACGAGAACATAAATATGATGGGGAACTGAGCAGAGTCCACCTATGCCAACTAGTTTTCATATTGTATTGCGTTATAGGTGTTTTAGTTTTTATCATAATTACACAAAATTTGTATGATGTTTCAGGTTTATTTGATTAATAATTTGCTGTATTTTTATGTAATTAATTAAATGCATTAATTTTACGATTTTTCTGAAAATTAAAACAATCCTTAAACAGAATACCACCTTTTTGTGTAATTTTAATAAGAATTATTGGGATAAATAGAAATACTCTCATTTTTCACTTATGCTAAAATATTTCAAAAGTTATAAGATTATTTAAAATATTTGAGGATGGAATTAAAAAGTAAATTATCTGTCACTTACATATAATGCAAAAATAAAGCAATTTGAAATTAAGCGACTGTGAATGTGTGAATCAATGAAGTCTCAGCCAAAAACACAAATCTGTTTCTGGAAGTATAACAGAAACTTGCAATAGAAATAATACTCTTCGATCGAAAAAATCGAGAATAGAAAATGGTCACAATTTTCTTTTCTTTTCTTTTTTCTTTTTGTTTCTTTTTTACTCTTTTTACTCTTAAATAGGCACCAATAAAGTTTTCATATAAAAGCTTATATTTCCACTTAATATTCATAAATTGAACTATATTAGTTTTGTTCTATAAAATAAATACTCAGGCAGCAATTATTATGGTTTTTGATAGATTTCTTTTCTCAATATATATATGTATGGAAGTATCTCTTCCACCAATCAACAGAGGGCGCTGTCTCTGATGTAACCAGGAACGAGGTGACAGGCTGAAGAGTTAGTTGTTATCCGGCGACAGTGAAAAGCTGGTCAGACCATCAGCACGTAGGCTAATCCGGTCGTTACACCATAGTTAGAGCATGAAATGTTCAGATTAGTTGGGTAGAGCCCTGGGAGGCTTATACCTTAAGTCTGAAATATATTATAGTACAAGTAGGTGCTTAAATGCTGCTTTGTAATAGTCATTTAATGTTGTGAGTTTCTTGATTTGAGTGTTAAGTCATGGATTCAGCAAATGGATAATAGTGAATACCAGCTGTTATTATAATTCCTATGTGTCTTTCTGTGTAATTGATGTTTTAAGTGTCTTCAAATAAATGTGCAGTATTTTAATCTCCATCTCATCATTGACCTCACCTCTAGACGCCCAGCCAAGATCTTACATATGTATATACAGTATACATGTGCATGTATGTATATATTTTCATGTTTAATAAAACATACTTAAAATAACTAAGGGTGGATTTTGAAATTAACTAGTTTTTGATTGGGGAAAAAAAAAAAAAAACGTACTATGTAAAAAATTTACAAAAAAAAAAAAAAAAAAAAAAAAAATCTATATTTTTGTTTTTAATATTTTTTCTTCTTTTAAAGGTATTGTAAAATCCATTCCTAATTCTTTATATATATATCAAGCCAATATGTGTAAAAGTTTCAGCATTTTGAAGAACATGAATTCATGAAAAGAAGGCGAACTGAGAAATCACAAATTAAAGATCTCAAACAAATACAGATTTTTTTTATTAATAATAATATGGAATTTCGAAAATTCATTTAAATATAGTGAGTAGAGAACCTGTTAGTAGTAAATAAAATTTTCTTGAGTTGTTCTTACTAAAAGTTCTTTTTTTAGGGCCAAGTTTCTTCTTAATGGTAATATAAATTTTATCATTAAATTATTTATTTGCTAATAATCTCCAATATTTTCCATTTTGTAAGGTTTTTACTAATTTATTAATCATGAAATATTGGACTAATAATGGAAAGCAAAGTATAGAAAAAGGAAGATAAAGTCATGCCAGGATTAAACCAAATCACCAATTTGGTTTCCTTGCTACCATATTTTACATGTTTTTTAAGAACGAAATGTTTTAAATTATCATTTGTTATAGTATCTTTTTATTTTTACTTGGTTTTATTTCCCATCAGGAGATATTTTATATTAAAAATATGAATTAAAATAGAAATCTATTACGTATGTTAACTACATCTTTTGGCGCATGATTTATATGATACATACTTTAACTTTCGGGGTTCTTTCATTCTTTCACTCTTCCTTTCTTCCTTTTCTTCTTTTTAACTAAATATTTACTGGTTCATTCATTATTTTACTATAAATATATGATGTAATATTGAAAAGCCTCTCCTTATCTATACACGATACATAATTTACATTTCTTGCTATAATATTACTTTTTTACATAAAAGAAAATTGCTTTTTCTAATATCCCGTAATATAGAAAAGTGCTTCATAATTTATGAGATATATATGATTTTACTTTCTTAATTTTCTAAATAACATTAACCCAGTCATTCTCCGCCTCAGTCTCTTTTTTACTAATATGATATACCGTAAAATTTCACAGTTCATTAATTAAATTCACTCCTTATATTGCATTCCATGTTTTTTTAACCAATTAATCTATTATGAATACATATCAGATAATTTTTTTACGCTTGATAGAACAGCAGTTAATCCACTTGGATAAGTTTAGTTTGATATAAAATGCCACAACATTCTGTGTATCATGTTACAAATGATTAGATTTTTATTTAAAAAAAAAAAATAAATAAATAAAAACCCTTCTGCATTGAATGTTTAAATTAGTTAAATAATTAGTAATAATTTCCGTTAAATAAAACACAGAACTTGAAATGTGTGGTGCGTAAATGTCTAATTAAATTGTAGTATACTGTGGCCATCACAAAACTTTCTTCTATATTTTTCATGCAAATTCACTCAGTACAAATAATTTATTACAAATAGGGAAGATTTTAAAGTGACTTGCCGTTTTCAGCTTTACATAATTTGAAAAATTGTCTTACATGAAGAGCAAAATATAGGGGAGAGGGGGGATGAATTATAAACAAAAATTAGAACAATTAATTTCAATCTATTTTTCTCTATGCTACTTTTATAATTCCATGTCGTAACTACTGAACTACAAGTTATAAAAATGTTGAAAATCTATTTACGATTTGTTTTAATATTATTCTTGTGTATAATTTTAAATTAGCACTTAGTGAGGAATGTCCCATTCATCCCCACCACCACATGATCATTTAAAACAGGAAATAGACTTAAGGAACAATTGTCAATATTCTTCTTAAATATCATAAACACAATAAAAGATTATGCCTTTTCACCATATAACAGTTATATTAACTTTAAGAAAATAGTTAATGTCTTAACTACTACTTAATTGAATCAGTAAAAACTTACTTTGGCAGCTGAAAATACACTTTAATTTTTTTCTGTCCTTCCATGGATATTAGCACAATTCTGAAACTACACTTGATGAATGACCTGAGTATTGCCATATATCAGAAAAAAATGTCAAGTTTCTGGTGCTCTTAAAACATAAAAATCTAGCTATTGTCCCATTCATCCTGCGACCCATTCAACCCCACTCTCCCCTATTCATGTATGAATTCCTTATAATTTATAGTTTTCTAAGCAGGTGATCATTTGTGAGGTTTTTGTTTATATTTTAGAAAATTCAAAAAGAGATTTTATAAGTCACGGCTTTTTTCATAAGTGTTACCTTTAAAAAACATTCCTTTGTATCATAATTAAATTTACAAACTAGTTTAGTTTATCTTAACTACTTGCTTTAAGTCAAAATGGAATCAATATTTATTTACTTTAATATTTTTTATATTTGAACAGATATTTATCTCAAAAGTGTTACTTTGCTTCGTAAACAAAGGTTTTAACTTCTAATAAAAAAAGTGTTTAATGAAAAATTATGGATTTTCACTGCAGTTACAATTTCACTTGTTGGGCGATTTTACCTAAAGTTGGCAAACACTAATTCATTTTAAAATGAAACTATCAATTTGTCTGAAATTCTGTGCAATATTTACTGAGATACAGTTGCCACAAAATTTTGTATCACACACACACGCACATAGCTACTTACGTCCATAAGACATCTATAAACACGAATAAAAGTTAAAAAATGATCCATCAAACTTCTATAAATATCCTACAGATATCTATTAGCACGACAAATTTTATAATATTTTACACCCATAAGATGTCTGTTACATCTTATACTATTAAGTGAGCAATATTTGTATATATATTTCACTGTTCTCGAAAACGGTAGCTCGGACAGTCGCGTGATTTAACACAAAGGTGCCCTCCGAAGGGTCATTGTGCACATCGAAGTCAGATATTCGAATTTTTGATTAGTTTTCTTTTAATTAATGAAAATATGAAAATAAAACTTCCCATTTCTATAATGACGCAGAATGGAGAATCTTAGGAGAGATTTGATTGGTTTATTTGATTTTCATTGATTTCAGTGTATTTTACATTGAACTAGAACTACATTATGAGGAATTACGAGAGATTTGATTGGTTTATTTGATTGGTTTATTGATTTCAGTGTATTTTACGTTTAACTAGAGCTACGTTATGCGGAATTACGAGAGATTTGATTGGTTTATTTGATTTTCATTGATTTGAGAGTATTTTACGTTGAACTAAAGCTACGTTATGAGGAATTAAGAGAGATTTCATTGGTTTATTTGATTTTGATTGATTTGAGTGTATTTTGCGTTGAACTAGAGCTACGTTATGAGGAATTACGAGAGATTTGATTGGTTTCTTTGATTTTCATTGATTTGAGTGTATTTTACTTTGAACTGGAGCTACGTTATGAGGAATTACAAGAGATTTGATTTAATTTTTAATATTTTAATATTATGCAATTTTTACAGAGAACAAATTACGATTGGCGCCATAGGCACCTGAGAGCATGTTTGTTGGTAAAAATTTTCATGGTTCTCTGGCCACCTAGCTGGTGAAGCCAGCTAGTATCCAATAAATTTCCAAATATCTAATAGTTGGACTTGTTAAATCTAATAGATATTGAAAATATCTAAATCTTCTTATGATCTAATATGTTACATCTATTAGACATCGAAAAAGACACGTCTAAATTTGTTCTATATTCAAACATCTAATAGATATCTAATAATTAGTACAGGATATCCAGGACTTTTAATGGACATTCTTTAGATATTTTGTACCTTTCATGGATCAGTTGGATGTAGTTTAAATGTCTTATGGATATCAGTGGCTGTACGGGTAGATAAACAAAGACTTTCTAAAATTGGTCAAATTGTATTCTAGAACTCTCAAAACGTGTAAATCTATTAAAAACCAGAAGTTGAAAACTTTTTCGAAGTCAATACTTTCTTCTATTGAATATAGATTTGACCGAGACAGACATCACAATCAGTTAAATAAAGTGTGTAAAGATAATATATTCCCCCTATAGTATTGTTGCGTACTTGGGGGTTCATGAGTTGTCCGAGAATGAAAGACCAAACATACAAAAATTCAGTAATTTATTCACAGAAAGTAATTTATTCACAGAATACAGGTCTATAAACCAAGTATCAGCTTCAATTCAAACAGTAAACACAGCTTAAACAACAGCTGTCAATAGCAAATCCACAGTACAAACTGTATAGCAATAACACATAAAGCAAGTCTCTTCCAAAGAGGCTCAAGAGCAATGCAAGCACTAGCGAAGCTGGCTGAAGACTGAACTGATTGCCTTGGCGAGGAAGCGCTCCTTATATACTGTTCCATGGAACCCAGATTTTTCGAGAAAACTCTAGAAAGTGGTCAACCAATCAACTTACAGCTTCCATATTTGGTATATCCCATATAAGAATTTTCTCGCCAAGGTCGCCAAAAAAAAAAAATCGCCAAGGTGGGAGAAAGTCGCCAAATTTGGCGCCAAATCCATTACCTGCATTACTGGGGCTTTTTAATGCGGTTTTAAGGGAAAATAAGGCTATTTCAACGCTAAAACGACTAGAAATGCACAAAATTAGCACTTTATCAACTTACTAAGCCTCTTTGAAAGAATTTATACAAAAATAAACACAATTATTTACGATTTTGTAACAGTATATACAAATTTAGCACATTTTTTTCTCTTCGTCGGACGAAGGAAATAGGCATGAGTACATGCCACATCGTTTATTGCACTCGAGCCTACTAAGTTCGCCAGACGAAGGATAATGCTATTATTTTGACCCGAAACATTTTTGGGTGTTGTTTTCAATTTATGGCTTTTCCATGCAATGTTTTGTCTAAAACTTAAATATACAAATGAAAAAAAAAAAAAAAAACTTCACAACATAATTCGAAATAAGTTTCATACACCAAAAACTAAATTCGAAAACTGGCGTATAATCAGTAGAAAGATAATAAAACTTCTTCACACACCATAAATTTTAAGTTAGCACAACCGGTTTCGAAAGGACGTGGCCTTTCTTCATCAGGTGCAAACACGTGCTACTGCCTTGGAGGCAAAAGCAAGACTGAAAGCAGGGCAAAATCCAAGGGGGGGAGGAGCAACACAAGCAACCAATAGGAAGCATCATGCAGGGCAGGACCAATCAGAAAGGAACACACGTACACACACACACCAAAAAAAAAAAAAAAAAAAAGGGAGGGAGGGAAAGAAGTAATCAATTTATTTTATTTATTTTTTATTTAATTAATATTATACTAATAAGGAAATTTGATAAAATTAATTAATTTATTATTTTTTTTAACTAGAATTATTTTCTTATAAATAATATTATGTTATAAACATAATGAAGGAAATTATTTAATTGAATTAAACAAATTTTTCCAGACTGTAGACAGCAAAGTGGAATCAGATTTTTCATTGACAATTTTATCACGATTAAGGTAAATAGCTAAATTTTCCAAAAAATCTAGTTCGGAAACACGTTTGGCATGAAAGATCATTTTGGCATTCTTAAAATTAAAACTATGATCAAATTCCCAACTGTGCTTCGCAATAGAAGATTTAGAAATTTCTTGATTAACAACAAACCGAGAATGTTCTCGTAAACGACATTCAAAATTTCTTTTTGTTTGACCAATATAAGATAAATCACAATTATTACAAGGGAAATTATAGATACCCCACTTATGAAGCTCAGGAACAGGGGATCTGGTTGAAGGGAATTGGAATTTATTGACAGGTTTAAAAATAACGTGAAAATTGAAACGCTTCAAAACTTTGGCTAATTTAAAACATAAGGGGGGATAAAAAGGCAAGACAACAAGATTATCAGGTTTAATTTTATCATCAATGGAAAGAGTAGAATTATAAGTTCGCCTACTGAACTTTTTGAGAGCTTTATCAATTATAGAGGGTCTAAAACCTCTTTTAATAGCAACAGACTTTAAATAATTGAGTTCATCTTTAAGAGAAGAAGTGTCAGAACAAATTTTAAGAGCACGATACACGTAAGTGTAAAAGGTGCCAATTTTTTGTTTACCGGGATGATTAGAGAGAGCATGGGGAGGGTTAGAAACAGAGAAAGGTTTCCTGTACACGGAGGTTTTAAAAGAGGAATCGCACCTAGTGACTAAAACATCAAGAAAGGGAAGTTGATTACAATTTTCTAACTCGAAGGTAAACTGAATATGGGGATTAGTAATATTAAGAATGGATTTTCAACAAGAATGAAAGTGTCATCTACGTAATGTAACCAGCATTTTAAATTTAACATCTTTAATTATTTTTCCTCAAAATAATGCATATAGATATCGGCAAGAATAGGAGATAAAGGATTACCCATACTTAAACCATCACACTGTTTATAAAATTTGTTATTAAATTCAAAAGTAGTTTGGGAGACACAGAGTTCAGTTAGATTAACAAATTCTTTGATTTCAGTGTCAGAATAATGAAATTCGTGTAACCTATTTACTAAACAATTAAGCGCACCTTCAGTGGGGACATTAGTAAATAAAGACTTCACATCAGGAGATAACATTGAGCAATTTTCAGGATTTAGATTATTTAACTTCATAACAAAATCATAGGAATTTTTTATAGTATGACTATTAGTGCTGCATAAAGGAGAAAAAATAGAAGCTAAAAATTTAGAGAGGGGATAAGTAGCAGTACCAATATTCGAAACAATAGGCCTGAGGGGAACATTATTTTTATGAACTTTAGATAAAGCTTAAAAACGAGCACAAATTGCTGAAGAAGGGGAAACCGAGAATTTGGTATTGTCATGAAGAACAATGGAATTTTTAACAGCTTTTTGAACAGAGCTTAGAAGAGATTTAGTTTGGTCTTTTTCAATTTCAGTATAAGGTCCGAATTTGTTAATCTAACTAAACTATGTGTCTCCCAAACTACTTTTGAATTTAATAACAAATTTTATAAACAGTGTGATGGTTTAAGTATGGGCAATCCTTTATCTCCTTTTCTTGCCGATATCCATGTGCATTATTTTGAGGAAAAATTATTAAAGATGTTAAATTTAAAATGCTGGTTACGTTACACTTTCATTCTTGTTGAAAATCCGTTTGATGTTTCCGCCATTCTTAATATTGCTAATGCTATTGATCCCCATATTCAGTTTACCTTCGAGTTAGAAAATTGTAATCAACTTCCCTTTCTTGATGTTTTAGTCACTAGGTGCGATTCCTCTTTTAAAACCTCTGTGTACAGGAAACCTTTCTCTAATTCTAACCCTCCCCTCTCTCTAATCATCCGGCTGAACAAAAAATTGGCACCTTTTACACTTACGTGTATCGTGCTCTTAAAATTTGTTCTGACACTTCTTCTCTTAAAAAAGAACTCAATTATTTAAAGTCTGTTGCTATTAAAAGAGGTTTTAGACCCTCTATAATTGATAAAGCTCTCAAAAAGTTCAGTAGGCGAACTTATAATTCTACTCTTTCCATTGATGATAAAATTAAACCTGATAATCTTGTTGTCTTGCCTTTTTATCCCCCCTTATGTTTTAAATTAGCCAAAGTTTTGAAGCGTTTCAATTTTCACGTTATTTTTAAACCTGTCAATAAATTCCAATTCCCTTCAACCAAATCCCCTGTTCCTGAGCTTCATAAGTGGGGTATCTATAATGTCCCTTGTAATAATTGTGATTTATCTTATATTGGTCAAACAAAAAGAAATCTTGAATGTCGTTCACGAGAACATTCTCGGTATGTTGTTAATCAAGAAATTTCTAAATCTTCTATTGCGAAGCACAGTTGGGAGTTTGATCATAGTTTTAATTTTAAGAATGCCAAAATGATCTTTCATGCCAAACGTGTTTCCGAACTAGATTTTTTGGAAAATTTAGCTATTTACCTTAATCGTGATAAAATTGTCAATAAAAAATCTGATTCCACTTTGCTGTCTACAGCCTGGAAAAATTTGTTTAATTCAATTAAATAATTTCCTTCATTATGTTTATAACATAATATTATTTATAATAAAATAATTCTAGTTAAAAAAAAATTAATAAATAAATTAATTTTATCAAATTTACTTATTAGTATAATATTATTTAAATAAAAAATAAATAAAATAAATTGATTACTTCTTTCCCTCCCTCCTTTTTTTTTTTTTTTTGTGTGTGTGTGTGTGTACGTGTGTTCCTTTCTGATTGGTCCTGCCCTGCATGATGCTTCCTATTGGTTGTTTGTGTTGCTCCTCCCCCTCTGGATTTTTCCTTGCTTTCAGTCTTGCTTTTGCCTCCAAGGCAGTAGCACGTGTTTGCACCTGATGAAGAAAGGCCACGTCCTTTCGAAACCGGTTGTGCTAACTTAAAATTTATGGTGTGTGAAGAAGTTTTATTATCTTTCTAAGTTTCATACAGTTTTCACTAATATCCCATAATGTATCTATTTAATTTTTAGGGGTCCTGTGAACTAACAACATCAATGTGAATCATACAGTATGATACAGGAAGTATATTTATGAAAATCTAACTAACGTATATTTATTTCAATTCGTTTTGTTTTGCATATGAATATTAAAATAGGTGTTAGGCAATTAAGCTCCATACATTATAATGTATATCTAGATTTTTTTTTTTTTGTGTGTGTGTGTAAGAGTGCGCGCGCGCGCGCGAATGCTTGTATACAAACAATTTTAGTCTTCATACGACTTTTAATAGGAAATTTGCTATTATGAGTCGGAATAACCTATATCAGTTTCAAGACATTTTAAAATATGTATACAAAAAAAAAAAAAAAAAAAAAAAAGATTAGACAGAGAGATAGACAGGCGAACCGAATTTACAAACAATTTTTAGCTTTGTTGACCTTACACACACGCACACACACACATAGCATACAAATTTGTAGCGAACAGCGCAATAATACACGCTTTTTCATACAAAAGTTTCTTATTGAGTCTCAGAAATACAAACTGTCTTTCAAATCAAAACCAAGTTTTTTTTTTTTTTTTTCAGAAAACCCGTCTCGCTTCGTTTTAAATATGATGACATCATAAGAAGTATAAAGTCTTTCGGCAGTGACAATGTAAGCACTGTACGTATACATTATGAAATATTTTGATATTTCAATTCGAATATTTAATATCCGGAAATATCGAAAGTAAAGTTTAGATCAGTATAGCTCGCATATCTTTCTAAAATAAGTATATGTTTTCTAGACTGTAATGTATTTCTTTATTTCACAAACATTCGAATATATTGACTTATATTTCGCTTTACAATGAAATTCTCCGAAGAAACTGACAAGTTGTCGCAATCATCTAAAAATGATATGGTGTGAAAGTATTTTCCTTCTTTTTATATGCAAGGTATCATAAAACATGCGGCTGAATGTTATTCTTTTTTTTCCCTTTATGTTGTGAAACCTACAGAAAAATTGTGTTTGACAGTTACATTTTAAAAAACTTTATCGCGTCTGTTTCCTTCAGTTTTTTTTTTTTTTTTTCTTTTTTTTTTTTTTTTTTTTTTTTTTTTTGTACATTTACATAGTGATGTATGAATTCCTTTAAAGCCATTAAAAAAATTATATATATATTTAAATTATTAAACATAGTGTTTAATTCTTAATTTCTTTATAAAAAGTTATTGTTATTGATATTAATTTTAATATTATTAGAAGATGTAGGGTAAGTGCACCAGTGATTGACACTTTTAGAACAATCTCTGATGTTTTTAATGTTCTAGTCATTAGAAAATATTTTTAGAAATCTTAAGTTAATACATATGGTATGAAAGACATTCAGAACCACATATTTGTTAAAATATATACATTTGATAACAATTATGTTTTTTTATGAATTTTTATTTGACACCCACTCAATGATCCAGTAATTGACACTGCCAGTTTTTTATTTTATCTGTAATTGGCCCCCTATATTCCAGTGTTTGACACTGCTAGTTATTCATTTTACCCGTTGTTAGCACCCTATGCTCCAGTGTTTGACATAAAATGTTAAAATTCTTATATGTAAAATATATGATTTTATTATTTTTCCTATTTAATAATTATTTCGGAATAGATGTCAATTACTGGAATATGCCAATCACTGGAGCGCCTACCCTACTAGTAATATTACTGGTAATATTAATATTGCGTATTAAAACATAATCTCTGTTAAAATTTTAATATATTGTCATTATTATTATCTTCTTATACATTCAACAGAAGAAAACATCGGTTTCGTACAAATTTTCTTTAATTTCTAGTTTTAGATATATTTAGACGTATTGAGTGGTGCAGAACATGATTTGACATTTTTTAGAAAATGTCAAATCATGTTTTTTAGAAAATGTCTGTCTGTCTCTGTGTGTTATAAAATTTTTGTGGCGACTGTATTTCAGGAATTACTGCACAAAATTTCATATAAATTTATATGTAATTTCACCTTGACATAAACTAGTGCATAACATCTTTTGGTGAAAAATCTTCCAACAATTGGCGTTGCCAACCCGTTTTATCTATTTTTTTTTTTTTTTTTTTTTTTTTTTTAATATGGTAGTATGAGATAAAATTTTCATATAAATTTGTACAGTGGGGATTAATTTCAATGAATCTTAATGAAATTAAAAATAATTTTTTTTTATATTAGTAATAGGGGATTTTTTTTTTATTTATTTTTTTTTTTAACATAGGGGCATTATTACCTTTCCTGGAGTGAGGGCGAAATAACCTTTCAGGACTGTAAATTCTCAACATGGCTATAATTCAAAATAGCTCACCAATGCGAATGTTTGAATTATTAACATGTGATAAGTTAAAACAAAACTATCGATTTTTTTAAAATAACAATGACAATAACAATATTAATAATAACAAAATAACACATTTTCTAAGATTTTGTCTATATATCATTGCTCTAACTTTCTTTAAACGTTTAATGTAGTGCTTTTCTGAGGTGAAAATCGCCTGCATTCATCATGGAAAAGGATTTTAATAAATATTAATTTTAATAAATAATTTATACTAAGTGAGTTTGTAGAAGAAAATGTAGAAGAAAGCTTTGTGACGACCACACCATATTAGTTTTGATTATATAGTGGTAGTATTAGTAACAGTACTTGTGTTGCATAAATTAATAAACATCCTTTCATAAATCCAGATTTCTTCTGAACTTCTGATTTTTTTCCGAACAATTTTTTTAGAGCCACAATGCCTTTTCTAGATATCAGCCAAATATTTTTTCTTTCCACAGTGTAGAATCATAAATTTATTGTAGAGCAAGCAAACGATTTCCTTCCATAGATTATATTATACTCAAAAATGTTAATTTATGTGTGGTCTTGTAATACTGCGGTAAACACTAACAACTTTTATACAAAAACCCAATGACATACACTAATTTTGATTTTTTGGGAGAAAAGTATTGAATATAAATCTGTACTGATAAGTATAAAGGATTTAAGTCCATATTCTTGATTTTTCAGGAGACGAAAAATAAAGTTAAACTAACTAAAAAGTAATCAGAATAATCGATTAGGAAAAAAGGATTATGTTGATTTATACCCTGTATACCATTCAGTGATTGTCAACCTTCATTTAATAAAGGGAAAAATTGAATTAAATATTTTGTACCAAAGATTAATGCTAAATTTATGACTTGAATCTTTTTTTACCAATGGATTTTCTCAAAGACTAAATGACATGGATTTAAATCCTTTATACCAATCGATAGAGAATTTTTTTCTGAGTCTGACTATGTACTTAACTCAAAATCGACATTTTTTGACTTAAATCCTTTATACTTATCAGTACAGAAATTAGGATCGTTTAAAATAATTTCCATCACAAGTTGTAAAGAAATGAATCATTTTGTGTGTTCCTCTAAAAAATCTGTTAATACTAATTACATTTGTAATAGAAAATGAGTTAGAGTAAATAACTGCAACTTACATATGTTTCTCTTTGTTTTAAATAAATTTAGATTATTAAAATGCATTCAGGTGTTAGTACTCATAAACCATAATGTGTCTGAATATTTTTGTGCGTTTTTCAAAAATTCTTTTATTTAAAACAGGACACGATTACTATATTCCTAAAATTTTTTCTCTTCAGACTTTTAACAAAATAAAAATAAGCTTGTGTGTCACTCACACGATTTTCTTTTACCCTGAAATTTAATACTATAAATACAAGTTGGAGATTAAGCGGTAATATAACAATGTTATGTAAACCTATGTTAAACAATTCAAATTAGGCTTCGGAAGAGTTTTATATGATAATTAGTTCTGCGTACCCCCGTTTCCTTAATGTACCTATATTTATATAGAATTTAATTCGGTTATTAAAAAATAATTCTGCTTTTTAAAAATAATTTATTAAAATTATTATTAAAAAATATATATATCTTTTATGATAATGCAGACGATTTCCATATTAGAGAAGTAGTATAACACTAAATATAAAAAAAAAAGGTTGAATTTATTCTCAATATTACATTAAATATATATATATATATATATATATATATATATTGCGTTAAAAGTAAAAAAAATCGATAACTGTTTTAAATTATCTGAGAACGATGGTTCAACCATTCGTTTTAAAGGTATTGACGAGCTCTTTTGAAAGATACCCATCATGAAAATTTACTCCCATCGAGTTGGGACTTCACCCCCCCCCCCCCCAGGGGGAGAGGCGAGGCTACTACGTACACAATTTTTTTTTCCTGTTGACTATCTCTCGTTTCATTTGGTTTTCGGAAGTCTATAGATGTTAAACTCTGCTTACCTGCAATTTCTCCCATAGACGTAATGTATTTGAATAATTTTGAGTGTCCCTGTACACGAACCATTTGCTTCATCTTAACGAAAAGCTTGCTGTAGCATCCCTATATGATACAAAGTTAGGATACCGAGTTTGGAATTTCTGCTACTATTTGTTCTTGAGATATGCTGATAACAGACAGACAGACAGACGGACTATTCGCTAAAAACATGATTTTCGTATTCAGGGGACTTCAAAACATGTAAATATAACAATAACTCACGTTCGGAAATTTGGCCCTAAAACAATACTTTCTCGAACCTATGGGTAAGAGAAAGTAATAATTTTACTCGTACTTAATGAATGACAGGCTGACTTTTTATTCATACAAATTTTCCATTCTAAATACCATAAATAGAAAAATCCAAACAAATCCTATTCTGTATACCTTTTATAAAATATCCTAATCAGCAAATTATGGAAATAGAAAATGTTCTTTTAAATTATTATTTTTCAGACAAAGCCCGCTCCTTTCACAAATTATGATCACATTTATACAAGTTGGGGCGCATTTAAAAACCTAGTGCAGGTGCTCTATTAACAAATACCTGATAAAAGTGCTATAAAAATTAAGTTAAATATTTATTAAAAGTTATTTAACCGCCAACTTTTATCTTGAATTTAAAGATACATTTTTTTCAACTTAGTCAGTCATTAAAAACTTGAAATTTGACAACCCTATGTTTAAAATAACATAGAAAATGTGTGATTAACTCTGTACTGATAAGTATAAAGGATTTAAGTCCATATTCTTGATTTTTCAGGAGACGAAAAATAAAGTTAAACTAATCAGAAGAATCGATTAGGAAAAAGGGATTAGGTTGATTTATACCCTTTATATTGTTCAGTGATTGTCAATCTTCATTTAATAAAGGGAAAAAATTGAATTAAATATTTTATACTAAAGATTAATGCTAAATTTCTATTTGAATCTTTTTTTATCAATGGATTTTCTCAAAGACTAAATCCTTTATACCAATCGATAGAGAATTTTTTTCTGAGTCTGACAATGTACTTAACTCAAAATCGACATTTTTGGACTTAAATCCTTTATACTTATCAGTACAGAACTTTTCTTCATCCTTTTGAAAAATTCCGGAAAAATAAAAGTATAAATAACATGTATAACGATAATTCTTTCAATTAGAATAGAATACAGTTTTTTATTCTCAGTCATTCATCACCCCAGATTTTCAACAGAACAGAGATAGCTTTTCGTATATGTAATTGATGACACACCGACTTTTCATTCATATAAATTTCCCCTTCAAAATACCAGAAAGAAAAAAAAAAAAAAAAACTAAATAAGTCATAATCTGTATATCTCTCATAAAACATCGTAATCAGTATAATTCGAAAATAGGAAATGCCTTTTTTAAATTAGCATTTTTCAGACAAAGCCCCCGTCTACGTGCACGTAAAGAGTCCAATAACCCCAAACAATGGGGTTTTAGCATGGCTACCATTCGACCATTATTAAAACTAGTGTGAGGATTTTCTGGGGATCTAATCATGCAGTTCGCTGGAAACGATCCAAATTTGATCTACTTTCGGAATATTTGGGGGAAGACGGGCAAATAATTTATGTAAATGCCGTTTGGCGGTTCTGATAATGGTTAAGCAACATGACAATTTATTTAGGTTAAAGCTGGCACTTCGTTATTTTATTTTCGATTGATTTAATACAGATGAGTTGACACTCGATGACAAAACATTAAAATTTTGAAATTTCAACGTTCAGTAGAATATAATTATACAAAGTAATTGCGACTATATAAGCATATATGTTAATGGAAAAATCAATTAATAAAATTAAACATCCAATTACATAAAATTTAGTTCTATTTAAAAAAAAAAAAAAAAAAAAAGTTACTGCAATTGTATTTTTACTCCCATTACCCTACTACCGTAGGAAATGGAAGTATTCTAGTCAGTCTGAAAATTCGATATCGAGATTTCACCTGATTTACACGTTTAAAGGTCCCCTGAGTCCAAAAAAGTGGTTTCTGGCAATTGGTCAGTGTGTACGTGTATGTGTGTGTGTATGTATGTATGTATGTGGATAATCTTCTGACTATCATAGCTCGGAAACTAATAAAGATAGAACTACGAAACTTTAGAATTGAAACAAGTCTGGTATACAGATGAATTTTCCAAATTTTGGTGAAAATTGAAAAACCGGAAGTGGGACATCGGAAACCGGACGTGGGACCATAAGTCCGTATCTCAAAAACGGCTTAACGATTTTATTCAAAATTGCTGTATAAATATTCTATTAGATGTCCTTTCGAATGATATAGTTGGTTAGTTCATGGAAATTGATAAGCGTTCTGTATAAATAGCTCAATTTCAGGTCTCGCAAGGGCGTTCCTTTAAAAACGGCTGTACGGATTTTTTACAAACTCGCCATATTAACATACTTTTAAATATGCTTTTGTATTTAATTATTGTTTGGTAAAAGATGGTATCTCAAAAACGGCTCTAACGATTTTCTTGAAAATTGTTATATAAATCCATTTCTTTCTTATGTACCACGTAGTTATTAGAGAATTAACAGCTACCCTGTTTATGTAGGTCAGAAGTTTAGGTAGATCTCGAAAATTGGTGTTTCAAAAAATAACTCTACCATTTTTCTTTTCTTATTTTTTACCTCGCTATATGTAAGTTCCGTTTTATATATCTTTACTTGCGTATAAAGTTTATCTTAACAGAAAAAGTGTTAGGTTTCTACTTCTTTAGGTCACTTTTATATCTTCTGATTACATCATCTCCAAAAAATGCATATAATATGAGTAATAGTGGGTAATGGAAGTCGTGTGGTTGTTTCACACCATATTTTTTAATAAATCTGGTACTTTTCAAATTTTTGGATTACAAAGCAAAAAATAGTGCCATATACAATCAAGAAAATATTTAGACAATATAATATTAATAAAACCTAAAGTCTATTTTTGTTTTCTACGTAACACATATAAAATTCTGCACAAAACAGAATTTAATTTAGTACGACAGGACTTATTTTAATCTATTCGTCTATATAAAGCCATGCAATAACAGTGTTTAGTTCTCTAGCATCGGTTACTATATTCATTTCTTAAAATTTCTTTGGTATAGCGTTAGACTATAGAATTCTTAGCAGCTTTTAAATTTTTGTTGTCCTTTTGGCGATGAATTAAAATGTCTATCGCAAACGTGTAGACAAGGAACAAGACGTTTCTTGGCAAGAAACGTCCGAGCTGCTTCGGTGCGAAATTTTAAATCTCTCCAAGGAGTCCTATAAAAAAGTTTTCCATTTCTTTATCACGATTTTTCTACGATATTTCATTTTTTCTTTTCTTTTTCTTCATTTAATCAATTTATAGTTTTTTTCCCCTTTCTTTTTTCTTTTCTTTTCTTTTTTTTTTTTTTTCCTCACTAATTTATTTATTTATTTATTTTTGACTTTAGTTTTTTTTCCTTTCTAATACTTCTAAAGTTAAAATGTGGTTTTCATTAAAAAATTTTGTACCAACTATTCAATTGAATTAAAAAATATTGCTGTAGCTAGATTTTGTTATAGTTTTGTTTGATTAATAAGTATACTAATTTTTGTAGCGATCGATTGAATCGCGTAGCTTTGTAATAGAAAACTGAAAATTCGTATAAATACAATGACAAACTTTCAGCTTTATATATTAAAAAAAAAATTTTTTGCGTATTTATTCATGTTGATAGATTGCAAAATGGTAACAACACAAAATCGTTGTCTAAAAGATATAGTACGACATGTCGTACTAAAAATGAATTTCAAATTATTTGTGGCCATAGATTGTAATACCTTAGAATTCTGCTTTATATCCCGGTAAATATATAAATATATATATATATATATATATATATAAAGAAAGAAAGAAACCATAGTTTCTACACACATGAAAATATATATAGTTATCAGGACAGTGATTTGTTATCCAATTTTATTTTCAACAAATGTAGAATTTAGATGTTAGTGCACTTTAGATGATAGCAATCATGAAAAAAAAAAAAAAAATCTTTATGTCCATGTAATACGAGCTATAAGTCTTGCATTCGTTAAAATCAATACTGTTCATGCGATAGCGACTATTAACATACTTATCAATTTTGAGTTAAATCGAATAAAGTATTTTGATGCTATCGTGTGCATTTACAAACATCATCTTAATGCATCTTTTACAAACATCATCTTGATTGCAATGCTTGCAATCTAAATCTATTGAACCAATATCAGAACTACCTAAATTCATTGGAATTGTTCTTAATGCTGATTTGATTGCAACAGAAGAAAAGAGAGAGGGAAAAAAAAAAACACTATCAGCATTTTTTTTTTTTTTTTTTTTTTTTTTTGAGGGGGGGGGGGGCATGACGATATATATTCCTATGAACATCTCTATCTCATTGCTTGTCAAACCGACCAATCAAAGTTATTTTTCTGGGCATTTTATTAGCAAACAAATCTGCCAATATCCAAACAATCTATATAATATTTCTCTAACGTGGACCAGTTTCAATTATTTCTTATCGAAACGATACGATACGCGAGGATAAAAAAAAATAATATTTATGCATGGACAATATTTAAGCACGCGGACTTAGCTCAATGGACGAATGAGAAAAAATGACGATATTTGTCTGATGAGATTATTTTACGAAAAAATATATTTTTAACAGTTGTTTCTTCAGAATTTTTGCAAGCGTCATTTTAAAACTAGCAATATTTTAAAGATATATACCCAGTATGAACTTTTGTGTTATAAATTGACTAAAAAACGCAATCATAAAAAATATAACCAAAATAGGAATTAGTTTTATTTTATTTATTTATTTTTATACAAAATAATAATAATAAATACCAAAATTAATAAAAGTCGACAAAAATTTAAAAGGCGACGTGGGAGTCTTATGTTAAAACTGTGGAAGTATGAAAATTGGGTCGTGAACCATGAATTTTATTCGGAAACCTTTCTTTGAATGATTTTGGTTTTAATAATAATTTGGCTTCTGGTAAATTAGAATTTCAAGTAGGTGGTGAAATTGATATAACATTCATGAGTTTCAAATTTTAAAGGTAGATAAAGAAAAGAAATAAAGTGCGAATATTTCGCAAGGGTTTGCTGGTATATCAATAATTTGAAAAAAAAAAAGATAAAATGATAAAAGAGCTTTAAAAAATTAAAACAAACTCATTTTATTTGCCAAAAAATAAATGATAAAAAAAAAGGGAAAAAAAAAACCCGTTAAAATAAAGCAAAGAGGAATTCTCATATGCAGCGCTATGTTTAAGGTTAAGAAAAAAAAAAAAATGCAGATTTAACATTTTTCTTATACTACAGTAATTTTAAGTACAAAAAAATTATGCATTTAAAAAGGTGTTTTTTATCTGTTTTCTTGGCATCAAATAAGAATAATTTTCGCATTAATCATATATTTCGAACGATACCAATTCCCCCCCCCCCTTCTCCACTTATTTAAAAAAGACTGAAAACATACGGCAAAAATCAAGTTTGCGTATTGGCCTACGACCCATGTGTAACCATTTGGCCTTAAATTTACTCAGCAGTTTGTTTCATCCTTATTTCTCATTTCCCATGTAATCCAATGAGATTTTTATAGCTTCGTTTGATAAGGATATCTCATTGAAAAATTAAGTTTTTTAATTATGTTTTTTGAATATTACTCTTTGAACCATAGATATAGTAATAAGTCATAGACTGATTATTGGGAGGGTTAAAGTAATACCTTTTCATTTGGAAAAATGTCGGCCATTTTACTTTCTTATGGATGTCTTTTCCCGAGTGAATATACACGGGAATACACACATTAGCAAATAAAATATATATAACAAAACATAATTTAGCAAATAAAATTTATGAATAATTTATGTACTAAAAGAGAATGAAAAACTCCAGATACCGCATTTTTCATTCTTTCTTTCTTTCTTTCTTTCTTTTTTTTTTTTTTTTACTATACTCTAGTATACTCATGTCTGCACAAAACTGACTTTCTTTCGGCGTTTATTATTATACTTCTTTGAGATAAAAATCGTTTGCATTCATCGTGGAAAATAATTTTAATAAATTATAATTTAATAAATAATTTGTATTGCGTAAATTTGTATGGGATTATATATGGAAGAAAGTTTTGTGGTGGGCACAACATACTAGGATGTATTAAAACTTCCGCGGCTCCTAACTACATTTAAAACAATTTTGGAAAATTTCAAATTACTAATATAAAATATTAAAAAATATTAAAATTAAAAAAATGTATTCCATGAAATATGAAGATAGTAATTATCTAATAATAATAACAAAGTAACTGATTATAAAAATCACATTTTTCATAAATTACTTGAATGTAACTTATTTATGAAAAATTATCACATTTCTTTTCATATATTTATTAGAACACTTAAAAGCCACGCAATATTTCGGCATTTTCAAAATTCATTAACATTCTATTCTATTACTATTTCAGAGTTTCATACTCCCTTATGGCTGATGCCAAAGCTTTTATTCGGTATCAAAAATCCTTGCATGTTAACATGGGGATGATAGATATATATAAATTACTATATCTATGCTTTGAACATGTCGTCTTTTGACTAAGAGAGTAATTCTTTTAATAAATAAATTTTAGTATTTTAGTTCATTTAGTAAACTTCAATCTCTAAAAGGAATATTTAAATTTATTTAAAAAAAACAAAACAAAAAAAAAAAACAATTGCTCACTAAGCTACAAGGCGTCATGTTCAAAGAACAATATTAGAAAAAGAGAACTGAATTCGAAAAAAGCTAATTTTGAATGAGACGTTCATACAATACGAAACAACAAAAATTCCATAGGATAATATGGGAAGAAGAGAGAGGGAATATGATTAATTCCTACATCACCCACCCCAGCATGTTTGTGTATCTATACATAGATAGAAAATCTTTATCGAAAGTAGAAACAAATCTTTTATAAATGCAGTATTATTAGTACTACAGGCCGTACTGTTTCTTTTAGGCAGCATCGTTACCATTTTTTATCTATTGTCTTGTAGGAGCATGCAGACATTTTTGTTTTTATCTAAATATATAAAGTTGAAAGTTTGTCATTGTATCTGACCCAATTTTCGGTCCAGATTATTAGGTTTTATCAAAAATTGGTACACCTATTAATCAGGACAAAGTCTACTTAATGCCGTATTTCTTAGTTCAATCGGATAATTGGTTCAAAAGATATTAAATAAAATCCCATTTCAATTTTAAAATCATTAAAAAGAAAAAAACAAATTGATGACAAAAAGAAACAAATATAAATAAATAAGTAAATATATTTCTTTTTACGTCGGAAAATTAAAAAAATGAATATGGAAACATTTTTTTAAAAATAACTAAAATAAAATTGAGAGCAATCGTGTTAAAGAAATTTAACAGCTTCAGTACAGAACATCTTGGCGAAATTAGAAATTTGGCACCGAAGCAGCTCGGAAGATTTTTACTTAACGCAATTACGATAGTTATTTTGATTTATCTCCAAACCGGCAACGAAAATTTAAAACCCGCCAAAGCCTCCTGTGCAAAGGCTATACCGAAGAAACTTTGTGAAATTAAAATAGCAACGGATGCTAAAGAATGAAACCCAGTTACTGCATGTCTTTATGTGAAGAATAGATTGAAATAAGTCCTGTCGTAGTAATTTAAATTCTGTTTTGTGCAGAATTTTATACCTATAACACAAAAAACAAAAATAGGCTTACAAGGAAACATTCACAAGGTGTCATCCTCAAAAAGTATTGAAAAAAAAATATATATATGTGATTCTACTCTTCATAAAACACCAGAAAATGAAAAAATTATCGGCTGAAATGAATTACAGCGACCACAAAAAATTATCAAAATTAAGCATATTTGGCGATTTAGCGCTATTAGACGATACGTTTGCTAGCACCGAGATTGCCGTGTACGAACAGCTTTTCCGCCAAGTACTCAAACTCAATCGCCTAGCAGTGTGAAATCGCCAAATATGCTTAATTTTGAAAAAAATTTGTGGTCTCTGTAATTAATTTCAGCCGATAATTATTTCATTTTCTGGTGTTTTATGAAGAGTAGAATCACATATATTATTTTCAATAATTTTTGAAGATGACACCTTTTGAATGTTTCCTTGTTAGATTTTATTTAGTTACTTATTTAAACGGTTCTTTAAAATCAGCCAGTCTTCATGCGTGTCAAGTTTTCGTGAGCTGGAATGTTTAAAATGTTTTAGTTTTCTTTATATTACATTAATATTGCCGCTAGTTTTTTGACGAATAGAAATTTTACTACATATTTTTGCACGGAAGATTCTCATCATATTTGCTTACTGGAAAAAAAAAAGTGAATAATTGTAAAAGGGTTTTCTGTATTATTTTAACAGATTTTAAGTTCCTTAGGTATGGGGAACGTACTAGTAGATATTCGCGAAATTTTTCGACTTCGATCTTTTGACTTTTTCACGCGTTTTAAGGTTTGATGAATCTGAAAATAACAAATTTGATATGGTGTCAGTCTGTAGGGTCACAGTTTGTTAGTCTGTTAGTTCGTTAGTCTGTTAGAGTGTTAATTTATTAGTCTGTTTACAAGATATCTTAAAAAAAAAAAAAAAAAAAAAAAAAACGGTCACAAACATGTCTTACCAAAAATACTAGTTACGACACTGGCAAGAATTCTAATGATTTTCAAAATTCTAATTTAAAAATTTCGTAAATTATTAGAAATGTACGATTTTCCTTATAAGGGAAAATAGGGTAAAGTTACGCTTAAGAGAGCATTGAGAGGAATATTTCTATCGTAAATATGTTATAATATTTTATAAATATTTAAAATATCATTTATGATACTGGCATGAATATCATTAATTAGAAAAAAATCAGTTGTGAAAACTTCATAAGATATTTGAAATTTATAAATTTATTAACATGGGCAAAATTTCGCATAAATGTCCATTTTGAGGGATATTTTCATCATAAAGATGTGAAACCATCTTTAAAATATCATTTATGATGCTGTCATAAAAATAAGACTAAGAATTATCTAATTTAAGAAATTCGCAAGTCATTCGATATTTACAATTTTCTGAACAGGTCAAAATAGAGCAAATTTTCTTATAAACGTTCATTTTGAGAGATATTTTCATCGTAAAGATGTCAAACATTTTTAAAATATCATTTATGATGCTGTCATGAACATCATTTGACAATAAATTATCTAATTAAAAAAAATTCGTAAGTTATACGAAATTCATGATTTTCTTAACTTGGCAAAATTAGTCAAGATTTCGCATAAATATCCATTTAGAGAGAAATTTTCATTGTAAAAATGGGAGACCACTTTTAAAATACCATTTGTGGTATTGGCTTGAACATCACTGACTACAAATATTCTAATTTGAAAATTTTGTAAGTTATTCGAAATTTAAGATTTTCTTAACACAGCAGAATAGAGCAATATTTCATATAAATTGCATTATGGAGATCATTGCATAGACACAGTATTTTGGCGACCGGTTGGATTTGATCCTAGGTCCTTCGGATTAGAAATCAAACGACATACCTCTGGACAAAAGATTAACCCGTTGTCCGTCGGTAAGATCTGATAATCTATCCTGAGAAATGGCGTCCGCTACACCACTCTCCCTCCAGCGAGTATATATGTATGAGCGTTATTTTCTCAGTACCGTTCATTGCTGGATTTGTTGGTGGAATAGTGCTGCCATTTATTCACCCAGTTGAAGTTGTTTTGTTGGTTGCGTATTATGTGCACGTCCGGGAATCACCAGTTATGGGACCGGTTGGATTTGATCCTGGGTCCTTCTGATTAGAAATCAAACGGCATACATCTGGACAAAAGGTCAACCCGTTGTCCATTGGTAAGATCTGATAATCTATCCTGAGAAATGGCGTCCGCTACAGTATAGAATTGCACGAAGCTAAAATATCAAATAGACCTGAATAAAATTAATTAATAAATTAAGAGAAGGTAAATGTGTCGAACAAAACGGTCGGTAGCCTATTAGGTGGAGCATTTCAGTTTGTCGCCGTATCGAATGATCGGCGAAATTCATTCCCCTTATCATAAACTAGAAGCTTTACCTGGCGTTGCCGAGGGTGAAGAAGTATTTATAGAATTTTACACTCAATGAAAGAACTCAACAAAGCTCTAAAATGGAAAGAGAAATGCGTGAAATATTTTCCGAAGTCTTTAATAGAAAATATTATAAATATAAAAATATAAAAGGCACAGCTTTAGTATGGGACCCCCCCCCACCCCCCCTTAGTGACTTTAAATATTTTTGTGATGAATTGAAAATGCTATCCCAATTGCGTAACTAAAGATCTTGTCGCAAACGTTCGAGCTACTTCTGTGCCAAATTTCAAATTTTGCCAAAGGGATCCGATACTAAAGCAATACCATAAAAAAAAAAAAATCTTAATAAAATCCAAATTATAACTATTTACAATTAAGGTGAGAACATAATAGAACCTCATAAGTTACACAATAAAAACGAAAAGTTTTGTTTTACTATAGGAAAGAAAAGTACTACTTAATTAAATAAAACTTTTAAGCTAATGTCAAATATCCCTAAGAAAATATTTATCCACACGCGAATTCTAAATAAAAAAAACAAAAAAAAAAAAAAAGGAACAACTTTCGTAGCGTAACAATATTTCCCCCCCCCCCCCAATTCAATAGTATAAAACTTCGAGCTGTTGCTATAGGAACGCAGACTATTGAAATGAAAGGAATTTTAAATACAAAAGACTACGGGTATAAAATGAAAAAGTACATAATAAAAGTATTTTTATATACCTTCTTGGCATCGTAAGAAAATTATATCTGTATTCTGCAAATCTGGCTAATCATACCTTTTGAATGATACCACTTCCAATCCTATTAATATGTGAAAAGTGTACTACAATTTTGGGGCGACTGTATCTCCGGAACTGCTACTCAGAATTGTATATAAATTTATATGTAGATGCACCTTGACCTAAATTAGGGCCTACCAATTTTTGGTGTCAACCGCTCAACAGGTGGCGCTACTATACATCGATTTCCGCAATTTAATGGGAGACTATATCTGAGGTTATATTACGTAAAATCAAACAAAACTTGATCTGTGAAAAGACCATTATGAGATATTATTCTGATCCAATCTGAATGTTTATTGGCCAACTGCTGACGCTGTTATACAGCGATTTCCGCAGTTTAAGAGAAGGCTATATCTCAGGAACTACTTCACAGAATTGCATATCAATTTATATGTAGATGCACCTTGACCTAAATTAATGCCTGTCAACGTTTGGTGTGAGCCGCTAAACAGGTGGCGCTGCTACACAGCGATTTGCGCAATTTAAGGGAAGGCTATATTGCAGGTTCTACTGCGTATCATCAAACAAACTTTGATATGTTAGAAGGCCATTATGAGACATTATACTGATTCAATTTGGATGCTTATCGGCCAATAGGTGGCGCTGATACACTGCAATTTTAAGCGATAATGGAAAAGCTATATCTCAATTTCTATGGCATATAACTGTATGAAACCTGATATGTACAATAATCATTATAAATAAAAAAAAAGAATGGTTCCTCCCTTTGAAGTATTAAGACGTGTGTTTTGATGCTCCAGATGATCGGCTAATCTACTAGGGTCAGGGGTGAGTACCGGTTGCGTACTATGCTGTTTTGGATGCGTGAGTGTCCTAGCTCTTTGTAGTTATCCTATTTTTAATTCTAGCCCCACTGGTTCGTATTCTATGTTTATCTTTTTAATGTTATGTTTTTCAGTGTGTTTTTCCCTCTACGGAACTTCTGTAGGGGCTTTTTTCTTATTATATAATATAGTTAATTAATGATAATCAAGTTAATGATGTCTACTATACTTATCCAAAACCTCTTTTGCAACTGTAATCAAATTTGTAAATATTCTATGTGTGTAAATAACAATTATATAACTTTCATATTACGTTTTTCATTCTTAATCTTCCCTCTATTTTTCCCTTAAATGTTTTCAATATTGTATTTCGTATTATCGTTTTTCCCTTTCTCTTTTTGTATCGGGAGATTTTTTTTTTTTTTTTTTTTTTTTTTTTCTCCAATATCAAACCAAAACTTTTATGCGGTTGCCACTGAAAAAAAAAAAAAAAGGAATGTTTTTCGAGTATTTTATGATTGGTTAATCCCTAACGATTTCGCGGGCATGGCTTTTTACGGTAAACTCGTTGCCATACTTTGTTTCTAAATTTCACTCGTTTTTTCGCTATATTAAGGTGGCCAACCATTTTCAAAATTACTTGTTTTAATAATTATGTTTTCCTTTTAATTCTGGAAGATTAAGTAATTTCTTTTTGAATCAGTGGGGCCCTAATGCTTCCCTAAATTGTATTAACCTTGCTGTACCCTGGGTCGGTTACGTTTTGCATCATTTTCCAATCAATAGCGTTAGTTCCTATGTCAGTTATTAACCGTTTCTAAAACTACCTGTTTTAATTAAATACGTTTTCCTTAATTATGGGAGATTAAGTTATTTCCTTTGTATATGTGGGGCTCTATTGTCTCACAAAACTGTCCTAACCATGCTGCGCCCTGGGTCGGGCACGTTTAGCATTGTTTTTCAAACAATTGAGTTAGTTCCTATGTCAGTTATATCCTAAGGACACAGGTTCTTTACATTTTTCTCAGTTTTGAGTGAACCGGTTGTCGGTTTTTCAATTATCTTATACCGTTGGATAGGTCTTGACTTGCCCCACCCTCTTAGCTCCCCCTCCCCCCCTCCCCGCTAGAGGGCGCTTTTCCTATCCCTCTTTTTCTACATCTTTTTAATTTTTCATAGAATTTTCGCGTTTTTCGTTACCCCTTTTTTATTTTACTTAAATATTTGTAGCCAAATCGCGCTTTTTTATCCTCGGCTTTTTTGGCGACCAGGGAGCCAATTTTTAATAACTGCCAGTTTGTAATTTTTAACTTACCACCTTCCTCATTCATAATTTTAACTTGTTCTATTATATGGGACTTTAACTTAACTAACTACTCAAGTGCTATCGACATTTTTGGTTAACCAAATAATTGGCGCCTTTCTATTTGACTTTTTCAGTTTTTATGGTTTTTAATTGATTTCTCGGCCTCTAATAGTACGATTTCAAATTGCTTTATACCGTTGAATAGGTCTTTGCATGCCCCACCCTCCGAGCTAACTTCCTTTTTTCCCCGCCAGAGGGCGCATTCCCTATTCTTCAAATTCAATATCTTTTAATCCAACGTTTGGATTTTTGCGTTTCCGGTTGTATTTAGACCAAATTTGCTAAACTTTAATTATCATATCGCCCTTTCACACATTTGGCCTTTTGGCGACCGGGAACCAGAAAATTTTAATAGTTGTAGGATTGTTTTTTTTTTTTTTTTTTTTTTTTTTACCCGCCACCCTTTCCAATTTTGTGGCCTTTTATTTTATTTATTTATATTTCCTTAACATTTTTTTTTTCTTTCTTTTCTTTTCTGGCTTTTTGGCAACCTGGGCGCCAATTTTCTAACACCCCCATTTTAATTATTTTTATTTATTTATTTATTTATTTTTTTTTTTTTTTTTACTTGGTTTTCTTTTATAACTTAAGTGCTTCTAATCTTCACATTGGACCTTTTATTTGGTGCCGTTTCTGTTGGCATTTTCAGAATTTAGGTTTTCCGCTATTTTCTCGGCCCCAAATTATCCGATTTTAATTTTCTTCACTTCGCTGAATTGATCTTGGCTTGCCCCTTCCTTTCAGCACTGTCCCCTGCCCCTACGTTTTTTTCTTTTTTTTTTTTTTTTTTTAATGACAGCTGGTTCACCTTTCTTCTTTTCCCCCCACCTTCTCAGGGTACTTTTTACTTAAATTTCATTTTAATTTTATTTAAATTTTTATTTTTATACTCTTTTTTTTTTTTTTTTTTTTTTTTATTATTATTATTATTTATTAATTTATTTATTTTTTGAGCTTGGACGTTCTGCGTCTGGTGTGCGTGTACGTGACTGGGAAAGCCTTCCCACGTTTTTATTTTATCTGGAACACCTTACTAGTTATTTAGAGATTTTCTTTTTTCAAATTTAAACATCAAAAGCTTTTATTAAAGCTATAAAATTATCTCTGTTCCTATATGGTACAAAGTGTTACCACTATCACTAATTTTGATCAATCTCCAATTGTTCCCCAAACAATCAAAGCAACCAGCTGTGCAAGCTTGCAAGATGTCGGAATCAGAGGAGGAAACCGAACCAACGCTAGAAATCAACGAAGATCAGAATGACGACTATGACTCCTCGTTCTCATCAGACACATCAACCCATTCCATCAAATCTGGGACCTTAACAAGGTCTCAGACACGAAGAAATCGAAAGAAAAAAACTAAAATACCACAGATGACACAACAACAATTTTTGAAAACAAGCAGCACCCCCTCAAAGGACTCATTCAACCCACACGAGGACTTTAAGGAATACAAATCCTTAGTCGCCGTCACAAAGGCGGCCATGGAAATAATTGCCACAGTCCGAGCAAAGGGAGGCAGAGCACCTCTGGCCCTACTCAATAGAGCCTTCATAAGAATACGATCTATCAACAAAAAGGCCAGACTCAAAACTTTTACCAACAACGATACACAAACTGTAGAAGAAGCACCAGCCACCAGCCATCACTCAGAAGCAGCAAACAGCCCCTCCACATCAACTCAAGATTTAAATTCCCAACAACAACACACACAAAAAATACAGGACCTCCAGAAGGATCACCAACTATCTATCCATGAGAAACTAGACCACATTGCAGCACAGCAAGAAAAGATTCTGAGGAATTTCACAAGGCACATCCACCTGCGAAACATCGAAGCTCCATCAACAACAACACAGCAACAGCATGCCAATGAAAACACTGTCACAGCACAGTTGGCAACCAATGAACGGCCCATCGAAGTCTCTGACCCCGCCTTCCCATCCCTGGAAGAAGCTCATCATTTGGCGCACCACAACTCCATTTCAACCAGCCGACCTCTCCAACAAACGTCTCATAGCAACAGCAACAACTCCAAAGCCCTCAACGCCTATAACAGAATGCTAAGCACAGTTTATGTAACATCCAAGGACTCCAAACTAAGTGGTTTCGAAATTCTTAAGCTTATGCGCAATTCAAGAATTGCAACGGCTGCAAAAATTATCACGTACAATACCTACAGACGCTCCCTAGACATCATATGCCACACCAAGGAGGAAGCACAAACACTTATCCAAGACTACTCATGTAACCAAGCCCTCATGGAGAGTCTCACCTTCAGGACGAAGCCAAGCCCACAACTTAGGTTTATCGTCCTGGGAGTCCCAGAGGAGCAGTCAGAAGCAACAATAAAATCAGAGCTTCAAGATTCGGGTTTCCTCACCCAATCCACCACGTCAGTACTCAAGCTAGTCAGAGAGTCTCCTTCAAAGGTGCAGGGACTCAAAAACAGCATATTTCAAGCGCCGCTCCCCATAGCTGAGGCCATTATAAAGCGCAAATTTCTTCAGCTAGGCCTAATGCGGTGCACGATTAAACCGCAAACTCAAGTGTCCAGATGCTCAAATTGTCAAAGCTTCGAGCATACACCATCACACTGTGACCAGGAACTCTATTGTTCACACTGTGCTCAAAAGCATCGAAACGATAACTGCCAAGAACAGCCAAACTGCATAAACTGTGATAGGTTAAATTTAAAAAATGCAAACAAAGGCATCCGCCCAATCAACTCGAACCACCCTGCATATTCCCCCTCCTGCCCAGTTCATTTGGAAGAATACAGGAAATGCAGGGAAGCATTGGACAAAAAGTTTAACGAGATAGAAGCTAAAAACACTCAACCACCACCCCGTATGCAACAGTCAACGAATGCAAGAACTAACGGTCCACCTAACTCAAACTCCAGACCGAAACGCAGCAAGCAGCCATCCAACTTTCAAGCTCTACCAAGTCCCTTCCCATGGCTATTTAACCCCTTCACACAATTCATGCCTCAACAGAATGCCTTCCAACAGGGACAACACTTAAATATCTACGGAGGAGGTAGCACCAACTTTACACCTAACTGCCACTATGAAGGTAACAATCGGTACCTATCGCCATCGGGTCCCTTTGGTAATCAACAAGAAGCTCAAGGAGTACGGGGGTAAATATTTCTTATCGTTATTCCCCTTTTCTTCGCCTTTTTTTTTTTTTTTTTTTTTTTTCTCTGAATGGGTAATTCACGAAAGAAAAAACAAAGAGTTCTCTCTTCCCACTCCCAAAAGGCAACGTCTTCCTCTCAACTAAATTTTAGTGACCTTAAATTCCTGCAGATCAACCTCAACAGATGCATGGCGGCTAACTCAGCGGCTCGGGAATATATGGAGAAGAACTCCATAGACATCGGGCTGTTGCAGGACGCCTATTGCACTGTTGGGGGTCATCTGTACGACTTCCCCTCTTCCTGGTCCAAGTTCAGCTCGAAAAACAACAAAGCACATCTTGTAATTCAAACCCAAAACCTCAACTTCACACACCTTTTCACTGGGGACTTTTGTGTCTTCGTTACATTGACTACGAAAGAGGGTGAGCTGATTTTGGGCAGCGCCTATGCTCCCCCGTCCGCAGACTTTGATGACTGTCTGCTGGAGTGGCAGCATTTAATCTCTCAAAAATCCCTCTTTCTGTGTGGCTGTGACCTCAATGCTAACTCCCCGTTGTGGTGTTCCCCACGGGAGGATGCCAGGGGTTGCAGCCTCATAGAATTCATAACTTCAAATAACATATGTTTGGCAAACATAGAGAATTCCGAACCTACTTTCTTCAAAAATAATGCCAGGGGCTGGCCAGATTTTACTCTGTGTAATCCTAAGACTTTTGCAAGAATTAATGACTGGTCAGTCCTTGATATCGCTAATAACTCAGATCATAATTATATAACTTATACGTTAAATTCAACTCCGTCCCTAACTTACTCAAAAAGATTTACAACAAAACATGGCAATTTCAAGAAATTTAATAATCTTCTTTCTAAACATATCTCCTCCCTTAATGATAACCTAAATTCAATAACAGATACAACTCAATTAGAAAATTTCACCCTAACTCTTGTTAAAACTATTCAATCCGCTGCTGCTTCATCTTTCAGACTTAAGAAGTCGGGCCGGCAGTTCACATATACCTTCTGGTCTCCCCAGCTTCGTTCCATGCGAAATCATCTTACAGCACTAAAAAGACAGCTCAAATACCTAGACCCTTCACTTACACAGCAACACAATTTGAAAATCAAACGTCATGCGGCCTTATTTAAAAAACAAGTTAACTTGGCAAAACATATCGCATGGAAAAAATTTTGTTCATTTCAAACAAATGTTTTTGGCACAGCACAGAAATTCTTTAGTAATAAATTCTTTACACCCACTGAGCTGAAACTTGAACGTCCTCCAGCTCTTTCCTCTAAGAAAAATAACCTAGAACACTTAACTGAAATACTTTTCCCAAAAACAATCTACCCACATTTTCCAGAACCTTCTTTCTCGGCTCCCTTGGATGTTCCTTTCACGGAGACCGAGGTTAAAGCCACTCTACATAGTTTTAATACAAACAAGGCCCCTGGTCCTGACAATATCGATTTCAAAATTTTAAGAAACATTTTTTACACAATGCCACGGATTCTCGTGGGTTGGACCAACAAATGCTTAGATCTCAAATTTTTTCCAGAATCCCTCCGAAGAGGTGAAGTGGTGTATTTCCTAAAGCAAGGGAAACTTCCCTCTGAACCCACTTCCTATAGACCGATCTGCCTACTTCCCACCTTAGGAAAATTGCTCGAAAAACTCATAGTAACCAGATTAAACTATCATCTTGAAACAAACCAACTCCTCCACCAAAATCAGTACGGGTTCAGAGAGGGCAGATCCTGTGAACAGGCTTTAGATGCAATTAAAAGTTCCTGCGCCTTCAGCTCTAATGCAAAGAACTACACCACTATCATCTCTCTGGATATCAAAGGAGCATTTGATAATGTGGAGTGGCCACACATATTCCAAGCACTACAAGAACTTAACTGCCCGGGTAATCTTGCGGGGGTCATCCGTAGTTATCTTTCAGCAAGGAAAATCCTCGTCAATTGGGGCGAGGGTATGTCTGAATTTCCTCAAACGAAAGGTTGTCCTCAGGGCTCATGTCTAGGTCCAGTTTTATGGACAATTATAGCCAATAAAATCCTGTGCGGCATGGCCTCTGGGGGCTTTACCACCTTCGCCTATGCGGATGACTTCTCCTTGATTCTCTCGGGGCCTAGAAGGAAAGACCTGGAGGAACAAGCCCAGGAAGCTCTCACCCTTTTTAGTAAACTCCTTAAAGATTTAGATCTCCAATTATCCCCTTCAAAAACTAACGCTTTAACCCTAGCCTTGCAGAGGAGTCCCAAGATGAGGATTGATGGCATCAGTGTTCATCATGTAAAACAACTGAAATTACTAGGCATTTTTTTTTATGATCGCCTCAACTGGCTGGCACACGTCAAATATCTCAAATTAAAAACCTTAACTTTTTACCACAATTCAATGAAGATGGTGGGGAAGAGGTGGGGTATCTCCACCTCTTTCCTTAAAACATGGTACACTACTATAATAGAAAAAATATTAACATACGGTGCCGGCATCTGGGGTGGTCATCTTAGAACTGACGCAATAGCTCTACTAAATTCTGCTCAAAGGCCCTTCCTCTTGCAAATTGCAAGAGGTTATAAAACTATCTCGACTGATGCCCTCACCGTCATCACTGGAATTCCTCATGCCCACCTGCAGGTTTCCCAGACATATATTAAAACCAAAATATTACAACTTAATGATACTGAACTAGCTACAATAGTCTTTCCCAATATCCCCATCCAAACTACAACCTGCAGCTGGAATATTCACCCTGGTAAGGACGTTGCTTCCCTGTTAACCAATTGTTCTAAAAATAGCTTTTCTCCCTCTGCTTCGGTGGCGATCTTTACCGATGGATCCAAGACCGATCAGGGTGTCGCTGCGGCATTCTGTGTTATTGCGTTTGGTGAGACTGTCCATCGGTGGGCGGGCAGGCTCGAGAACTATAATACAATTTTTCAGGCTGAAATTTTTGCAATTAAACAAGCCCTAGATTGGGCAACAAATAATCATAATTACCAAGAAATAAGCATTTTTAGTGACAGCCTCTCGGGTCTGCTTGCTATTGCTCGCCACAGGAGCAGAAATCCTCAGATTATAGAAATAAAAAATCTCCTATCTAACTTAAAATTAAAAATATCCCTGGCACACGTTTCTGCCCACAGGGGAGTAGCCGGCAATGAACTTGCGGACTCTTTGGCAAAAGAAGCCACAGAGTTCCAAAATGTAAATTTCTCCCTCCCCGCCCCTCCCTCTTATGTTAAACTTCGAATAAAGGAAATTTTAAATTTAAAATGGCAAGACCTGTGGAGTGTGTCTGAAAAGGGCAGATATACTTTTAATCTTTTGCCACAGGCCAGCCCTAACTCTTGGACCCTTACCCCACCCATTACTGCTTTTTTAACCGGTCATGGTCCTTTTCCTTCTTATCTCCACAGGTTTCGTCGTCGGCGTTCTCCCTTGTGTCCTTGTGGCGAAGAGGGTATTCCCAGCCATTATTATTTTCATTGTCCCCTGACCAAAAATTTTCACTTAAGAAATCCTTCCCCACGACCAAATAATTGGTTGGAAAATATAATATCGCGCAAATTACTCATAAATAAGTTAAATAAAATATTTTCTTTTCTTATGGATTTAGTTAACTCAACTGATTAATTAATATCAATAGCACTTGGTTGCCTGCTCCGTGGCTATTTAACAGAGTCTTCTTCATTACACAAGTATTGCCCCTTGTCGCGAAAGGATAATAATTTCCTGGCAATAATTTCCACCATCTGCTCTTGCCCGTTGTCGCGATGGGATCTTATCCTGGAAACTTGCAGGAGTACCAGTATTTAGCAATCTGTTTCATTTCCCAGAGACTTTACTCATATAGACTTTTCAATCAAGAACTTTCGTATACTTCATGCCACCTGTCGCGTGGGGCATAGCCCGGAAATTTAGCACCTGAATAATCGCCCACTGTCGGCTTAGGCCGGATTGCGCCTGGCGAAATTTGTATTTTTCTTTTTTTTTTTTTTTTTTTTTTTTTTTTTGAGTTTTTCAATAAACTGCGAGTAGTCCCCTTAGAAGCGCTCTACATCGCTCCAAGAGTGATGAGCGGGGGCTGCTCCCTGTTAATTGTTAATAATCATTATAAAAATGTATTTTTTAAGATGCTATTTATAGACAATAAAACTGTCTTTCTTTTGATATTTAATGTTAGTTTTCTCTAAGATGAATATCGTTTGCATTCATCCTACTAAATAATTTTAATAAATAATAGTTTTAATAAATTATTTGTCCTTAATGAATAAATAAGTCTTGTGGTGGCCACAACATACTACTTTTATATATATGTATAAGATCGAATAAGAATAGATTTTATTTCGCAAAATTGAAAAGTGTTATTATTCATAATACCACGGGGAAACTCCGAGGAAGGTAGTGGAATTATTGAACTAATTCGAAAAAGGGGTGTCTTCCGTTTCTTGAAGAGCTCCGCAAGGGTGGAAGCAAACTAACTGAAGATGGCAACCCCAGCGAATACTGGAAGAACTTGTAATTTTGATCTAGATCAGGGCCGATTATTCCCTGATCCAGTACCCCCAGTTGTATAATTTTGATGGGATCTTGGAGAACTTTGCGGCCTCGATAGATTTAATGTGCCCCATTCACCATTAGCGAACATGACGGTTTTGGTTGGTTCTAATATCGAACCCACAGTCTTCCAGTTATGAGCCCGGTGCTCTTAGTGACTAAGCTAACCGCGGTCAGACCTACTGCTGCATAAACTATACATTATGCAGCAAAATTTTTGAAACACACAGCCACACTTTTCACATATTTGTTTTTATATTGATCGGCAACTTTTATCACCAATTTACTTTTTTATAAAATTTAGCGATCAAACTAAAATATGTATATATAAAGTGTGAATGTGTGCTTCAATGATTTTGCTGCCGACTGTAAAGACTTCGATCGCTGTCTCTGGACCACCTTTAGGGGTGCGTCCCAGACCGTCGTCAATTACCCAATGCGCAGTGCTAGCGCGACGTTAAACCCAACCAACCAACCAACCTTCGATCGCTTGTTTATTTTCCAGTGATATCTCAAAATATGCAACAATATTTTCTCCACCACACTATAAATATAGAGAATTTCGTTCTCAATTTTTGATGAATTTTCGATCTCGATTTTTTTTTTATGTTTTTATACGTTTGAGTATTGTTTCTTGGAAATTTCGCAAGTTATTCAAAATTTAAAATTCTGTTAACATAACAGAATAAAGCAAAATTTTGCATAAGCATGCATTCTGAGGGTCGTCTCCATTGTGTAGGATTTGGGCTAATTTTAAAATTTCATTTATAATGTTACCACGAGTATTATTAAATACCAACATGCTGCTATCAAAATTTCTCAAGTTATTGAAGATTAAAGATTTTCATAACAACAACAAGGGCAGAATAATGCAATATGTATAATGTAAGCATGTTTCCTAAGACTAGTAACGAGGACGAGTCCAGAGGCTTGGAAGGGGTTCCAAACTGACTGACAGATTGGGATTTGTAAATCATTTAGTCGTTCAAAAAGAGTGTTCCCTTTTCACTTATTTTCGCTTCATCACCCCTACTTTAACTCTGGACTCGTTCACTCCACACTTGCGAAGAGGCTTCCATGGTTGCAAGAAATGTGGTTATAGAATAGAATAAACTTGTATTATGATTATTATCACGTTGAAAATAACCACGGGACTATATGAAAAGTAAAATGCGAAACTGATACCAATGAAATTACACAGCAAATTATCATAATGTAAATATATGGAAGGAAAAGGAGAGTGGACTAGTGAATGTTTCGTTTTAGCCTTTGACTGAGCTTCAATATCAACCGAGTTCATTGCTTTTTTTGATGAATATAAAAAGATTTATGCTAACAAATATATAGATGGGAGAATTGAACAGAGTCCACTTATACCAGCCAGTTTTTGAAAATGCAAGCTATAAATAAAATTTATTTAGAAATACTATGATTAAAATTTTTGTTTCATTTAAATTTAATTCACTTAAGAGATCCATACTCGTACCATTATGTATTTCCGTAATTAATCTCTTAAAACAGGATAGAAATCACTGTTTGACAGAACGTTTGAATAAGTTAAGAGATATTTGATAATTATAAGTGTCTAGTCAGATAACTAACATCCTCTAGAAAAGATAAGATTAAATGTTCCTAAAAAATACGTAACTTCCATTTATTTCCGGTGCATTAGTAAAAGTGCAGCATAGGGCAACAAACTTTTCATTTAGAAATGAGAGTTAATTAAAGAATGAAGCCCTGCAATATCAGGAAGTGACGAGACTTAGTTTATTTATTTTGGGAATTGATTATAGATGTCAGATTTGAGAAATCGTCTCCTTTTCTGCACAGTTGTTAACAAAGGTGATATAGATGGTTAACTATAAAATATTTTATACGAAATAATTAACACAAATGTTTTTATGTAAAATAATGTTTGTAATTTTTGAATGTATTCTTTTTTGGGTCAAATTTTCGATATTGAGTTTTTGTTATATTTACACGTTTTAAGGTCTCCTGAATTCAAAGAACAGGTTTTTACTGTTGGTTTCTCTCTCAGTGTGTCTTTGTGTGTGTTTTGTTATCAGTATACCGCAAGAACAAATGGTAACAGGAAATCTAAACTGAGTATTCCAAATGTATCGTATGATATCATGCTACACTAAATTTTTCATTGAGATCAAATGAATGGGTCGTGTACATGGACATCCAAAGAATTAAAATGCATTCAATCTATGGGCAAAGTTTCTGATAGGTACAATTTAACATCTATAGACTGCGCTAAATAAAAATGAAATGAACATATATTTTTTATGTGCATAGATGCATGTTTCGTGTAGAATATGGTATGAAAGTCCTTTACCATTCGTAAACAGGGTTACCCAAAAGAATCAGAATACACTAGTTCTATACTTGGAAAATGCTGGATGTGCATTTCCGGTTGTGGTATGTGTTATTAATTTAGAGCTACACTTATGTAGACAATGTGATGTGCAGATACTTTACACTGAGAAAAAAAATATACCGCCTTTCTCCAGAATGAATAAGTGGCCATTTTCTAAATTCCTTAACTAGAAATATAGATTCCCGAGCTATGCGCATAAGGCACGCCAATAAACTGAATATACGAAAGGAATTTCTAGTGTACACATTTCTAGATGGTTAAACAATATTCTGAATATTCTAAAAATTCTGAATCATTTATATTGTGAGAAATTCTCGCTTGATTTTCTAGAATTTGGTCATAAACCAAGATTATAGCTGCAGAAACCCGCATAAGGCACGCCAATAAACTGAATAGAAGAAATTGTGGAGAATTTCTAGTGTACATATTTCTAGATGGTGAAACAATATTCTGAAAATTCTTCGACCACATTTGATGAAACTATGGAAGCATCCGAGCAAGTGCTAACTCAACGTGTCCAATGCTGAAATAGGGGTGACAGTCATCTGACTCAGGGAAAATGAGCAATAACAGAGCGCAGAATTACTGGATGTTCTAACTCTCTGACAAGCTGGCGTCCCTCCAACATTTTTGACACATCCTCATTGCTAGCTTTAGAATATGTGACTGCACTGTACTCTAAATACTCTGAATCATTTATACTGCGATAAATTCTCGACTGATTTTCTAGAATTTGGTAATAAACCAAGATTATAGTTGCAGAAACCCGCCTCTTGTAGTCTCATTTATTTGCAGAGATTTTTAAATAACTTTGCCCTCGAGAATATAGGTACTATACTTGGTACCATACTTGAAAACTGCTGGATGTGCATTTCCGGTTGTGGTATGTGTTATTAATTTAGAGCTATACTTATGTAGACAATGTGATGTGCAGATACTTCATAGACGTCATTCAGGTCTACCAATAATAAACTGAAAACATTCTTTTCTATTCAATGTAATTTGTGGAAGCACTTTACTACATTTTACCATGTGTTATTAATACAGGACTCTACTTAAGTACACAATGCGGAGTGTTTGTGTACATATTTTATAGACGCCATACAAGGTTATCAGTAATTAAGCAAAAACAGTCTTTTGTATTGAATGCATTTGGTGAAAGCACTTTTTACTACATTTTACCATGTCCAAGATAACTGCTCAGGCTTGGAAATTAATTCCTCATATTCACACGATAAATAAAGTACTTTTTAGAGTTAAATTTTCAGTGCTGATTCTTTCGTATAATTACGCGACTTCAGGTCCCCTGGATACTAATTTCAAGTGTTTAGCGGTTAATCTTCGTGTATGCCTGTTACACTGTAAAAGTGTTTTCGCTATGTTACACAACAATATTGAGGCAGCCTACTTGCCACAACTATGTAAAGAAATATTACCAACTGTAATTGTGTAACCTTCAGGTAATTCAAATGTTGTTCTTTTTACCATGTTTTTATTAACTTCCATTCTTGTTTGCTTGTTTGTTTCTATGTTTGTTTGTTTGTTTGTTTGTTTGTCCGGTACAAATCTTGCAATCGAATTTTAACTAACTTCCCTACTAGCTAGACATCTGAAACTTTCACAATAGTCCAGAACCCGGTGACAACACAATACTCGAAGTCCGATTTTCGAATTTTCGATTCGTTTTCTTATAATTAATTAAAATATAAAAATAATAACATCCTAATAGAGCATTTCCTCGTGACGTCTGGTGGTTGGCAAAAAAGCGCGCTCGACTTTCCCGCGCCCCGCCCACCATTGATACTATATTGATGATCCGCCATCGCTATGCTTTTCCCAAGCCTTTTTGCCAACCACTCATAAAAGTTGAGATGTTTGTTTACAAACAAGGAACTGCCCTATAGCGTTAAAATAGCCATTAAAATATTAGCTATAATTTAATTGTTGCCAAAAAAATAAATAAATAAATAAATAAAAATAAAAAAAAATACGAGTTCATTTTCTTTCGACATAAAAATAAAAACATTTAATTAAACGTGAACATTAAAAAATTATAAAATGTTAAATCTCACAAAATTGACGTCATTATCATTTTAAAAATTTTATGCACATCGATAAGAGCTCTATGATTCATCAGAAAATTTCAAACATGGTATATAAAAAGTTTTTTTTTTTTTTAAATCTGATAATTATTAAAGCTTATGTAAGGTTGCTACTGGAATTTTTGGCAGTGCTGCGGGTGAAAGGCATGTGAATAATTTAGAATACATTTTCAAATTTAAAAACAGCCTTGAATTCTATATAAAAGTAAGCACTATATCGAAACAGTGGGTTGAGGGGGATACATAATTATGTGTCAAATAAAACTGTTACTAAACCTAATTTGTTTTTAACGTATGTCTGTATTCAGTACTTGCTATCTTGTTCCCTTTTTCTGCAATTTGTCTTTATGGCATATGGCATAGAAATGCAGGGCAGCAGAAAGTCGTGTGAGTGCCACACAAGATCATTTCCATAAAATTTATTATTTTAATTTTTATTACACATATGTAAATTATGATAATTAGATGCTTATTATTAAGTTACTAGCAAACCCGTGCGAAATTTTCGCACTTTATTCCTTTTCTTATTTAACTTTAAAATTTGAAACTTAAAATATTATACGAATTTCACCACCTAATTAAAATTTTAATTTGCCAGAAGCCAAATTATTATTAGATCCAAATAAATATTGTGCAATAGTGGAACAAGAATTATTCAAATAAAAGTTTCAGAATAAAATTCATGGTTGATGACTCAGTTTTCATAATTCCGCAGGCAGTACGGTTTTAGTAAAGGACCCCCGTGATGACTTTTAAATTTTAATCGCCAAGAATGCAATGACATTTTATTTATTTTGGCGTAATTTTTTGTTAAAAAAAAAAAAAAAAAAAAAAAAGAATCCTATCTTGATTATACTTTTTATGATTGCGTTTTTTAGTCAATTTATGATAATGTTTCATGTTCTGTATATATCTTTAAAATATTGGTAGGTTTAAAATGACTCTTGCAAAGATTCTGAAGAAATAACTTTTAAAAATACATTTCCCATAAAATAATGTCATTATGTTTTCTCATTAGATCAAGGAGCTTAGTCTACGTGCTTAAATATTGTTCATTTTTAAATATTATTTTTTATCCTCGCGTATATTATTAATTTCACCACTATCGTATCGTTTCGACAAAAATTAATTGAAATTGGTCCACGTTAGAGAAATATTATTTAGATAGTTGCTATTTGTGCTCCTAGCGATTGATATTTAAAAATGAAATTATTTCCAAATTTATCATTATTTGCCTATTTATTTTTCACGTAATTTAGTAAAATTTAACAATTTTTTCAGGCAGTGCTGCCGGTAATAATTGTGTGAATAATTTGGAATACTTTTAAAATTTAAAAATAGCTTTGAATTCTATATGAAAGTAAGCATTATATCCTAATGGTGTGTTGAGGGGGCACATAATTATATGTAAAGTAAAATTGTTGCTAAACCTAATTTGAAATGTTTTTAACATAGGTCTATAAACAGTACTTGTTATTTTTCCCATTTATATGCAACCTCTCTTTATAGTATTTAAATGCAGAATAAAAGAACACAGTAGATTAGTTCTATAAAATTAATTATTTTGTTTTTTGTGACATGCGTACAGTCGGTAATAAAAATCTCCGAACGCAGCAAAAATTCCTATATAAAAAGGGTACACTTAATACAGTTTTGTTAAATAAATCCTTGTCGAATCTTGTTCTTAGACTGACTAAGAACAGGATTCGACAAGGATTTATTTAACAAAACTGTATTAAGTGTACTTTTTTTACATAGCAATTTTTGCTAGTGTTCGGAGACTTTTGTTACCGACTAAATAAAGGTAATTAAATGCTCAATATTAAATTTTAGTGCATTCATCATTTTTCGCATTAATCTTCCTAACGGTCGATATTTACAAATGAATTTATTTTTTAATTTTTTTATTATTTGCCTAGTTAACTGTCGTACAAGTTTCTATAATTTAGTATCGATTTACAGGATATTCTGAAAACTATAATGGCATCATATTTCACACCATTACATCTACATCCTAATATACATTTCTTTTTCCTTATAGTGTTAGTAAATTAAACTTACTATATTAAATATAACTAAAAGAAGCTTGAGGAAATTTTGTAAGTATTACAAAAAGTTAATTTCACGCAAAAGTGGATATCATGGTTATTTTTTTCATCTTTCAACTAACTCAATTACACAGCGCTGCAAAAAAAGAAAAAAAAAAAAAAAAAATCGAACACTGATACCATTTTTATTGATTCTTATGTAAATTGATCTCCAGAATCCGAATATGACTACCATTTTGCCCAGTCACCCACCATTTTCTCGGGATACCATCCCCTATCCGGTAATTTTATGGCCATGAATTTGATTTGCAGAATGAAAAATAATTAATTTAACTCTTTAACACAAAAAAGTATAATGTTTGATAAATATCCTTTATAATAAATTAAAAAAATGTAAGAAATGTAATACATAATTTTTAGTGGCAATTCCCCCTCTAAATATTCATGTTTTAGAATTGTCCAACTCTGTAGCCCCTCAGAGTATATTTAACAGTTAAAATAATCCTTCCCCTAAAAATCAAATTTATAGCCATAAAATTACCGAAAAGTGATAAAAATACGGGACCGTCCCTAAAAAACGGTGGGTGATAGGGCAAAATGGACGTCGTATTCGGATTCAGGAGGTCATTTTACATAATAATTTGTAAAAATGGTATTGGTGGCAATTTTCTTGCAGAGCAGAGTTATTTTTTAATTTTTTTGATAGGAAACATCTGAATCATATCAAATGACATAACACATTACACACAAAAACATTTTATATATTTAATTAAAAAAGAAAATTTAAATGTAATTCTAAGTAAGCAAAAGATAATTTTAAATTTATACACATGTCATGTCTGTCACGCTGTTAAATATTTTTTAATATAGTTATTTATTTAATATTTAGAACTTTATTTAATTTACATATTGGATGAATATCCTGTTTGTGCAAACCAATCTCAATTTCAAGGAATTAAGAGATACAGATGCGTCACTGAAAATGCTTGTTTTTGTCATTTCTGTTCCATTACATTTTTATCTTATTAAATAGAAAATATTTTTATCACGTGAAAATTTTTCCATTATTTTTAAGTAAGACATACCGATAACAGATACATCAAAATTTATTAGTAGAGTGATAAATGGTAACCCTGACATGGTCCAACATGAGTCATGTGACATGAACCATCTATGTGTTGGTTCCCTTGGTAACAGCTTCTTTTCAATAAATTTCTATGGCAACGGTTTGAAGATTGTACTTGGCGAAAGTCATAACCGCCAAAGTTTTTGTTTACTGATGTAGTTTAATATATTTTTTTTTCTAAATCATTTTAGTTTTTATTAGGACTGAGGACTATTAGTCTCAATCTTTAGATTTTTACGTACCAGTTTTACGATAGTTGGTCATTTATCGAAATCGGAAATTTATCGTAAATATAATTGAATAATTTGAAAACGATGTTATGATTTGGGATGGGGGGGGGGGGGAAACTAATAGTCATCCGTACTAAACTAAATTCTGCTTTTGCCAGAATTTCATCAAAAGCTTTATTTGTTTATTTATTTATTTATTTATTTTTTATATCGTGTAGTCGAAATTTAACCGACAAAATATTTAAAAATTCTTGGTAAATTATTATTTGTTGTTAAATTTAGTTCTTTTAAAAATTCAATTTTTCTTTATAAACACTTTTGAACTTTGCTGGGAAATGATGAAAAAAAAAAGTATTTTATTATTTATTATAATTTTAAATATCTGAAAAAATACCTTAAAAAAATTATTTCGGTTATAGGACTGTCGTGTTACCTAATAATAATGATAATTTGCAGAATTGAAATTTTAAATGCCAAAATAGCGATAAAAGAGCCAAACGTAGCAATATATTGGTTCATGTCATGTGATTCATGTTGAACCACAGAAAGCTAAACCTTTATCCACTGAATCAGCACTCTACTTTATTTCAGTGATGCCAGATTGCGGATTTTGTCCCCATTTTGGGGATTTTTCAGGCTTCTGGGGACAATTTTGGAGACCAAATGTTTGTGGGGGCTTTTTTGGGGAATTCTAAAATTTTTAGTGACAAATCTGGGGAGTTCTTCAACTTTCTGTCAATGTTGGCAACGTTATGATTTATTCCTACGACTAGAGACTTTCAACAACTTTATTGTTATTTGGGGATTTTTTTCAAAAATTGCCTTCATTTGGGGAAAAATCTGAGCTTAAATCATAGAAAAATCTGCTTGATATATATATATATATATATATTATATTTTTTAATTTTAATTTTCCCTTTTTAGTAGAAATCAAGTTGGTGATTTTTTCGAAAAAACACACACCTGATTTGGGGAAATTTGAAGACCTGTTTGGGGAAATAATTTTCGACCTTCTGGCATCACTGCTTTATTTATCTCTTTGTATTTAGTATTTAAAATTGGACAGGAAAGCTGTGTCTGATGCCATATCTGTAACAAATAAAATCAACCAAAATTTATTTTACATGGTATGGCATCGCTATCTATTCCATTTAAAACATCTTTGTTTTAATATAAATGCAGTGTAATGCAAATATAAATGTAAGTAATGTAATGTATGCAAATGCGTGTACTTTTGACGACTCCCGAAAAGAAAAGCCGTCTGTTGATGACACTTAGCACTCTCTATATATTTTTTCACATAATTCCTCACGTGTTCGTGAAAATCAGACGAAAAAAAAAAAGTCGAGTCTATAATATTTTCACTTATAAGCTTTCTCGCTGAATTAAATTAAATAAAACGTAGCTTATGTGTTCTGAAATTAAATAAAGAAGGTTAACAATTTTCTATTTCGTGTATGGTTTGTGGTTTGCGTGTTTCACTTAGAAGTCATTACCCCTTGTCTATGATGATTCACATGACAAAGACGTTGTCTTTGAAATTATTTTGGTTTGGTTTTTCTGCAGCACACAGAAGTGTTTATTTAAAGAGATCAAAGAAATAAAGCTTAATTGGTAGGGTAAAAAAAAAAAAAAAAAAAAAACTAGTACGTCGTGGTTATTACAAGATTTTTCTCTGTATTTTTATATGCAAATTTACGCACTACAAATTAATTATTTAAATTATTATTAATTAAAATTATTTTTCGTGATGAATGCAGTTGATTTTCATCTCGGAGAACCATAATACTACCGTATTTTAGTGAAGATAAGCCGCGGGCTATCCTTAAAAAAGCATAGATTTTTGGGGGACTGCGGCTTATCTACCAGTGCGGGCTATCTACCAGTGCGGGCACTGCTAGGAGATTGATTTTGAGCACTTGGCGGAAAAGCAAAACACGGTTCTGTTCGTACACTGCAATCTCGGCGCTAGCAAACGTATTGCCTAACAGCGCTAAATCGCCAAATATGCTTAATTTTGATAATTTTTTGTGGTCGCTGTAATTAATTTCAGCCGAAATTTTTTTCATTTTCTGGTGTTTTATGAAGAGTAGAATAACATATATTTTTTTCAATACTTTTTGAAGATGACACCTTTTGAATGTTTCTTTGTAAGATCTTTCTACCTCTTAAAAAAAGAAAAAGAAAATGAGCAAACTTGCTTTAAACTATCACAGACCTATTGTTTAACCATTCGTTTTAAAGGCATTATCGAGTTTTTCCAATGTTACCTATATTGAAAACTTACACACCTCGGGCGGGTACTTCCTAGACTGACTATTGTGAATGATTTTATTTTATTTTATTATTATCTTTTAATATTTTTGTTTCAGATTGAAAAGTCAAAATTAATTCTTATTATACAAAAGTACCGCAGAACTGGCGTTAAAAAGTAATAATTATATTAAACGCCATACAATGCTTGCATTTTATGGTATTCAATTAAAGTTTTGTTACTTATTTATTCTCATTAGTTACATTTATAAAAATTTATTCCTATAATATCATATTAAAAACTAGCAGGTTTTATTTGCTTCACTAGTCCACTATATTCAAAGGAATTTTTTAAAAAGCTTTAATCACTATATTTTAAGATACTTTATAAATAAAAAAAAAAAAAAAAATCCATTGAAAAATCGCTTTCTTCGGCAGCGTCTTATCCGCCTATGCTATATAATTTCCGGGTACCTATTGCTTGCATTTAAACCTTAACCGGATATTTCAGTTTAGGTAATGACTGGGTAAAAAGTGGCGTTTTTTTTTTTTTTTTTTTTTTTCAAAAACTACGTGTTTTGAACAGAAATTTCTCGGACATATTGCATCTTCCCTCTACGACAACACCTGGCACCGCCGGACAATCTCCCCTGCTGCAAAAATTTTAATTAATTAAAAAACTAGTCAAATATTCGAAAACCAGGTTTCGAGGGACATTCGAAGAGGTTAATGTGAACCTCCATGCAAAAATCTACAGCTATCCGATCAGCCGTTGGCCAGTACACCTCTAAGTTTAACTTTGTTTTTTGTCCTTCTCTCGTCATCCATATGACTTAAGATACAGTGAACGCACTGAAAAATTTTCTTTTATGAATTGATTTTTCCATTAATTGTCAGCGAAAATTAACACATAGGCATTTTAAGATTCCAACCCACAACCCTCGTGTTATCAGCACACTGAAAAAAAATTCTGTAACTGACATCTAGAATCTAAACTGTGGCTCTAGAAAAAATAGTTCCATGTCATCCCTATAAATTCTAGCCCCGTTTGAAAGCGAGTTCTAGAAACCCTTATTAGCATTCTAGAGCGTTTGCCTATATTATAGAAGCCAAATTTATTTTTAAATCTCTGCAAATAAATACGAATAGAAGAAGCGAGTTTTAGCAACTATAATCTTGGCTTATGAACCAGTTCTAGAAAATCAAGCGAGAATTTCTCGTAGTACAAAAGATTCATAATATTCAAAATATTGTTTCCCCATCTAAAACTGTATAAACTAGAAATTCTCGATCATTTCGTCTATTCAGTTTATTAACGTGCCTTATACGGATAGTTCAGAAATCTATATTTCTAGTTAAGTTATTTAGAAAATGGCCACTTATTCGTTCTAGATGTAGGCGGCATTTTTTTTTTTTTTTTTTCAGTGCATGACGCTCTAACCAACTTAGGATAGGAAACATGCCGCAGAAAACCTTCTTACATTTACGTTTCTATCCCTTGAGTCGACCATTTTAAAAATTTATATATTTTTATTAATTAAAAAAAAAAACTAATAAAAATTTTGGATATTGATCTTTGATGTGTATTAAAAGAGGTCAAAGGGGATCTCCATGCAAATTTCTATAATTTTGAGATCAGCCGTTTACCTACAAAGCGACGAACACACACACACACAGGCACCTTCTTTTATTATATGAAGAGATTATGAAAATATAAGATCACAGGGCCACCTATTGAGCAATTGATCCTCAAATGTAATTCATGCCCGTTTAAGTCAAACTCCAAAAAATATGCAGTTTGGTTAAACTCTATTCAAAACTATCTTTAAAGCTTTACTTTTAAAGAAAAAAAGTAACATAGATTGCTCTTGTGCAACCCTGTACATTTGTTAAAAAATGGTTACGCGTGATAAAGTATAATAAAATCTACCTAATAAAAATGAAAAAACTCTTAACGCAACTGCAAACGTATTTTAACCAATCTCCACTTATATCCTCTAATATATGCGAATATTTTTGTGTTGTCCTGTAGGCGCCCATTTTCATTGTTAATCATAAAAAAATAATAGAAAAATGAAAAACTAAAAGATCCGTAATGCAACTGAAAATTCCTTTCAAACAATTCCTGTTTAAACTTCATAATGTATATGAATATTTTTCTGTAACCCTGTAAACCCGTAATAAATGTTATACCATATTTAATACTTTTTTTTTTTTTTTTTTTGTCTGTGTAGGAATTTGAATAACATTAATTTCGTTATGTTTTATACAATATAGATATACAGTGGGACCTAGTTAACATGAATCTCAAGGGAAATAAAAAAAAATTCATGTTATCAGTAGTTCATGCTATCAATAACTCAAAAAATAATCTTCATTTTGACGGGGATTGTGGAAACAATTCATGTTAAAAGTAATTCACGTTAAGCGTGTTCACGTTAACGAGGTTCGACTGTATTATATTCCGTAAAGAAATTTTGCTTAAAGACCATAATATATCCCGATTCTTTTGAGAATTTCTGTGTACAAACTAGAGGTGTTATTATACAATTTTGGAAATAAAACATGCTGCTGGAAACCTACTTACATCACTTTTCAAATAACACGGAAATGACAGCGTGGATAGTCAGACAAATTTATGTAAAAAATACGTTCTAACTTGGGTGAAAAATATTGACAATAAGCAAATTATCGGCCTAAGTTAATTTTTCTGAATGCACTTTCAGAATTTCTTCTGACTGAATACATATCTATTTTTATGTTTAACACACATATTGCACAACTATGATAACCAGTTGTGCTATTCATATTTGTTATAATTTGCTCCTCCCAGAATGCTACATTTACAGCTGCTAAATTTATGTTTTTATTTGAATTGTTTCGTTGTCAGTACAGTAGTAGCTAACTTGTTTCAAGAAGCTAATTTATTGCAAACAACCGGGGAAAAAAAAAAACATGTTTTGATGAATTTTTCTGTCGTTTTATTTATAAACTTATGTTCTGTTAACGTATTTTCGACTATAAAATAATTAAAGATTATAGAAAAAGCAACTAGCATTTTTTTTATTATTTCTTTTTGCCCCCCCCCCCCTCTAGGGACACTCATAAGTATGCCAAAGCATTGCGTTCTATGAAAGGTATTTCTATAAACCAAATATTAATAAATTTACTTTGCACAAAGCTTTATGAAATATAAATATGTTATTCACTAGCACAAAAGAATGCTTTCTATAGAATGCAGCAAGATTAGCATACAATGCCACACAAAAAAATTCAGTTATATTAAGAGGTATTAATAAACATTTGCTGGAATTGTACGATTGTTTACATTAAGTGTTTTTGACACTTTCTAACAATTTTTAAGTGTGAATGTGATTTCAATTTGTGTTATCTGTGTATAGGATTGAATTTCTTATCATCTGTCTGTCTCTCGCCCCCAGCGTCCGTAAATGTTTTCTGAACATTTAAAAAATGTTAGATATTAATCAAGTTCACTATGGAATGTTCCCTATTTAAAATGACATTCACTGGTCTTGTACGACTAGTTTGTATAAAAGGACAACAACAACAACAACAAAAAGGCGTTTTAGGACAGACATTTTAAAAAATTACTGTAAAAATCATAGAGAAATTGCCATGTATTAATAATATTTTAAATAATGTTTTGTATAGAATATGTATAATTATCTTTCAAATTTACAGGACTACACTAAAATATTCAGATACATTAAGAACAAAGTGTTAAATAATTGGAAAGTGTTAATAATCAATGCGTACTGCAGGATTTTTTTTTTCTTGTTTTTCAATGGGTGCAGTTTTTAGGTTGATTTCTTTAGAAATCGACCTAATCACTTCGTTTAGGGTCACTATTTTTAAATGAATCACTATAATTAATGAATGCTCAAAATCGCATTAATTTTTGTCACGTGAAGAAAAAAAATAATTTCTGATCGGGAAAAATGTCGTACCTGACCCCCCACTGCCTTCGGTATCGGAATTCATTGTGCACGGGCATTTATGTTCGACACTCTTAATGAATCACTATATTTTTTTCAGGGGAAAAACATAAATTTAAAATACAAAGAAATTCATCTGTCATCGGTGGAATAATTCGTCCGAATCCCTACTGCCTGCGGCAGCGTATACACTAGCGCGCGGCGCACGAGTTTCTTAATTCTGTCACATTATATAGTGCTAATTCACTTAAATTTGCTTAAAAGTGATATACATTTTAATGAAAAAAAAATAATAAATAACATCAATTAAATTTTTTTAAATCTGCAGTTTTATTTGACAATAAATTGAGTGTAAAATATACCAATTCATCATATTCATTTAACATTTCTCCGTGACTAAAACTTTCATTTAAAAATAAGTATTTTCGTTTATCCAAGCATACAAATTTAAATGTAAACCCAATTAAGGTTTTATACATCCAATTTAATTTAATAAACCTTATTTAATTCAATGAAGCCCAATTCCTATTTTATAAATTAACATATATAATTAAATAACTTTTTATTACTACAATTAATGTAAACCAACATTTTTCTTAATCGTATTAATGCATTACAAAAAACTGATGTAATTCCTGGTAATTCCTCCATACACACTATTTTTTATTTCTGCTGCGTTGTGAGCTGTTCTTCTTATGTTTGGTTAAAATAATAACTAGCTGGAACTCGTCGAATTCGACGATCATTTTATCGACCGTAATGTTTAAAAAACGTCGCATCATTATTTAAATGTATTTCAAGTTAAAACATCTAATATAATTTACGACATTTCACTTAAAAATAAGAAAGTCAGAAAAATGCTTATAAATAGAAATACTATATATGACATCACTTTCTACAAAGTACAGTCAATGTGATGTCAAACTGACTCCAAATAAACGGTTCCTATCTTTCATTTTCTATTTCGTTTAATACTAAGGCTACATGTTAGCTGACCCGTCCGGCGTTTCCCGGGCCCATCGTAATAACCTTAAATGAATCTTAAATTTGTATGGTTTTACATATTTAACTCGATTTTGTTTGAATTTCTATTTTTAAATAAAAACATCGTGAAAAAATAATCAGCTGTAACAAAAAAATTACCTCGAACCGAACGAAACTCTGCCTTGTGACCCTGGTGCCTTCGGCAGCACATACGCCGGCCGCTAAAAACATAAAAATATCCCTAAAAATTAACCTGGATCCGAACGAACCCGCCCGGTGTTGCCCGGGCCCATGATACCTTAAATGAACCTTAAATTTGTAAGATTTTATACCTTTAATTCAATTTAGTTTGAATTTCTGCTTTTAAATGAAAGCTCACGAAAAAAGTAATCAGCTGTAACAAAAAAAAAAAAAAAAATTACCTCGAACCGAACGAAACTCTGCCTTGTGACCCCGGTGCCTGCGGCAGCGCATATGCTGGCCGATAATAACATAAAAAAATTCCAAAAAATTAACATGGAACCAAACGAACCCGTCCGGCAATGCCCGGGCCATGATAATAACCTTAAATGAACCTTAAATTTGTATGGTTTTATATCTTTAACTCGATTTTGTTTTAATTTCTGTTCTTAAATGACAGCATTAAAAAAAAAAAAAAAAATCATCTGTAACCAAAAAAAAAAAACCCTCATACAGAACGGAATTTGGGCTCGTTACTCGCTGCGTGCGGCAGCGTATATACAGGCCGCTAATAACATGAAAAAATTCTCAAAAATGAACCTTGAACCGAGCGAACCTCTGACTCGTGTTACCTCTGCCTGTGGCTGCTGCACTGTATAGCAGGCATGCATGCTACGCACGCGTTGCAAAATCCACTTTCCTCCACCAGGGGGTGCAGTATGTTGTATACGAACATCACCAATCACCTTGAATTTCCAAGACTTTTCAAATAAGGTGTCACAGTTGGTGTCAACTGCAAAATCCATTAGTTGCACTTTCCACCGCCATGGGGTACAGCGTGTTCTATACGAACAACACCAACGATAAGGAAATACCAAGACCTTTAAAATAAGGTGTAACATGATAGGGTCGACTTCAAAATCACCTAGTTCCATTTTTAACCACCAGGGGGTTCAGTATATTGTATACGAACATCCCCAAGCAACATGAAGTTTCAAGACCTCTATCACCAATCGCCTTGGATTTCTAAGACCTTTCAAATAAGGTGTCACATGGTGGTGTCAGCTGCAAAATCTTTTAGTTGCACTTTCCACCGCCAGGGGGTGCAATGTGTTCTGTACGAACACCACCAACGGTCAGGAAATACCAAGACCTTTAAAATAAGATACAACATGATAGGGTCGACTGCAAAATCACCCAGTTCCATTTTAAACCACCAGGGGGTGCAGTATATTGTATACGAACATCTCCAATCAACATGAATTTTCAAAACCTCTATCACCAATCGCCTTGGATTTCCAAGACCTTTCAAATAAGGTATCACATGGTGGTGTCAACTGCAAAATCCTTTTGTTGCACTTTCCACCGCCAGGGGGTGCAGTGTGTTCTGTACGAACATCACCAACGGTCAGGCAATACCAAGACCTTTAAAATAAGATGTAATATGATATGGTCTACAGCAAAAATCACCTAGTTTCATTTTTCACCACCAGGGGTCGCACTATATTTTATACAAACATCCCTAATCGACATGAAATTTCAATAAATTTCAAGACCTTCAAAATGAGGTGCTACATGTGTGGGTCTAGAATGGATTTCCATCTCAAACTAATTTCCCCCCTTTCTCCCCCTCCAAATCTACTTTCCCCTTTTTTCCCCCTTTAAAATCGAAAATTCCAAATTCGCAGAATGTGATTTTTTAGTATTCGACTCTAGTCCCCATATGTACAATTTTTTCACCGTGAAGTAATTTGGAGCTTAGTTAAGCTCGTAAACGTGTTTTTAACTCGTTTTCCCACTGGGAGAAAACCGTTCGACTTTTTTTTTTTTATTTTTCTCTTTTCATAGCACATCTACAGACCAAGACCTTTTTTTAGACACCTCAACCAAATTTGTACACCAAGTAGTTCTCTCAATATAGTGAAGACAGACAAAAACATGTTTCAAATTAATATATAGATAATAATAATAATCTAACTTTATTCAAAATAAAATATCCATAAAAAAAGAAAATTGCAAAATATTAAAGTAATCTAATTTTCTTCTTCTTCTTCTTATTTTTTATTTATTTATTTATTTTTATTTATTTATTTATTTGGATAAATTGAGTGCAAAACAAATCAACTCTTCAAATTTATCTAAAATTTATCACTTCAACTTCCATTAAAAAGTATTTTCATTTATACAAAGTAAACTTAATAAATCCAATTGAATTTAATAAACTCTGTTTAATTTAATAAAACCCAATTATAATTTTATAAATTAACATTAGTCATTTAAAAAAAAAAATCTCTTATTAAAATTAATACAATCTCACAAGCTTTATCTATTCTTTTAGTTCTTTGAAAGAAACGGAAGCAATACTTGATGTGCGTGTTATTTTTTTATTTGTATTGCATAGTACAGAGCTGCCAACCTAATCCGGCAAATTGTTAGTACCGCCCATTTTTCTACACCACTTAATTTTTAGAATAGTTCTCTTCAAATATATTTACGATGAATTAAGAAAACAAATACTCTAAAAATCAAGTGGTGTAGAAAAATGGGCGGTACTAACAATTTACCGGATTAGGTTGGCAGGTCTGATAGTACTATTCTACTTAAACGAATAATGTACATTTTATTCGAAAACAAAAATCCTTAAAAAAAATTTTAATGGCAAAATATTCAATGATGAATTGTTTGTTAACATACCTTCTCATCGTGTTGATGTAAAACATCCCTATGACTACAACTTTCAGTTAAAAATAAGTATTTTTGTTTATAATTTATTCATTAAAAGCTAAATTTAAACCGAAATCAAGTTTAGTAAATCCAATTTAATTTATTAAACTAGATTTATAAAATCCAATTCGGAATTTATAAATTATCATTCATCTAATAATAAATAAATATATAAATCTTTGTCACTACAATTTAATCTCAAAAGATTTATTAATCAGATTATTGTATCACCAAAAAATAAAATAAAATAGAATAAAAATAAGTAATTCTGAATAATTCTTCCATACATGTTATTTTTTACTTTTGTTACATTACAAACTTCTCTTCTTATGTTTGTTAAAATAAGCAATACAATTTTTTTTTTTTTTTTTTTTTTTTTTGTAAAAAAAAAAAAAAGTATCTATTTTAAATAATTTTTAACTGTAAAATATTGTTGTAATCTAAGTTTACTTAATTGATAAATTGAGTTTAAAACAAGTCAACTCATCGTGTTCATCTAAAATTTATCGATGTCTTCAACTTCCATTAAAAAAAAAAAAAAAAAAAGTATTTTCATTCATTTATGCATTTAAATTTAAAGCTAATTTAAATTTAATAATTCCAATTTAATTGAATAAATCCAATTCCAAATTTATAAATTAACACAAATCCTTAAAAAAATCTGTTATTAAAATTAATATAATTTAATATAATCTAGGTTTTTTATATCCTATAACTGCAGTACAAGAAACGGAAGTAATAATAGTAAACAGAAACAAGAAACAGAACTTGATAATTCTTCCATACGTGTTATTTTTATTTATGTAACATTACATAATATCCTGCTTAAATTTGCTTTAAAAATAATGTATTTTTCTTATTTTAAAAAATATAAAGTCAAACGTTTTAAATCTGCTAAATATTGTTGTAATCAAATTTCACTTTATTGATAAATTGAGTGTTAAAAAAAAATCACCTCATCATATTCATCTAAAATTTCACTATGACTTCAACTTCCACTTAAAGATAAGTATCATTTGTCCATGCGTTTAAAGTTACATTTTCTTCTCTATTAACCTAGAATTATTCATGTATTATGCATATGTTTTTTCTAAATAAGGATTTATTTTCTTATTTAATGACATACATCTGGAAAAAATAGTCGGAAACACCTTCAAAGAAGTTCTTTAAGTTTCATTTCCTTCTTTATTCGTGTATTTTTTAAATATTTATTTCCAAGTATAAATTATTAATACAGTCTCCAGAATAAACATTCTCCAAATGTGTCTACAGAGCATCTTCATTTATGTTGCCATTTTTGTTTTTCAAAATATTGCTTTAACGCTCATTTGCATGTATAAATTATTAATATCGTCTGCTGAATAAACTGTAAGTAGGAATTCTGCTACTCGTTTTGCACTTCCATTTCTATTAAATTACCAATAAAGAAAACTAAAACTTGCAGAGGAGCGAATAATATTTCATTGTAAACAATTTTTTTTATACTTCAATGCTTATCTTCTATTTTATCCATGTTTATTAAATTTAGAATTAATTGTCTGTAAAAATTATGCATGGAAAACATGGAAAATTAAATCAAAATTTTTATTTATTTTTTACTTTATGATGTCATTTTATTATTTCATTTAAGTTTCACTGAAGCAAATAACAGTAATATTACCCGGAATAAGAATTAATAGTTTTTCTCATTATAATCTTGCGTAAAGATTTTCAGCTGGATGTTTTTCCTGTTAAATCGAGTTATAAAAAACGATTTAATATCTTATGGCAATTAAGACATTAATCATTAAATTGTCGCGCTGATTTTGGTAAAACATATACAATAAAACAATAAACAAATTTCATTTTTAGAGTTATAAACAGATGTGTTTCAGCAGTCACAAGCAGATTTTAGAAATGATTTAAGGACATCACAAGCAGGTTTTTTAGAGTCTGTTTCCTTGTGTTATTAAAAATATAAAAATTTTCAAAAATCTTGAAATCAGGTTTAATATTAATATTGATTATAGATATAAAGGATGGATAAAAAAGGTATAGAATTTTATAAAATCTATAAACATTTTCAGAAAGTGCAATTTTGAAGAATTATAAAACAAGAATTTTATATGCATGCAAAACAATTTCCAATTTATAACATATACTTCATGACCGAATAAGGTCCTGTACAAAATTTAAGCGAAATCTCCCCCCCCCCCACCTCCCCTCCGCATTTTTTTTTTTTTTTTTTTTTTTGTTATTTATTAAAACCAAAATTAAACAAGCATGAAAATTTTTCATTGCTTAAATCCTTGAAGAGGTAGAGTATATATTTAATACCACTTAATTTTAATTTCCAACAGGTGAAAAATAGTACTACTGCCTTGGAGGCAAAAGCAAAAGCTGTTTTGCCTCCGAAGCAGTAGCATGTATTTTGCACCTGAAGAAGGAAGGTTACGTTCTTCCGAAACCAGTAGTACTTCCATTAATTTTGTAGTGTGTGAAGTAGTTTTTCAAGTTTAAATATTGATCGTATACACAAGTTCTTTAATTTAATATTTTCACATTGTTTATACAATATTCACTGACACACTTTTACTTTTACTACACATATATTCTGCAATGTTTGAAAAATAATTTGTCATCTACGCGTCCTATATAATTTACCTTTCTTTGTTCGATAATACAGATTTGCTTAATACAATCATTATTCTAGAATATTTTCATCATTTTTAATATTCCTGAATTTCATTCGAGAATAAATCTATTTTTGAATCAATTTACTGTTTCTCCAGTTTTGGAAACTTCTTTTTCTTCTTTAATTTCAATTTGATTATTGTTATTTATTTATTTTTTAGATAGTGAGAAATCCTAAAATAATAATAATCATAATAATCATAACAAAAACTGTTATTGTTATCAAAATATTAATATTTTTAAAAAAGTACAAGGAAAAAAGGAAAACAGATAAAAGAAAGAAAGGAAAAAGGAAAAATTAGGAAGAGAAAACAGTAAAAATGAAAAAATAGGAGATAATAGTTTTAATGTAAATAGTTTTGACAAATATAAAGATTTATAATTAAATATTCCATTAGTTTTGATTTCCTTCTAAATTGAAATATAAATAATAAAAAGTTAAAACTATAATTAAAATACTTTTATTTATAACTCATCAAAGCTGAAAGTATTCTAGTTTTCTTTCTTTATTATATTATATAATTTTTTATTTCCTTTAAATTTTAAATAAAATTTTTAACTCTTTCAACAAAAATAATGGAAAAACTGTTTCATATGGAAATTTTCGGTACGACTTAACTAAAATAATTCCCTTAACTGAAATAATAATGTAATATAAATTGTGGACAGAATTACTTTTATTCAGTGAATTAAAATATTCGTTTTATTTGTTTTATGTATTTATTTGCTTACTATATATCTGATAAATTCATAAATTCTACTATCAGTGAATTACCTACTTTATAAAAGATAAATAAAAATTATATAAAATCATTAAATCATACGCCGTTGCATTTATATTATTTCATTTCGGTGTAATACAGATTTATACGTTTATTTTCTAAATGAATTTCGTATAATATATATAAACGAATTTCTATACCGAAATTCATAGATAATACATTTATGTTAAATAGAATTTCTTCGCAAAACAATTTGATTTACTAAGTTGGCAATACTACAATCTATTGTATCATTTCATTTTCCTTAAAACTTAGAACAAATCTTAAAATGTAGAGAATTTAATTTGTAAAAAGAAATAATTTGTTAAGAAAATTAAAATATGTGTATCCCTTTTCCGTATATTAATTTGTTTGATAGAAGTCCGAAAATATCAGCCTTTTCGCTAAAAATGAATTAACGTACTTTTAAAAGATAAAAGTAATACAAAACAAAGCTGTTGAATCATAGCTTGTTGCATTTATTACTTCATTTTGTTCTCATACATATCCTTGCAGAAAAGTTCTTAACGAATTTCGTGTGAATAGAGCATTTCCTCGTGACGTCTGGTGGTTGGCAAAAAAGCGCGCTCGACTTTCCCGCGCCCCGCCCACCATTGATACTATATTGGTGATCCGCCATCGCTATGCTTTTCCCAAGCCTTTTTGCCAACCACTCATAAAAGTTGAGATGTTTGTTTACAAACAAGGAACTGCCCTATTTGTATATTAAATTTAGCAATACAATTTGTAATTTTATTTATTTCACTTCAGTTTTTTTTTTAAAGCTAAAATTAAAATGTAGATAGTAAACAATTAAATTATGGTTATAAATATAGTTATTTGGCAAATTAAAATATCTTTTCTTCTTCCTTCGTGTATTTATTTTTTGATAAATATTTGTAAAAAATAGAAAAAAAAAATGCTAACAATGAATCAGCTTATTTTTAAAAGGTACGAACTAAACAAATCAAGATTGTTGAATCATAGCTTTCTGCCTTTATTAGATGCGCATAAAATTTATAGACAAATTTTGTGTTACTTTCTGTATTAAAATTAGTTCTGTATTAAAATTAGTTCTGTATTAAAATTAGTTCTGTATAAAATGCCAATTGCAATTTTATTTATTTTACTTCATTTCTTTTTCTTATAAATTAAAATTAAAATGCAGAGATAAAATAATTAACTTATGTATAGAAATATATTAATTAAAAAAATTAAAATGTTTCTTTTCCTATTTATTTGTTTACTAAATAGTTTAAAAATAATCAGAAACTATGCTAAAAAAATTATTTTATTTTGAAAAGGTGCGAACAAAACAAAACAAAATTCTTAAATTGTACCTCGCTTAATTTATTACGCCGTTTTGTTTTATTCTATATTCATGCAGTAAATTCTTAAATTAATTTTGTTCAAATTTCTTCATTAAAACTAGCTATAGATTTTATCTATTTTTTTTTATTTTTTTTCATATTTTTAAAACAAAAATTAAATTTGTCAAAGACTGATGCTATAAATACATTTATTTTGCAAAATAAAGTAACTGTTGATTTTTTTAAATGTATTTTATTGTTTACTAGTTATCTGAGAAAATTAAAAATACTGCTAATAATGAATTAATTTATTTCTAAAGATAAAAATAAAATAAAGCAAAACCGTTGAATCTTTGCATACTGCATTTATTATTTAATTTCATTCTAACGTATATTCATGCACGACATTCTAAACAAATTTCGTTCAAATTACTACATCAAAATTAGTAACAGAATTTTAATTTTATCCATTTCACTTCAGTTTATTTTTTTCTTTAAACTCAAATTAAATATATAAAACAGTTAAATCGTGCAAAGAAACCATAGATATAGTAATAAGACATAGATTGATCATTGAGGTAAAAAAACGATTCCTTTTTACTCGAAGAAAAGTCCATAATATGGCCTCTTTCTCCGATCGAATACACACATATAATTTAGAAAATAAAATTAATGAATAATTTATGTACTAAAGATGAATGAAAAACCGCAGATACAATTTCAAATTCATTTTTCTTTTTCTTTCCTTCTTTTTTTCTTTTATATATTTATTAATTTAGTTAATATTGAAAGTTAAACTCTTTTTATATACTAAAACTAACATTCTTTACCTACACCACTGCTAACTATATTTAAAAAAATTTTGAAAATTCTATATTACTTACTAATATAAAATCTTAAAAAATATCGAGTTTTAAAAAACGTATTCCATTAAAAATCAAACCAGTGTTTATTTCATAATAATAACAAAGTAACTGATTATAAAAATTATATTTTTCATAATTTAGTCAAATATAAATTTACGTTTATGATAACTTATCCATTTCTTTTCATAAATTTATTAGAAGAATTAAAAGACGCAATATTTCGATATTTTAAAAATTCATCAACATTCTATTCTATTCTATTCTATTACAATTGCCGAGTTTTAATGGTTTTAATCATAGATAGCAAAAATTTTTGATACCGAAAAAAAGTTCTAAAATCAGCTATTTAAGTAGTATTGAAAATAAGAAAAAAAAAAAAAAGAAAATGAATTTGAAACTGTATCTGGAGTTTTTCATTCACCTTTAGTAAATAAATTATTCATAAATTTTATTTACTAAATTATCCGTGCGTATTCCTGTGTGTAATTTATTCGAGGAAAGACAGCCATTAGAGTGTCTTTTCCCGAAAAAAAAAAAAAAAAAAGGCATCACTTTTCCCCCTTCCATGATCAATCTATGTATTATTACTATATCTATGGTTTTAATACTACTATATGGCTGATGCCAAAAAAAATTCTGCATCAAAAATTTTTGCATGATAACAATGGGATGATAGATCTATATAAATTACTATATCTATAAAAGAAACACATTTATTCAAAAAATTAAAATATTAGTTTTTCTTTATATATATTTATTTGTTTACTAGATAGCAGACAAAATCAGACACTCTGCTAACAACGTATTAGCATATTTTTAAAAAATAAGAACAGAATAAAACGAAACTGTTGAATCATAGTCTGCTGCATTTATTACTTGATTCCATTCTAATGCATATTCATGCACGAAATTTCTAAACGTCACTTCACTTCTAATCTAGCATTGTTAAAGTCTTTTGGAAAACTACAATTGTTATTAGAGGAAGGTAATTAATATAATTAATATAATTTACTTTTATCATAATTTATCCATTTTTTTCATAAATTTATTAGAAGAATTAAAAGACGCAATATTTCGACATTTTGAAAATTCATCAACATTCTATTCTATTCTATTCTATTCTATTACAATTGCTGGGTTTCAATGGTTTCAATGGCTGATGCCAAAAAATTTTTTCGGCATCCAAAATTTTTGCATGACAACAATGGGATGATAGATCTATATAAATTACTATATCTATGAAAGAAACACATTTATTCAAACAATTAAAATATTAGTTTTTCTTTACATACATTTATTTGTTTACTAGATAACAGACAAAATCAGACACTCTGCTAACAACGTATTAGCATATTTTTAAAAAATAAGAACAGAATAAAACGAAACTGTTGAATCATCGTCTGCTGCGTTTATTACTTGATTCCGTTCTAATGCATATTCATGCACGAAATTTCTAAATGTCACTTCACTTCTAATCTAGCATTGTTAAAGTCTTTTGGAAAACTACAATTGTTATTAGAGGAAGGTAATTAAACGTAGGAAATAAGCAAGTTGATATCAAGGTCGAAGGCTTAGTTTTCGAGAGTGACTAAGTAGAAAACAGCTGTGCCTCTTTTCTTTCTCTAGAAAATATATGACACACGTGTTTGCTGTCAACTAATTTAGAATATGTACCTGATGAATATTAGTTTTCCTTATTAGATGCTTTCTAATTTTTTTTTCTTTGTTTCTATTGGAATAGAAGTCTGGTGTTATATTTGAAACTTGAAGTTTAATATGGCATGAAGGAAGCCTTGGACTAAATGTAAATCCAAATACGTTTTAACTATGAGTTTTGTACATTTGTTTCTAAAATTAAATAAAACAAAACAAAGCATAATAATACTTTTTTTTTTTATATTAAAGGCGATTGAAAAAAAGTTTTACGTAAAGTATTTGGATTTTATTACTCTTAAGTTTGACTTATCCACGTAGGGCTGTACCATAGAGTGACCATATTTTTTTTCATCGAATTTGGGTACAAAGATGGCAGTGTCCTCGAATTTCGAGGACAAAAAAATAAAAAAATAATTAAATCACCTTAAATTGTAAAATTTTAGTAATTTTTATATATAAAGCACCTAAAAGAACTTATTTCAGCTTATGTATTATACATATAATAAATTGCTATAATAAAACATTAATAACTTTATAATCGGCGTTCCCAAATGTGTTGTAATTTTTTTGGGGGACGATGGTAACTTTGTCCTCGAGATTCGAGGACATATGGTCAGCATACTGTACCACCACAACCACACAAAGCCTGCAAACATTCTAATGGACCTTATGCACCGTACGTCATTGCGAGTATATAAAAGTTTCTTCTCCAATCACTGAGCTCGAAATTTTTGTTTACTTCTCTATCAGCCAATACCAGCCGCTTAAATCGGTAAATACCCGCAGCCGTTGCCACTCGTGCATAAGGTCCATTGATTTTACATAATATTTTTAAAACCCGCTTTTTTTTTTTTTTTTTTTTTTTTTTTTTTTTAACACCAGTACTTCTGTTGAGTAATATTCTCTAAATGTAATTACTATCAAAAAAGAATAAAAATGCTCTCAAAAAATACTGGTAGGAAAAAAAGGCGGGTTTTAATACTACTATAGAATATTAACAAGAATGTTGGCAGGAATGACAAAACCCGTGCACTAGTTACTATATTTCGAAAAAAGAATGGTTTTGCCCTGATTTCATTTAAATTCACTTTTTAAGTAAAGAAAATAGCAATACATACGTAAGTTTTAAAGTATAACATGTTTAATACTTTCATTATAAAGGGTTCCCACGGACCGAATTTTTTCAAGGACTCTTCCCCCAGTATTATCTAAAAATAAATTTCTTCTTAAATGCACACTGTACATTTAAGAGCAAATTTATCTTAATATTATACTGGTGGAAGAGTCCTTGAAAAAAGGCGAAGGCCGTGGGAACCCTGTTATATGTGTGTACTTGTCTCCATTTTCTAAGGGCAAACCCTTTCTTTAAAGTATTTAGTCAATTGTTGGTAATCTGTTAATCATATTTGAAAATAAAAGCTTATTGTAATTTCTAATTAAAAGTATATGACACTGTACGTTTCGAACTTAATTTAAAATTTTTTTGTACATAAAAGTTCTATCTATTAGTACGACCTTTTTTTCACTTTCTGGTATTGCTTCTGTCATAAAAGGGATATCCATTGCTTTCTCTATTAACTACTTTATGTCAGACATTTTAGAGGATTATGTTGAGCCGCGTCGAAGAAAAAGTAAATGCTTATTTCATTACGAAGATCTAATTGTTCACGAAAATCCAAGAAGAAAAAGAGAGCAATGTAAATGAAAACATGTCGTCATTTATTTCTTTGGATAATAGAAAGCAATAAATTTAAGCATAACAATATACTTAAAAATGTATAAATACATTTTGACGTACAGAATGTCTACGGAAATACAAAAAGTCAGGAGAAGAAAATTATGGATTTCAACAAACTGCAAACAGAATGAAAAGTGGTGTAAATTATGGCGATTATAAATCCTCACCACTGTATCGTTACCGCCATATTTATCATTAACCTACCCTACAATAACGTTTATTTTTTAAGTCGTTTCACCGAAATATATTTTACGATTTTAAATAAGTTGGCGAATTTATTTATGCCAATTAAAATGTATACATTCCCTTTTTGCCTTTTAACAATACATGTTTATGATTCCTTTTAACTTCCATTACCCGACTACCGTAGATGATGGAAGTATTGCATTCGGTCCAAAAATTCGATTTCGAGTTTTCACCTGATTTAAATGTTTTAAGGTCTTCTGAGCCCAAAAAAGTAGTTTTTGGCAATTCGTCAGTGTGTGTGTATGTATGTGGGGAATCTTCTGACTATCATATCTCCGAAACAAATGAAGATAGAACTACGAAACTCCAGAATTAAGATAGGTCTGGTGTACAAAGGAATTTTCCAAATTTTGTTGAAAATTGAAAAACCGGAAGTAGGACCGTAAGTCCGTATCTCAAAAACGGCTCTAACGATTTTCCTCAAAGTTACCATATAAACACTCTATTAGATGTCCCTTTCGATTGATATAGTTGGTTATTTCAGGAAAATTGAAGGCGTCAACAGCTCAATTTCAAGTCTCGCAATGTTGTCATGTGATATGTGGTTGTTACAGGGAAATTAACAGTCATCCTGCTTAGGCAGGTCAGTTTTACATCTCGAAAATTAGTGCTTTAATGATAAACCTAACCATGATAAACCTCATCTATGCATTTAATTCCTAAAATAATAATAATAATAACAATAATAATAATAATAATAATAATAATAATAATAATAATAATTAATAATAACAATAATAATAATAATAATAATAATAATAATAATAATAACAATAATAACAATAATAACAATAATATTAATAATTCCTGTAAATCCCGTATAAATTTTAGCGGGTGCCAACTAGTTAAAAATAATTGCATAAACAATTACTTTTGAATGTGCCTGGCATTAAATATGCGCTTACTAAATAACCAGCTATAACCACTCCCCCCTACACCCCCCCATCCCACTCCAAAAAACACAAAATCTAAGAATAGCAACTTTTAATGTGCGATTTTTATTTAAGTTGGGTAATTAAGCATAGAAAATGAGAAAGTTGATATCGAGATTGAAGGCTTAGTTTTCAAGAATGACTAAGTAGAATATGATGCGACATCCCTCTCCTTACTCCCTATATCATACATGCTTGATGTGAATTAATTTAGAGTATGTGCATACCTGACGAGTGTTAGTTTTCTATATTCCATGTTTTTTTTTTTTTTTTTTTTTTAGAAATGGAAGTTTGGTACAATATTTGTAACTTGAGTATATGAAATAGGAAACGCTTTGGGCTGAATGTAAACACATATAAGTTTTAGATGTAGGTTTATACATTTGTCGACGCATAAACTGTCGAAAAATAAATGCATAAATGACATTTTGAATTCACATACTCATATACATTCACACACACAAACGAAAAAAAGAAAAAAGAAAAAAAGAAAGAAAATCAGTAGGTTACAACGTAATTAACCATTACAGAACCATAAGATTAGTAAGAGTAAATATTAGTAAGTAATCGTTTAGTTTCTTTAAACGTAAAATAAAGAAAAAAAAAAACATAAAGAAAATATAGAACAAAATACTAATAGTTTATAAAAATTTTCATTTGTAGACCACAGGGAATTATTTTTCCTCATAGAATTATTTATCATTATAAGCATTTCTTTTTTACTTGTTCAAATATACATTATTATTGCACAAAATTATACTTACTGAATAACATAAAACATGCGATAAAATAGGATAGTATATCATATTATACAACACAATACGCTCAAATAATAACAGAGTACAACCCACGAATGTTTTACCATTGACGACAATTGCTTTGATGTTTTATTTATTTATTTATTTATTCTAAACGTTTCCCGTCTACAGCGTTGCATACATTTGGCATACGTTCTATTTCGATATTCTGTATAAAAAATGCAGGTAAGGTTATAATTAAATACGAAAATTACCAATTTTAAACTGGGGTAAATTTTTTCTTTACTAGTGAAAGGCTTAAACATTAGCTTTTTACATTTTAATAATCAAATGATGTACTTTACTACCAAAACGAAATAATTAATATTTTTGCCCATTTATACAGGGTGTCGACAGTCGAAATTCTTTTCCTGATTCTTCCACCAGGATATTTATATATTAATTTCTTATAAATTATCCCTAAAAAAAGGGTTAAATTGAACACGCCTTTTTCAAAAACTCATTTATCCCTTTACCTATCCCAGCTGATTTAGTTCATCCTACTAATTATAAAAATGCTTTTTTAAATTCCTACATTACCCGAGCTATAAATTATACTACTTTAAAATTTAATGAAAAATAACAAATCAACAAAATTATTCAAATAGGTAATGCTGCAGGATATAGTAAATCAAGTATTATAAAAATAGTTAATAGAATAAAAAATCGCATGCTAATTAAACCTATTAATCACACTCTAGATTCAACTCTCAAATTTCGTTACACTAATAGTCTCCCTTTCTGTAAAGAATTCTATAAATTTAAGCATTATATACAACGTAAATTAAATTTAATTATCCCATTCTGTTCTCCTCTAAATATTAAAGGAGTCTATCAAATACCCATCGAAAACAACAAAGAACTTTTCTACTATATTGGATAATCTAAGAGGACTTTAAGCAAAAGAATACAAGAGCATATACGTAATATCAAAGAAGGAAATAGTTCTACTCTACTCGATTTCATTTATGGCAACCCAAACGCTAACCCTATATGGGTTAAAGCCAAAATTATTACAGCACCACCTACTATCCAAGAACTTTACATTTCCGAAGCTATTAATACAATTAAGTGCAAAAATACAATAAATTATAAAGATGCTGCAATTTTGTCAATAATTTGGCACAATATTATAAAATAGCTAATAGTTTATTTCTGCTAGTTCATTATGGTTTTACTTCTACAATAGCCTCGTGTGATTTTTCAGTAGTTCCAGCTTCTCTTATTTTTCTTAGCTCATTGATCCACCTTCACCGGACTTCAAATTGACTTTGCTGCTATTCATGTTATTAAAAGACTTAACTGGTAACTGCGAAAGGAAAAATATTTAAAAACTGCTCATTGGAAAAGAGTAATAAAAAATCCCTGATGAGAGAGAGATGCTTTACTATTTAAAAGCGAAAAGGTTCGGATAAAATTTTTAACGTCTTTTAAATAAAATTTAATTTATTTGTTTTTAGAGTGTTTTTAATATAATTAATTTTTTACTTAACTAATCGTACAAACTTACTACTAAAATTTCCGAAAGAAAAGTATTGGTGGAAGAATCAGGGAAAAAATTTCGACTGTCGACATCCTGATATATCTGAAAAACGTTTTCAAACTTTTCTCAGGAAGAAAAATAGAAAATTTAATTTAAAAAAAATTAACAAAATCCAAATATAATTTAAAAGGATAAAGAACCAAAAATTACTGTAATATATATAGTCCCCCCCCCAAAAAAAAAAAAAAAAAAAAAAAAAAAAAAAACGTTGCACTTCGGGAGTGCCGGCAGAAGTGAAAACGTGAACAATTACGTGTGTATTTCTTGAATCGTCAGGAAGTATTTTATTGTGTAGGAAATACTTTTAAATGAAGTGTTTTTTTTTAATTCATTAATATAAACTACTACTACTAAAATTATATTACAATTTTATTTAATGCGCTAACTGCAATAGAGACAGTGCCCGGAGATGAGAGAAGTCGTGTAGAGCCTCACCAGATTGTAAAAACGTGAGAAAAATGGCGGCTTTGGCCTTTCTCACGGTTTTGTGAAGTCTAACTGCAACGTTTCCGGCTGCAATCTTTAAAAGACAGTGGCCGGAGATGAGAGAAGTCGTGTAGAGACGCACCAGATAGTAAAAACGTGAGAAAAATGGCAGCTTTGGCCTTTCTCACGGTTTTGTGAGGTCTAACTGCAATAGAGACAGTGCCCGGAGATGAGAGAAGTCGTGTAGAGCCGCACCAGATTTTAAAACAATATACAGTATATAATTATTAACACTTCACATTAGCAAGTTAATTGTATGATACATTAGTTGTATCATACAAGGATGGAAAGCGTTTGCTGACGGTGACGCGAATTCAATGGTTTTTGTTCACCCAAAAGTTTTCACTTCAAATGGAAAGCGTTAGCTGACGATGACGGAAGTTCAATGATTTTTATTCACTCAAAAGTACTCAACGCGCCTAAAGAAGTTTTCACTTCAAAAAAAAAAAAAGTCATATTCACATATTTAATGCGCAAGAAAATGCAGCAATAGAAGATATGTAAACAGAATATAAGGTAAAAATTAAAGAGAAATCCGGGCAAAAAGCTTAAAGATATTTATTAATCATAAAGATAAAGCAGGCAAAATACCAGGCAGAAAGTTATAATTAATTCAAAGGACATTCAGGCGATTGTTAAAGGCTCCCTGAATCCAGGTTAGAAATAGTAAGATGTTTCAATAGCTACTAGTAAATACAAAACATAGTTTAGCCGACTGCATTTTACCAGGAGAAAAGAACGAAGTCTTAAAATTTAGCTGCCATCCGTAAATGTTATGCAAGTTGTTTGTTTTATAGTTTAAATGTTGTTGAAAGTTTCTTCCTATTGATGTTTTTCATATTAAAAAAAAAAAAAATCTTAACTCTTTAACGTTCATTGGTTTCGCAGCGAAACCAAACATTTGACATAATTTCACAATTTTTATGCAGCAGTTTTTTTAACATTTCCCCCTTGTTTTAATCAGGTTTTAAACTTTTTTTCCTTTTCTGTTCGGTAGATAGCAGAACTATTCCAAAATTTAACAAGTAATGCTTCAAAGGAAGCTAAATGCATAAGTCACTTGAAGTTTCTTAGTGTGCGCGAGTGCGAATTGCTGGTTTGATGATGCATTCATGTCTAGTTTTTTTCCTTTAATGAAGAGCTGGACTATTATTTTCACCTGAAATAACTTTTACGAGTTTTTGCACTCGATAATGTTTAATTACAAAGTGTTTTATTTATTAAATTAAATATTATTTGAATTTAATAAGGTTAACTTATAGATGTTTCAAACCAAAAATTTCTCGAAAAAGAACAATGCTAATTTTTTATTTTTTAAATATTTATCATCGTCTATGTGTCTGAAAGCCATTTTTAAAATTAGTTTAGTAATTTTTAAAATAAATTAAGTAGTGAACATTAAAGGGTTAATTCATTTTTATAAGTTTTCTTTTTAAAACTAATAAAGTTTAAATACAAATAAAGAAATGTAATAATAGATGCATTAATAGTAAATCCTGATATGTTTCAACTCTGATTTAATATATTTGTCTATGATTATGCAAACTCAGTATTTATTTATTTTGCAGAATTGAAAATATAAAAGTGATATCTTACTACATTTAAATTCTCTCCATCACGACAAATGCACGTATAAAAGCTAAACGAATCCAGGGTGACGTGATAATGTTATTTGAAACAGGATTATGGCGAAAAGCGTTCTGCAAAGCTTTTTTAATATTATATTTATCTGGATGTTATGTGAGTTAAACATTCTGTGTTAAAAATGTTTAATATTTGCTAAATATTATTATTCTCATGATAATGAAACATAGTCTAGTAGATTTGCATTATTCTGTGGTATAATTTATATTGATAATTAAAATACAATTAAAAAAAATTACCTTTATTTGCTGTATGTTTAGCATTTTTGCACAAATATTTCTTGCATCTCTTAAATTAATACCTAAAAGCTATTTCTTGTTTAATTATTTTAGCTTATTATTATTATTATTTTTATTATTATTATTTTACTTGACACTGTTTTTACCAGCAAATGATACCATTTAAATTAATTTTTTAATTATTTTTTGTTTATAAAATTAAGGAAAAATATCACTTTTAACACACTAGTAATTATAATTCAGTTGTTTACTTTTATTTATTTATTTATTTATTTTTATGTTGTTCATAATTCAGATTATAGTTTCTTTTCATATAAATTTCAAATAAAGTAACTTTTTTTGAAAAATTAATAAGTGTGCACAAATTATTGAATTGGACTGTAAGAATATAATTAGTAAGGTTGTAAGAATATAATTCATTAGTAAGATTGCCTTATATTGAAAGATTACAATGTAATATTGAAATATTGAAATATTTTTTTGTATTTCCGATGGCAGACCAAAAGACAAATGTAGGCAGAAAAACAAGCAATAAAACTAGAACAAGAAACAAAATTAACAGAAAACGCAAGTAACAAATCTGAGCTAAAGTAAGTCTATAAATCGTTCACCTTGTGCCGAGCTCTCCAGTATTTCTCCCACAAGTGCCCCAAGACCAGTGCAGGGCAGTAAACCAAATAGTTCACATCCATTTCCTCACGAATGTTGCACAATTGGCACAGAGGACTTGAAAGTATTTTTATACGTTATAGATGCTTGGCGAGGCAATTATGTTCAGTAGCGAGGTGAAAGTGGCAACAGATTTGTCCCTTAGCCGTAGCGGAATGTTTGTGATTTCCTCGATCCATTTCTTGTCTTTATCTGTCTCCTTTATGTTATTCCAAAAGTTCTTTTTAATAGATTTTTTAATTAAACGTTTAGTGGTATAGAAAGGAATTGGTTTATCTGTTATTTGTGTAAATTTGGTTGCCTTCTTTGCCAGGGAATCATTTGCCTCATTACCTAGGAATGCACAGTACGCTGGCACCCACTGCAAAGCAACCACTTTATCGTTTTCAATTAATTCGTTAAGGGACTGACGAATGTTTAAAATATCGGCTGACGCTGGAGCTTCAGACGAAGCAATTGTCAGGAGGGCAGCCCTAGAGTCTGGTAGTATAACAGCCCTTGAAAAATTTTCACTTTCACATTGAAGCTGAGACAAGGCAATGTATTCAAATACACAAATATTGAGTTTTCTAGTAAAAATTAAAATAACAAAACAATAAATTAATTAAAATTTATTTTTCTGCTGTTTGAGAGTTTATGAAGATAGACAAAATTACAAAATCTAACACCAACTTTCAGCATAATACTAATTTTATTTTTTAAATTATCAGACGAAGTAGTTAACAACTTTTCATTTACAAGCTTGTATTATACCAGAATCGCTTGTTGTAGAAATTATTTCATTTTACCCTTTTAACCTTTTTTATCCTACCAGTATGTGTCAGTATTTTAGACGTTTAAGTTACAGATATAGTTAGTTATTTGATTACCTATTGAAAAAACTTTTGTATTTTGCGAGTTGAACACATTTGATTTCAGTTAACTTTAAAAATCTTATTTTAAAATCTGAAAAAATAAATTTATTTCTCTTGTCTGTTGAAAATAATGGTTTTGGGAATCGACAAGTACAATGTTGTATAGGTACAGTAGGTAACAAAAATGTCCGTAAACTAGCAAAAATTCCTATATAAAAAAAATTACACTTCATACGGTTTTGTTAAATAAATCCTTGTCGAATCCTCTTCTTAGTCAGTCTAAGAGCATGATTCGATAAGGATTCATTTAACAAAACAGTATGAAGTGTACTTTATTTACACATTTTTTATTATTATTACTATTAAAATATACAGCAAGCAAAACTTACGGAAAACACTACAACTGCTGAAATTTATTTTTACCTTGACATTAACACTTTCCAATGAAGTTCAAAAGTGCGTATGACTTCAGTTTGTCTATACTCGCTTTAACTCCCTTAACCCTTTCAGTCGCAGTGTTCCCGCTGATGGAACACCTAATTTTAATTCTCAAGTGCAAAAACTCATCCCGGAAACTTTTTAGCAAAAATTTACATTTATAACATAGCAGAAAAGGCCCTTATTTTAACCTGAAAATTTAAAATTTCTTCTATTTTAATTATGTTCGTAAATTCCGATGGCAGTGTAATTGAAATGATCCGAATTACCTTGCGCCGCAAAGGGTTAGAATACTCCGGAATAAATTGAAATGTTGGGATCTATGCAAATTTTACGAGTTTTTGTAGTCGATAATGTTTACTTACAAAGTGTTTTATTTATTAAATTAAATATTATTTGAATTTAATAAGGTTTACTTACAGATGTTTCAAACCGAAAATTTCTCGAAAAGGAACAATGCTAATTTTTTTTTTTTTTTTTTTTTTTTTTTTTTTTTTTAATATTTATGGTCAGCTATGTGTCTAAAAGCCATTTTTAAAATTAGTTTAGTAATTTTTAAAATAAATTAAGTAGTGAAGGTTAAAGGGTTAAATAATCATAATTTTTTTTTAAATTAATATATGGTACACTATATTTAAACTAATTTAATTTAAAGAACTAAATACAGCAAATATAAGCATTTTATAAAAATAATTACTTAAAAAGTACGAACTAATAAAATACAAAAGAAAATCTTACCCGTGAAATAAGGTCCTTATTTTACATAACTTTTAGGGCTTTTTGCAGTACATCTAATCACTAATTCTTGCGATAAAATTCCTTTTAGATTCAAAACAATCTAACTTTTAAAAACAATCTAACAATCTAACTTTTAAAAACAATCTAACTTTTAATTAAAAATTTTAAAATGAATTTTCAACGAAGAAGGAAAGATGTCGTCTGCGTAAGAGAAAGCAGCGTTTAGAGCTTGGCTTATTATAGTTCATGGTGTCGTGTGACTTTTTATGAATGATCTTTGCCACACAAAAGGATTTCCATTGTCCCGTCCACTGTTACAATAGGTCTATAGAATATACAAGAAAAAAAAAAGAAAAAGAAAGAAAGAAAGAAACCGATAGACGATTGCTATTACTTCACATGTAAATTGCTATGTATGTATTTTAAAGCACAGCTAGAATAATATATAGAAGAATAAAATAGAGAATAATTAGTATCTATCTATCTGTTTATCACTGTTTTATACTACTTCTAAATATTGTAGTTGCAAAAGTTTATTTATTTAAAGTAAGCTTCAATTAGTTAAGTATGAATAGTATTGATTTTTTCACCCTTAAACACTACTTAAAAAAAAAAAAAAAAACTTCAACTGTCTTCAACGAGCGATAAACAGCCAAGAAGAGGAAATTTTACTATTTTTTAGAGACCATATATAAAGCTTCAACAAAATAATACTAATAATAATAACAATAAAAACAATAATAATAATAAATAAATAAATAAACATACGTACATACATAAGCTCATGAGAAAAAGTCCTCTGTAATTTTTGATAATTTTTGGGGTATGGAAACATTCCTTATTAAAGTTTTAATGAAGTAAAATATCTTTTATAGACAAAGTTCTCTAAACTGGTATCTACAGCATCGCATCAACTGAAGATGTTTGTACAATGAATTTGGGAAAATGTTTAGCGACTTTGGTCAAAATTTTCTATTTCTAGAAAATTTCAGTTTTTGATGCTCTACGTATAATATTATTATAATAAAGTTTAATATTAACACATAATTATTAATACTAATTTTTCCGCGTTATTTACTGTCATAACAAATCACACATGTGATATATATATATATATATATATATATATAATCAATAAGTTTTTATTAACCCGTTAGTAGTCGCTATAAACAGCGTCACCTATTACAGATTGCGTACTTTTTATTTAACTCACACCAATAATTTTAAAAAGTGATGTGATCGACGTTCCTTTTGTTTTATTTGCGTTTCATGTATATCAAATGCTACTTTTAAAAATTTTTGGTGGCTATTGAATAAAAAAATCTGGCAACACTGAAGGATAGGCAGCAAATCGACGAAGTAGCGACTACTAACGGGTTAACAAGCATCTCATTGTTTTAACTCAATATACAGGGTGTCCCATAAGTCTGTAGACATTTTAAAAAGTAATAACTATTGAAAGAATTGATAGAATTGAACGTAGTTTGAGAAAAAATCATTCTCGTGAAGGGGGATTTTTTTTTTTTTTTTTTTTTGTAAAGAAAAAATATAGTTAAATTTTTTGTCGACGATAGTTAGACCATAGCCTCCTAAACTAGATGCCTCTCGGGATGCTCGTAAACTTGGCAACAGTTGAAGTGGTAGACAGTGCCACCTGGTACAGATTGCGTGACTTTTTTATTCATCTGTCACCAATAATTTTAAGAAGTGATATATGATACATATAATCGGCGTTTCTTCGATTCTATTCGCCTTTTATGTACCCACTTTTAAAAATGTTTGGCTGTTGAATAAAAAAATCGCGCAATCTGTACCAGATGGCGCTGTCTACCGCTTGAACTGTTGCCAAGTTTTCGAACCACGTGACAGGCATCTAGTTTAGGAGGCTATGGTTAGACAAATAGTGAAATTTTTCGCACGGATGTGAAAAAAAAAAAGTGTATATATATATATATATATATATATATATATATATGATGTCCTATAAATGTAATCCCTATAAATTGCATAATTTTGCGATTAGAACAGTTTATTTCTTATTTTGCTTCCTACTTGTGCTTACATGAAGTTTTAATTGCGATGCTGACTTGGTCGATAAAGCGTTATTGATGAAAATGTTTTTCCTCAGGTAAGAACCGTCGACTAAAGCTGCAGTTAGCAGTGTTATAACTCGTTTGCAAACTGCAATTTGTGGTGACGACGGACACATGGAATAGGATTTATATACCTGTAAACATTTGCATGCGAATAAACACAGTTCTTCATGAAAATGTGTGATCTGGTCACACACAGCGCCCTCTATCGACAAATAGCTTAATTATTATTTTTTCTTTACCGAAAAAGATCCCCTTCACGAAAACAAAACGTAAAACCGCGCAAACAGCATTAAATTCTACCAATTCTTTCAATAGTTATGGATTTTTAAAATGTCTACAGACTTATGGGGCACCCTGGAAATTAAAAGTATGACATGGTGTCATGTAAAAATGGCGCAGTTCAAGAAAATGACAAAATTTTCAGGATGGATGGTTGGGTTTTACGTCGCACTAGTGCTGCGCAGATGGTCAATTGGCGACGGTCTGGGATACACCCCTAGAGGTGGTCCGGAGAGACATGCCATCACAATTGCGATACTCCATGGAAGGGATGGCTCTCCCGCTTCGGTGACCCCCAGAGGTATAATTTTTTATGGGAACATGGAGGACATTGCGGCCACGACAGATTTTACGTGCACCAGCCACCATTAGTGTAGACGACGGTCTTTGGCCGGCTCGAGTACCGAACCTGCAATCTTCCAATTACGAGGCCGGCGTTCTACCAACTGGGCTATCGCGGCCCGACAAAATTTTCAGAAAAATTATAATGCAAATTACTATAAAATGCTAACACATCAAAAATTCAATTAATTTAAACTGATAAATTAAAAGTATTACATTTTTTTACAAACTATATCTAAATAAATACATTTTTTCCCTATATTTCTCTTTACAAAAATATATAAACGATGTTATATTACACATTTAAATATTTAGCATGGCATCAAACATACATATAAGAACTAAATGTTTTCGTGTGATGTGAAAATGGTATCTGGAATAGGATAATGGAGATCTGTGTTCTGCGAAAAATTTTAGGGTAATATTTATCTGGGTATTTATTACACGCTCTGAATAACTTCCATCGAGATTATTTGAATTTCATGGAACAATAAATGAGATTCCATATCTCGAAATAAAGTCAGACAGTATGTTTTATGGTCATCGAAATACCCTGAAATAGTGCTTACGCTGAATTAGGAATTATTTAAGGATTAAATCATATTTTCATCGTAACTGATTTATTTAATTCTGCTTTAGTTTCCAATTTTTTTCATCAAAATATATATAAAAGCATTTATGAGTTATATTTGTGTGTCTGTCTGTATCCCTTTCATTCCTGCATATATTTTATGGTCACGCCATTTTTAATTTTTTTCGTTTCGAAGTCATTTTAGTGGGATATGTTTTATATTTTTTTAAGTCATTAAGTACTAATAATATTACAAATTTATCAGTAATACTGGGAAACTGATTGTTTTCATTTAGCAAATTCGTAGCTATGAATAAATGATTCAAAATTAAAAAACTCTGACCGCGTATACGCGTTCATGTCCATGAAAGGGTTAAATCTTCCATATTGATATATGTGATTTATGTTCACTTGAATTTGTTTCCATATGAAAACTGTGTACATAGCCCTACAGATTTGCATATCTGAAATAAAAAAATTATCCATCTGCATGACAAGTTTTTCTTTTAAAAATACATTATTTTTTCCAAACAAAACATAATGATATCAATATACACCCTTCAGATTAAAAAAAAAAAAATCTTATAAAATTGTATAATTAATATTAATGATTGGTGTACAAGGCAACACGGAAGTATACAAATACAATTTGGGTATACATCGGGCGCATTTTTTTTAAAACTATACTAGATGTGTAATAGTACGACAAATTTTTAGGAAATATGCTAATATACCAAAATAATATATATCTTAAATCATGAACTTAAAACTTCTTAAAAATATACACCTTAAAGAAATGGTTTGTTTGAATCTGCAATAATTTAATTGACTTATTCTTTATCTAGCTAAACGCTAGATAGTGCTTGCTCACTGCTGTCTTAAAGTTTTTCTATCATTAATTTCCTTTCTGTGAAAGTTTTAATGTTCATTGATTTACGTACAATTTAAGTTATAATTTAACTAACTTAAAATTAAAATTTAACTAACTCAATAAATAATTACTCTGTGAATTTTATCGTTAATGAAAATGCTCAGACGTTAATTCTTTATCGATTAATCGTTGTTTGCAATGCTTTTATTTAATTAACTTTTTGGCATCTTCCTATCGCCAGTTTCTGTAAAAATTTTACATGTGGCTACTCTGATTTTTTCTAGTTTTCTCACTGGATTCCCTGATGATTTGATTTAATAAATTATTTAATTTCTCATTAAAAATGGTTTTGCTGCCTCGATCGAGGCTGAAACAATATAAATTGCTATGATTAGCTATATTGTTTTACGAAATCGATGCAGTTCTCTCAGCTTTATTAAGTACATACCCCCTGAAGAGTTTGTACTTCAATTTTTAAGCCTTTTTATCCAATTATTATTTCTGCGGTCCTTTATTTACATTCTCCGTCATTAAGTTTAATGGTCCTTTTTTATTAGTATTATTCATGTCGGCGTTAGTAATTTAAATTGTTTTTGTCTCTTATTGGTTCTTAATCTGTATCGCAACATTTTTGTGTCAGTCTTACCAATATGTTACAATCAGTTGTATTTTTATTGTGTTGGTATTGTTTTGTATGTATTAATTGCTAAATATTAAGGTTAAATTTTATTACGATAACTAACATTTATATATATATATATATATATATATATATATATATATTCTTATAAATGTAAAAACACACAATAGTTTTTCGGGGGCTTCTTTCTCTATAATTTAAAACAGTGGGAGTCAACTCGGCCCCTACCGCTCACTACTGGGCGTTCCAGATTTTATGGTGAGAGGTAGGTATTGTGTCATTTTTTAAAAAAATTATTTATTTAATTGACTTTTAAAAACATTGAAATGGAAAAATAATTTATTATTATGTGCTCTAACCTGCTGTAACTCTGTTTAATAAATTTTGCAAAGTAAGGCTACTTGCTTAGTTTATAAACCCCCATTTTTGTAGAGCCAGTGGCCGGTAGGAAAATATTATTACTGACAGAGATACAAAAGTGGGCAGTAAGTATAAAAAGGTTGACTATCCCTTATTTAAAAGGATAATCTCTCTGTAGTTGTCCACATGGAGATAGAATACATTGAATGTTAAACGGTAAAATGAGTAGGTATATTATTAATATTATTATTATTATTATCCATAATTTTTCTTCGTGCGCCACAAATTATCGCACGAGGCTTACAAAATATAAGTAAAGAACAAAATCATAATTAAATAATAATTTCGAACATATATGAAAAAGCCAACATCAAGAAAAGGAAAAACAAAAACAGTAAACAAAGCAGCAGCAAATATTATGAGGGTAGGTACAGCTTTCAGATGTCTTATAATTTATACGATTCGCCTCATTTATCTTTCTTGTTTTATTAAAATATCTTTCGAATAATAATAATAATAATAATAATAATAATAATAATAATAATACATAGGTTGGAACACTTTAAGGACAATTTCTAGAATTTTTTTTTTTTTTTTTTTTTGTATAATGCTCTTAATTTTAAAGGTTGTAACTCTAACTAGTGTTCAATACCTCAATTAACTCTCCCTCTATACGACTGTATGTGAAAAGTGTTAATGGAACCACTTTTATGCTCCTAAAATTAATTTTCTAGAGAGTTTAGCGACACTTGTGAATTCAGTGGTGGACATACATGAAGTTTTTCATAAAAGGTGAAGTACAATGCGAAGTAATTGAAACGTATATTTGATTAACAATGGGTATTTTATGATTCAATAATAAGTAAAAAGAATATACATATATATATATACATATAAACTTGTGTCATGAATTAAAAAAATAATTACCTCAAACAATTTAACGGGTTCAATAACAGATTGTAGCATTTAAGGGGACTTTTAATTTGTAGATAACGTTTTAACGGCCTTCTTCACTCAACGTCGCCGGAAGCCCGAGCCAATGTTATTCTATGGGGAAGTTTTCTTTGCAAATAACTTATTAACTAATACATATTTTTAAATTCTGTTTTCACATTCAGAAAATTCTCAACAATTAAATTGACGGACCTTTTTAAAAATGTATTTTTTTTTTTTTTTTTTTTTAATATTTTATTTTGAAATTGCAAAATGAAAAGATTTCGCATATCGAAAATTCGTATTTTGCAGCTTCAAAATAAAATATAAAAAAATAATTTTTTTTAAAAAGTCCGTCAATTTAACAACTGGGAATTTTCAGAATGTGAAAACAGAATTTAAAAATATGTATTAATTAGTATGTTATTTGTAAAGAAAAATTTCCCATAGAATAACATTAGCTTCGGCTTCCGGTGGCGCTGAGTGAAGCGGGCCCTTAATCACTCCTGTGCGTGATAATCTTCTAAATACCAAGGCTAGCAAGTCTTTCTTTTAGATATTTATTTAAATTTGCATAAAATACGAAATAATTCTAACGTATTGCGTTCTATGAGACATATTTCTAGGAACTAGAGTATAATACCTTTATTTTACACATATTATAATGAAATTGTCATTTATTATTCAGATGTACAAAAAATTGTTTCCCATAGAATACAGAATGATTAGCAATGACATTTACAGGGCCACACAAACGTATTCAGATCATTAAGGGCAAGAATTGAAAATTGCTGCATTTTCATTTTCATTTTCATTTAGCTTTTTTAACACTTTCTAACAATGTTTAAAAATATCTGGAGTGACTCCGCTCGACCTTCCGAACATTGATTAATTACCAGTTTTGTAGATAAAGTAAAGAAAGAGGAGTTGTTAAACAAACAAAAGAAAGAAAACCATAATAGAATGTTTGACTATTTTTCTCCATATATTACACAATGTTTTATTTAATGCTACTGAACTTTGAGCCTATAGATCATAATGATAAAGAATTTTTCATTGTGTCCCTGTAAAAACCTATAAATGCTAGATTCACCAAAATGCTTATAGTTAGTGCAACAGTGATTTATAATATTCATATAAATTTTCAGCTCAAGTGAACACGGCGTTTAGATGCTATCGCACTTTTAAAAATTTGGTTCACAATGATAAAGAATTTTTCTTTGTATCCCTGTAAAAAAACTGTAAGTGGTAGATCCACCAAAATCTATACAGTTCGTGCAACTGTGAGTTATAACATGTGTACAATTTTTTTTGCTCAGATTAATAAGGCGTTTAGACGCTATCACACTTTTAAAAATTTGGCCCCATAGACCATAATGATAAAGAATTTTTCTTTGTGTTCTTGTAAAAAACCTTTTTGTGCTAGATTCTCCAAAATCTATAGAGATTAAGTATCTGTGATCTATAATATGTGTATAAATTGTTTGCTCAATTGAATAAGGCGTTTAGATGCTATCGCACTTTTAAGATTTTGGCCACACTTTTAAGATAGGCCATAATGATAAAGAATTTTTCTTTGTGTCCCTGTAAAAAAACTATAAGTGCTAGATTCACCAAAATCTATAGCGTTCGTACTATGGTGACTTACAATATACGTACCGACTTTCAGCTTATTCGAACAAAGCGTTTAGACACTAGCATGTTCACTCACAGACATACACACATACACACACACACATACACACACACACACATACATACATCATCGCAAAAATAGTGAAAACGGACTCATTGGACCTCGAAACGTAAAAAACATCAACATCTCAAATTCGGATTTTTGACATGATTACAATACTTTCCTCACAATAGTGTTCAGAAAGACGATTACGAAATTACGATTTTTATTAATTTATTTGTCTGTATTGCAGTACTTGATTATAGTAAAAAAAAAAAAAAAAAAAAAATGTAATTTGAAAAACTAAATAGAGTACATTTGAATAAAACGAGTGTTAAAAGAAAATGCAATAAACATCTTTCAATAACTTGAAATGATTTATTATATATGGCCGAACATGTATTACATTGTGACAAATAACATTTATACATCTTTCACGGAAACAAAATTAAAATGGAATGCCTTGAAGGTATTTATTTACTCATTGCTCAATATTTTCAAGTCTGATTGTATTTAAAAACGTGGTGTCCTTGACTCTTTTGCTTTGATTTCGTAATAATATTTGAAAATTGTGAGATTTGTTTTTTTGCCATTGAAATGAAACACGGTAAGCATGGAAAGCAGAAGAACTACGAAATTAAATTGTATATTTTTTTAGATTTTTTACTTTCTCTTACCCATAAGGTAGAGAAAGTATTGTTTTTGGGTCAAATTTTCGAAAGGGAGTTTTTGTTATATTTACATGTTTTGAGGTGCTCTGAATCCGAAAATCATGTTTTTAGTGGTTGGTCTGTATGTGTGTGTGTGTGTCTCTGTGTGTGTCTGTCTGTTATCAGCATATCTCAAGAACAAAAAGCAGCAGAAAGGCCAAACTTGGTATTCTAAATGTGTATGATATAGGGATGCTACACTAAGCTTTGCTTTGAGATCAAGCAAATGGTTCGTGTACAGGGACACTCAAGAGTATTCAAATACATTACGTCAATGGGGAAAATTGCAGGTAAGTAGAGTTTAACACCTTGAATATATATATTATTTGCGTAAAAACATGTTTTATGTAGAATATGGCAGGGAAATCATTCACTGTTAAGTTACACAAAAGAACTAGATTATAGTGCAACAGTAGGTGAAAATTCATGGAAGCGCATTTCAGGTTGTACTGTATATTATTACTGTAGGATTATATTTAGATGCACAAATTTTTTTATATATATTCTTTAAAAGATATACAGGGCTGCAAATATTTAAGTGATAACATTCTTTTTTATTGTTAGTGGAAGTGCTTTACTGTAATATTTTACAACGTCCAGAAAAGCTGCTTAGAAATGTAAATGAATTCCTCATAGACATGATAAATAATGCATGTTTTTAAGCTAAATAGTCATCGCTTGTTTTTTGTCTATTTACACGTTTTGAGGCTTCCTTATTACCGAAGTCAAGTTTCTTAAAGTTTGATCTTTGTCTGTGTCTCTTCGAGTAACTGAAATCGAATAATTTCAAGCGATCCAAAAGTTGTATTTTCAAATTAATATAAGTTTGTTGCTGGAAAAGTTTGATCAAGACTGATAAGTTTCAAGGGATGTTGCGTGTGAAAGTTGTCTGAATAATTTTAAGCGAACTTTTAAATTTAATAACAAATTTAAATTCTATATAAATATAAGTGCAGTAATGAAACGGGGGGTTGATGGGGGCAGTAGCCCTTCTCACACAGAACTAATTATCATATACAATTTTTCCGAAGCCTAATTGGAATTGTTTTAACATAGGTTTATATAACAGTACTTGTTATGTTACCACTTAATCTGCAACCTGTATTTATAGTATTAAATTTCAGGGTAAGAGAAAGTCGTGTGAGTGACATACCAGATTATTTTATATCACTTTGTTAACAAAGAACTTAAAAAAAAAAAAAAAAAAGGAAAAATCGATTGAAATACCAGATTATTTAAAAGAAGGAAAACAATTAATTAGCAATTCTTTCAGTCTGAAGAAAAAATAAATGTTTACATTTTACTAAAATAAAAACTTGTTTTTTTTTTTTTTTTTTTTTTTAATAACTTTAATTGCTGAAAAATATCGCGCAAGAGGATTTTATGTTTAATAAGGATTTTATTTTGGGCTAAAGTATAATTAATAAATGTTATGTGAGAAAAAAGCATAACACCAGATATTTTTCAGTGGATGGTGTGGTGACTATGGTATTGTGACATAAGTCGTGACGCATACACGTATATATTGAAGAAAACATTCTGTCACTGATATTTAGAAACTAATTTGTGGTTTTACTAAATTCTAGTTACCTTTTCTAGGGAATTCTAATAATAAGTCCTATTAGAATTTTAGAGAATTTCCCTATATTATCATGGTCAATCTCATTTAAAAATCTTTGAAAATAAATGCAAACGCAAGAGGCGAGTTATAGTAACTATAATTTTGTTTTATGACCCAGTTCTAGAAAATCAAGCGAGAAATTCTCGCAATACAAAGGATTCATAATACTGTTTCACCATCTAGAAATGTATAGACTAAAAATTCTCGATCATTTCGTCTATTCAGGTTATTTGTTTACCTTACACGCATAACACAAAAATCTATATTTCTAGTTTAGGGGTTCAGAATATGACTGAGTCATTCCATGTCAAATTAACACAGCTAAAAAACCTGACACCCCCCCCCCCCCCCCACCTTAGATTTTTATGAAATTGGGCTCATTTGTTTGTTCTATAGAAAAATGAATTTATACCAATTAATAAGTCCCTTCTCTTTTAGTTTTTGATATACAGGGCTGCAGAAAGGGGTAAAAAATGCAAAATCCCATGTTTTCTTTCCTAATTCGAAATAAAAGATTGGTATCATTAGAAAGCTTATAATACAGGCTTTCAAATGATATATCAGAAGTATATATTTTTAAATTTTTCACTTTAAGGTCAAACATTTTGTCCTTTGTCCTCCAATATCTCAAAAAGTACACATTTAATTTTCTTTAAAAAAAATATATGTTATTTTATATTTATTATCTATAACTATTGCAAATTTCAACATGGGACGGTTGGTGAGTTATAAATTAATATGCAACCCTAAATCAGTATTTTCATACTACCATAACGTACTTTTCACAAAAAATGGCTGTCCCATTAAAACTCGAATAAACGACTACGTCAGAAACGCCAAAGAAAAATATTGGAAATGCATACAGCTGTTTCGGCAGCTTTAACCGTGCCGTCATCAGTGCAAAAAGGATTCTGAATCTGCAGAAGTGCTCGTATATATAGGAGAGGGGCCGAATTTAGTTCAACCAATAGAATTACGGGAAAGGTGGGGAGAGTGGCCAATAGGAATTTATTAAAGTTAGCTGTGTAAACAGCAGAAAAATTAAGAAAATGTGGACCGAATATAAAATTTCCAACAGTCAGACAAATAGGGAATAGCGAAATCACAATTTACAAGGTTTTTAAAATTTTTATAAATATGAAAAGCTTCAAAGAAATCGAGTTCATGAATGGATTTAGATCTGCAAATTATTTTAGCTGAATTAAATTTAAAATTATGATTTTCCTCCCAGCAATGTTTAGAAATAGCCGATTTATTGGTTTCTTGTTTGCGGACGTAATTCATATGTTCTTTTAGACGAAATTTAAGACTGCGTTTAGTTTGGCCAATGTATGATAAACCACATTGACAGGAAATACTATAAATACCCCAAGAATTTTGCGTATCAATGGGATCTTTTAACTGAGAAAAGGTGAGTTTATTGGAAGGCGAAAATATTATTTTAAAATCATATTGTTTGAGAATTTTAGCTATGGTTTGACTGGATTTAGGAAAATAGGGTAAGACAATACTGATATTAGAAGAGACTGACTTAGTAGAAGAAATACGAGGGAGTTGTAATTTTTGGATAGCTTTGTCTATAATGGAAGGGTCATAACCTCTGTCAATTGCAATGGCTTTAAGGTATTTAATTTCAGATTTTAATAAACTAAGATTTGAACAAATATTAAGGGCACGGTTAGACGGTGGTCGATAGACGGTTGAAAATCCATTTACAGTGCGAGAGACGAGCGTATCAAGAAATGGAAGGGAGCCATTATTTTCTATTTCATAAGTAAACTGGATATTACTGTCAATTGAATTTAAAGTTTCTAAGACGTGGTTAATATTGTGATGAGATATGTTGATAAGCGTGAAGGTGTCGTCGACGTAACGGGTCCAAAAAGGAAAGGATATTTTCTTAAAAAGCTTGTTTTCGAAATAGTGCATGTAAAAATAATATGAAATATAAAATAATGGCTCCCTTCCATTTCTTGATACGCTCGTCTCTCGCACTATAAATGGATTTTCAACCACCGTCTATCGAAAAAATTTTACTGTCTCCCTTCCTCCCCATGCACGTTCATGTCACCCACCTAACCAAAAAATGGCTGCTTTCTATACTTTTGTAAACCGTGCCCTTAATATTTGTTCAAATCCTAGTTTATTAAAATCTGAAATTAAATACCTGAAAGCCATTGCAATTGACAGAGGTTATGACCCTTCCATTATAGACAAAGCTATCCAAAAATTACAACTCCCTCGTATTTCTTCTACTAAGTCAGTCTCTTCTAATATCAGTATTGTCTTACCCTATTTTCCTAAATCCAGTCAAACCATAGCTAAAATTCTCAATCAATATGATTTTAAAATAATATTTTCGCCTTCCGATAAACTCACCTTTTCTCAGTTAAAAGATCCCATTGATACGCAAAATTCTAGGGGTATTTATAGTATTTCCTGTCAATGTGGTTTATCATACATTGGCCAAACTAAACGCAGTCTTAAATTTCGTCTTAAAGAACATATGAATTACGTCCGCAAACAAGAAACCAATAAATCGGCTATTTCTAAACATTGCTGGGAGGAAAATCATAATTTTAAATTTAATTCAGCTAAAATAATTTGCAGACCTAAATCCATTCATGAACTCGATTTCTTTGAAGCTTTTCATATTTATAAAAATTTTAAAAACCTTGTAAATTGTGATTTCGCTATTCCCTATTTGTCTGACTGTGTGGGAAATTTTATATTCGGTCCACATTTTCTTAATTTTTCTGCTGTTTACACAGCTAACTTTCCTAAATTCCTATTGGCCACTCTCCCCACCTTTCCCGTAATTCTATCGGTTGAACTAAATTCGGCCCCTCTCCTATATATACGAGCACTTCTGCAGATTCAGAATCCTTTTTGCACTGATGACGGCACGCTTAAAGCTGCCGAAATAGCTGTATGCATTTCCAATATTTTTCTTTGGCGTTTCTGACGTAGTCGTTTATTCGAGTTTTAATATTCCAACGCCAAGTCTCCTGTTATTATGGCTGTCCCATGTTGAAACTTACAATAATTATAGATAATAAAAGTAATAATAACATATAATTTTTAAATGAAAATTAAATGTATACTTTTAAGATATTGAAGTTTAAAGATCAAAATGTTTGACCTTAAAATGAAATTAAAAAATATATATATATACCTATGATATATCATTTAAAAGCATGTATTATAAGCTTTCTAATGATACCAATCTTATATCTGTAAGTTAATTAGGGAACAAAATATGGGGAAAACGTACGTTATGTTAGTATGAAAATACTGATTTAGGGTTGCATATTAATTTATAACTCAGAATCCCATGGCCGTCCCATGTTGAAATTTGCAATAATTATAGATAATAAATGTAAAAATAACATATAATTCTTAAAAGAAAATTCAGTGTGTACTTTTTGAGATATTGGAGGTCAAAGAAAGAATGTTTGACCTTAAAGTAAAAAAATTCAAAAATATATACTTGTGATATATCATTTGAAGCCTGTATTATAAGCTTTCCAATGATACTTATCTCTAAGTTGATTAGGAAAGAAAATGTGGGTACATTTGTAGTAGAAGACTTTCGGAAATTTGCATTTTTTACCCATTTTTGCAGCCATGTATATCAAAAACTAAAAGAAATAGGGATTAATTAATTGGTATACATGCATTTCTCAATAGGATAAAAAATGAGCCAATTTCATAAAAATCTGAGAAGTCAGGTTAAAAAGGCTGTTTTTTTTTTTTTTTTTTTTTTTTTGCGTGTGTGTTTGTTGATTTGATATGGAAGGACTCGATTACTTATTCGTTCTACATAAAGACGGTATACTTTTTTTCTCAGTGTAAATTTGCTTTCAACATTCATTAAGGTCCTGACGACCTTACGAATTTGTAAGCCTCCCTTCATTTATTTGATTTAATCTTACTTTTTTAACTTTTTAAAATTGATATTTTAGTAATTTTCTATAAGTTTTCATACATATCAATATATTTATTTACGTATATTATTCAAGATACGAAAACTATAACAAGGGCAAAATTAAACAAATCAAACGGAAATAACATAACAAATGAAAAGTAATTCAAAGTAATTTAGTAAATTTGAAATATTTTCCCTCGTACAACATCGTTCTCAAGGGTAAATTATTGAAAGAGGGGAAAAAATAATCAGGTGTGTGTACTCACACGACTTTCTCTTACCCTACATTTCAATACAATAAAGATAGATTGCATGAAAAGTCCTAAGACCAATAGCGTAAGATAATAAAGTTCAATGTACTTTTAAAATAATCTAAAATATGTTTAGGAACACTTTTATTTGACATGTAGTTCTGTATGAAGAGGGCTACCGCCCTTAACCAACACCTCATTCAATTTTAGTGCACACAATTATTAAAATATAAATAAATAAATAAATAAAGCTGTTATTAAATTGCCTTGAAACTTGCCAATCTTGATCAATTTTTTAAGTGGTGACCTAATACGAACTTCAAAATACCAAATTTGAATTTCCTGCAGTTATTTGCTTTCAAGCTAAGCTGATAACAGATAGGCATACAGATCGACCGCTAAAAATTGAACTTTCGTAGTCAGGTCACCTCAAAATGTTATACAAAAAATCAGATTTGAAATTTCAAGAAATACTTACAAGGAAACATTCAAAAGGTGTCATCTTCAAAAAATATTGAAAAAAAATATATGTGATTCTACTCTTCCTATAACACCAGGAAGTGAAAAAGCTATCGGCTGAAATGAATTACAGCGACCACAAAAAATTATCAAAAGTAAGCATATTTGGCAATTTAACGCTGTTAGGCATTCAGTTCGCTAGCACCGAGATTGCCGTGTACGAACAGAACAGTGTTTTGTTTCTCCGCCAAGTACTCAAAATCACTCGCCTAACAATGTGAAATCGCCAAATATGCTTAATTTTGATAATTTTTTGTGGTCGCTGTAATTCATTTCAGCGGATAATTTTTTCCCTTTCTGGGGTTTTAGGAAGAGTAGAATCACATATATATATATATATATATTTTCAATATTTTTTGAAGATGACACCTTTTGAATGTTTTCTTGTTAGTTTACAGTATGCGTACGAAAAATTAATTTTGCTTCCTGAGCAGTGGTTGTTGACATAGTAAAATGTAACAAACCATTTCCACCAATAACATTCAGTAGAACAGAACATTTACCTTAATTCTGGGTAGTCCTGTGTATTGTCTATAATCAATATGCATTATAAACAATATTGTGTACTTAAATTTAGTCTTACTTGAAAAACATCTAACACAAAAGGAATTACAAGTCCAGCAATTTCCAAGTATAGCCGCAATACATCCAAATACTTTGGGTAGCCCTGTAATTGAATGATGAATAATTTCCATACAACAATCTTCACAAAACATTCTTTTATGCATATAATAAATTTTGTTCATTCCGTTTTATTTAAGTCAGCCTACGGATGTTACACTATTCTTACAAAAAATTTCCCCATAGTCATATGTATTTGAAATCTCTTTGATGCCCCTGTACACGAACCATTTGCTTGATCTGCACGAAAAGTATAGTGTAGCATCCCTATATGATACTCATTTAGAATACCAAGTTTAAAGTTTCTGCTGTTATTTATTCTTGAGGTAAGCTGATAACAGACACACACACACACACACACACACCGCTAAAAACATTTTTTTCGGATTCAGGGGACCTCAAAACATGCAAATGTAACAAAAACTCAATTTCGAAAATTTGACCCAAAAACAATACCTTCTCTACCACAGGGACGGCTAACCCGCTGCCCGCGGGCCGCATGTGGCCCACCGCGTAGTTTCTTGCGGCCCGCGAGGAGACTAACGATATTTAAAGTTTGACAACTCTGGTTAACGTATCAAAAATTAATAAATACGTTCTAACTTTTCGAAGTGAAAATACCTTTCAATGATTATGGTAGCTAAAGAACTACTGTAATGAAATATTGTTAGATCCATTATTTCTTCTTCTTCTTTTTTTTTTTTATAGTTTTAATATATAGTCATAAATTTTTCACGTTTCTATTGTTAATTTGTGAATGAGAATAATTCAAATTAATGTCTTCTACTCCGAATTTTCACCCTGCCCTTCCCCGAAAAAAGTATCTATATACATGAATCATATACTCACAAACATATATGCACATATGCATATGTACAGTCATAAAATAATAACAATAATAATAATTTCCTTCTCCTACTATTTTCGCCGTAAATTATCATAGAAACCAGCAGCTGATGCCTAACGATTGGTAATAACATCTAGTTTTAAATTCAATTGCTAAATTTTGTTTAGGGCGTTATCTACATATTAAAACTTGCACAAACTTCTTTTTTTTTTTTTTTTTTTTTTTTTCCGAATAGTAACACCCATTTTTGACGACATATTCGAATTTCTGAGGTCGAGGCAGTTCGGAGAAAGGTATAGTTTATATTCTTTATATCTAGTCTTCATAGAATTCCAAGCAAAAATTGGTCAGGGATAAGTCTCTATATTTAAAAAAATTAAATTAAGATATGACACAGAAAGGTATTATATTCATTCAGGTAATGTCCTTCATGGGGGTCTTTCTAAGGGATCCTATCCCGTATTTACCTGAGGTTGGAAGAAAAACACGTAAAACTCCTAAAGCCTAGGTCGACGATCACGACTTGGAATCGAACCCGGTATCTACCAGCTATGAGCGCAGAACCACTCAGCCACTGGTGTGTTACGTTTCTTTGAATTACACAGGAATATTTAAGGCACACGGATTTTTCTTAACTAGTTTTCTTATAAATATTTTACGGTAAAAATGGTTTAAAAAATAATCATTTTATTTATTATTATTATTATTATTATTATTATTATTATTCTAAGCTCGTATTTTATGTTAATTTTGCGTGAAAACGTAGAATTTTTTATTATAAAAACCATGTTTAATAATTATTTCTTACTTTTAAACAATATTTTAAGAGTTAATCTAAAAAAATAATACAAAATGGAAAATAGGAGGGGCACAGTAAAAGGGGTGAAAACGAAAGCTTGTTCGTAAGAGACATAGAAAAGAAAAAGAAAAGAAAAGAAGAAGAAAATGTTTCATAGGCAAAAAGAGTGAATAAACAATGTTAAATATATTATGAAGGAATTGCTTGCTTAGTTATGACAAAGAATATGTTTAGTTCAGTGTAATAAAATTAGGATTTTTTTTTAGTACGGAAGACTATTAGTCGCAAACTACGGATAAAACGTTGTCGCCAGTTTTACGATGGTTGGACATTTATCGAAAATATAAATAAATAATTTGAATGTGATGTTATAATTTGAAAAAAAAAAAAAAAAAAACTAATTGTCTATCCGTACTAAACTAAATTCTGCTTTTGCCGGAATTTCATCAAATTCTTTTCTTTTTTTCTTTCTTTCTTTTTTTTTTTTTTTTAAAGAAAAGAAAAGAAAATTCACGATAATCAGTATCGAAACGGACAGTATCGAAAGAGTTGAAGAAGCCCTTTTTTAGACAAAAATACATATTTTATTTCAATTTTAAATTGTTGTCAAAAAAGTTTGGGAGTTGATTTATTTATTTATTTTATTTTTATTTATTTATTTATTTATTTATTTATTTTTTTATAAAATGAAAAGAAATTCACGCGTAAATATTAAAACTTATACAAAACTTCGTGAAAAGTTAAACTTGCAGGGTAAAATTGACGTCATTATAGCTCTAAAGGTATTTTATTATTATTATTATTATTATTATTATTAAAATTACTTAATTTATTATTTCTTTGATAAAGCATTAGCTTAGGAACTTTTTCGCGGCTTCTAATTTTTCTTTTCTTTCTTTCTTTCTTTCTTTTCTTTCTTTCTTTCTTTCTTTTTTTTCTTTTAATAATCCACTATTATTTTACAGGGGGAAAAAGTTCTATTATTCTCCCTCCCCCCTTTTTTTTCCAGATTTGTGTTATGGAATCAAATACATTTCGAAAATAATGTATATTAATTAATGAATTCATGACCGTAGAAATGGTATTTCCATAATATGGAACAGAATGTAATACTTCATTATAGTGTATGTAACATAACAAGAAACCATACTTGCAAACAAATATTTTTGAAATCAGCTGTACTATACATATATTCATTAGCCAAGTATGACAACTCAAGTTTTTCCCACAATAAATAATGCATTGCATTATTTCGCTCGTCATTGAATTACCACAATACAGGATGAAACATTTCTATGTGTCATCAATCTAATGTTACTTTGCCTTTTAATATACACCACATGTATGCATGCGTAGCATGCGTACATTTGGGGGGGGGGGCTTAAAAGTCTTCCCTACATTAATTTTTTTAATTTGTCTACATCACATTACATTGCATTACTTACACTTACACCTACACTACATTAGATTTATATACTTACATAACTTTTTTCTCTTTTGATACAAAATCACTGTATTCAAAATTATTAAAATTAAAAAATAAAAATATTAGATCTACTGTAACAAATATGTTCTTACACTATTTTTCAATTTTAGAAAATTGCCTAATTTACTGCACAATTACCTTTTTATTTTACATAAAAATTTTATTGCTTTTAAAAGGCAGAGAGAGAGTTTTTAACTTGCTGTTTGGGTACATTTTGCGATGATTGTAAGACACTAAAAGAGAGCGATGCCTAAAAGTAAAATAAAAGAATATTTTTTTTAGTTTGAGGAGTATGGCAACAGACAGGAGAGAAAAGCAGGAGAAAGTACGCCATGTTTGATCCTGGAATGTTTAACTAAAAGTGTTGTATATATTTAATGTTTTATTAATGTTTGTTTAAATGTGCGTGTGTTTCTCATTCAAGAACGTGTTTCATTCATAAATTTTATTCGTGTGAATTATTATGAGGACATTCCGAGAATGATCTCCAACAACTTGTATCAGGTATTGTAGTTGTATTTCATCACGAGTTATCAATCCACTGTATTTCTGAATGGGTACAAGTACACGTTCGTAATATCTCTTTAGCTGTTTTTGTGTATAGATAAATGGGTGAAAAATTTTATTAATTTATGACAAATCAATCAGTTTCAACAATCAAGTCATTAGCCTTTTGGCCTCCCAATATTTTTGAACAATACAATTAAAACTTTTAATTGCGAAACATGTGTCATTACGTAAACTGTCCATTGAGGATCCAGAGTCACACAGACAACAAACCGGAGAGTCTTTTAAGCTGCCTTTAAACTCTGGCAACGATGCAGAGCTTCAAAAGTCATAAATTATCCATTGTCCAAAAGTGACCCTTGAAATTTTGCACATATTTACAATGAAGGACATTACTTTTTATGGCTCTTTCACAAAAGAGACCCCCCCTTCTCATGCAATTATTGCACTAGGAGGTTTGGGATCTTAGATTCCAGCGAGCGTCAACTCTCCTAAACCACGTCAAAGAAATATCAATAGAACCGCACTTGCGGCTTTCTAAGTTGCCAGAGTTTGAAGGCAGCTTTAATCCAATTCTAAAAAGATGAGCATTGAGACAATCGTGTCCTGTTAAAAGACGGACAGTGGCAACAGCAGAATTTCCTGGGAGGTCCGGAATATTCACTGTCACAGAGATGTTCCCAGGTCTTTCCCCTAGCTAATGTAGTGAAATCCAGTTTAAATCTTTTCTCAAATTCCATTTTGAATAGAAGTTTAGTAGAATGAAAAGTCAAAGGAAGAATTGGTCTCTGCAAAACAGTAGTACCCTTTCTTTGCGAGGTAATCAGATTTTTCATTACCTTCCACTTCACAGTGGGAGGGAACCGACTGCAACACTACAAAAGTCAGCAAGATATTTTGAAAGAGACCTACAGTAAAGTGGGGTGTAAAGTGACAGGCCTCCTCGTGGTACACTCTGGATAACGCTTTAACCTGACGTTTCCTGGCTCCCTGTAGGATATTTAATCATGGGTGACAAAGTAATGTGACACTTTCGAAGTTGTTGAATATCTGGAGCAATACGTGATGAATTTTGTCGAAAATAAGTGGGTATAAAGAGTGAAATACCACATACAATACTACAACAAAGATCTAACCCAAGGGCAAAAAGGGAAATGGTAACAAAATATACATATATATAAAGTAATGCTTATAAAATATAATGCTTGAAGTGAGTTGTAGTTAAAGCTTGTGAAAGACAAAGACCTACAATAAAGTGGGGTGTAAAGTGAGAGGCCTCCTCGTGGTACACTCTGGATAACGCTAAATCTGCCGTTTCCTGGCTCCCTGTAGGATATTTAATCATGGGTGACAAAGTAATGTGACACTTTCGAAGTTAAACGTTTTTTGAATATCTGGAGCAATACGGAATGGATTTTGTCGAAAGTGAGTGGGTATAAAGAGTGAAATACCATATACAATACCACAACAAAGATCTTACCCAAAGGCAAAAAGGAAAATGGTAACAAAATATATATATATATAAAGTAATGCTTAGAAGCACCTTGTAAAATATAATGTTTGAAGTGAGTTGTAGTTGAAGCTTGTAATAATGAGGCTTCTTTTAACTATCTGTATTTATATGCATACAAATAGCACACATATTCATGAACATATAAAGACTTCTTTAACAAAATTTAAATTTTTTTGTATATTTTGTTTGTTTAAAACATACGAAGTTCTCAAACTAATGCAATGTCATTTTTTAGAAAACTTTTTTTTATTATAATATGCATGGTATTAAACCTAATGTAAAGTCAATTTTAGGAAAGGAAAACCTCAAGTAAACATCGTTGAAACTCAAAAAGTTATCGTCGATTGATTGAACTGAATTTCAGCTTTCCTCTCTCTCAAAAGAAAGAGGGAAACAACAGTGATAGGGATTTAATCAATATTTATTTGCAATCAATAAACTTTATATTACCATTGACTGAATCAAAATAAAGGTTTGAGTAAAACCACTTATACACACACACACACATATATGTATGGAGAGAGAGAGAAGAACTGAAATTCAATTCATCGGAAATTTGTGGAAATTTTTTGAATTTTTATGATTTTTCCTTTGGGTTTTGATATAAGCAGCTGAAATACGCTTAACTAAATTACGCTTATAAATACGAAGTTAAAAATTTTTCAATAAAAATGCTTATATTTCATTAGATATTTAATACTTTTTATATTCTGATTGCAGTATATTGTATCTAATGTAATATGTTAAACTTCCAAAAAACAGTTTCGTGTTGGGTTTTATATTCTGCATGTTATAATAAAAAAATCAACATTTTTTTTTTTTTTTTTTTTTCAATTTTTTAAAGAAACCTTTATATATCTATGAATATATGAGCTAATCAGATACAAAGGAATGCAGATAATTAAAAAGAATCTCATAATCATATACTGTGGTAAGACCACATTTCAGACTGAATTATTTACAGTTTAAATCACTTTTTTTTTTTTTTTTCCGTTGCAAAACTTTTACTGATATATATATGGTATAACACGTTCTTGACACTCCATGCGTTTCAAGGTAATTCGTCCAATACTTTTTAAGATATTTAACAAAATGTCTGAAATCGATGTGCTCTGTCATTTATTGTAGTAGTGAAGATAGATAGATAGATATTATGAAGCGAGGCATTCAGATTAGTCAGATATCCTAATAATTATGTGTGTACATATTCAATCATTAAATTGTTAAGAGGTATGTCATAGTCCAAGCGAAAATTCTACTTCCAGCAAAGTTTGATTGACATTGTTCAGCCATCAAATTGTAGTGACATTGTTTGGCCATAAATTGTAATTGGATTTGATTGCCCATCTCTGAATAAAAGCTATTTTACATAAAACATGTGTATTTATGAAGTGAAATGTACTTGAAATTTTCGATGCATTAGTTGAATTTATGCTTAATGCATAAGCAATTTCAATCAATCTTTAGTTAAATGATATTATTTAAATGTGTAATTTTGCAAACTACTGTTAAACAATTTACATTAAGTTTTTATAAGAAAATTATTCAAATAAATAAAATTTAGACTAAGAACTTTTCTTTTAAAGGAAGTATTTTATACGAAGAGAGAGAAAAGAAAAGAAGGGTTAATAATGTATTTAAAAGAAAATTAGAGATTTAATATCTAAATATCTTATTTTTTGTTTTTATTCCTAGGAATTTATTTAAGATATATGATAAATAATCTTGAACTTTTCGATTAAAAAATACGCATGACTTTTATGCAGCGTTTTCGTTTTTCCTTTCTTATTCAGATCAACGGAGCACTTTAAATAGTAGAAGACTATTTTTCTGAATATTACAAAAACTATATTTTAATTCAGAAAAAGGTTTTCCGGAAGCATTTCCATCTTCTTTCATACATAATGTTTAAATAAGATTTATATCACATTTAAAACATTAAAAAAACTTGCAAAATACCATAATATACACTGAAATTCACATGAAATAGCAGTGAGACTGTTAGTAAAATTAAGCAAAAAATCGTCTGCTATTCAGGAAGTCTCATTACCATAGTAACATATAAACAAATCTCGGAGTCTTTTTCAAAGTTAATGCAAACGATTTTTACAAACTTGCCAAAAAGGCTTATAAAAACTTTCTTTTTCTCTTTTCATTAAGGGCAACGGCAAACAGTTAAAAAAGAGAATTAAAATAACTTCCAAGCTCAGCGGAAGTTAATGACCTTTAGAGAAATATGGGAAGTAGTTTTAGCCGTCTTGCTTTCCTTTCAAGGGTGGAGTTTAAAGTGGGAGAAGGCGAGTAGGCACACGTGATGCATATTAATGATAGTTTTACAGGTAATTTCAAGAACAGACAGGAAATGATACCCTGGGAGATTTTGTTTACTCATATGGTGTAGGTTCCTTTTCATGCTTTTGTCAGAACTGCATAAAAAACAAATAAGGTACTTAGAAAATAGGATTAAAAGGTTAAAACTAAAAATATCATGAATTATGTACACATAAATATGCATTAGTGTACGTACGTGTTACGACTATAATATGATATAGTCGGAATTCTTACTTTTCTTCTAAAACTTGCTTTTAAGAAATCACTGTTTCTTCATTCATCATTTTAACATAAGCCTATTTTCATGTAATAATTTGTGATTATTGGACAACTCTAAAACAGAAGTAACGCTGTTGTACCCGATGATAATAAATCACAATAATTGTAATATTGTTATTGTAATATTTGCTATTATATTGTGTCAGTAGTAACATTAACAGGCCTCGCAGCGTTCCTAAAAATTTACTCGCGTTTTATTATACTGCCATCACCATTGTTAAAAACTTCTTTCCTCAAAATTTTAATGTTAAAGTATTAGGTAAGTAAGTGTTCATTTAAAATAGTGGTGACAATGTTGCAAAATGATTCCTAAAATTTTGGGAACGCTGCGAGGCCTGCATTAATGACAATAATTATAATAAATAAGTACGACATTTTACTTTCGAACTTAAAATTGAAACATTACGAATTATAATCGGTTGACTATGTATTAACTCATCTATAAGTAACGCAAAACATGTATAAGGTACAGCGTCTGTGGAGAAAGTGTCCTCTTGATTTCCGACCGTCTGGAGAGGCACGGCAAAAGTCATAATATCATATTTAATTTATATATATATATATATATTTCCCCAAATAAAATAAGTGAACCGTTAATTTGTATGATTAAGAGATTATACACAATTTTTTGAGCTTTAGGGGTTCTCGAACCTATTCCGAAATGCAAGTATTTTATTTTACTGAATACAGCGTTTTTCTCACCGGGCAGATAAAATTGTTCCCTACGGGCAGATAAAATTGTTCCCATGCACATGATAAAAGTCCCTCCTATTTTAATGCTGAGAATGCCCGTGGGACGTACTCTGATCCTCAAGATATCCTGAAAATGTCCTGGAGGGAAAAAGTACTTCCAAAAACGTCCCTACTCCGACCTTACATGCTGAAGAAAATTGCTAAAAGTCCCTAAGCTTAGGAACAAATCTTTACAGTTAGCAACACTGGCTGAATATTTAATATTGACTACTTATTATCTTTTGCCGTTAGTTGCTTCTTTTCCCAACAACTGCAGGCAGTTGTCCTGCTGTAGACGGACATACTATTAATTAATATGACGTGGCGCATTAATTTTTTTCTCGTGATTTTTTTTTTCTTTTTTTTTTTAATGAGAACTTATTGAATTTATTCATATTATTGTACGTATATAAGCCAATTTTTACGCACTAATTTATCATTATAGACTTGAGTAAGATTCTATAAAACAAATTTTAATGTTGAGAAAGGGCGATAACCGCCCCCAATTGCAATTACAACAGTAATAGTATGGTAAATATAACTGTGGTATTAATTACAAATTTGTGAAATCTATTCTAATTTTGAAACTAATTGTTATATAATAGCTCTCCTGATTTTTCAGTGAAATATTTTTTCACTATTTTTTAAAAATGATTTTCAACTTATCCAGTTCTAGGAAATTAATATGAGAGATTTCTGTTAGAAAATAATGGTAATAAATCTCATTTAGAAAATTAAAATATTGACAGCTATGTTGTTGTATAACATGGGGAATGAAACAAATATGTTTCAATATGAGATAGTTTATATGTTCAAAATCGTTTGAGTTTTAGGAAATATAATCTTGTAATAGGTTTTTAAAATTTTTCAACATGCAAAGGATTGTAAATTAGATAAATTTTATATATAAAAATAAATCTTCAACAGCTGGACGAAAGACGAAAATATTTCACCTTATATGTTTAAATTTAAAAGTTAAGAATTGTTTTTTTTTCTTTTTTATAAATACTAATATTTTTGGAATAGTGTCACAAATGCATGCATATATATACAGAAGCATAGATGCTAAGTTACTACGAACTGTCATAATCTTCATACCACTATTTTTCAATAGTTTTTTTTTTATATATAATAATCATTTGCAATTAAATTAGAGACGAAAATGTGTAATATTTGTAAATAGTGCTATGAAATTATTTACATTTCGTAATAACTTACTACCTATGCACAAGTGCTTCAAAAATATTGTAAACTAATCACAATTTGATTTTTCTTATTTTAACAAATTACACATAATGCGATTATTAAAATACAAACTTCAATTTTACATGTACTGTCTCTAAAATTAGCTACGTATACATTGACAAGCAGGAAGCAGTTAGCTCTTTAAAAATACGTTTTAATCTATCCAGTCATTAACCATACTAACAGAAAATGACTATTTAATCGCATTTTAACTTTAAAGAAATATTTTGCTGGATCAAGGCAGAGATAAAGTCACAGTTACTTTATAAGACTAATATAAAATTATTGGTAAAACTGAAACATTCAAAATTAATGGTATTTTCCAGAAGATAAAGATAAATAAATGGTAAAGTTAGCATTAAATTACTATTTCACTATAATATTTCTACAATGCAATATATTTTTTTTGCCAAAGACGACATTAAAATAACTAACAATACAAAAAACCTTGAAATTCCAAGCAGTTTTTAATGTGCATAATGTTGGTAAATGGCGATAAAAATCACACACAGTAGTCATTGGAATTTTACAGAATAATTTTACAGAAAAAAAGGGAAAAGAAAAAGAAACAAACAAACAAAAATTAAAAACGCAGTGGAATTATAAATATGAACTTTTTTTATTTTTAACTTTAATAATCACATAACATAGAAAACGGAAGATATTTATTTCAATGAGGCATTTTCAATAATAATAATAGTAATAATAGTAATAGTAATAATAATAATAATAAGAAGAAGAACTTTACTTTTTAAGAAATATAACTGTTAGTAAGTTTTATAGTGAGGAAAGTATTGTAATCATGTCAAAAATCCGAATTTGAGATTTTGATGTTTCTTATACATTTCGAGGTCTCCTGAGTCCGTTTTCACTATTTTTACGATGATGTGTGCATGTATGAGTGTATGTCTGTGAGTGAACACGCTAGCGTCTAAACGCTTTGTTTGAATAAGTTGAAAGTTAGTACGTATATTGTAAGTCAATATAGTACGAACACGAACCCTATTGGTTTTGGTGAATCTAGCACTTATAGTTTTTTTACAGGGACACCAGGAAAAATTCTTTATCATTATGGCCTACGGGGCCAAATTTTTAAAAGTGCAATAGCGTCTAAACGCTTTATTAATCTGAGCAAAAAATTTACACATGTTGCACGAACTGTATAGATTTTGGTGAATTTAGCACTTATATTTTTTTTACAGGGGCACAAAGAAAAATTCTTTATCATTATGGCCTATGGGGCTAAATTTTTAAAAGTGTGTTAGCGTCTAAACGCCTTATTAATCTGAGCAAAAAATTTGTACACATGTTATAGGTCAAAGTTGCACCAACTGTACAGATTTTGGTGAATTACAGTTTTTTTACAGGAACACAAAGAAAAATTCTTTATCATTACGGCCTATGGGACCAAATTTTTTAAAGTGCGATAGCATCTAAACGCCTCATTCAATTGAGCTGAAAATTTATATGAATATTATAAATCACTGTTGCACTAACTATAAGCATTTTGGGGAATCTAGCATTTATAGGTTTTTACAGGGACACAACGTAAAGTTGTTTATCATTATGATCTATGGGCTCAAAGTTCAGTAGCGTTAAATAAAACATCGTATAATAGATGGAGAAAAATACTCAAACACTCTATAATGGTTTTCTCTGTTTTGTTTGTTTAACAACTCCTCTTTCTTTACTTTATCTACAAAACTGTTAATTACTCAATGTTCGGAAAGTCGAGTGGGGTCACTCCAGATTTTTTTTTTTAATAAATTTTCTTCAACCTACAGTTGGATTTTAAATTGTTAGTAAAGAAATTATTATAAATAAAAACAATGATTTAACAACTAAGAATTTTTGAATTTTAGTGGATGAATAACCAGAATAAGAATTACAAAAAAATATATTATAAATAGAAATATCTTTTAAACATTTAAAGACGAAAGTCCAAAAAATTTAACGCTTAAAAAAATACGTATGTATTTTAATCTCAAAATAAATTTAAATAAAATTATACTTTAAAAAAATTAAAGAACACGCTATTATTGAAATGTGAACTAAAAAGCCCAAAATCTTTATATTATTAAAATGCAGGATAAGAGAAAATCGTGTGAGTGACACACCAAAATATTTACATACTTTTAAATTTTTAATAAATAGAAAAGTGTTAAAAAGTCCATAAATTACGTAATATTAACTCAATAAATTACATAATGAAGAAATGAGAAATAAATAATTTAGAATTAAACAAAAACCATTTTTAAAAAATCTCCCCTGACTGGGTTCGAACGTTAGACCTTTGGGTTTGTAGCCCGGAGCTTTACCTCACACCCACAGCGTTCAAGTAGGGAAAGTCTTTTTTTTACAATATAGATTTTTTGTTTGCTTCGAGAGCGGTTACAAACATACATACAAACATGAAGCTGTTAAAAGCGTGTTAAAAACAATTTTATTTACGCATAGTAAAATTTGTCTTACGCGTAAAATTTAAGAAATTGGAATACAATTGAAATAATAAAATCTTGTATTTTGCATATATTAAATCTAAATTCATCTACGTATAGAAGCAAATATAAAAATATTAAACTCTATAAAATATTTTGCAATAGTTTTCATTTCAATCAATTAACTATATTTATAAATTATAGTTATTAAATGGAAGTTCTCTAACATTTGAAGAAGCGATCGCATCGATTAAGATAGAGATAAAATTAAAGTTAATTTCTGAAATTTTTCAAAAAATCACTGAACGGAATAGTTTTATAATCTCTAGTAAAACGAAAACTTTCTAAATTAACGGTATTTTCCAATTTCAGAAGACAAAGATAAATAAATTTTAAAGTTGTCGTAAAATATTGCTCAATGAATTACTAATTTACTGCAGCCTATTTACAATGAAGCATAATAATGTCGAAAATGACCTTTAAAATCTGAACAATTTTTCTTCCTAAAACCCAGACGTCACTATTGTTTTGTAGACTGGGTTATTTGCTTGTGCCTTTAATATTTGGAGGTTATTAAATTTGGTGTCTTCATTTTTCGACACAAGTTCTTTATTTTTATGGTTTTATTGTGTCTGGACAAAAAAAAAAAAAAAAAAAAAAAAAAGAAAGAAAAAAAAGAAAAAAAGAAAGATGGAAAATACAGCAAGGACAGAACTTGAGATTTTATATATTTTTTAAATTTCAAACATGTCGATTTAACGCAAGGTTTTACTCTTTAAAAAATATGGAAAAATATTTCAAGTATTCGATACGATAAAAATACAATGTCAACTGCATTATTTGATATGTTTTACATAACTTTTTCTATGACATGTTGAACCTTCTTTTACTAATATGTGATATATAGTAAAATTGTTTTGTATATATTCTTCTGCGATCAAAATGTCCTACAACCTAGGATTATCCATTTTAAGGAATTAATTTAGCAGCTACTTCATATATTTGTGGGAAAAAAAGAAAAAAAAAGTTGTGGTTAAAATTGAATTAAATGGTTTAAATAATTCTTTCTTCCTTTTTTTCCCTTTTGAAATACTTATCTATTTATTTATTTTAAGTAAGGAGATGTTTCTTATTTTAACTATCATTATTTCGCTTTTTTTTTTTTTTTTCGAGGAATCATCTGTCATTTATTCGAATTAGGAAAGGAGATGTAATTATTTCCCGTAAGGGTTGCAATACTCCCACTTCTCTACAATAGTTAGTTTACATAAACTAACTTTGAACTATTTGCCGTACATAAACCCTATGTGACTGAATGATATTCGCCACCTACGTATGGAACATGCCCCCGCTACAATGAGTAAGAAGAATAACAGTTACCGTATTTGTAAAACTGGACTCAGATATAACAATTTGATTCCAGGATTCAAGCATTTTAGTGACAAATTAGTTTTTATTTTCATTTCTTGAAAAAACGTTTTTATCAAAAACATAGAGCACTCGTTTTTATTACTTCTCGTAATATAGAATAGAGAAAGTGTTGTTTTGAGGGCGAACTTTTCAACACTAAGGTCTTGATATAATTGTATGTTTTGAGTTATCTTGAATTCGAAAATCGGGTTTTTAGCAGTTGGTATGTCTGTCTATGTGTGTATCTCTTATTAGAATTACTTAAAAACAGATGTTAGCAAAAATTCAGTATTCCAAATTTGTCACATATAGTGATATTATTTAGAACATTTTGTTTAGATCGAATAAATTACCTGCATGTACAAAAGAATATTTAAATAAATTACGGCTTCAGTTGAATTAGATATATTGGTACATTTTAACATTTTGAAACTGCACTAATCACACTAAAATTTGTTTGTCTTCACCCGCTTAGCGGTTGATATTTCCAAATCATATTAATTTTTTATTAGTAATTATAATCATTTTAATTATTATTATTATTAATATTTTCCCTCCAGATTAACACAATATTTTGACAATAATTTGGCGGGTTTTAGCGTGGGCCAGGAAAGACAACAGCCAAATCGCCAAGTGGCGGTACTTACATAGAATTACATCTATTCTTTTAAACATTTTATTTAATTTATTTCAAATTACGGTTAAATTTTAATTTTCTCAATACATTTTAGCAATTGTGATGTCATCCCCCCCCCCTTCTAAATCGTCCTTCTTCTATTATTTTACTCATGCCTCCAAACCAAATATATATATATATATATATATATATATAATTTTTTTTTATACATATTCGTTTATTCATTTCACCATGTTTTTATTAACTTCTATTCTTGTTTGTTTGTTTGTATGTATGTACGTTTGGTTGTCCGGTACAAATCTTGCAATCTATTTTTAACTAACTTCCCAACTAGCTAGAAATTTGAAACTTTTAGCATAGCTCAGAACACGGTGACAACACAATACTTCGAAGCCCAATTTTCGAATTTTCGAGTAGTTTTCTTTTAATTAATTAAAATATGAAAATAATAACATTCTAATAGCAATAAAAATAGCCATTAAAATATTAGCTATAATTTAATCGTTGCCAAAAAACAAATTTACGAGTTCATTTTCTTTCGGCATAAAAATAAATACATTTAATTAAACGTGAACGTTAAAAAATTATAAAAAGTTAAATTATACATCTAAAAAAAATTGATGTCACTATCACTTTAAAATTTTTATGCACATTTATAAGAGCTTTATGATTCATCAGAAAATTTAAAACATGGTATATAAAAAGTTTTTTTTTTTTTTTTTATCTTATAATTATTTTACTTACATACATTTTTGTAACAATGAAATCAGTTTCGAGTGTTAGTTTACGAAAACTTGGGTTTTTATTATTAAGAAGAGGAATCTATAATTTTTAATCCATAAAAACATGTTTCTTATAAAACATGAGCCCCAGCAGTTGCTCTCGAAACTCATAGGTTGGAAGTGCCAGATCAATTTAAAGTCGTATTCATCGGCCTAGACATTGTGAGTTTTCCGTGATTTTTTACGAAACTCTCAAAAATATGGACTAGGATCCCTTAAAAAAGATCCTTACTGAGAGAAATCTATGTAGTCTTAGGACCTATGTGTACTCAATCGGCTTTAACCCCTACACCAATGAAATGTGCTATGAAAATAATTAATTATTCGTTTATAAAGCCATGCAGAATAATTTGTACGTTATTAGGAACAATAGTTGAAAATTACTTAAAAAGAAATTCATATTAAGTTATTTATTTATTATATTAGAAATCTATATTAATAAAATCAGAGTTTTGTCTGTAAATTTGTCGGAATCGAAAAATTTTGCGATATCTTCACGTTTTACCCCATGAAAGCCGAAAATGACTTCAGGAAATTTTGCCTGTGTGTGTGTGTGTGTGTGTGTGTCATCGTGTCCGAATGTCGCTTTTTTTGTCCGGGCATCACTTGAGAACGGCTGGACGGAATTCAACGGCGCTTGGCAGGAATTTAGGTCTTAACCCAACTTAAAATTATATCTATCAACTTTTCAGAAATTCTCCCCCGTTCCCCCCCTAGGGGGTAAAAGACTAAAACACGTTTGTCCGGGCATCACTCGAGAACGGCTGGACGGAATTCAACGTCGCTTGGCAGAAACTTAGGTCTTCACCCAACTTGAAATTATATCTATAGAAATTTTCAAAATTATGATTAGTGTTTAAATTGTGGGTAAAAAACGCCTGCGCATGCGCAATAAATATTTTTTCACTAAAATGCTTTGAATGGAAAAATAAAATATAAAAATAATTTTTTAAGTTAAAGACTTTTGTATTCGCGTGATTCGCACTGCAAATTATGAAAAGATTGAAATGAAGTGTTGCCATCTAATTTTCATACTTTAGTTAATTTTAAAAAATCTAATTGTCGTATCGAAAAACTGTTTACACCCCAGGATTCAGAAAAATCACCTCTTTCATTTGGTACTAAATTTGTAACAATAAGTCTGATATTTCTAATTTATTTTTCATTTTATCCGTTTTTCCGTTGCCACTTAAATTTCATACTTTAGTTATTTTTTAAAAATCTAATTGTCGCATCGAAAAACTGTTTGAACCCCTGGATTCAGCAAAATCGCCCCTTTCATTCGGTATCAAATTTATAAATATAGGTCTGATATTTCTAATTTATTTTACCCTTTTACCCTTTTTCCGTTTTCAACCGAGATTCGATATGGAACAACTTTAGTATTGGATCCCTTTGGCAAAATTTGAAATTCGGAACCGAAGTAGCTCGGACGTTTCTCGCCAAGATCTTTAATTGCACAATTGAGATAGCCAATTCAGTTCATCGCAGAAATGGCTTAAAATATTTAAAGTCACCAAAGGGTTCCCATACTAAAGCTGTGCGTTTTGTATTTATTTATTTATAATATTTTCTATTAAAGACTTCTGTGGTCACGAAATTTGGTGCGTAAATTGTTTATTTGCATCCGGCACTTATTGTAACTGGATTTCACGAAATTCGAAATCCCCCCCCCCCACACACACACACCTTCTCGGAGTCGGAGGACAATAAACGGTATAACTTTAGTATAACCCCACAGCTGAATTTGCCGATTTTTCTTTGGCGCCGTTTTGAAGGATAACGATGTCGTTCTGGACTGTTTGCGATATAATATGCAGCCTAATATGTTGTTTATTTTGGATTTTTGATCTTATGATTTAGATTATGATTTTATGATTTAGATTATGATTTTATCATTTATCATATATGATTTATGATTTAGCCATAAGCGCCAACAAAAAAAAAATCGCCAAATATCGTTGTGGGGTTATACTGAAGTTGTTCCCAATAAACATGTGTAAAAACATGTTTTTCCGTTTGAATTCGCTTTGAATTATCTTAGAATGGCGAATTTTTGAGCGCGGATATTGATTAAGTGTACGCATTATGTACATTAGTGGGATTTTGCAAAACTTTGAACTCATCCGCTGAGGAAGGGGAAGTAAGAAGTGTGTTCCGAAGGCAGTGGGGACCCAGACTGGATATTGATTAAGTGTACGCATTATGTACATTAGTGTGATTTTGCAAAACTTCGAACTCACCGCTGAGGAAGGGGAAGTAAAAAGTGAGTAAATTGTGCCGAAGACAGTGGAGACCCAGAGTCCTTAATTTGCGAGCGAGAAAACCTCTACCAATCACAGCGAGAACTTAGGTTATTAATAAAGATATGGTATTTTGAGACTTCATTTAAGTTTAATGTCCAGCGAAGCGGGCAAAGCCTGCTAGTATATATATATAATTGCTTTAATTGTTAATTTTTTAGATTTATATCATAGATTTTAATAATTTAAGTCATATATATCACAAATACACTGATGGAAAAAAAATCCCAACACCAGGAAGGAGCTGTGCTAGATAAACGAAATTTGGTAGGCGTGTTTATACATCTGAAAGATGACGTCGATTCAAATTTCGAGCTACGCGCATAAGTGTGGCGCTAGTAGCGACACTATGAACATGCAAATGAGGTTTGCTTTAAATAAGCGCTGTAAGGTTCGTGATCGTTATTTACAGTTGAGATTTGACGTAGTGGGTTAATGTTAGTCAAGGATGCCTCTAAGAAGACGAAGAAGCCATTATCAACAGCTCACTAAGTTTGAACGAGGTCGTGTAGTAGGGCTACGAGAAGGTGGGTTTTCTTTCCGCGATATTGCAGAAAGACTTGGCAGGAATGTATCCACTGTGAATGAGTGTTGGCAGCAGTGGTCAAGGGAAGGTACTGCCTCAGGAAGACCGGGTTCCGGGCGGCCACGTGGCACGACTGAGAGGGAAGACCGCCGTGTTCGGCGTATGGCTGTGGCTAATCGTACTGCGTCTGCAGCTGAAATTCGAGCAGCAGTTGGCACCACAGTGACACAACGAACTGTTACAAATCGGTTACTTCAAGGACAGCTCCGAGCCAGACGCCCTGTAGCGTGTATTCCACTGACTCCAAACCACTGCCGTTTGCGACGTGAGTGGTGTCAAGCTAGAGCTCATTGGAGGACGGAGTGGAGATCTGTTGTGTTTTCTGATGAAAGCCGGTTCTGCCTTGGTCGCAGTGATAGCCGTGTGTTGGTTAGAAGGAGGCCAGGTGAACGCCTGCTAGCGACCTGTCTGCGACCTAGACACACAGGGCCTACTCCTGGAGTTATGGTTTGGGGAGCAATTTCGTATGACAGCAGGAGCACTCTCGTGGTTATCCCACGCACCCTGACTGCAAATTTGTACGTCAGTCTAGTGATACAACCTGTTGTGCTGCCATTCATGAACAGCATTCAAGGGGGTGTTTTCCAACAGGATAATGCTCGCCCTCATACCGCTGTTGTAATCCAACATGCTCTACAGGGTGTCGACATGTTGCCTTGGCCTGCTAGATCACCAGATCTTTCTCTAATCGAGCACGTATGGGACATCATTGGACGACAACTCCAGCGTCATTCACAACCAGCATTAACCGTCCCTGCATTGACCGCCCAAGTGCAACAGGCATGGAACTCCATCCCACAAACTGATATCCGACACCTGTAAGACACACTGCATGCACGTTTGCATGCTTGCATTCAAAATTCTGGCGGTTACACCGGTTACTAATGTACCAACATTTCACATTTGAAATGGCTCTACCTGTGATCTTGAAACTTTAATCAATTAAATATGTTACCTAGACAAATGTATTGCTGAAATTTCATTACTGTACAATAATTTTTTCTTGGTGTTGGGATTTTTTTTTTCCATCAGTGTATTATCTTTAATTTTCTTTTAGAAACTAAGATTTGCATTCAGTTAGAAGTAGGAATGCAGGCTAATGAAAATTTCTTAGGTTAAAAGCTAATTCTCAACATCCTATATTTAACCCTTTGTTGCATATTAATTACCTAGGAAACTTTAAAGGAAATTATTGTGTTTTTCCTATTTAAAATTGCCCCAGAAATCAGGGGGAAAAATTGTTTCATCGAAATTATGTTTATTTTAAAAGTTATAGTTTGTCCACTGTAGTGGACAGTATGCATATAAAAACTGGATATCTAAAGTAGAAGTGGTGATGAAAATAATAAAAGCAGTCATTTTTTTCATCAATACACAAATGAACTTTGCATTTTACGCATGAATATGTAGATTTTCTTGAGCATAACTCCATCTTATATCTTTGAGCACTATTTGAAATATGTGAAGTCGTTCCTTCATATATATGAGTTTTAATTATAACTTTAAATAAAGGCAATAAGTAATTATTATATTTTCAATAAATTAAATGGCTAATAAAAATAGATAACGAAATTCTAAATTACTTTTATTTATTCGCTTTTGCCTATAATAAATATCTTAATTCTAATAATACTTTTATCACTTATATGCTATTAATAAATCTTCTGAGAACAAAAACATATTCCTTTTAAATGACATCTCTCAGAATTATAAGCTCTTCTAAATCATTTAATAAATAAAATATAAAAAAATAATATTATTTTCAGTTATAAATCGTTGGATACGTAATTACATTTTCATTCTTTAAAATTGCGCAAGTCCACTTTGTTATAAATAAATTAGGCTATAATTTACATTATGATATCATTAAAGGGTAATTATATTTTTTTATGGCAGGATGTGCAATATTTCACAGACTTTATGACTCTATTATTCAACGGTTTTCTGGCGATAAAATTTGGCGTAGATGATTGGCGTTAGTTCTTTAACGGTCTTCCTAAATTCAAAATATTTATATTAATTTGATCTAGAAACAATGGAATATCTTTGGCTATAAAATTTGGCACTTTTTCAAAAATCTTGGCGTAATCCAAGTGACTGGTCAGGATTGCGTCTCAGTCAACTGAGGACTCTCTCGTTAACTACTGGTGTAAAAAGAACGTAATTCGCGAAGCCCTCTCTCTCTCATCTAACCCTGTGTATGTCTGTTCAACTTTATAATAGACATTTGGAAATACTTTTTATTATAGACTTTCTTGATTTTCATGCCGATTAAATAAAGATGATTGCTGCAAAATTATTGATTCTTATTGCCTCACGGCCTAAAGTTTACTGTTCCTGGAGTTTTATTGCGGCACTTATCCTATAGCTCAAGTTAACCAGAATCTACCTTACAATATTTGTCTAGAAAAATGATCCACTCCATCGTAGAGGACAGAGCTTGCTTTGACTGGCATTTTTTTTTTTTTTTTTTTTTTTGGTAGGTTTTTACACTGACATTGGTCCTTGTTTACGTAAGTCTTTCTGTATCTTGTCTATCAATTACTCTTAATACTGCTTGTATTAGTCCTCTGGCAAAGGACAACTTGAAAAATCCTAGTTGCATAGAACATTGTGGTATGACAGCTTTGTAAAGAAGCCAAGAATTTATCACGGTAACATCTATAAAATGAAATAATACTCTTTTGTACCACTACAATGGACAAGCGAAAACAGTCCTACTTTAGCCTATGTTCATAACGTCCATTGTAGTTGACAAAAAGAAAAATACATACATTTTCATGAAAAATAGCATCTGAAAATAAGTGTTCTATTCAAACATATTCTAAAATGTCTAAAATTACTATTTCAAAATGCAAAATGTCAAAATAAAAAAAGTTTAGCACTTATATACAATGTTTACAATGAGAAATCATACTAACTTGGAAGTAGAGGTTGACGCTATTTTCAAACTAGCTATGCAATCTGTCATTTTATATTAGGCTGCTATCTAAGAGCAACAGTTGAAAGCTTAAATAATACAGAAAGAATAAACATTGAAACCAAATCTGTAAAACCATTTGTGTGAAAGGAAAAAAAATTAAACTTTTGTCCACTACAGTGGACACGATGCAACAAAGGGTTAAAAAATGTATCTTTAACCCATTCATACAGAAGAAAAGAAAAGTATCTTTAACCCATTATATAGAGAAAATGGGGTGTAATTGAAAATTTTTCTTGAATATGTTTCATTTTCATACAAGTTTATACTCGATATTTACAAAAGAAAAAGAAAGTCGTCGTTTTAAGGAAATGTTCCATATATGTGAGTATTGTTTGCATATGTATGGTGGCCAATTTTCAACTCTTGTTGATGTTTAATAATATTTCACTCAAAATAAGATTAGACTTATGAAAATAACATTATAATATCGTTTTACATCATTACCTTCTTCTCTATACGACACCAAAGACAGAAATATTGTAGCAACTCTAATTGAAAAACTTATGCACATAATTTATAGAAATATATATGTAGTTGCACCTTCACATAAATTAGTGCTTATAAAGTTTTTTCATAATTTTTAATATGGCAGTTTTAAACAAAAATTCGTATAAATTTTCAAAATCAAAATTATTTTCAACCAATCACTGTGAAATTATAAAGAATTATTTACAATAGCAATAGTCAACTAGGAAAATAATTATGTAATTGTTGAAGCATCGCTTCCCCATATGGAAAGGGGGAGAATACTGACCTCCTGGGGAAGCAAATTGCCAATATAAGTAATTTTCAAAAGAACTCGTCATTCTGAACTCTTTCTTTCTGAACTCTAGAAAGAATAGTTAAACTATATATCTGAGATAATTCAAAACAAAGTTATCTTTTTTTTTTTTTTTTTTTTTTAACATTAACCATGAAAAAACGCAGATCTAAAAATATCGTCTGCGGGCATAAAATTGAAAATATTTCGACATTTATTAATATATTTCTCTGACAAGGAAACATTCAAAAGGTGTCGTCTTTAAAAAATATTGAAAAAGATATATGTGATTCTACGCTTCATAAAACACCAGGAAGTGAAAAAATTATCGGCTGAAATGAATTACAGCGACCACAAAAAATTATCACAATTAAGCATTTTTGGAGATTTAGTGCTGTTAGGCGTTCAGTTCACAAGCACCGAGATTGCCGTGTACAGTCGGTAACAAAAGTGTCCGAACACTAGCAAAAATTCTTATGTAAAAAAAAAGTACACTTCATACGGTTTTGTTAAATAAGTCCTTGTCGAATCCTGTGCTTAGTCAGTGTAAAAACATGATTCGATAAGGATGTATATAACAAAACCGTATGAATTGTACGTTTTTTACATAGGAATTTTTGCTAGTGTTCGGAAACTTTTGTTACCGACTGTACGAACAGAACAGTGTTTTGTTTCTCCGTCAAGTACTCAAAATCAATCGCCAAACAATGTGAAATCGCCAAATATGCTTAATTTTGATAACTTTTTGTGGTCGCTGTAATTCATTTCAGCCGATAATTTTTTCCCTTTCTGGTGTTTTAGGAAGAGTAGAATCACATATATATATTTTTTTTCAATAATTTTTGAAGACGACACCTTTTGAATGTTTCCTTGTGATATGGAAACAATCTTCATTCATCATAAAAAATAATTTTAATAAATACTTAGTGCTGTGTTTAATTTGCATATAAAAATTATGGAAGAATGTTTTGTGGTGGCCACAGCATACTAGTTTAGCTTTGTTATATAGTTTATTAAAAATGTAATTTCTTTTAAAGGTTTCTTTTTTTTTAATTAAATTCATAAATAAAGTTCTAAATTCGGTTCCATATGAGAAGTTTTTATTTTCTTTATGAAAATTTATCATTCTCCGTTTCCTCCCTGCTTTCCTTTAGCATTTTATCAAAAACTTTAGAAACACTCCGTATATACATACATATAAAATGAAAGTCGGTGTCTTTTACAAAATGAAAATAATTATTGTTAGTTAGATTTAATTATAGATATTAGTTTTCAGTGGCATTTATAAGTAGCAATTATCAGAAATTACGTGTAAATGTATGTTTCGCCATTGTGCTTTTATCTCATGACGTCAGAAAAGTACAGATTGCTGTGAGATTTATGGTGTTTAAGACAATTCAGCTTTTGTCTCTGGAAAAAAGGAAAAAGAGAGAGATTTGTAACTTTTTACACCAAGTTAATTATGAATAAACTCGTAAATTTTGTCTCTTTAAACTTAAGTATACGAAATTGCGTAGGTAGCTGGAAAAAGGCCCTTCGGAAGATCTCTGTTAATGATAAGAATAGCTCTTTTAAAGAAAGCGAGATAAAATTTGACTAATATCTTAAAATATACAATGGTTAAAACGTTTTTCAATAAGATATGGATAAAACTATAAAAATCATGATACAAAATCCATGAAATAAGTTTTATCTCTACATGTGATAAAAGAAGATGTATATGTGTACGTGTGTGTGCCGCTTTGTAAGCGAAAGGCTGATCACTGAGCTACAGAATTTTGCATGGAAATCCGTTTGGATCTCGCTTATGAGACTCGAAGCGCGATTTCCGAAATTTTCATCAAATTAGTTTTTTTAATTAATTAAAATCTATAAATTTCTGAAATGATCGTCTCTAGAGATAGAAACATAAAAGTGAAAACGCTTTTCGTGACCCAGTAGCTTAGTTGGTTATCGAATCAAGCTAAAAATTGACACACATGCTTGAAATGATTTGGGATTTTATTGAAAAAAAAAAAAGTTCAAAAAAGGCCAACAGATGACGCTGGACAGCAAAATGTCAGTGACGCCGTGTGAGTAACGTGTACTGAGCAGTAGTGAGAGAGAGAATCAGATGCGCCAGCAATCGCGGCATGTTCATTTTACCAGAAAACGCACTGTTAGTGAATCTCTACTATCAGAATGGAGAATCTGCTTTATATAGACGATCGGCGCCGTAGTTGGCTACCAGACACAAGTGCTGCTCGAACAGTTCAGTAAGAAATGGAGATTTTTGTGAGTTCGCCTACGCATTGAGAAGTAAGCGCTCATGAAGTCGCATGTCGTACCAGCATTCCAGCATTCTATGCACCACTATTTATCAATTTTCATCAAATTAGTTTTTTTTTAATTAATTAATATCTATAAATTTCTGAAATGATCGTCTCTAGAGACGAAACATAAAAGTAAAAACGCTTTTCGTGACCCGTTAGCTTAGTTGGTTTTCGCATCAGGCTGAAAAATGACATACGTGCTTGAAATGACTCGGGGTTTTATTGAAAAAAAAAAAAAAAAAAAAAGAAAAGAAAAGAAAGAAAGAAATAAAGGTACAAAAAAATAGGCCAACAGATGGCGCTGACAGCAAAATGTCAGCGACGCCGCATTAGTAACGTGTATAAAATGAGCAATAGTGAGAAAGAGAATCAGATGCGCCAGCAATCGCTTCATGTTCATTTTACCAGAAAAGGCACTGTTAGTGAATCTCTACTATCAGAATGGAGAATCTGCTTTATATAGACGATCGGCGCCGTAGTTGGCTACCAGACACAAGTGCTGCTCGAACAGTTCAGTAAGAAATGGAGATTTTTGTGAGTTCGTCTACGCATTGAGAAGTAAGCGCTCATGAAGTCGCATGTCGTACCAGCATTCTATGCACCACTATTTATCAATTTTCATCAAATTAGCTTTTTACTTCCTTATACAAAGTATAAGGAAGTATAGTAATCCCGATTTGCGAAATGGATTTTGTATTTCACATTGCTCGAAAACGAATGATCGCCGAATGTTGACAATTTATACGTGTGACTGTCATGATATCTAGTTGCACACCTGCAAGTGTCGTCTTAACACGAGCTCTCGTTATAGAGATATAAGGGATTTTACACGATTTTTCGTGACGTCTGTATGTGTGTGTGTCTGTGTGTGTGTGTGTATGTCGCATAACTCAAAAGCGGTTGGACGTAGAAAGTTGCGAATTGGTACATAGGTTTGTTATAACATCTAGTTGTGCACCTCCCTTTTTGGACTTTCTATGATTTTCCGTTATGGAGATATTTAGGAAAATTAGGTTCATAATGACAAAAATACATAGGTTTTGGCCATAATGTATCAAAAAACGGTAATAACTCAAAAACGGTTGAACGTAGAAAGTTGCGAATTGGTACATAGGTTTGTTATAACATATAGTTCTGCACCTTCCTTTTTGGACTTTGTATGATTTTCCATTTTGGAGATATTTTGGAAAATTAGGTTCATAATGACCAAAAATACATTGGTTTTGGCCATAATGTATCAAAAAACGGTAATAACTCAAAAACGGTTTGGACAAATCTTGCAATTTAACTGACTTCCCGACTAGCTAGACATTTGAAACTTTCAGAAAAGCTCAGAACACGTTGACAATGCGTTTTTTTAATATTTTTGGCCAACTGTTTCCGATACCTGCTGCCTTCGGCAGCGTTACCAGTACAAATCTTGCAATCGATTTTTAACTAACTTCCCGACTAGCTAGACATTTAAAACTTCCAGAAAAGCTCAGAACACGGTGACAATGCATTTTTAAAATATTTTTAGCCAATTGCTTCGTGTCACTGCTGCCTTTAGCAGCGTTTATATGATTCAACAGAAAATCTATTTAACTAACTTCCCGACTAGTTAGAGATTTGAAACTTCCGGAATAGTTCAGAAACACGGTGAAAATGCATTTTTTAACACTTTTATCCAATTGTTTCGGATCCGAAGTCCCCCCCCAAGGCACAACTTTGACATGAGTCCCCCCCCAAGGCACATGAGTCCCCCCCAAGGTACAACTTTGACATGAGTCCCCCCCAAGGCATAACTTTGACATGAGTCCCCCCAAGGTGCAACTTTGAAATAAAGCCCCCCAAGGCCCAACTTTGACATGAGTCCCCCCAAGGCCCAACTTTGACATGAGTCCCCCCCCCCCCCAAGGATTTTAAAATGAGTCCCCTCAAGGCACAATTTTATTTATTTATTTATTTTTTTTTTTTTTACGTATGCATGCATTTTTTAAAAAATATTTTTAGCCAACTGTTTCGGGTCCAGTGACAATATTTTTTAACATTATGTATATTTCTCAAAGTGTATAAGGAAGTCATGTGGTGCCCACATCAGATTTTTTTAATTAATTAATATCTATAAATTTCTGAAATGATCGTCTCTAGAGATGAAACATAAAAGTAAAAACGCTTTTCGTGACCCGTTAGCTTAGTTGGTTTTCGCATCAGGCTGGAAAATGACATACGTGCTTGAAATGACTCGGGGTTTTATTGAAAAAAAAAAAAAAAAAAAAAAGAAAGAAAGAAAGGTACAAAAAAAAAAAAAAAAAAAAAGGCCAACAGATGGCGCTGACAGCAAAATGTCAGCGACGCCGCATGAGTAACGTGTATAAAATGAGCAGTAGTGAGAGAGAGAATCAGATGCGCCAGCAATCGCTTCATGTTCATTTTACCAGAAAAGGCACTGTTAGTGAATCTCTACTATCAGAATGGAGAATCTGCTTTATATAGACGATCGGCGCCGTAGTTGGCTACCAGACACAAGTGCTGCTCGAACAGTTCAGTAAGAAATGGAGATTTTTGTGAGTTCGTCTTCGCATTGAGAAGTAAGCGCTCATGAAGTCGCATGTCGTACCAGCATTCTATGCACCACTATTTATCAATTTTCATCAAATTAGTTTTTTTTAAATTAATTAATATCTATAAATTTCTGAAATGATCGTCTCTAGAGATGAAACATAAAAGTAAAAAACGCTTTTCGTGACCCATTAGCTTAGTTGGTTTTCGCATCAGGCTGAAAAATGACATACGTGCTTGAAATGACTCGGGGTTTTATTGAAAAAAAAAAAAAAAAAAAAAAAAAAAAAGAAAAGAAAAGAAAGAAAGGTACAAAAAAAAAAAGACCAACAGATGGCGCTGACAGCAAAATGTCAGCGATGCCGCATGAGTAACGTGCATAAACTGAGCTGTAGTGAGAGCGAGAATCAGAGGCACCAGCAATCGTGGTATGTTCATTTTACCAGAAGAGGCACTGTTAGTGAATTTTTACTAACAGAAAGGAGAATCTGCTTTATTTAGACGATCGGCACCGTAGTTGGCTACCAGATACAAGTGCTGCTGGAACAGTTCAGTCAGAAATGGAGACTTAGGTGAGTTCGTCTACGCATTGAGAAGTAAGCGCTCATGAAGTCGCATGTCGTACCAGCATTCTGTGCACCACTATTTAGAGAGCCCTAAAGGTGCGTTCAAACACTAGCGATTTCAGAGCGGCAAGGGCGGTTTCTATTCAAACCCTTTTGATGTGTGATTTGAGAGACCAGGAGCCTGGAAGAGCCGTTTTCTCCTCTGGCAAACCTCATACTGCGATAATTGGCATGGGAAACTTGGGTCTCTTTTGTAAATTTCCTAAACGAGCAATAAAAAGTAACGTATTTCATTGTAAACATGTCCAAAAGTTCAAGGGTCACTTTCCGACAATGAATAATTTATGACTTTCCCGCTCTGTTTTGGTCGCTAGTGTTTGTACGCACCTTCAAGTATACCTTCCAGTGATCCGTACAAAAGCCAACATTATCATGAACTGTTAGCCGCCGATTTGGTGGAGTTTGCAGGGCCTAAAAACTGGCGCAGAATTCATAAAACACAATAAATGAAACAAATTTTCATCTTCTTAAACGAACAATTTTATAGGTAGAGAAATGTTTTAAACGAACTCCGGTATAAGTTCTGCATCAATTTTCCACCCCTGGGTTTAGTTTCAACACAACCCCGCATCGTTTCAAGCATGTGTGTCAATTTTACCTCTGTATCTATACTGTTTCGTGATTTATTTTATTTTCAAATATTAATGGACTTTTGGGTCAGTCATATAGGTCTTCTGACTCTGTGAGGAACTTGGATCTTCTGACACGCCTTGGGGTTTTTGCTAGAATATACAGCTTTTTCCTCAGTGGGCTAAAGCGCGTATCAGACACGACGAGTTTATAGACGCTTTTAGAGCCAACCACTGATCAGCGCCGATTTTTTGGAAAAAATTGTCTCTTCTCCCAGTGTGATAGCACGCACCGAACTTGCACAACGTTTTCAGAGCTGTCTTGATAAAATTGTCTCTACACACAATTTTTCCACAGACTCATCCAATCAGGATGCGCTATTTTGATACGTCATCTTTCCAAGATGGCGGAACACGGGAATCGCTTAAAGTGGAGATTTGAAGAAGAAATATCGTTAAGCACGTTTATTTTACCGTTAAATGATAAGAATTTTGAATTAATCGTTTTTATTTTCGTATGGCGTTATGACAATAGTTGTAACAAAGAACAAAATAGAAATGATAATGCGATATTTTACACAAATGAAAGGGAATTTTAACACTCATCACTGCATATTTTATTCGCGCCAAGAAAAGTGATAAGCGTCAGAAGTTAGTCTTCTTTAATTCAACTTTTCACCCGTCTATTGTAACCTCTACGGTGTTTTCGTCGAGGAAAAATCGGCGCTAAAGTCGGCTCAAAAATTGGTTGTTTCTAAAGTTGCTGGGTCTGATACTTAGAGGAGAGATACTGATAGAGAGCGCATGCAGGGAAAAGTGGGGTTGAAAAGTTTTTGCCATCATTGAATGATTTTCACCTTAGTCACGTGACAGGGAGGCAACCATATTTGGCTACAGCTCGCCGTTAGAAATCTTTTACTTTGTCGAAATTACAGAACATTTTTCTCCATTATCTTACCTGCTACAAATATAATTTCGCTAGGTTCACTTGAATAGTTCGAAATGTTAGTTATAAATAATTTTTAAATGTTAATTCGAGCCGTTATTAAACGTGAAAATGACTATCTGATTTTTATAACAAATGCAAATGGGAACAATTCTCTGGAAATTTAAATACAGTTAGTACTGCATCCTTTTTTAACCAAGTGCTTCCAAATCTATTTTTATGAAAATTATCTGTCAAGAAATTTTTTGAACATAAGCGGGAATGGTCAATGGCTTTAAAACCTTTTCTCTTAAAATCTTACCTTCCTGTAATTTCCATCTGCTTTTATCTTTAGGAAAGCTAAATGAAAATAACATACAAGGTACATTGTACATTGAGTACATTTATGAAGGTTTAAAAAATATATATTATAAAATAATAATAATGTGGTTTAAGGGCCATTAATTTTTGAATTATTTAAAATATTCTTTGTTACGCTTAAATCCTAAGAAATGTATTGTTGCGTTTTGAATAGTATACCCTTCTTTGAATGAAAAAATGTTTACTTTATTATCATTAGGACAAAAGGTAGAGGATAATTTGTTTCAGACATCAACAATGCCTTGTAATCGTTTTGCAGTAGACAACCACAAAAAAAAAAAAAAAAAAAAAAAAAAAATAGTAAATAAATAAATGTATATCAGAGGGAAAAAAAAATTAAAAGGTCGAATTTAAATACACCATGAGAAATAATTATAATGAAATAAATAAATGCATGAACAAGATATTACACACGTTTCCGATGCATTTTTCTTAATTTTCTTATAAAAGCTGAGATATAGCCTTTCTGCACAAGGGAAAAAAGCTGCATCATACCAGCGCCACCTGTCGACCAATATGTATTCAAATTGAATTGACATAATTTCTGTAATGATCCTCTCGCATACCAAGTTTCGTGTAATTTTACGGAACAGAAGCTGAGACACAGCATTCCCGTAAATTAGAGAAATCACTGTACAGCAGTGCCACTTATTGGGCGATTTTCACAAGAAGTTGATAGGTACTAAATTCAAGATTGAAAAAAAAAAAAAAAAAAGAAGTAAATTAGTGCATTAGTTTCTTGATATAGAGAAGCCACAAATTTTTGGTCTCTCTCTCCCCCACACACAGAAGGGACAGGAGACAGGTGGATATTTTCTAAAAATGCTCAAACGTGTATAGATCACCTCAAAAGTGTAAATTCATCGAAAACCGGAAGACGAAATTTTTTATAAATCTTATCATTTCAAATCCTTTGAATAAAGAAGAAGAAGAAATTAATCATAAATAAATAAATACACTATATTCTACAGAGCTTAGAAAAGCAAAGTAAACAAATTATAAATTATAATATTTATAAATTATAATAATAAAATATTTTTTAAATAAAAATTCTTATATGAAACAATTTGTTAATTTTATATGGGATTAAATTTTGCCTAGTAAGAAATAAAGAGACAAATTTTATTCTCTCAATCTAACATTATAAATGCAGACAGATCGTCAATACGCAAAAATCTCTAAATTCATAATAAAGTACACATGGGGAAAAAAAATAATTCTAATTTGTAAATAAAAAATAAAATATATTTGTTTATGCTTTTTGCAAACAATACAATCATTTATTTTTTGAACACCGCAAAATGACGTAAAACACAAAAATACAATCATGCATCAAACTTATTAGACATTTCAATATTTCGCCAAATCGCGCCAAATCTGGATTGAAAGATGTAAGTGAAATTTCTTTCATTATTTATCAATTTTTAAGAAAATAATAAGTAAAAATCATGAAAAACGAAAAAATCAAACATATAACTACTCAAAAACATTAATATAATAAATTATTTTTCCATAAATTTTCAAAAAACTGTATATAAAACACATGATTATGGGAATAATTTGGGATTTCCTTCATTAAAAAGTCTATTTGTTTTAATATTATGATTTTATATGAATACTTTTTAGAAGTATATATATGACTGTGAAAGGTTATAGGTTCTCCATTGAGAAATTTTTCTCTAGAACCAAATGCAACGAAGTATTTCACCATCTCTTCGGTAGCATAGCAGAGATCCCCATTCAAATACATGTAAAAAACTCCCCTGTCCGAATACGGTGTCCCCCAGTCACGTGGTTTCGATGTTGGCAAAAGATTTCGTTCGGGGATGCTCTCTCTAGGGTTATCTCTCCTCTAAGGTCTGATACGCCCTTAAGGTTAATATACCGACAGGTTGGCAAAGCTGGATGGTTGGTTCTTAATGTTCTTGTTAAATAATGTAACATTTAAGCGAAGCGCCAAAAAGTGCGGCTTGCTGTTCAAAATAAAATAATAACTTCACGATAAGGCGTTAAACTGGTGCTTAAAAAGAAATTAAATAAAGTTCCTATTGTCTATAAATTTGGGGACAACTCAGAATCTGAAATTGAAACAAATATTGCCTTTAGCAAAAAAAAAAAAAAAAAAAAAAAAAGGTTTCAAAAAATACTTATATTTTGTGTGATATTAATCGCAATCCTTTCCAGTCTTAATTTCTACCAATGAAAATCTGTTAATTCATCCTTTTTTGAAATATTTTCAACGATTTATTCAGGTAATGGTAGGTTTTTTTTTTTTGTTTGTTTGTTTAGTTCTCTTACCGGTGATGGTGTCTAGGTACCTTCCGAAAAGGATTTCCGACCTGAAAATTTTCATGTTAAATTTCAGGTATTTCATCATACTTGCTATTAGGAATATGGAATGTTCCTTATCGTTTACAGATATACTTTTACTTTCACTTTTACTAATTAAGAGTAGAAATGATGATATTGGTCCAATTTTTGATAATTTCTATGGAAAGAAGCTATCGTTTTTAGAAACTTTTATTTCCTCGCGTGAAAAAGAGTTTTCAGTAAAATCATGTGTGCCAAAATTTGCGATTTCTTCAGAGCATTGATAATACTGAATGCTTGATGAATACCACTTATTATGACTAACTTTTAACACCAGTTTTCCGGTGCAATTCTAACTTTTTTTTTTATTATTAAATTGTAATTTGATAGTGAAAAAAACTACCTCTTAAAAAAGTTGGGAAAAAAAGTTGGAAAAAAAAAAAAAAAAAAAAGTGAGTAGCAGCAATGCTCTGGTGAAATCGAAAATGTTAGCTCATATGGATTAAACATTCTGTCATGCCTGACATTAAACTCTCACAATGTTCCTTCATTTTACCATGTTTTTATTAACTTCTATTCTTGTTTGTTTGACCGGTACAAATCTTGCAATCTATTTTTAACTAACTTCCCTACTAGCTAGACATTTGAAATCTTTAGAATAGCTCAAAACCCGATGACAGCAGAATACTTTGAAGCCCGATTTTCGAACTTTTGATTAGTTTTTCTTTTAATTAATAAAAATAATAAAATAATAACCTCCTAATAGCTTTAAAAACAGCCATTAAAATATTAGCTATAATTTAATTGTTGCCAAAATAATAATAATAATAATAATAATAATAATACGAGTCGACATAAATACATTTAATTAAACGTAAACATTAAAAAATTATAAAAAGTTAAATTATGCATCTCACAAAAATTGACGTCACTATCACTTAAAAAAATTTATACGCATTGATAAGTGCTAATGTAGTTTTATAGCTATGATTCATCAGTAAATTTAAATACATGGTATATAAAAAATTTTTATCTTATAATTATTTTTTCGTGTTGTTTTTTGTTGCCTTTTTTTTAGTTTACATTCTCTTTCATAAACCTTCTGCCGAATCCGTGCCGAAAAAGGGAAAATAATTTAGAAATATCAGTCCTATCCTTACAAAATCGGTACCAGATGAAAGGTGCGATTTTTCTGAATCCAGGGGGGCAAATATTTCGACACAACAGTTAGATTTGTTTTAATTAACTAAAGTAGAAAATTTAGATGGCAACACTTCATTTTAATTCCTTTCAATCATTTTAAAAAGCACGTGGCTCGCTACAAATTCGGTACCAAATGAAAGGGGCGATTTTTCTGAATCCAAGGCTGCAAACAGTTTTTCCCCACGACAACTAGATTTTTTAAAATTAACTAAAGTATGAAATTTAGGTGGACACTCTTCATTTTAAACTTTTCATACTTTTTAGTGCGAATCAAGCTAATAGAAAAAGTCTTTAATTTAATTTTATTTATTTATTTTTTTTTATATATTTTATTCGTGTTGTGATTACACTTTGACTCTCTGCCGAATTCTGTCACTTTTCTCTAGGAAAGAATTTTTTAATTCCAGAAAATTTGAGCATAACAAGATGTAGTGCTGATGTAGGTGTTAAAGCCGATCAACCATGAAGAGCATTAGACAAGCCCTCTGTGGATGTTTTTCTAAGGAATCATTCTGATGAAGTTTTTTCTAAAAACGTAATTTTTCAGGATATACACTGTTAAAAATTTTGGTACATGTTTGCTGCCACCATGCGATGGTGAAACCTTTTACCCTTATTTGGTGCTTTACTAAACCAAGGCTTGGTACTGCAATAGCTACATCCATAAGATGGAGAATTTTTTTACCATAATTTGGTGCTTTTTTCAATCAAGAAACGCCAAATCATAGTAGAAGGTTTCACCATCGCATGGTTGAAGCTATACTTGTACCAAGTTTTGGTTCAACCTAGCAAACTGAAGCTACTGTAGTACCAACATTTGGTTCAACCTTGAACTGAAATTTTTAACAGTGTACCATGTTTTGGTTCAACCTAGGACAAAATTTTTAACAGTGTAGTGAATATTATTTTAAAAATTTTAAATAGCTTAAGATTATATATAAAAAAAAATTAAAAATTAAAAATTAAATAAATGTATACATAAGAATGTGAGCCGCAAAACACAGGTACAATACAAGCATAATTTCAGTTTAAGTACAATTAATTTTATTAGACACTTTTTTAGATATAATCAACTATTTTTAGATGTCCATTGAAAATGAAAATTATTACTGAAGATAAATTTAAACTGAGAGGAATGGGAGCCCAAAAGAAAGAGGATGTTATTAGCTCACCTTTTTAGTAATTTTGTAATGAACTGATGGCTGGTTTCCATACGTGTTGGCGTTACATTTGATATCCCAATCAAATTTACCCTACTAAGGAAAACATGGTTGTAATTCTGTTATGTATAAACACGCACAGTTCTTCGAACATAAATATACTTCAAACTGTTGTTAGTAAATGCCAAACTTTCGCCAAATCAGTTGGAGTGAAACAGAGCAGATTTTTGAACCATACATTAAAGCTAAGTACTTGACACATGGGTGCCAAACCTACATTTATTTCTAAGATGAAAAGAAACCGAAAAATTAAAAATAAAATTAAAAAAAAAATTAAATTAAAGACTTTTTCTCTTAGATTGATTCTCAATAAAAGGTATGAAAAGATTAAAATGAAGTGTTTCCATCTAAATTTCATACTTTAGTTAATTTTTAAAAAATCGAATTGTCGTGTCGAAAAACTGTTTGCACCCCTAGACTCAGAAAAATCACCCCTTTCATTTGACACTGAATTTGTAACTAGCCACATACATTTTAAAATGACTGACGTGAATTAAAAGGAAATGTTTCCACCTAAATTTCGTATTTATTTCTAATTTATTCTGATTTGTAATTTATTTTATGTATTACACAAAAGTTGTTGCCACCTAAATTTCGTACTTTAGTTTTAAAAAAAATCTAGTTGTCGCGTCGAAAAACTGTTTGCCCTCTTGTATTCACAAAAATCGCCCCTTTCATTTGGTAACGAATTTGTAACGATAGGTCTTATATTCTAATTTATTTTCTCCTTTTTCCGTTTTACTTTCCGAACACTATAGTGAGGAAAGTATTGTAATCATATCAAAAATCCGAATTCGAGATTTTGATGTTTCTATACGTTTTGAGGTCCCCTGAGTCCGTTTTCACTATTTTTACGATGATGTATGTATGTGTGTGTGTATGTGTGTATGTGTGTATGTGTGTATGTCTGTGAACACGCTAGCGTCTAAACGCTTCGTTCGATTAACCTGAAAGTTGGTACGCATATTGTAAGTCACCATAGTACGAACCCTATAGATTTTGGTGAATCTAGCACTTATAGTTTTTTTACAGGGACACAAAGAAAAATTCTTTATCATTATGGCCTATGGGAGCAAAATCTTAAAAGTACGATAGCATCTAAACGCCTTATTCAATTGAGCAAAAATTTTATACACATATTATAGATCACAAATACTCAATCTGTATAGATTTTGGAGAATCTAGCACTTATAGTTTTTTTACAGGGACACAAAGAAAAATTCTTTATCATTATGCCTATGGGGCCAAATTTTTAAAAATGTGACAGTGTCTAAACGCCTTATTAATCCGAGCAAAAAAATTGTACACATGTTATAGATCACAGTTGAACTAACTGTATAGATTTTGGTGAATCTAGCACTTACAGTTTTTTTACAGGGACACAAGGAAAAATTCTTTATCATTATGGCCTATGGGACTAAATTTTTAAAAGTACGATAGCATCTAAACGCCTTATTGAATTCAGCTGAAAATTTATATGAGTATTATAAATCACTGTTGCACTAACTATAAGCATTTTGGTGAATCTAACATTTATAGGTTTTTACAGGGACACAACGAAAATTTCTTTGTCATTATGATCTATGGGCTCAAAGTTCAGTAGCGTTAAATAAAACAACGTGTAATAGATGGAGAAAAATACTCAAACACTCTATTATGGTTTTCTCTCTTTTGTTTGTTTAACAACTACTCTTTCTTTACTTTATCTACAAAACTGTTAATTACTCAATGTTCGGAAAGTCGAGTGGAGTCACTCCAGATTTTTTAACTTGGATTCGGGAGACACAGAAAAAATCTGAAAAAAAGTCTTTAATAACAATAAAAAGATAATACAATAAAAGGCAACAATACAATAAAAGATAACTATAAATATCCAGATGTAGATCTGCATTGCGTTAAAGAAAAAAAAAATTATCAAAGATTACGCATGTTGGAATTAGAAGAAGATACTCATGTGGGAACAAGAACAATATAAAAATTTAGAGAAAACATATAAAAGATTGTATGTGAATATAAGTTATTGGGAGACTGGAAAATGAGGCCGTTTCATTAGATTAAAACTGTTTTCTAAAATTGTATAATTTTTTATAATATGTGATAATGTGCGATGAGTTATTAAGATGCAAGGTACAGTCGGTAATAAAAGTGTACGAACAATAGCAAAAATTACTATGTAAAATGTACACTTCGTCGAATCCTGTTCTTAATCAGTGTAAGAACATGATTCAATAAAGATTTATTTAACAAAACAACACCACCTGTAATAATGCCTCCGAGCTGAGCTCTACGTCACGGAAGATCGGCCGACTTCATCCAATCCCCACGATCCAACATGTATCATAGGAAGTGTTGATTGGATAAAATCGGCCGATCTTCCATGACGTAGAGCTCAGCCCGGAGGCATTATTACAGGAGGTGTTGAACAAAACCGTATGAAGTGTACTTTTTTTACATAGGAATTTTTGCTAGTGTTCGGACACTTTTGTTTCTGACTGTAAGAGAAAGCTGTGTGAGAATCACGTTATTTTTTATAGGGAAGAAAACATTCTTTCTGAAAGATGTCGATTTATTATTTACGGAGTTTAAAAAGTTTTGAAAGGAAATTGTCAGCTGAAATTTTAAAAATATTTTAGGAAGGGCAGTGCCTAAAGGATATGGACCTTTCCAAAATATCACACATTGGCTGATTTTTATATATTTTGGTGTACTGAAAACCGAAACTGAAACAAATTTTTCTCTAGCACGAACATATACATGGTGTCTACCGACACAATTTCTTCCATGACTCTTCCACTAATATAATTATATGGTAACTGTAATACGTTTCAGTGGTATGTTTCGGTAGTATGTTTCCATTATTAATTATAATTAAGCATCGAAACATGCTAGAAACTACCGAAAATGAAAAAATGCGTCGGTAGAATCGCAGTATTTACAAAAATCTTTATGTGATAGAGAGTAATAGGCTTCATTTTTGTTTTCATCACACCAAAAAACATATCTATCAGCTAAAATTGCACTGCGCTGCATAAAAAATAAATAAATAAATAAATAAATAAATAAAATAAATAAATAAATAAATAAAAATAAAATCAAGCTCTAATACTATTCCGGCTGATTCTTATGTAAAATGACCTCCTGAATCCCCCATTTTGCCCCATTACCCACCGTTTTATCGGGACGTCACTTTCTCCCCCAATTTTTATCAGTCTTCGGTAACTTTATGGCCATGAATTTAATTTGGAGAATGGAAAATAATTATTTTAACACTTAAAAATAAAAAATATATATAATGTATAATAAGTGATAATAATAATTGATTAATAAAATATAATAAATGTAACTTACAATTTCAGTGACAATTCCCTCTTCCCCACCTAAATCTCCCCCTTACTGCAAAAGTTCATGTTATAGAATTTTTCACCTGTTTAGGCCCTTAGAAGATATTTAACAGTTAAAGTATTTCTTTTCTCCACTGTAGATCAAATTTATAGACATAAAATTACCGAAAAGTGGTAAAAATAGGGGGGGGGGGCGTCCCCAAAAAACGGTAGGTGATAGGGCAAAATGACCATCATATTCGGATTCAGGAGGTCATTTTACATAAGAATTTGCTGAAATGGTGTTAGGCGTAATTTTCATGCCGAGCAAAATTATTAAAAATCCATTTTGCTTTGATTTTTAAATGTTTCATATAGAGTGAAATATTGTAATTTAAACTTTTATTTCGTTGTATACAGGAATTAGAGGGTTTAGGCAGGAAATTCTATTTTAAATCGTTACAAAAATTTGAACTATTACAAAGTTTTGGGAAGTCGCTGTACGGTTATATTTTGCACATTAAGGCTCATTAGACCATTAGAGTAGATTCCAAACAACTACTAAAGAAACAATACAGGAGAAACATTCTATTGCGTACTCGGGGTTCATCAATTGTCCGTGAGTGTAAAATGAATCTTAGGGGTACATACAAATGAAACACTTCCAGTTGCAAAGCCGTTTGCAGGCGTTCCAAATGTATGACTGCAGTCGGCAGCAAAAGTATCCGAGCACTAGCAAAAATTCCTATATGAAAAAAAAAAAAAAAAAAAAAAAAAAAAAAAAACACTTAACACTGTTTTGCTAAATAAATCCTTGTCGAATCATGTTCTTAGACTGACTAAGAACAGGATTCGAAGGATTTATTTAAAAAATCTGCATTAAGTGTACTTTTTTTACATAGGAATTTTCGCTTGTGCTTTGTTACTTTTGCTGCCGACTGTATTTGCAAAAAACTTGCAAAATTTACGTCATCGAAATTGCAAGCGTTCCGTTTGTATGTAACCCTTACAGAGGCTTAAATTTTATTTACAGAATATTCCGGAAGATTACAGGTTTGTAAACCAAGTATCAACTTCAGTTTCATCAAAAAACACAGCTTAAATAACAGCTGACAGCATAAAAACCACAGCATAATCTGTATTATAGTATTAACACGCACAGTAATAGGCTGCAATCAATAAAACAGACTTAGTGAAGCAGAGGCAATCTTTCTACAGCGATGGCTTACCAAAAACTGACTGACTACGCCCGCGATGCAGTTGCCTTACATACCATCGTACATAGATATAGTAATAAGACATAGATTGATCATGGAGGGAGAAAAAGTGATTCATTTTTACTCCGAGAAAGACGGCCTCCGAGTGAATACACATAGATAATTTAGCAAATAAAATTTATAAATAATTTATGTACTAAACGTGAAAGGCGAATGATACGATTTAAAATTCATTTTTCTTTTCTTTCTTTCTTTCTTTTTTTTTTTTACTATATTTATTAATTTAGTTAATATTTAAAGTTAAACTCTTTATATACTAAAACTAACGTTTTTTACCTGCGCCGCTGCTAACTGTATTTAAAAGAATCTTGAAAATTTTATAATGCTTACTAATATAAAATCTTAAAATATATCAAACTTTAAAGAAAAGTATTCCATTAAAAATCAAACCAGTTTTTATTTCATAATAATAACAAAGCAACTGATTATAAAAATTATATTTTTCATAATTTAGTCAAACATAATTTACTTTTATGATAGGTTATCCCGTTTCTTCTCATAAATTTATTAGAAGAATTAAAAGACGCAGTATTTCGATATTTTGAATATTCATCAACATTCTATTCTATTACAATCGCCGAGTTTCAATACCAGTTAATGGCTGATGCCAAAATATCTTTTCGGCATCAAAAATCTTTGCATGATAACATGGGGATGATAGATCTATATAAATGACTATATCTATGCCCTCGTACAGCATGATAATTTTCCAGTAACTTCTGTAATAATCGAGTTAGAGCTTAAATATTCGGTATATCGATAGTAAGAATTTTCTAGTCAAGGTTGTCAAAAAACCGCCATGGAGTGATAAAGTCGCCAGATTAGGCGCCAAGGCCATTACCTGCCCTGGTCAAGCTTTTTAACGGGTTTTTAAAGAAAAATGGGCTGTAACGCCAAAGCAAGCTAATAAATACAAAAAATTAACATTTTATAACCTGACTAAGCTTCTTTCAATGAAATTACATTACAAAAAAACTACTATTATTTACAAATTTATACCAATACAATGGCAAAAATAAATAAATAAATAAATAAATAAATAAATAAAAACTAGTTGACATAGAGGTGTACTCCGTGCAGTTCCCCATCACGTATTTGTTTCCACACATTTTAATTATTCTTAAAAATCTATCAAATTAAAATTGACATATCGCATTCCGACAAGAACTAGTATGTTGTGGCCACCACAAGACTTTCTTCTATATTTTCCTATACATATTCAATCAGTCACAATATTAAAAAAAGAAAAAAAAAAAAAAACGATTTTTTTTCTAAGTTTTTTTTTTTTTGGTAAAAGTAATAGATATTTAATCAGTAACAATATTTAAAAAAAAAAATTACGAATTTTTTTTTTTTTTTTTTTTTTTTTTGTTAAAAGTAAAAAAAAAAAAAATAACTTTGTTTTAAATTATCACAGATTTATAGTTCAAGCATTCGTTTTAAAGGTATTGACGAGATCTTTCGAATGATACCCATCTTCAAAATTTACCCCCCCAGGGGCGGAAGCGATGCCCCCCATGCACAAAATTTTTTTCCTAGTTACGTACTAGTATTATCAATAATTCATATTAATTTTACAATCACAAGTGTAAAATAACTCTTATTATGCACATTTATACGAATTTTTGTCCTATACAGCCATGTTAAAAATTTAGATAAAATGCTATCACAGCGCCACCTGTTGAGCTATTGATCCCCAAATATAATCAGCACCAGTTTATGTCGGGGATCAACTAAATACCAAGTTTGGTAAAATTTCGTTTTAAAAAAAAAAAAAAATCCGATTTTATTTTCTGTTTTTTTTCGTTAAAAGTAAAAAAAATCGATAACTTTGTTTTAAATTATCACAGATTTATGGTTCAATCATTCGTTTTAAAGGTATTGACGAGACCTTTCGAAAGATACCCATCTTGAAACTTTGCCCCCTCCGGGTGGGTACTTCCCCCCCCCCGGTTGGGGGGGAACCGATGCCCCCACATGCACAAAAATTTTCTCCCAGTTAACTATTACTATTATCAACGAGACCTTTCGAAATATACCCATCTTGAAAATTTACTTCCCCGGGGGGGGGGGGGGGAACCGATGCCCCCACATGCACAAAATTTTTTTCCTAGTTAACTACTGCTATTATCAATAATTCATATTAATCTTACAATCACAAGTTTAAAATAACTCTCATTATGCCCATTTATACGGAATTTTGTCCTATGCTGCCATGTTAAAAATTTGCATAAAATGCGATTACAGCGCCACCTGTTGAGCTATTGATCCCCAAATCTAATCAGCACCAGTTCATGTCAGGGTGCAACTAAATACCAAGTTTGGTTAAATTTCATTCATTGGTTCGTGAGATACAGCGTCCACAAAAAAATGATACAGAGAGACACACAGACAGACAGACAGACATTTTCTAAACACTATAAATTCGTGTTCAGGACATCCCAAAACGTGTAGATCCGTCAAAAAACGGAGGTCGAAAATTTTCGCGAATCCAATACTTTCTCTATATTACATAGAAGAAAGTAAAAATGACACAACTTAAAAATGCAGTGTTTGAGAAGAATCAACTTAAAGATGGTATAAAAAATGAACTTGGCTATAATAAAACTAACATGAATGCCTCTCAGGTGGATGAATTGAGAGTTATATATGCGACATTTTCCGCGCTCATCGGGGGCATTTTATACGCATTTTTCAATAACATAAACCCAAATTTGCCATAGGTTGATTTCTTTCGAAATCGAAATATTCCAATCACTTCGTTTATCTCTCTCTCTCTATATATATATATATATTATATATATGATCGAAATCTTATAATCACGATAACGCCCGAAATAATATTCCAAAAATCGAACCAATTTTGGACAGCGAATTTATCTTACAAATAGTTTTGATAAGTTCGTTAACCAAGTTGCTCCGCAATTTTGTTTTCAAGTGGCGATGTATGCATAGACCATATAAGGGTCTCAACCAAGTTTATAAAGGAATTTTATCCACCATGATATTTCCAATCGTTTTTTCTCTCCAAACAATCCGTAACTCTAAACTTTCATCAAAATCGCTCTGTCCATTTTCGTGTAAACCATATTTCTACCATACATTGTAATTGGCCTTTAAATGTTTAACAGCAAACGCAACATTTTCTGATGATGAAAATATTTCGAATCGTTTATGCACCCTCAAACTTTCATCAAAATCCTTATACCCATTTCCAAGTAAACCCAATTTCTGCCATATGTTACAAATGGCCGATAAAGGTTTAGCTGCGAAAGCAAATTTTTCTGAAGATGAGGATAAGTCCAATCGTTTAAGCACCCCGAAAAGCCTTTAACACTAAACTTTCATGAAAATTCCTATATCCATTTCTAAGTGAACCCAATTTCTGCCATATGTTGCAATTGACCGATAAAGGGTTAACTTTGAATATGAATTTTCTGAATATGAGTATAAGTTTAAACGCCTTAGCACTCCGAAAACCACTTAACTCCAACCATTTTTTTTTAAATCGCTATACCCATTTCGAAGTGAATTTCTGCCATATGTTGCAATGGGGCGATAAAGGGTTAACAGCGAACGAGATTTTTCTGAATAAGATGATATTTTCAATCGCTTTTTCTCACCAAAATCCCTAACTCCAAAATTTCATCAAAATCGCTATGTCCAATTTCGTGTAAACCATATTTTGCCATACGTTGTGATTGGCCTTTAAAGGTTTAACAGCGAACGCGAAAGTTTCTGAAGATGAAAATATTTCCAATCATTTATGTACTCCTAAACTTTCATCCAAAATCTCTATATCGATTTCCGTGTAAACCCAATTTCGACCATATGTTGTAATTAGCCGATAAAGGGTTAACTGAGAATGCGAATTTTTCTGAAGATGAGGGTAAGTCAAATCGTTTTAGCACCTCCCCGAAAACACTTAATCCCAAACTTTCAACAAAGTCGCTATATCCATTTCCGAGTAAACCCGATTTCTGCTATGTTTTGCATTTGGCCGAGAAAGGGAGAACTGTGAACGCGAATTTATCCGAAGATGAGATCCAATCGTTTTTTTTTTTTTTTTTTTTTCATAAAAATCCCTAACTCCATTTCCGTGTAAACCCAATTTCTGCCATACATTGCAATTGGCCTTTAAAGGTTTAACTATGAACGCGAATTTTTCTGACGATGAGGACAATTCCAACCGTTTAAGCACCCCCGAAAGCACTTATTTCCAAACTTTCATCAAAATCCCTAAAACCATTTCCGAGTAAACCCAATTTCTGCCATATGTTGCCATTGACCAATAAAGGGTTAACATCGAACGCAATTTTTTCTGAAGATGAGGGTTAATCCAAGCACCCCAAAAAACACTTAACTACAAACTTTTTTTGAAAATCGCTATATCCATTTCCGAGTAAACCCAATTTCTGCTATATGATACAATGGGCCGATAAAGGGTTAACAGCGAACACGAATTAAAGTCGCATGTTTATAGTTAATGATGTTCATCCCGGCATCAAAACTGATATTTAAGAGCTGTTCTTACATCTTTATGATACAAATATTTCTTTTCGTGCAAGTTTAAGGGAAATTTTCCCCTGTTCTCCCATATTAAAAAAATCGTAAATTTCGAATAACTTCTGAAGTTTTTTAACTAGAATGTTGCAAATAAATAGGGTTCTTGCCAGTGTCATAAATAATATTTTAAAACTGGTCTGACCTCTCTGCGATCATTTGTTCGTGAGATATCGTGTAAACAGACTAACAAACTAACGGACTAACACACTAACGGACTGACAAACTAACAGACACCCTACAAACGGACACCATACAAATTTTGTCATTTTCGGAATCCTCACATCTGAAAACGTGTAAAAAAGTCAAAAAACCGAGGTCGAAAATTTTCACGATTACCTAAGTTCCCCATACCTATAGTATGATGGGGAACTAAAAAATTTCCCTCCCAAAATACCATACGAATTCATTACTGTTTAAAAATTTCTCTAAATAGAACAGCGCCAGTTTTCCTTCCATTTTTATGTTTTTTATTACAAACGAAATATTGTATTTGGAAGTTTTTGTTTTGTCATGTAATAAGAGCTCTGCATACGCATTTTTTTCCTATTTGTCATTCAGAATAAAATGCTTATTTACCAAATATAACAATCTGCAGCGTCATAGTCCATTTATAAATTGATAGTTTAAGACTGAGATACAGTCTCAAAATAAATTCGTACACGACATTACTTTGAGTTTTGTAATAAATACTATCTATCCTTCACTTAGTACTTATATCGAAGAATTGATACGCATACTCTAGAAAGAGAAACTCTGGTCTACTTTGTTAGAAGATTATATTCAAGTAATTAAGAAAACTTGTATTCGGTTGTTAGAAAATAGGTAAGAAATGCATCAATTTTAAAAACCGTTTTCATTTATTTATCTTTTTTAATATAACATATTTTTATTCTTCTGTTTTAGTTTTGTTTTATATTTGACTAGCAGGCTAGGCCCGTTTCTCTGGTCACTAAATTTAAATGAATTTCCAAAAGAAATGAATCACTATTTATTTTTACTTTCCGAACATTATAGTGAGGAAAGTATTGTAATCATGTCAAAAATCCGAATTTGAGATTTTGATGTTTCTATACGTTTTGAGGTCCCATGAGTCCGTTTCTACTATTTTTACGATGATGTATGTATGTGTGTAATATGTCTGTGAGTCACGCTAGCGTCTAAACGCTTTGTTCGAATAAGCTGAAAATTGGCACGTATATTGTAAGTCACCATAGTACGAATCCTATAGATTTTGGTGAATATAGTAGTTTAGTTTTTTTACAGGGACACCAGGAAAAATTCTTTATCATTGTGGCCTATGGAGTCAAATTTTTAAAAGTGCGATAGCATCTAAACGCCTTCTTCAATTGAGCTGAAAATTTATATGAATATTATAAATCACTGTTGCACTAACCATAAGCACTTTGGTGAATATAGCATTTATAGGTTTTTTTTTTTTTTTTTTTTTTTTTTTTTACAGGGACACAACGAAATATTCTTTATCATTATGATCATGGGCTCAAAGTTGAGTAGCGTTAAATAAAACATCGTGTACTATATGGAGAAAAATACTCAAACACTCTATTATAGTTTTCTCTCTTTTGTTTGTTTAACAACTCCTCTTTCTTTACTTTATCTACAAAACTGTTAATTACTCAATGTTCGGAAAGTCGAGTGGAGTCACTCCAGATTGTTTATATCACATTTTGGGTTTTGTAACATAATTAAAAATTCCTTTTAAGGTCAAAAAGTCGAAATAACATATTACAAATTTAGTTAAATAAAATATTTCTTCCGTTTTGCAACAATGCTCTATAGTCTTATGTGAATGATTCTCAAGAATGAATCAACAATTGTTTACAAATTTAATGGATTGTGTATATGGAAAATAAGTACGCTGTAATTTAAAAATTGCAGCTCTTAGAACTTCAAAACTGATAATTTTTAATTGTTATTCATTATTATTTAATATTAAACTGTTTTTTTGTTTAATATTAGACTCTTATTTTAAGATAATAGCAGTTGAATGATATCGCGTTGTGAAACTTTGCAACGTAATATCTTTAAATCTAATGACTGGATGTATATAGTGTCCTCACAAAAAAATGTACAATTTTAGAGCTCTTTTAAAAAAGTATAACATCTATGCAGTATCTTTTTAAAAAAATTCATCAGTTTTCGCTTTAAAAAAAAAAAAAAGGCCGACTTTCATCACCAAAATATTTAAATCTAGACCAATCAAAAATAGGAGTGATCTGCCCGGATGTATTCCGCCGACAAACTCTGCTTTATTTGTATAGATTTCAAATGTCGAGTTCGGGTACAGGAATATTACGGGTAGTATAAGGGTAGTTTAATTTAATGTAAAATTATATTTTACTTTTGAGAGTACTTATTTAATTGGCTTTTTATAACACAGGATAAAAACATTCATAATCATAGAAACATTGATAAAATTGTCATTAAATGCCAAAAAAGAAAAACTAAATCTAATTGCACCCTTTTTTGCTCCATTTCTTCCTTTTATTATTCTTTTTATTTCAGTTTTTCTTTTTATAGTCTATTATTGTCTATTGCTATTGTCTATTGTTTATTTAACCCCTTAACGATTTCGTAATTTTTAAGAAAACGGTAAAAAAAAGTGAGTATTTTTTTCATTCAAGCAAATTATGTAAAATAAAGCGTATGAACAGTATATGTATTCATTTTTAATTTTAGGAATCTTTTTAAACTTGAAATCAAGAAATTTAATTTTGCAGAAAAAGCAACAGTCAGGGTTATTATGACTGAATGTTGGTTTTCCAGTAAGTAGAAAAAATAAAAGTTAAGTGTTTTAAATATTAAAACAGAATTTTATGAACAGAATTTTACGTATAATGCAACACTATACGTCTAATACACTGTTCACATATTCGCTATCCGAACTTTCATAGATATCACTTATTTCCGAATCACTCTCAGATGCATCTATACTAAAATGAGAATCCGAGTTATTTTGTGATTCTGACTACATAATGTACACAGTATTAAACTAGTATGTTGTGGCCACTACATGACTTTCTTCTATATAATTTTACACAAAATTTATTCAATACAAGCATTCGTTTATTAAATTATCAAATTATTTTTCATTATAAGTGCAGACGATTTTTATCTGACAGAATTATATCACTAAATGCCGAAAGAAAGTATTTTTTTTTTTTTTTTTTTCAATTATCAGAAGAAATGCGATTTTTTTTTTTTTTTTCCCGTTAAAAGTAAAAAAAAAAATCGATAACTTTGTTTTAAATTATCACAGATCTATTGTTCAACCATTCGTTTTAAAGGTACTGACGAGATCTTTCGAAAGATACCCATATTAAAAATTTGCCCCTCCTCCCCCCAAGGGGCACCACATGCACAATTTTTTTTTCCTAGTTAACTACTACTATTATCAATAATTCATAGTAATTTTACAATCACACGATTAAAATAACTCTCATTATGTACATTTATACGAAATTTTGTCCTATACTGTCGTGTTAAAAATTTAGAAAAAATGCGATCACAGAGCCACCTGTTCAGGGAATGATCCCCAAATCTAATCAGCACCAGTTTATGTCAGGGTCCAACTAAATACCAAGTCTGGTTAAATTTCGTACATTGGTTCGTGAGATACAGTGTCCACAAAATTCGTGATACACACAGACAGACAGACATTTTCTAAAAACAGTCGAATGCTGTTCAAGACATCCCAAAACGTGCAAATTCATCGAAAACTGGAGTTCGAAAATTTTCACGAATCCAATACTTTATCTATATATACATATAGAAGAAAGTAAAAATGCATTTTACCATACAGCAAAAAACCACATGCATTCAAAAGCCTAACTACGCTCAGATTACAATATAAGCATTACAAATATTTAAAATTGGATAATGCTGACAGTTTAAAATAAAACTACTACCTGAAATTACATTTTAAATAGTATACTATTTCCATCTAGACTGTAAAATAAGAAATAAAAAAATTCCCGGGTATCAGAAAGGGTTTTTGTTTAAACCTTTTTAGTGCGTTACTTTTGAACACGCCAGCCTGGAAATATCACGGGCACAAGAAATAGAGAGTGAAAACTCACCCCGTCATTTTTACGGGTGCGAGAAGGAAGGGGTTAATCTGATATAAAAGCGTCTTCACCATTTCAGCGTGTCAGCTGGAATAAAAATGATTAAACACTTTTCCATATTACGGGACCCAGTCGAGTGCGTTAGCCTAATCTCTCGGAGTTTACTGCGGTTTTCTCTGAAACTTAAATGAATACGAGTTAAAGTCCCTTAGAAAGACCTCCAAGTATTCCTTCCTCTCAGATCTAGGGCAGATGATCGGCTTCTTATTCCAATTAATGAATCACTCACCAACTCCAATACCTAGATTATGCAGTAATAGTTGCATCTCGTGTTAAATAAAAATGAATGATTTGATTTATTTATGCATATTTACACGTGTATAGGACAAATCCGTTTTATAGTAAAACACAAGAAAGTAAAATGATGTATCGCACAGGAATTATGGAATACTTTTTCATATCTATTGACATACAGTTAGGACATTAGATATTGGGTATCTCTAGACATTGTGTATAAATTTACTAAAATCAAAAACTACATTTCTAGCCCCCGACTTTCATCTTTGAGAAGTCGGGGGCTAGAAACGTGTTTTTTTTTGGCAACTAGCCCACGTTTCGTCAGAAACTTCTTATATTCTATTTTTTACATGAGGGGGCTCCCCTAAAGAAGGCTCTCATGTGTTTTGGAATTAATTTACATTTATCCTCAGTTTGCTTATTTATTTATATATATATATTAATTATAGCTATATATTAAGCTTTGCAATAACACCTTAAATACTATCTTATATTACCTTAGACATATTTTATTATTACAAAAATATACACTACACCTCTATAAAAATATATATTTGCAGTTGTCCGAATACAAGAGTTAGATCGCTGGTGGAAGCCCTGCGTTCTGGAAGAATCCTGAAAAATTCCATGATCACGACAATTAGATTTTTTTTAATTAAATAAAATATGAAATTTAGATGATAACACTTTATTTTAATTCTTTTTAGTCATTTTAAAAAGTACGTGGCTCGTTATAAATTTGGTACCAAATGATAGGGGCGATTTTTCTGAATCCAGGAGTGCAAACAATTTTTGCACGTGACAAGTAGAATTTTTAAAATTAACTAAAGTATGAAATTTAGGTGACAACACTTCATTTTAAACTTTTCATACTTTTTAGTGCGAATCAAGCTAATAGAATAAGTCTTTAATAATAATAATAATTATTATTATTTTATTTCCATATATTTTTACTACCCATATTTGTGCTCTATATTTTATTGTATTCATAAGCCTTTCAATGCTTTTAAGCACAGAAAAAGGAAAATTATGCATTCCTAATGGTTCATAAAACACTTTTCTAAAACTGTATAAAAACAGTAACTTTTTAATAATAATAATAATAAAGAATGTCCTAATACAGAACACAAAAAGTATCGTTTGCAAAGTTTAGTGGTTTAAACTCATTATAAGTAAAGAAATAAATTTAATTTAATAAATCAACTAAAAGTACATAACACAACTAAAAATACATAACACAACTAAAAATACATTTTGATAAATTTCTGCTGATATACAAAAATGCTTCCGAATACTTTTGAGTGGCTCTGTTAACCAAATATTAATGCTAACCATACCACATTCTAATGAAATCATACGTTATTGAACATGAAAAATGCATGATGTTTTAATTATGTTTTATGTAGTTTAACCCTTTCAGTCGCAGTGTTCCCGCTGACGGAACACCTAATTTTAATTCTCAAGTGCAAAAACTCACCCCGGAAATTTTTTAGCAAAAATTTTCATTTATAACATAACAAAAAAAGCGCTTTTTTAAAAGTGAAATTTAAAAATTTCTTCTACTTTAATTATGTTCGTAAATTCCGGTTTCAGTGTAATTTAAATGATCCGATTTACCTTGCGCCGCAAAGGTTTAAAATACTCCGGAATAAATTGAAATGTTGGGATCTATGCGACTTTTACGAGTTTTTGTAGTCGATAATGTTTACTTACAAAGTGTTTTATTTATTAAATTAAATATTATTGGAATTTAATAAGGTTAACTTATAGATGTTTCAAACCAAAACATTCTCAAAAAGGAACAATGCTAATTTTTTATTTTTTAAATATTTATGATCAGCTATGCGTCTAAAAGCCATTTTTAAAATTAGTTTAGTAATTTTTAAAATAAATTAAGTAGTGAACGTTAAAGGGTTAAAGATATGTGGTAAAAATATGCTTTAAAATTACCTCTTATAGACCATAATATGTCAGTACAGTAAAGTCTCGATTACACTGTTTGGTATGAAAGTTCCCCCCCAACACCATTTTGGCAAATTCTTATGTAAAATGACTTCCTGATTCCGAATATGACGTGAATTTTGCCCTATCAACCACCGTTTTTTAGGGACGGCTCTCTATTTTTATCACTTTTCGGTAATGTTATGTCTATAAATTTGATTTTTAAGGGGGAAGGATTATTTTAATTGTTAAATATCTTCTGAGTGGCTAGAGATTTGGAAAATTCTAAAACATCAACATTTGCGGCAAGGAGAAAATTGAGGGGGATTTGCCACTGAAATTATGGATTACATTTCTTATATTTTTTTTAATCTATTATTAATGTTATTTATTAAACATTATATATTTTTTGTTTTTAAGTGTTAAATTAATTCTTTTTCATTTTCCAAATCAAATTCATGGCCATAAAATTACCGAACAGGGATAAAAATTGGGGGAGGGGTGAAAATGGTGGGTGACTGGGCAAAATGGGAGTCATATTCGGATTCAGGAGGTCATTTTACATAAGAATCGGGTAAATAACGTAAATCGCAGTTAAATCGCAAAAGGCTTGAAAATGAGGAGCAAATAGATTACAGATATTCTAGCTCAAAAACGCAATTGTATTGTATATAAAACATAATACAATAGAAACACTGAAAATATTCACAGTACAGAAAAAATATTTTTATTCTATGTACTAAATCAGGCCTCGCAGTGTTCCTAAAATTTTACTCCCGTTTAATTATACTGTTACCACAGTCGTCATTAAAAAAATTTTCTTAAATGTATTAATGGTAAAACATGCGTAAGCGTTATGTGTAAAAGTGTTACTTTAAAATACTGATGGCGATTTAATAAAATGCGAGTAAAGTTTCAGGAACGCTTTTTGTTTGTTTGTTTATTAAAAACATATATGCATCAGATTTGTATGCTTCACTCGAAGTGCGCTTGCAAGTCTTCGTCAGATAAAGTCAGATAGTACATGACAGAATTACAATACGAAGAATTAGAAAAATACCCAGCGCGAGCGCCGGAATCGAACCCGCTCTCCTACGCTCGAAGGCGATTAGCAGTGTGGTGACTTAAAAAAAAAAAAAAAAAAAAAAAAAAAAGAGCATAGTTTTTTATATTAAAATTTTTTTCTTTAAATCAGTCATTTGTTTTATGTTTCTTCTTTAGAAAACATTGTTTCTTTAACTTGCGTTTTCTTGAATCTGCCAATTTCCTGCTCTCGCGGATAATCCGTAACACACATAATCCGCTTGCCGATAACCTGGAGTTTACTCTATTATTTTGTGAGTCACTGTACACAAATTGGCAGTGAATTTCATACCATTTTCATTTGTAACCCACTTTTTTTCGGGAGGTTCTGCTCTAGAAGCTGGTAAATGGGAAATGCCGGGTTCGATCAAGGTCGCGCTCGTTGGCTTAGTCAATCGGAGTCTTCTAAAATTCGCTTGAATACGGACTTCGACTCTTTAGAAAACTCCCCTTACCCCTTCTACGGATGGCATCCCATTCAGGCAGAAGTCCCAAGTGCAGACAGGTGTCCTTAAATTCTACACCGAAACATACTCCCTTGGAAATGTCCCACAGTGAACTTGAATTACATTGGTTATTTTCAACGCATTCTAAAAATATTTAGGGAACCGTTAAAGCAAAGACAAAGACACAGACGAACCGCAATCACGAACATTTTATAATATTGTTTGAAAAAAGAGAAGGTGGTTAAAAAAAGAGTGGGAAACCACATTTTACGAATGTACATGAATTTAAATAAATCATAATTTTCGCTGCATGATGAAATGCCACTGTAAGATTAAAAATGAACACAAGACGCATGTGTAAGTTTAAGTGTCACATATTAAAGGGACTCTATCTATTGTCACGTGGTGCCAAATTCCATGTTAACCTATAGGGAAAGTTGTCAACAGACTTAACTATTTTATTTTAACTCCGTTCTTACATTTAGAAAATTCACAACCGTTAAACTTTTCCTTATTTTCAAAAAAAATTTTTTTTTTAATATTTCACTTTGTGGTGTGTTGGTGCGTCGGCCCAGATAGCTCGCACATTTGCAGCAAGTTTGATTTTTCTTGATATTATCTTGCCATGACAAATTTGACAAGACAAATTTGCTTTGAAATTGACGCAAAGTAGACAGAACACAAATCTATCTTTCATTTTAATTAATATATATATATATATATTTCCTTTCACACCGTTTATGCTGCAAACTAAAGCTGCTATGTAAGTATTTGAAATTCAACAAGAGTATCTGAAGATAGATGTTGAAGCGGTTCCGCAACGTCATCTTCCTCGTGTTGTTTTTTGGAGGAACAGGCGTGGAGTTGTCCGCGGGGCTTCCAAAATATTCGAAGTCTTGTATTTGAAAGGCTCCTGCGAGATAAGTGTTATGTTTGCATATCTGTAAGCGTATTTGGAAATAGTGTGATTTAACAAGAATCTGAGTTGGCAATGCGTCAGCAGTTGGTGTGACATGACAATCTTGCTTGTTGCAATGAATTTGTAGTAATCATGATACGACATTGATAACTTTTCTACTAGTTTGCAAAGAAATTGCAGCAAATTTGATATAGTAAGAGTGCAACTTGCACGACAAGTTTGCAGCAAATTTTGCGTATGGTGACTTCGGAGTTTGCGTTATCTTGCTTCAGTCTTGTTATAAACTTACGAGCTTGTCACGCTGAACTTGCTGCAATTTTGTTGGCTTACAAAGCAAGACTGCTGCGGTTTTGCTGCAAACTAAAATTGCTATATGGGGTGTGTGCGGGTTAAGGCCTATTGCTTAGACTAGGGACCTGGGCCTAAGGGGAATGCCCTCCATGAGGGGAAGGCCTTTCTAAGGGGTCTTAACATGTATTCACGCAAATTTCGAAGAAAACCACATAAAACTCCAAACGGCTAGGTTGACGAGAGCTAATTGCGGTTAAACCAGGCACTTTCCGTCTTCCAGCTTCGAGAGCAGAATCTTTGGGCCATTGGAGGGGTCATATTTAAAAGCAAAAAAGGAACTATTACATAACAAATTTAACATTTATGAATTTTCTGAATGTGAAAAAGGGAATTAAACTAGTTGGCATAGGTGGACTCTGCTCAGTTCCCCATCATATGTATGTTCCTATAAATTTCTAGTACAGAACATATTATATTCATGTCAAGAAAAATGAATTTGACCAAATGCTTGACACAGTGACAGAACGAAATCCCCGCCTAATAGGCTACCCACCGTTCAATTCGAAATATTTATCTTATTCTAATCTATTAATTTATTTTATTAAGGTCAGTTTCGTAGTTTACTTTTCGTGCTACTATTTCCAATGCAACAATCCCCAAAAAGCATATTTATATGGCATATCGCCCCATTTTGCTATGTTGATAAAATCTTAAATTTCGAATAACTTACAGTCGGTAACAAAAGTCTCCGAACACTAGCGAAAATTCCTATGTAAAAAAAGTACACTTAATACAGTTTTGTTAAATAAATCCTTGTCGAATCCTGTTTTTAGACTGACTAAGAACAGGATTCGACAAGGATTTATTAGACAAAACTGTATTAAGTGTACTTTTTTTATACAGGAATTTTTGCTAATGTTCGGAGACTTTTGTTACCGATTGTACGAAATTTTTCTATTAGAATATTTGCAGTCAATCCTGTTCAAGCGAGTATCATAAATGTTATTTTGAAGTTGTCTGATATACTTACGATCCTCAAACTGGACGTTTATGCTAAATTTTGTCCTATTCTGCCATGTTAAGTAAGTCGTAAATTCCTAATGACTTACGAAATTTTTAAATTAAAAAAATCATAGTCAGGGATGTTCATATCAGTATTTTAAATGATATTTTAAAAGTGTTCTGACATCTTTACGTTGAAAATATCCCTCAAAGTAAATACTTATGCGAAATTTTGCCCTATAACGCCATATTAATTAAATTGTAAATTTCCAGTGACTTACGAAATTTTTAAATTGGAAAATTCATAGTCAAGGATGTTTATACCAGCATCTTATATAATATTTTAAAAGTAGTCTGACATTTTTACGATGAAAACATTCTTCAAAAGGGACATTTATGCGAAATTTTGCTGTATTCTGCCATGTTAAGAAATTCTTAAATTTCGAATAATTTGCAAAATTTTCAAAGTAGCATGTTTCTAGTTAATGATGTTCATCCCGGCATCAAAACTGATATTTAAAAGCTGTTCTTACATCTTTACGATAAATAATTATAAGGTAAAAAACTTTTTATAAACCACGTTTTTAAATTTTCTGTTGAATCATAGCTGTAGAACTAACTACATTACTTTTAAATAATCATTTTCATGCACGTTTAAGTGGAATATTGCCATATTCTCCAATGTTAAGAAAATCATTAAATTTCGAATAACTCCTGATGTTTTTTAATTATAATATTGCGAATGAATAAGGTTCTTGCCTGTGTCATAACTAAAAATTTAAAACTGGTCCGACCTCTCTGCAATCATTTGTTCGTGAGATATCGTGTACACAGACTAACATACTAACACACTAACGGACACCCTACAGACTGACACAATACCCATTTTGATATTTTTGGATTCCTCACACCTGAAAACATGTAAAACAGTCAAAAATCCGAGGTCGAAAATGTTCACGATTACCTAAGTTCCCCATACCCATAGTATGATGAGGAACTAAAATAATGGATAATGAATAATTCTGTTTGCAAATTATTCCACAGGATAACATGTGATTTGGCTTTCTGAGAAAGAAAACTTATAACAACTGAAGAGGAGTTTTAAAGCTTACTGCAGATAGCAATCTATTTTATGATTCTTTATATTTCTTATACAATTTTTGTTACCGTCTTATTTATATATTACACTTTTGTTATAATTTTGGAACAATGAACCCTTATTAGTTCCCCATTATATTATAGGTATGGGGAACTTAGGTAATCGCGAAAATTTTCGACCTAAACTTTTTGACTTTTTTACACGTTTTCAGGTGTGAGGAATAAAAAAAAATCAATATGGGTAAGGTGTCCGTCTGTAGGGGGTCGTTTAGTCTGTTAGTCTGTTAGTGTGTTAGTATGTTAGTATGTTACACGATATCTCACGAAAAAATGATCGCAGACCAGATCGTCGGACCAGTTTTAAAGTATTAGTTATGACACTGGCAAGAACCTTATTCATTCGCAATATTCTAATTAAAAAACTTTAGAAGTTACTCGAAATTTACTATTTTCTTAACATGAGAGAATATGGCAAATTTTCACTTAAACGTGCATAAAAAGAAATATTTTTATCGCAAAGATGTAAGAACAGCTTTTAAATATCAGTTTTGATGCCGGGATGAACATCGATAACTATAAACATGGTACTTTGAAAATTTCGCAAATTATTCGAAATTTACGAATTTCTTAACATGGTAGAATACGACAAAATTTCGCATAAACGTCGATTTTGAGGGATATTTTCATCGTAAAGATGTCAGACTACTTTTAAAATATTATATAAGATAGTGGCATAATCATCCCTGACTATGAATTTTTTAATATAAAAATTTCGCAAGTTATTTGGAATTTACGATTTACTTAACATTGCAGAATAGAGCAAAATTGAGCATAAACGTCCATTTTGAGGATCATAACTATATCAGACATCTTCAAAATCATATTTATGATATTCGTTTGAACATCATTGACTACAAATATTCTAACAGGAAAATTTGTAAGTTATTCAAAATTTACGATTTTGTCAACATAGCAAAATTAGGTGATATTCCACATAAATATGCATTTTGGGGATTATTGCATTCGAAATAGTAGCATAAAAACTAAACAACAAAATTGACCCCAATGAAATAAATTAATAGATCAGAATAAGATAAATATATCGAAATGAACGGTGGGTAGCCTATAAGGCGGGGATATCATTCTCTCACTGTGCCAAGTGTTTGATCAAATTCATTTCTTTTAACATGAATATAATATGTCCTGAACTAAAAATTTATGAGAACATAAATATGGTGTGGAACTGAGCAGAGTCTACCTATGCCAACTAGTTATTTTGCTATGATACCGCTTTGTTATCTTGAATCAAATTTATGCAGTAATTTACTTTTACTGATGTTACAACTCAATGTAATACATTCTGTCGAAAAGAAATTGAATTCGACCACTATCAAATTCAAAAGTCATTTTCCAGACGAAACATAAAATTTTATCTTTTACAAATGTATATATACAGTGGTGGACATAATTATAAGACACCTATCTAATTTGACAAATAGTGAAAGAAAAGATTCAGAGCTTAAAAATGTTTTATAAAATAAGTCAAAAACATTAATTTATTCTGTTCTCACACGTAATTGTTTTACAGAAATGATGTTTTTATAGAGTTTAATAAAAAATATTAAAAATACCATGGACAAAATTATAAGACACCCTAACATTTTAATTAAAACACCTGCTTTTTTTCGAAAAAATTGTGCAATATGCAAATTTTCTGCACGCTGTTATGACGTAAGCAGTTAACTTATGTAAACAGACGATAACCGACTTCACGCATTTACAAACATACCACGAGGTACAGAATTAAAAGAAAGAGAAATTCGCCAAATTTGGATATTAAATGGAACTGGTGCTTCAATTAATAATATTTCAAAAGTTATTAAACGCTCTATATGTGCAATTAGAAATGTTTTGAAAAGAGGAATTAATGGATCGGTGATTAAAGATCTGGACGTACTCCTTTCTTGTCCTCGAGAGACAGACGCCATGTGCTTTCGCTCGTTACACTGAATAAGATGACCACTACAGGCATTAAAAATGCTTTGAAACTGAATTGTTCAAAGAGAACCATTCGCAGGGTGTTGCATAATGCTTCCTATGTGAAATATAAAAAAATGAAGAAAAAACCACCGCTTCTAAGTTGGTACAAAATGGAGCGTCTAAACTTCGCTAAACAAACTATGGACTGGACCTCCAAATGTTACTTTTTCTGATGAAAAACAGTTTAACCTGGCTGGTCCTGCTGGGTTTCAATATTATTGGCATGATTTACGGAAGTCTCCTCACGTACTAATGAGCCGCCAAATGGGTGGAGGCTCAGTAATGGTTTGGGCTGGTTTTTTAGCTCAAGGGAAAACGGATATTGTTTTTGTGCATTCAAGAATGAATTCCGAAAAGTATAAGAATCTTCTTAAAGATCAACTAGCCAGTGAACTTATTTGTGACGAAAACTACACTTTCCAGCACGATAACGCGTTGATTCATGCATCACACGAAACAAAAAAGTGGCTTTCAAAGCAAAGTATTAATGTTCTCCCGTGGCCTTCTCGCTCCCCAGACTTAAATCCCATCTAAAACTTGTGCGGGGGATCTTAGCTCGTGCGGTTTACCGAAATGGGAGGCAGTTTATATATGTCGAAGACTTAAAGAATGCTATAAAATGTACTTGAGAAAAACTGTCTTGGGATATTTTGTTAGAATTGATAGATTCGATGCCGAATCGCATTTTTCATGTTATAAAAAACGATGGCGGCTCCACCAAATATTGAATAACCATGTTAGAGGATTTTCTTTTAGACCATTAGTGTCTGCTAATTATGTTGACCACTGTATTTGGAAAAAAACGGTTGGTGTCTTATAATTTTGTCCATTATGTTTTTAAGTTTTTTCATTAAATTTTATGAAAATATCATTATTATAAAATAATTATATATGATAACAGAATAAATTTATGTTTTTGGCGTATTTGATAAAACAAAGTTCTGAATCTTTTCTTTCACTATTTGTCAAATTATATAGGTGTCTTATAATTATGTCCACCACTGTATGTACACTAAACGACAAAAAAAAAAAAAAAAAAAAAGCCGCACTTCGATATTTTCCTTTTCACATTCTACAATCACCAATTTTATCGTTTAAAAAGCAAATTTTCGAACAGATTTTATTATGTTGTTCTCCACATACACTTTAGCACTGAGTCCAGTGTTAAAAACAAAATGCAATTGTCAGGAAAATTGTAATTTTAGAAATTATTTCAAAAATGGTAAGAATAAGGCAGTTAACGATGCCACAAAAAGAAATGAAAATAAAAAAAATATTTTAATACGTGAGATGGCAAAATAATTAAATGTTAACGAAATATTGGTAAAATGGTTTTTAGCAAGATATAAAATTTTTTGGCCGTTGAAACTGGAAATTTGGCTTTAACTGGAAATTAGCCATTTTGCTCATCCAAGCGAGATGAGTGTAAGTTAAAAAGTCATTGCTTATAAAATCGGTTTTTATTACCTTTAGAACATAAACGAGATTCAGAAAAATTATCTAGCAGCATAATTTTTTTAACTACAGTGCAGCAACTATTAAACAAAGTAGGTTTAAATGACAGAAAATTTGAAAAAATCCCATTCTCAGTGAAGATAATTAGGAAAGTAAGACCTCAGATGGCCAAAAAAATTGAAAATTTATTACATAATTATTGGGCTGAACTGGTTCTCTCTGATGAGTCAAGCTTAACTTATTTCGAGCTAAAGAAAACAAGCAGATCTGACAACGAAAATATGACCGACTTAATGAAAATCGCACTTTTAAAACAGTGACACATTCTCCGTACATTACGGTACTGAGGTGCATAACTTTTCAAACAGTCGGGCAAATTTTTATGCTCAAGGGATCAATTAACTCGGAATAAAACACAGTCTTTATAAAAGTGGTGCCTAACCGACTATTTTGAAGGTATCTTGGACATTTTCGCAAGCAGCATTTCAAGATGAAAATGCACCTTACTACACGGCATCTGTGGTAAGTTTATTCACTTCAAACTGTCAAATTTTCCTATCTATTCCCATGAGAAACTATAATTCTGTAAGTAATCATATCTTTTTTTCACTTTAAGTTAAATCCCACAAAGGATATAGCATAATTTCTTCTTTACCAGCCATGGAAATAGTCCTAAGCGCGATCCGCTCCAAAATGTTTCGTCTATAAAAAGGCGGGGAAGAGGGGAGAGGATTCGAAATTTGCAGCCTACAACTCTGCCAGAACTAGAAAAAATTATTTGTGATATTTGGTACATTGAAATTTCTGAGATTTATATTAAAACACTGTATAATACTATGCCATTTCGCATTAAAGCAGTAATTCCATAAAAAGGTGGAATTAACCCAATGCAGAATACATATTTTTAATAAAAAATTACTTAGATCTAACAAATAAATAGTTTTATTTCATATATTAAAATATAAATTGTGTATTTCATATAATAAATCATAATAGAATACAAAGTGTATGGTTATTGCATTATATTTAAAAAGAAAGTTTTATGCAGATTTTTATAAAGTACGTCTTAGAGTGTAATAAAGCGAATTATTAAATCAAAAATGTACATAGATATTATTTCATCCCTTTGGTATTATGCAAACAACACAGTTTTATTTGTTTCAACCATTAATCTTCAAGTTATTACAAATAAAAAGGTATCAGTCATTTTTTCTGTAGTGCGGCTTTTTTTTTTTTTTTTTTTTTTTTTTTTTTTTGTCGCTTAGTGTATACATATACTTTCGTAAAAGATAAAACTTGATGCATATAATGTTATATATATGTATATATATAATATTACAAAAATTTGAACGTTTTCGCGTTGTTGATTTTGGTGTTAGGATTAAGGCCAATTATCTGCACTAAGGTTGGTTGGTTGTAGGATTTTAAGGCCGATTAACTCCGTAAGTGTCCTAGGCCTATAGGGGGGAATGCCCTCCGTGGGGGTCCTTTCTAAGGGGTCCTAGCCCGTATTTACGCGAGTTTTGGAGGAAACCACGTAAAACTCCTAACGGCTAAGTCGATTATCGTGACCTGGGATCGAACCCGGCACTTATGCACTAAGGACATGGGCTTATGAGGAGTTTCCTCTGTGTAGGTCTTTCTAAGGGACTCTTCAGCGTATTTACGCAAGTTTCGGAGAAAATCACAGAAAACTCCAACTGACTAGGCTGACGAGAGCGACCTGGGATCGAACCCGGCACCTCACGTTTACCAACTTTGAGTGCAAAACCGCTGTGCCGCTAGTGGGCTGAATAAAAGAGGAAAGAGAAAGATAAAATTTTAAAACCTTCTAATAGTATTCACATTCGATAAAAGATGGCAGCACTATAAAATTTATGCCTTAACTATAAAAATTCATTTTCTAAGCAATAAATGATTTCTGGGGCATTTTAATTAGCATATTTTAATAGTGGTAAAATATTTTTGAATAAGCTAATACTATGTCATGAGGTAGTTTTAATTAAAAAAAAAAAACATGAAAGTTTTTGGTTCTCGAAATTATTCTAAAATGAAAATGTGCGAAATAAACTAGTATTATTTTTGAAATGACTGGAAGTTTATACTTTTTTCATTTCTCTCTAAATGGATCAGTCTATGTTAAATTACAACCAACTGACTTTTATTAAAACCTATATTTCACATTGACATTCCTGTGATTTTGAAAATTGTTTCATAGTCTCGAAATCGACGCAATTTTATGAAAGATGTAAGAAGAAGAAGAAGAAAAAAAAAAAAAAAAAAAAAAAAGAAGAAGAAGAATACTAATACTAAAAAATTTTTGGATTCGATTGTCTGTAAATGTCATACATTTATGGCAAAAATATGTTCAAAATAGTTCGAATTTATCAACAGGTGTAAGTAAAGTTAAATAACATAAAGTATTTCGTGAAGCACAATATTTTAAAAATCCTTTGATAAATAGTATTATTATTACAAAGTTTTATTTCGTAAAAAGAATTTTTTTTCTATTTTTTATGTACAAGATAGGGATTCATTTTAAAATAGTGGATAGCTTAAAAATTGCTGGACTTGTCTGCTACAATGCGCTACTTTAGTTTATTTTTACAATGATAGAGGGCAGCAGCAGATAATCCTTGAGATGAACAATCTGTAAATTTTCCTGTTTTGATGAGAAAGACCTCCGGGGGTGAGTGGGGGGTGGCAATGGTGGGGGTGGGTAGTAGTCAAGCTCGTATTTATGCGAGTTTCGGACAAAAATACTGAAAACTCTGTATGGCTAGATCAACGAGCGTGACAAGGGATCGAACAAACCCGACCGGCATCTCATGTCTACCAGATTCGAGAGCATATTTTTTTAATGAAAACATTTTCAGGTTATTTCCAAACTGCCGTCTGGAAATATTTATATGGGGTGAAACTAAAATGTAATTAAAAAATATGTTAATTACAAAAATTTCTTTTTTTTTTTTTTTTTTGTCGTATTTTTATTGAAAATATTTAAATAAATAAAAAAATAATAAATAAATAAAATAAATAATTTTATAAGAAATATTTATATTATTAAAAAAGTTATTGTAAATTTAAAGTGGGAGGGGATTCATGAATTCACTCAGAATTTTTTTCTATATCAAGTATTTCATAATTCATAGGCCAATGTTTTTAATTTTCGTTCTTATCCATTCAGTTGATATTTCTTTCTGTTTCATGTATTTTGTAAAATTGTGCAGTGTTAACTGATATATATATATATATATATATATTCAGTTTCAGATTGTTCAAAAGAACTGAACTTCTTTTGTGTGTAAGGGGTAAATCCTGATATGTGAGGAGGGGAGGCCATTATAAAAAAAAAGAAAAAGAATATGGGTACGTCCCACCAGTGGCCAAGAAGTTCTGCTCTCGAAGCTGGTCGATATGGGGGAAGTACTAGGTTTGATCTCAGGTCGCGCTCATCGGTCAACCAATTCGTAATTTTTGATGGTTTTCACCAAAACTCGCGTAAATAGAGTCCCTAGGATCCATTGAAAAGAAACCCCATAGAAGGCAGTCCACTCAGACTTACGACCCATATGCAGACAATCAGCCTTAACTACAACGCTATATTGCTACAACGCCCTTTAGGCCGACAGATAGCGTTTCTATGCTGCATTTCCCCCCCCCCCCCCTTAATGTGAAAATTATATCTTAGATTCTATAGGATATAGTATATAAGTGCATCAAATTTTAGATGTGATATGGCTCTCATAGAAAATTATGCGTATTTAATTTGGATGTGGCCGACATGAGTACTGTTCTGCAGTAATTTTTCTTGTTTCTGGGAAGGCTATACCTCAGTTTCTATAGCATATAAGTACACAAAACTTGATATGTAAGGTGATCATGATGAAGAAATATGCAGATTTAATTTAGGTATATCTACGTGTATAATGCAGATTTTACTCGCACTCTGGGATTTATATATATACAGGGAGTTTCAGTATCACGTTTTTAAACTTGTAGGAGTTCAGTATCACGTTTTTAATCTTGTAGGAGAGTTTAGGTGCATCCGGACGATTCATAATAATACAACAATGCAGAGAGTCGGAACTGCTTTCCTGACGCGGTGGTGTACACCATTGACTACATACTAGAATAGACCCCGGACTAGTAAATCTTTTTGTTCCAGAACATCATATACTCACCAATTCATTCGCTAAACCGACATTCTACTTCCACCAAAGCAAGTTTTCTCCCCCCCCCCTCCTCGTCACACTGTGTGCCCTCCACTGTGTGCCCTTAACAGTGACACGTTCAAAGAGTTTTTTTTTTTTTTTTCAACATTTTATATTGTATTTTTATTGTAGTTTCATAATACATGAGACTTTTCCTTGGACTTTAAGTGGTACGAGGGATAATCCATTTAAAACAGGGGGCTCACGAGCGGTTCTGCGTTCAAAGCTGGTAGAAGTGAGGTGCCGGGTTCGATCCCAGGTCGCGTTCGCCGGCCTAGTCGTTCGGAGTTTTCCGTGGTTTTCTCCGAAACTTGCGTAAATACGGACTAGGACCCCTTATAAAGACCCCACGGAGGGCACTCCCCCTCAGGCCTAGGACCCTACACCCTAGTACAGTCAATCGGCTTCAATCCACTCAACCAACCAACCAACCATTTAAAACATACAAAATCTCAAGAACTAGTTGTCAAGAAAGCAATTATCGCTAAAATAAGACGCACATTCACCCAAAAACCGTAGCGGTGTTCGCGTAATTTTTCTCCATACCCAGTATAGGGAATCGGACCTCTTTCTTCTATCAGTACTCAGTGGTGTACACAGAAACATGAGAAATAAAAAGACTAAGAGAATATTCATTTTAATGATGAATGTACATAAAGCAGAGGAACATGGATCGAAGATAGTGTTTGAAATTTCATGCACCGACTTTAACGCGATACTCGCTGATTATAAAAATGTTGTATATTCATTATTAAAACGAATAATAGTTCACGTGGCGTCTTTTAATTTTTCATGTATCTGTGTATACCACAGTGTTAGGAAATCATTTCCGACCCTGCATTGTTATATGATTCTGAATCGTCAGAATACACTCGATCTACTCCTATAAACTCTGTAACGTGATATTATGAAAAACACTTTATATATACCAGTAGATTGCGGTATTACATAGAATGACATAGAAAAAAAATTGTGATGACCATAGCATTCTAGTTCTTTTTTATTTTTTTTCCTTTCTATCCTAAGAAAAACGTAAATTTCAAATGATTCACTAAGTTTTCAAGGCAGAATGTCGATATTGAATGATGTTCATGCCGTATCAACTATATAATATTTCTCTAACGTGGACCAGTTATATTTTATAGAAACGATACGATCGATAGTGACAATAAAATACGCGAGGATAAAAAATAATATACAAGTAGTATTTAAGCAGGCGGACTCAGTTAAAAAAAAAAAAAAAAAAAAAAAAAAAAAAGTAGACATTTCTCTGATTAGAACATTTTATAGAAAAATTTATTTTTAAAATTTGCATCTTTACAATCCTCGCATGTGTCATTTAAAACCCAGCAATACTTTAAAGATAAAAACAAAATATGAACATTTTTATAAATTGACTGAAAAGCTCAATAATAAAAAGTATAATCAAAATAGGTACTAAGTGTTTTTTATTACTTACAAACTTTGAATAAACACCATAAAATGCAATAAACTCGCAACAATTGTTTCGGGTCGAAAAAACCACGACCCTTCATCAGGCGAACAAAGTAAGCACGAGTGCTGCAATCAAAGCGGCAACGCACAAAATTGTTTAAAATGAAAAGAAAATGTTTATAAAGTAGAAACTAAATATAGCTACTGGTGTGAGTAGAATTGCACCAAAAAACAAGGAAATAAATAAATGGGTGAGATTAAACACATAACAATCAAAGGATAACAAAAATTAAACTAAAATCTAAGTTACGTGAGTAATTTCCAAGCATCAGAGAAGAAAGGAGTGGAAGAAATATCATTAACAAGATTTTTCGAATTTTTAAATATGTAAAATGCTTCATGAATATCAAAATGGGAGGAACAGACAGGAGATGAAATTATGTTAGTTTTGGAAAAATCAAAGCGATGACCTTGAGACCAGCAGTGGGAAGCAATAGAAGATTTGGTAATCTCTTCATTACGAACATTCCGACGGTGCTCATTTATTCTGTATTTCAAACGCCTCCTAGTTTGACCAATATAACCTAAGTTGCAGGACGAACACGGAATTGAATAAATTCCAGAACGGTTTTCGGTGGGAATGGGATCCTTAAGAGAAGATAATTTAATTTTATTGAAGGGTTTGTAAATAACTTTGAAACCAAACGGTGAAAGAATTTTAGAGATTTTAAAAGAGAGTGAAGAATAAAAAGGTAAAACAACTGGGATGAGACTATGATCGTTTAATTTGGGAGCAGAACGTTTAGGATTCTTAAATTTATATAGAGCTTTATCGATGATAGATGGGTTATAGCCACGAGAGAGAGCTAGAGATTTTAAATAACTAATTTCTTTCGAAAGATTAGACGGATCAGAACAAATGTGTAAGGCACGGTAAACATAAGTGTAAAAAGCAGACATTTTTTGTTGAGGGGCGTGGTTAGAGAGAGCATGCGGCGGCAAAGAGACTGAGAATGGTTTTCTAAAAACAGAAGTTGAGAAACAATCCTTTTCTTTATTCACAAGAACGTCAAGGAAAGGCAAAGAGCAATCCTGTTCAACCTCAAAAGTGAATTGAATGCATGGGTCAATCGAATTGACCAAAGAAAGTAAATTGGACAAATCGACGTCAGGGGAGACAAGAACGAAAGTGTCATCCACATATCTAAACCAGTGAGGAAATTTATATACACCGAAGAGTTTTTCTTCAAAATAGTGCATATAAATGTCGCAAAGTAAAGGAGAGAGAGGACTACCCATGGCCATACCATCATTTTGGGAATAATAAGTACCATTAAAAATGAAGGCAGTTTGCCTGATACACAAATGAACTAAATTTACAAGCTCCTCAATTTCAATAGAAGAATAATGGAATTCACGTAGTCTTCTCTCTAAACAAACCAGAGCACCTTGAACTGGAACATTTGTAAAAAGTGACTTTACATCTAGAGAAATCATAGTATAGTTAGATGGAGAGATGCATTTAATTTTGTTCACAAAATCATACGAGTTTTTTACAGTATGAAGATTAGTAGAAGTAAGATGAGAAAGAGAGTTTGAAAGAAATCGAGCAAGATTATAAGAAGCCGTACCAATATTAGATACAATAGGTCGAAAGCAGAGAGTGGGTTTATGAATTTTCGGAAGTGCATAGAAACGAGCACAATTAGCAGCAGAAGGAATTACCATGCGTTTATAATAGTTTATACATATAATAGTTTTGACTTGTTTTATTGTTAATGTTTGCTATTTTCTTCTCAATTTTGAGCCTCTAATTTCATAATTTTTTATCGAGGATTTTCTAATTGTTTAGTTACTTTTTTTGTAATTTGTATTTACAGTTTTGTATCTTTAAACTCCTCCCCCCCCCCCCCTTTTTTTCGTTTAAACTTTGCCTTCTTTAAGTTTTGACTTATTTTATTTGTTAATTTTTACTAATTTCTTCTCATTTTTTGGGACTGTCATTTCATATTTTTTATCGATTTTTCTATTTGATTAATTACTTTTTTGTATTTTAACTCCCCCCTCCCCATTCTTTTTGTTTAAACTCCGCCTTCTTTAAGTTTTGACTCTTGTTTCTGTATATGTTTTTAGCATGAGTTCTTCAGAGATTAATCGTTTCAAACATCTTCGTTTGAAACGTTCTCGCTATCTCAATCATTTAAATTTTCTTCTTAGATGTAAGCGTGCTCGGATAATTCCTAAGTTCATAGACATCAAGTACAATCTTCCTGCTTCTCTTCGCATTAAAAATGCTTTAAATAGGAGTAAGTTTGCCATTCTTAGGGCTATTATTCAGGATATTCGACAGTCTCTCTCGTCTATTGAGTCTGAATTATATACTTTACATCTGTCTCTTAGCAATTCTGTTCATGATTTCTCTTCTTTTGAAAAAAGAAATTTCGCATACGTTGCGTTTCAGTCTTCTAAGCATCAAACTAACTTAAATAAGAAATTTAATTATCTTCTTAAAAGTAATTCCTTTACTTCTCCCGTTTCTCCTCTTGCTCAGAATACTGTTGTTAATCTCTCTTCGCACGTTCTGACTAATGCTCAACGCGAAGTGCTCAGTTTGGGTCTGAATTTTGCGCGTACTTCGAGACCCTCCGTTCCGGATTTGATCGCTCCGATTGAAAATTCCTTTAAAAATAGTAAAATTTCTCCAGGCCAGTTAGAGTCTCTTCGTTTCATTTTATCAAACATTATTTCCACCAATAATCATCCGCAAAAGTTTAACCTTACTCCTTCTCAAAAATCCGCCCTCTCTGAATTAAACTCCGCCCCCGATTTAATTGTCACAAGATCTGATAAAGGGGGACAAACTGTTCTACTCAACAAATCGGATTATATTTCCCATGTTGAGTCCTTGCTTACTTCAGGTCCATATTCGAAACTTAAAAAAGATCCTTCTAATGATCATCTTGATCAAATCAAACACCACGTTAAAAATTCCGTTATTCTTAATGATTATACCAAACGCATGGTAATTCCTTCTGCTGCTAATTGTGCTCGTTTCTATGCACTTCCGAAAATTCATAAACCCACTCTCTGCTTTCGACCTATTGTATCTAATATTGGTACGGCTTCTTATAATCTTGCTCGATTTCTTTCAAACTCTCTTTCTCATCTTACTTCTACTAATCTTCATACTGTAAAAAACTCGTATGATTTTGTGAACAAAATTAAATGCATCTCTCCATCTAACTATACTATGATTTCTCTAGATGTAAAGTCACTTTTTACAAATGTTCCAGTTCAAGGTGCTCTGGTTTGTTTAGAGAGAAGACTACGTGAATTCCATTATTCTTCTATTGAAATTGAGGAGCTTGTAAATTTAGTTCATTTGTGTATCAGGCAAACTGCCTTCATTTTTAATGGTACTTATTATTCCCAAAATGATGGTATGGCCATGGGTAGTCCTCTCTCTCCTTTACTTTGCGACATTTATATGCACTATTTTGAAGAAAAACTCTTCGGTGTATATAAATTTCCTCACTGGTTTAGATATGTGGATGACACTTTCGTTCTTGTCTCCCCTGACGTCGATTTGTCCAATTTACTTTCTTTGGTCAATTCGATTGACCCATGCATTCAATTCACTTTTGAGGTTGAACAGGATTGCTCTTTGCCTTTCCTTGACGTTCTTGTGAATAAAGAAAAGGATTGTTTCTCAACTTCTGTTTTTAGAAAACCATTCTCAGTCTCTTTGCCGCCGCATGCTCTCTCTAACCACGCCCCTCAACAAAAAATGTCTGCTTTTTACACTTATGTTTACCGTGCCTTACACATTTGTTCTGATCCGTCTAATCTTTCGAAAGAAATTAGTTATTTAAAATCTCTAGCTCTCTCTCGTGGCTATAACCCATCTATCATCGATAAAGCTCTATATAAATTTAAGAATCCTAAACGTTCTGCTCCCAAATTAAACGATCATAGTCTCATCCCAGTTGTTTTACCTTTTTATTCTTCACTCTCTTTTAAAATCTCTAAAATTCTTTCACCGTTTGGTTTCAAAGTTATTTACAAACCCTTCAATAAAATTAAATTATCTTCTCTTAAGGATCCCATTCCCACCGAAAACCGTTCTGGAATTTATTCAATTCCGTGTTCGTCCTGCAACTTAGGTTATATTGGTCAAACTAGGAGGCGTTTGAAATACAGAATAAATGAGCACCGTCGGAATGTTCGTAATGAAGAGATTACCAAATCTTCTATTGCTTCCCACTGCTGGTCTCAAGGTCATCGCTTTGATTTTTCCAAAACTAACATAATTTCATCTCCTGTCTGTTCCTCCCATTTTGATATTCATGAAGCATTTTACATATTTAAAAATTCGAAAAATCTTGTTAATGATATTTCTTCCACTCCTTTCTTCTCTGATGCTTGGAAATTACTCACGTAACTTAGATTTTAGTTTAATTTTTGTTATCCTTTGATTGTTATGTGTTTAATCTCACCCATTTATTTATTTCCTTGTTTTTTGGTGCAATTCTACTCACACCAGTAGCTATATTTAGTTTCTACTTTATAAACATTTTCTTTTCATTTTAAACAATTTTGTGCGTTGCCGCTTTGATTGCAGCACTCGTGCTTACTTTGTTCGCCTGATGAAGGGTCGTGGTTTTTTCGACCCGAAACAATTGTTGCGAGTTTATTGCATTTTATGGTGTTTATTCAAAGTTTGTAAGTAATAATTTTTACAACGCCAGTTTTGTGATGCTTCTTTATTAAACTAATTGTTTTTAACAAAAAAATTACGCCAAATTGAATAAATAATAAATAAATAAATAAATAAATAAAACGGATTTCACCAACATGGCGGCAAAAATTTAAAAGTCGCCATAGGGCAACACCACATAAGGGTCCTTTATTAAAGCTGCCTCGCCCAGGGAAATATGAAAACTGGGTCGTCAAACTTGAATTTCATTTTGAAACTTTTCTTTGAATAATTTGGTTTAACTATCATTAGCGTTTCATACCACAAAAACCAATAATAATTTGGCTTCTGCTGAATTAAAAATTTAGTCGGATGGTGAAATTGGTATAAGACTTATAAGTTTCAAATTTGAAAGGTAAATTAAAAAAAAAAAAAAAAAAAAAAAAAAGAGAGAGAAACTTGAAAAGGTCGCATGGGTTTGCTATAGTAAATGACATTATAATACTAGTCCAAGTTTTTTGTGATAAAAATAATGTTCATAATGCGCGCTTCGTAATTTTGCCCTATTCAACGTTGTAAAATCGGAAATTTCGAATAACTTACGAAGTCTTTTAATTGAAATGTTGAAAATTCGATAAGATTCTTACCGGTATTTATTAAGTTTTTGAAATAATATCTCGACAGAAAAAAACTGATTGCCTGCAGAAGGAGATCATTTCAATTTTTGTAATTTTCGGTCGCCCCACACCTCCAAACATGTAAAAGCTTCAGAAAACCAAAATAAAGAATTTCTCTGATATTTTACCTTATACTTATAGAATAATGTGGAATAAAAACTTAAAAATAACTCATAGTTCCCATTCTTATACTTTCCCTTATTTATGAGGTGTATTCATTATAGTTGTCATGAAAATTCTAACATATAAAAGCATGCAATACATATACAGGGTGATCAATTTAAAAGAATACCCCTTGGTATTTCTTATTACCCTTAAATATGACGTATGTGGCAACTATTCTAACACTGAAGTATAATTGTTTGAACCTTATTTAAGTGTGGGAGACAATTTCCAACACTGTTGGACTGCTACAACTTTATCTGTGAGGTGAAACAGAAATGGAGACGAACAATGTTATTTAATCCTGTGATAATTTTATTTATGAAAAACAAAATTTAATTCAAATTTTTTACATAATCATTCCTACATTACATTTACATTATAATTATCATTTTTACATTATCATTTCATAGGTTTTTCCAGAGAAGTCCTGCAAACATCGATGAATTAAAAGAGATAACTGAAGAAATCTCGTCAATAACATCAACAATGCTGCGAAGTGTGTCAAAAACCTGGTTCGACGTGTTCATGTTTGCATTCAAAATGGGGGCGAACATTTTCAACATTTTCTGTAAGGAATGATAATGTAAAAAAATTGCTTTAAATTATGTTTTTCAAAAATAAAATTATTACAGGATTTAAAAAAAAAAAGAATTGTGCGTCTCCATTTCTGTTTTACCTCGCAAATAAAGTTGTAACAGTCCAAGGCCTGTATTCTAATCAAACACTTACCGCTCGCATCTCAATTTCTATCGCAATATTTTGGAAGGAGAGGAATCTGCATAGTCAAGTCCACTGAGCTAAAATAATAACTGGAGCAAATGAGTGGTTCTTGAGTGCCATTTTGAAAATTTATTTTTTCTCCCTAGTTTGTCGATAATTGATTAAATATCTCATTTTCTGTAATCAAATGGTAGGATATGCATTTTTTATACTCTCTTCTATATAAAATAGAAGAAAGTATTGTATTCGTAAAAGTTTTCGATTGCAGCTTTTCGATGGATTTACACTTTTTGAGATATCCTGAACATGATTTGGCTATTTAAAAAAAAAATGTTTGTCTATTCATGTGTTTGGATGTGTGTGACATAAATTTTGTGGCAGCTCTAGATCAAAAGCAATTGAAAAAGAGTTCATGAAAAGTTATATTTAATTGTACCTTAACATAAATTGGTGTCTATCAACGTTTTCTGTACATCGGCCAAAATATGGCGCTGTTGTCTCATTTTATGATAAGTTTAATATGGTAGTATAGGCACAAATTTTGTATAAATGTAGCCAAAGACGATTATTAAAAAAAAAAAAAAAAAAAAAAAAAAAACATTGGAAAACTTTGTTTATAATAGAAATTGTCAACCAGAATAAAATTTTGTAGAAAAAACTTTTTGTAGAAGTAACTTTCCCTACTTGGGGGTGTAATTTTTTTATATGATATTTTTCAAACGAATTCCACAATTAAAGTACTGTACAACATATTAACACTATCGTATTTCACATTAAGGATGAAGAACGAATGCTCTGCCGTACTAAATTAGACCTTCGCTCCAACAGAACAATTCTTGAAAAGTCCGCTTGCAAGACTCTTAGTAAATATATTGGAAGGATTTACACGAGTTATTATTATAATCAGTGAATTTCAGAAGAGAAATGCGTTTCCTTCCACAACTTTGGAACAAATAAGGAGATGCGAGTTGTAAATTTTACGTTAGAATATAGGCCAATTACTATTGTAAACAAATTCTTTTTAATTTTACAATGATTGATTAAAATTATCCTCATTGTGTACATTCATACATTATTTTTCCTTTACGGTCATATTAAAGATTATGATAAAACGGGAAAACAGCGCTACCTGTTTGTAGATATGCAGAAAAAGTTGATAGACAACAATTTATGTCAAAGTGCAACTAAATATAACTTTCATAAAATTCTGTTTAATAGTTCTTGACCTAGAGCTGTCAGAAAACTTATGTCACCCACATCCAGACACATAGATAGTCATATATTTTCAATAAGTGGTCAAATTTTATTCAAGTGGTCTCAAAACATTTAAATCCATCAGAAACCATAAGTCGAAAATTTTTATGTACAATAAACAATTACAAAATTAACTAAACAAATAACCTAAATAAGCAAATGCAATTATTTACTTTCATATTTCATCAATAAATTTATAAATATTTTTCATATAAAAATGATGCAAATGCATTAGACTACACCTTTCTACATTGTAATGCATGTGTATCGAATGCTTTCTGCCGTATCCACCTGGAATACGGAACAAAGAAGAAAGAAACGCTCTTCGAAATTGCACGGAAAATCCACTCGTTTTAGCTCAGTGGACTTGACTAAGCAGATTCCTCTCCTTCTAAAACTTTGCGATAGAAATTTAGATGCGAGCCATAAGTGTTTGACTGGAATACAGACCCAACAGTGTTAGAAATTGTCTCCCACACTTAAACAAGGTTCAAACAATTATTTTTCAGTTTTAGAATAGTTGCCACATCCGTCAGATTTAAGGGTAATAAGAAAAAACAACGGGTACTCTTTTAAACTGATCACCCTGTATATACATATTAATTCGAAATTTAAGAAAGTCAAATGCAGAAAAAAGCATTTATTTATTTATTTATTTATTTATTTATTTTTTTTTTTACAACTATTACGGCAATAAACATTACATTTTTTTGCTTGAACATCATTTTTAAAAGCGCATTTTAAAATTATTTTCTTGATATTTTTAGAGAAATCATTTAAAGTAAATGTTCTTAAAAAAAAAAAAAAAAAAAGTGAGAATTTTTTTTAAACAATATTTGCTGGAAAGCTTGAAAAAGAATTTGAGTGTGATTTCAAACGGGTAAACGTTTTCAAAAATGTTTTTTAAAGATATATTGAGTTTTTTTTTTTTTAATTAAGGTGAAATATTTTGAAAATAACAATTGTTCTGAAACTGTTAAAGCGAGATAAATAAAACGTATATATTTGTAAAAAATCAATTTTTGAGTTATTAAGTATTTTTTTTTTTTTTTTACTTTTTAATATTTTCAAATAAAAATATAGGACAATTTTAAATAGTTAAATGTTTTCTCAAAAAGGTTTTACAGAAAATTAAAATAATTACAGCATTAATTGAATGAAAAACCTAAAATTAACTTGTTCTAAAACAGTTGACATTAGAGTTATGAAAGTTATATGTAATTTACTTTAAGAATTTAAATCTTCACTAAAATCAATTTTTCCTACCAAAAAGAGGAATATAAATTTGAAATTTTTGTCTACTTCTTTTTGTGTGGAAGTGTGTCTGTGAGCTCTCAAACAAACAGATACATGTACTTTTTATTAAAACGCTGATTTAATCAGAATGTTTTTTAGCTATTTTTAGTAAATTGTTTGATAGATTTTTTAAAATTTATTTTTAAGACCACTTACAATTTTATTTTAAAATTTGCGAAATATCAATTTTCTTACTTCCAATTCATGTCAGATGATCGCCATGTGATTTTGGAATTATAGTTTTAAATAAAGCCCATTTGAGAGAGAGAGAGAATTTTTTTTTTTTTAATTTAACTGATTTTGACTAAAGTTAAAAATTGGCTATAAATAATGATAATGAGTTCACAGTCCAAAAACCTCTAAATCTGGTTGAAAATTAGAGCTTTTTTAAAATTAATTAAAATGATATTTTTTTCGCCTGGTCGCTTTACAATATTTTAAAATGCGCGAGTTGTCAATCTTCTAACTGTTAGATGATAGGTCGAGAGGTTTTTTTTTTTTTTTTTTTTTTTTTGGATATAATTATTAAAAAGTGAATTTATAAAATCACGAATTTTTAACAGATTTTGACAAAAATTAAAAACTGGTTCAAATTTGGTTGAAAATTAGAGATTTTGTAGAAAGAAAACGCAAATTTTATAGAAAAGTAATATTAAATTAAGTTGAAGGTTATTATTCATTATAACTGTCATTATTCATTGTATTATATCATAATACAATACATTACACACACATATGTGTGTGTGTGTTTATGTGTGTATGTATAAAGGTAGTTTTACACTTGTTACGGATACATACAGTGTATTCGAAAAAAAGGTTCAACTCGGCTTAAATTCTTTAGAAATATTTACACATTAAAAAATATGTGTGTGGGTTTATAAATAAAAATTTGCGTTAAGAAAAAAAAAAAAAAAATAGAGAGAGAGAGAGAGGGGGGACAAAATTTATAAAATAAGTCCAAAATTTGAAAAGATTCAATTTGAAGAATTATAAATTATAAATTTTTATGTAGTCATTTATATTTTTAAACAATTTCCAATGGGCAAAATATAGTCCAAGTTCATTCTCTAATTGAGTTATGTACAAAATATCTTAGAATTGAAGCATAGAAAGTTACAGAGCTATGTTTAACCAAATTTGCTGACGAATTCGTCAGAATTCAAAATGCAAATGAGTTTGTTCACATTACTTTTATTTACAATCGTATTTGTGCGTAATGTTTGAAATCCAGTATGGTTTCAGGTATTCGAGACCCGTTACCATTGAGACTTTCAGACTTTTTGTGACAAATTGCTGAAATTTTGTATCTCACCTAATTACGGTCTGGCATACATTTTACTCAGTATATATATATATATCTTAAAATCAGATATTTCGCTTTGTCATCATTTGCTGTCTTCCAACTGGATTATGACAGGTTGTTATCCAGCTCTACCATTATTTCTTTACTTATCTTATGTTATATCATACACGAATATAATTTCATATGCCCCAATTGCGAAAACTTTTAGATATTTGAAAATCGTCAGTTAACTATTCACACGTGCGTTAACACTATAGAATTGGAGAGATAGCATTACGTATATAAAGAAAATTACATCATCACAGTATCAATTGCCGACCGATATGCTCAAAAATTAATCAATATTATACTTAGTAAAGCCTTCTCGCATATTAGATCTGGTGCATAGAAGCTTATATACAGCATTTCCGTAAATGAGGAAAAATGCAGCATAGCAATGACATTGTTGGGCGATACATACCAAAATTATTTCAGTACCAATTTATGGCATGGTCCAACAAAATATAAAAGTTTTTGTAATTTAATTTTTTTTTTTCTGAAAAGGTAAAAAAATCACAAAATTTAGGTAACACAAACAGATGGACAGACATTTTCTAAAAAGTCTGAAAATGCGTTTCAGGAATCTCAATAGTGTGAATTTATAAAAAAACCGGAAGTATAAAAATATCACGAATCCAATAATTTCTTCTACATATAGGTAAGAAGCAAGATAGAATAAAAATGGAGAAATTTAAGTATAAAACAGAAACGTGCCTTATACAATGAAACGTTGTAGTAACACATTTACATGCAAAGTATTCATACGAGTATTCAAAGGTGATTATGCTCTTATAAATATGTATCTGCATGCTACCCATTCAACTGAAATATTATGGTGGCCAGGTGTGTCCACATTTAAGATAGAGGCCCCCCCTTAGGGGGGTCCCGTTTTATTTTCCGATTACGATCTCTCTCCTTTCTTGTTAGTGAACCCGAGTATGTCCCTTTCAAGGTCATGTCAATGGGAGGGGGAGGCAGAGTGTAAAAAGAAATATGATAAAATTATGGCCAAGGGTGACAGCACGCACCCGTTGCGTTGTTATATAAAAAGTCTCGTAAAATTTCCATGCAACCACGAACCTTTTTCTAAAGTTAGAATTTTTTACTTTCTATTTTCTCATCTTTCTATTATAAGAAAAATGGTGCAAAAATTTTGATTTCTAATTTTCATAAATTTACATGTCTTTGTAAAGCTTGAATTTGACTTAACAAAATGTCAATTAATCCAAATACTCTAAGTGTTGCAACTCATGAAATATTCGGTAGAATGAGGAATTTGTGAGCGAGCATAAATTTCAAATCTATGCAACATTGTATCAGATCGTAATCAATAAGCAAAATCCTTCATTCTACGAAAAAATGTAGGCATGGGAGTAGCTTGTAACCAGCAGTGCATTATACCACACATGTATTCATCATTTCGTCATAAATTAACCCTTTAACGTTCACTACTTAATTTATTTTAAAAGTTATTAAACTAATTTTGAAAATGGCTTTTAGACAGATAGCTGATCATAAATATTTAAAAAATAAAAAAATAGCATTGTTACTTTTCGACAAATTTTTGGTTTAAACATCTGTAAGTTAACCTTATTAAATTCAAATAATATTTAATTTAATCAATAAAACACTTTGTAAGTAAACATTATCGACTACAAAAAATCGTAAAAGTTGTTTCAGGTGAAAATAATAGTCCAGCTCTTAATTAAATGAAAAAAAACTAGACAAGAGTGCATGATCAAACCAGCAATTCACACTCCCGCACACTAAGAAACTTCAAGCGACTTATGCATTTAGCTTCCTTTGAAGCATTATTTGTTAAATTTTGGAATAGTGTTGCTATCTACCGAACAGAAAAGGAACAAAAGTTTTAAACCTGATCAAAACAAGCCGGAAATGTTAAAAAAAAAAAAACTGCTGAATAAAAATTGTTAAATTAGGTCAAATGTTTGGTTTCGCTGCGAAACCAATGAAGGTTAAAGTGTTAATATCAGCGTTCCGGGCAATTTTCTGTTATTAGTGAAAGACTGGGAAATTTTATTATTCAATTTAAACTTGAGCTATTTTAATGCTAGTTAGATTTTAATCCATATCGCTCAATAAATGGGGACGATCTGCTATAGTTTTGTTTTAACCCTACAACACACATGGTGTCATATGCGGAAACACCACTTTAAATGTTCCTCAACCTCTACGAAATACTGGTATAGACATTTATCGGCATTCGAGAGTAACTATACATACATAGCAACTATATAATTCAGGCAATTACTTGTAGATGTCACTTCTGTCCCCTTTATTGTCAAAATAATTTAATATTTGCACCGTAGCCTTGCGTTCGACGTTTGACAAAAAAATGTTTTTTAAAGAGTGTTGACAGATAAAGATATCTCTCGTAGGAAAAGAACAAATTACATTGCAGAGGTAAGTTAGTTTTTCTATTACTGTAGTTTATGTATTAAAAAAACCCGTGTTTTTATGAATGTCTCGCATTAAAAAGTTTTTCCCCAGTAAAATATTTGGTTATTATTATTATTATTTATTTATTTACACAATTAATAGTCATTAATAACATCACGTGTATTAACTTCAGATGCATAAAAAAAATCTGACTTCAAAGTCTTAACAATTTTCTTGATAGTTATATCTGAGCATTTACTAACCATATGACATTTAGTATTCACGATGCTTATTACGAGAAAGCTTATAGATTTAATTTTTGTATATGTTCCTCATCAAGTGTCAGCCCTACTCTGCATTTTTTAGATCTAGTGCAATTATTAAATCTCGGCCTTTTGCTACAATATATTTTGGTGATAAAGAGAAATGTAACTCAATAAAAGAGGATCAAGTTTACGCTGCACGCATACAGTGCATCATATTTTTGCGTCTGGTGAAAAATTCTACATTTTTATTCCGACCTGAAACAATTGTCACGTATATTTGCATTTTATGGTGTTTGTTAAAAAAAGTTTTATTTTTCTTTTTTCATTATTGTTCAACGCCAGGTGTTTGACACAATATACTGCTTGAATCAATAGTGGTTTATTAAACATACCCAATTACACTGCAGAAAATGCAGATTGTCCTGTAACTGAAATTAGACGTTTTAAAGCAGTTGCGAGGCAGAAAACCTTTATTTACACACCCAGATTTTTTTTCCTTTTTAATTTGCATTTTTACTGTATTTGCATAGTTGCCAATATCTCCACATTTTAAACAGTATTGTTTTTATAAAAAAAATTTTTGCCATATTTAATTACAGAATTTAATCTTTAAATTTATTTACATTATTTTATTTTATTTTATTTACAAAAATGTACTGTAAAAAATATGTCCTATTTGCTGCCAAAAATTATCTTTTATTTCAGAAAATACGTTCTGACAACGTAATCTTTTCGTAAATTACGCATATTTTCTCAAATTACAGAGAATTTCTGGCAGCAAATAAGACATATTTTTTACAGTGTATGGTATTAAAAAAGCGGAAAAGTTAGTAACTATGCATTTTTTGTATATATAGAGAGAGAGTTAGGTCATCGGCCATACTCGACAAGGCTTTTTAAATTCTGGAATTTCTGCATGTCCTAATGTCCTTGTGAACTATTAATGATAGTTCACTAGGATATTAGAACATCCAGCCTACAGTGTAAAAAATATGTCCTATTTACTGCCAGAAATTCTCTGTAATTTTAGAAAATACGCGTAATTTGCGAAAAAATTACGTTGTCAAAACGTATTTCTTGTAATTACAGATAATTTCTGGCAGCAAATAGGGCATATTTTTTACAGTGTAGGGGACAAACAAGAGGCTACCGTAGTATCGCCTATACAGTCGGCAGCAAAATTATTCGAGCACTAGCAATAATCCTTGCCAAAAAAAAGTACACTTAATACAGCTTTGTTAAATAAATCCTTGTCGAGTCATGTTCTTAATCAGTCTAAGAACATGATTCGACAAGGATTTACTTAGCAAAACAGTCTTAAGTGTACTTTTTAAATATAGGAATTATTGGCTAGTGCTCGAATAATTTTGCAGCCGACTGTAAACGAAAGAGAGAAACTTCAAAATGTTGATGATGTAAGCACCGTGACTAATATTATGCATATTACTCCCTAGCAGAATATATTGGGTTTTTCGGAAAGTTCATGCCGGTTTTGAAGGAAAATGAAACGCAACATCTTTAAATGCTCGTGGATTGTGGATTTTGATATTTTTAAAATTTCTGCTAATTCACTTGTTGGTATCACGAGTATCATAGTGCGGGTTATTTTCAATCAGTGTTTTAATCTCATCTTCATCTGGGGTGGAGGGCCTACCCGGGAGTTTTTGATCTTGAAGGTTGAAATCGCCAGCTTTAAACATAGAAAACACTTCCGCACAGTTTTTTTCAGCTACAGCACCTTCGCCATAAACAGCACGTATTTTGTTTACCGCTTGAATGGCATGTTTGCCTTTTCGGTAAAAGAAAAGCATTAAATGCCTATAATGCACTTTGTTTGCTCCCATATTCAAAGGGGAGCAATTTACTGACTTCACTGACAACAATTAACGTATCGTGTAACCAAATTTTTTCTAAATATGCCTGAAATACCGACTTTTAGAATATGTACGCATATCATTTGTTTTCGATCATTCTGACACATTCAGACCTGTCCTTATGCCAGCTAACGAAAATCGGCAAGAACTTTCCGGACGACTCAATACTACTGATGGGTAAGGAGATCTTTAAATGAAATCAGTATTATTAGAGGGAGCATATACAATACAATTAAATGAAAAAAATATACATATAATAGAAACTAAGCAGTAAAAAAATGGGGAAAGTTTAAGGATAGACGGAATATATTTGCATTTTAATAGAATTTTTTTTATAATTTATTATCTGTTTTTTCCAAATACTTATGTACTTACTGTCATTCACTATGGTATATTTGTGAATCTCAACCAAATAAAAAATGCGCCTCTATTTTAAAGTAAATACAAGTTTTTTCATTTCTCTCTCCGTTGCTCAGGTGGTTAGAGCGCCATGTTAGTAATCCGGTGGTGCCGCGTTCGATATCCTGAAGGTCCGGAGTGTTAATTTTTGCAGACAATTAGTAGAAAAGATGTCAATTGATAAAAGAAAATTTATCGTTGACTACACAGTATACTAAGAATTTTTGAAGAGTTTTTTTAAGAAGCCTTTTTCTTACATCTCTTTTATAAGCAAAAAAGAGTTTTTTGTGGATTACAAGCGCCCTCTATTGGGCGGAATATTCACTAAAATGTCAATGAAACAATTAACAATACAAAATAAAAATGATTAGGAAAAACAGATAAACATTAACCAAATCAGTAAATGTTAAGTTATAATATAAAAAAATAATAATAAGCTAAAATAATAATAAAAAAGTGCCTCAAACGAATAATTAAATTACAGATCTTGGCCCTTAATCAGAAAATGAAATCACAAAACTTATAGGTAATCGTGTGGGGCTGCCATCTGTTGTGAATTTTAAGAAATAATTTCTCTTTTCTTAACACAGTTCAAATTTCCCCAATTTTGGTTAATAAACAAAAAAGTTACATTTATTTTTGCAAATTCAATTTATCCTAACTTCGAAAAGATTTATATGATACGCTATAATAAGAATTCGGGTTTTAAAAGTTTTTTAAAATAGATTATTATAATTTGCAAGTGAGGTGATGATATCTGTTTGTATTCATCTCCGAGAAAAACCTTTGCCCTAGGCAACGGAAAAGCAAATTTATCGCGGCCATATATAGGCCTAAGTACTCCCATGCCGTTTGTTCAACTTACGGAAATCTACACATAATCCGTTTTGTAACACATCTATTTTTTATTTTTTTTTTATCTTCTCTAAAATCTTCAAAAATATCCATTTTGTAATGTTTAAAGCTCTAAATTAAATATAACGGATCACAGGCTATTATATACAACGAAATAACAGATAAAAACAAATCAAAACTGTTATCATTCAAAAAATACAAATTCCAAATTGACGACTCTTTAATTCCGAATGAACTACTCTTTGAGCGATTGATTAAATATCAAGCTTCGTTGTTTGTTTACCTTTATAATGAAGTAAGCTTACGACATACATACGAAAATACCTATATAGGAATACATAATACATATGGAAGTAATTTCTATGAATTAAACTAATATTAGTCATTTTAATGATTTATCTTCATTGACTTTCATGAGTATTCCTCATTATTTATTTGAATCATTCATATGAATAATGATTCATATCAGCGATTCAAATATTGTTATTGTTTCTGTTTGCAGCCGGTTTGGACTATTTTTGAATCATTTTTTTTTACCTTTTTACTATGGAAATGATTCATGTTGTTTTCTTTTAGTCAGAAAATATTTTTCAATGAACAATTCCCATGATTAAATGTTACAAGAAAACGTAGATATTTTGATAAAAGTTTATGCTTTTTGCTACGAACTTTAATTTAAAAAGAAAAACAAGTTCTATATTTTTTGTCAACCAGCAGTTTTTTTTTTTTTTTTTTTTTTGTCATTCATTGATCGGGTAGAATTTTTTTAATCTCAGAACGAAAATGATAAAATACCGAAACATATTTGATGCTGCCATCAATAAATGAAAATTGAAAATACATTTAAATGATTACGTGGTGATCTTCATAATATAAACATTGTTTTGAAGATTTATCGTTCACATTCCGTCATTTTTGACGGGGTTATATACTAGTTTTTATATATAAAAGCAATGAAGAAATAATCTTGTAAGAGAAGTCGGTGCTTTTTAACACAACAATAGCTAGGTGGAGTCTGTAACCTGTAATATTTGCAAGATAAATAAATTAATTAATTAAAAAAAAGATTAAAAGTTCATAAAAAAATACTGATGCATATTATATTAACTTACAGTAGAATAAAGGAAGACGAAAATAATAAAATAAAATAAAGCTGTTACATTCTTTTTTTTTCCCCTTTATTAAATTCACACCAATATTTTCTGAAATATTTCTGCTAAATATTCTCTTAATGCGTCATATGTGGAAAATTGGAAACTATTTTCTGTATTTTTTCTCTTTTTAAACTTTAAGGAAGCCTAATAAAAATCAAATACTTTTATGCATTTTTCATCTCGCCAGTAAGAAAATGTTTTTCTCCTATAAAAACATACTTTTCACTTTCTAAAGACTACATATGGGTGCTAAGTTTCTTTTTTGTCTTCCAGTTTCACATCAAATAACTAAGATATTTCGTTATACTTCCAATTCTCTTCTTTTAAGGTTTCCATTATTTGCTACTTTTTAACTAAAAAAGAAAAAGAAACTAATGATTCGTCTTTAGATACAACGTAATTTCATAGTTTACATTTTGTCGAGAAAACTTAATGTTTTTGCAGTTTATTTTAAAACTTGCTGAGCCTCAGTATGATTTATGTATTCAAAATTTTTTATCAGCTAATTAAACTCACAAGCTGCATAGAACTACATTAAAGTTCTATGTATCTACATCTTGATTAGACAATTTTTAACTGTGGTATTGATAAAAGCATGTGACATAGTAAAAATGAAAACTTACGTGAAGTTTGTATCATAGATATAGTAATAAAACATAAATTGATCACGGAGGGGGAAAAAGTGATGCCTTTTTTCTCGGGAAAAGTCACTCTAATGGCTGTCTTTTCCCAAATAAATTACACACAGGAATACACACGGATAATTTAGTAAATAAAATGTATGAATAATTTATTTACTAAAGGTAAATGAAAAACTACAGGTACAGTTTCAAATTCATTTTTCTTTTTTTTCTTTTTTACAGTACCACTTAATGGCTGATTTTAGAACTTCGGCATCAAGAATTTTCGCTCGTTAACATGGGGATGATAGATCTATATATATTACTATATATATGGTGCATATAAAAAGGTGAACATTTAAACCTAATGCATAATATTCTTATTACAGAAAATTAATATATACAAGTTGTCCTGAAAAAGTTATTTACAAATTTTACTTTCCATGACAAACGAGTTTTATGTAGGAAAATATGTCCGAAAATCAAACTGCACGAGTTTTCAGCATCGTGACTGACAAACAGTGGAACGGAGTCAATTTCGGCATTAATGTGACTTCATTCAGATACCAAACATAACGATAGAGCTGAAGGAAATAACACAGGTGCGTGAAATCGTACTTTTCGATTTTTTTTTTCCCGCGCTGCGTTGGGTGTCTCTTATGTATTTTGATACCCTGAATACAGAAATAATTATCTTCACTTCCTATCACTATATAAGTAATTTTCCCAAAGTAAATATGAAGATAGGAAGAGCACACCAGAGGCTATTACAAGTTCGAAACAATTTATGTATAAAATACATTAAAATTGGATATTATTTACACAATACTTTTTAAATGTGTTTATTTACACCAAAGCTCCTTTTGGAGCATTTTACTTTGTGTACGGCTTGAGGGCTTTGCCCAGCAGCACACCTTCTCCGAAAAGCATCCCCAAGATGGTCTGTGGATAAAAGGGAAATCCTGTGGACTTCCTCAGGATGTTCTGGGGACAAGTGTGCTATTAGGGTTGTGTGTGAGGTGAGGGGGGAATTCTCTATGCAGCATCCTACAATAATCTGCTAGCATGTTAACACTCAATCGTCCCTGATACCCCATATAGCAAATATTCTTCCGTAGGAGTTCCTGCGGTAGGTCCCAGACTTCCCATATTTCTCCCAGCATATTCCATAGGAATGCAAAATGTCCGCCGTAGTATCCTCCGTAGGAACATCGTCATTTCGTTGCTCAATCGTAATTCCCGAGAACTCCCACTGTCAAATCATTCCTTGAAATACCAAATTAGATTTTCCCTCAGATTTCCCAAACATGTCTGTTCTTCCTCCGGGAAGAATCCGGGAGGTTCAGGGTATCCCTAGGGAGCGATGTAGGAAAATCATTGTTATATCGGACCTACTTTTTATTTCTTTCATGTCTTGATGAAGCAGTTCTCCTTGTTCTTCACTCATATCATCCAGAATTTTTGGAGAATAATTTAGATGGGAATTGAAAAAGTGGAGCTTTAAGCTCAAACTATCCAATTTTTTTTATCAAAACTGTACGTGATAGAAATTTTTGAATAGTTTTTTCTTAATCAGCATCCATAAATACATCAGAAATACACGTAATCTTAAAGAAAAAAAAATTTCATGGTCGCCCTGTGTAATGTTCACTAAATATGTTCAAAATTTCTATCATTCACCACAATGCAACGCCACAACGTCGACGGATGATTTTACAAATTCAACTAGTGCAAGTGTGTCACTGACACATGCCGCCATTTCCACGATCAGGGCTGAAATGTTGATGTCAGATGTTACGGGTATTTCGTGTGCTAGGGACTTCATGTACCTCCACAGGAATAAATTCATAGACCTTATATACTAGACCACGCTACCAATACGGCTGACCATTACAGCGAATGTCTTCAACATGAGGGTGTAATCTGATACCTCCATCCTTTGTTCTGAGTCTCGGAAGTCACGTGATCTTGGCCTAGGGGTGATTCCTCTCTCTCTCTCTCTTTTTTCCCGTATGCAAGCATAATCTCATACTTCTCTGACTGAAGTAAGAATTCAAACGCAATTTTTTCGCTTGCAAAATGATTTATCATAATTTTTTTTTTCTATGTAATTAACCTATGAAAGTTTAGCTTTCCATCCATGTGTAAATCTAAATGCTAAAATAAAAAGTGCGTGCACAATAAAAATATTAAAAAACACGAAATTCGTTCCTACAGAAAAATAACATAGTGATCATTCTCCACTCTTCCTCTAGACCAACATCACGTGACAATTTTGCTGGGGAAGCTCGTTCATGATGCAGTCAAATAACGAAGGGGAATGCGTTGTCTAGTATATAAGGTCTATGAATAAATTCATGGGGGGAAGGTCAGGGGATTGTTATAGTTATGTTACTGGTGCGCCTGTGCAGTCCAGCGATGAGGATAAATCCTGTCGACGTAGTCTCGCACAATGATGGTAAAATGTACGAGTGTCGCATTATGTTGAAACCAAATGTGTCAGCGTAAAAGTTTCTGGAACGTCATCCATCAAATTTTTAACACTTCTTCTAAAAACATGCGATAATTTCGCCCTTCAAGGCATTGAGGAAGATGTAACGACTAATAATCGACATGTTTCTGATATTTTTAATTACGCTAATTCCGTTAATCCATCAATTCAATTTACTTTAGAAAAAGTAAAAGATAATAAAATCCCTTTCCTAGATATTTTAATTGAGCGTTCGGCTTCTGATACTCATTCTAAATTTGTTAGTTCCGTTTATAGAAAACCTACATTTTCGGGCCAGTATTTGAATTTTAATTCTGCGAACCCTTCTTCACATAAGTCTGCTGTTTTCTATACTTTACTTCACCGCGCTAAATCATACATTGCAGTACTGATGAGCTTTTCCAGTTAGAATTAAAAAGAATTTTTTCGGACTTAAAACATAATAATTATCCCTCTCGCTGGCTTAAAAGGAAATTAAAAGAGTATGACTTTAATATTGATAATCATGAAATTAATTCCTCCAAGTCACCTAAACCTTTCGTTACTATTCCTTACTATGAAAAAATTTCTGAATCTATTACCAAATTTTTACGCACTGTTAATATATACGTATCCTATAAACCTCAATTTCCAATTCGTAATTTCCTGTCTAATTTTAAACCTGTTATCCCCCCCCCCCCTTTTCCCGTACAGGTGTTATTTATAATATACCTTGCGAATCTTGCTGTTCGATTTATGTTGGTGAAACTATAGCCGTTCCCTTCATACCGGAATTCTCGAACATAAAAGAAATTTCAAAAACCGCAATATACGCTCTAAAATAAATAGTGCAACATGCCATTGAAACTGACCATCTACTTGATTTCACCAATACTAAAGTAATCATATCTAACTGTTCAAATTATCATTCCTCGAAGGCTGGTATACGAAGCAACATTTCCCCCCGCTTAATGAGGCAAGCGCAGTTCCCGCTGAATAAGTTCCCGCAGTTCCACACTGTACTCTGTTAAAGGAGTTCTCTTGTTCTACTCAACGATTTGCTTTTTGATGCTTTACTGATAAGGAGCCTGTAAAAGGCTCGAAATGTTTAAATTTATGTTTTGTGTATTTTAATGTTTTAAATTGCATATTTTTAGTGTATAATGTCTCGGTTTTTGATGTGATTAAAGTTTAATATAATTATATATGAGACGTGATGACTTTTAAATATTTTAAATACTAATTAAAAAGTTCTCTATAATACAAGCCCACGTGTTTATGATGAAGCGCTGTTGGTTTGCTTAGACGTGTAATACATCAAAGTCGTGCGATTGTTTTAATACTTATTCCTGGGTTACTTTCAATTTTCCGTAACACAGCTTCCTCTGCAGCGAGTATGCGTCTAATACTCTGCCCCTCCGACCGATGTGGCTGCTTATTTGGAAAACTGCAACCTCACTTAACTTATCTTGCAATGATTTAGCAGAATCTATTTGGTATTCGTTTTCGGTACACCAGTCTCGCGGTTTAGAATTATTATGAAATTGTTGTACTAAGCTAAAGCACTGCACTGCTGTAATTTTGAAAAACAGGTTTTTTTTTTTTTTTTTTTTTTTTTTTTTTTTTTTTCCTTCCTGTAATTACACATAATATGTACATAAAAACTTTTAGAAAATTACCAAAATATGAAAAGGTAAAAAATGATTAAAAAGTAAAATAAAATAAATAATCTAAGCTTACAGAATTCGCAACTTCATCTAGAGTATTATACAAAGAGTGCAAAAAAAAAAAAAAAAAAAAAAAAAAAAATTTTCTAGTTTTCTTTAAATCAAGTGGATTTAAAGAAAGGGCATTACAAGTTTCAGAATTTTCAGGCATTACAAGTTAAGAATCTAACGAATCTTAACTTGTTATGCCTGAACCACAAAAACAAAAGCGAGAATATGGAAAAAGATAAAAAATAAATAAAAATAAAAATAAATAAATACAAAACTTATTTACCAGCTAAATGCAAAGAATATGTGAATGCAAATAGAAACTAAACTAAAAATTCAACCCCAAAAATGCTGATAATGTTATCATGAAGTGAAGTTAAAAGATTACAAGACAGTATTAACAGAGTGAAGGGAAAATAAGCATAAATTTATTTCTACTGTTTTAGATGTAGATATAATTTTATGTAATAAATATGATATATATGTATATATATGCAAATGATAGATCTTTTAACCTTAATTATTTAGCAATTAATAGATACATGTCAAAACCAACACAACAAAAATAAAACTGATTGTAACACATTGCTAAAACTAGCACAAAAATGTTGAGATACATGTTATATATATATATATATATATATATGTTATGTATGTATGTATATTAAATAACATTTAATATTACTTAAAAGAATAAAATTATTTTCTGTAAATAAATATATATTAATGAATTTAAGCAATTAAATAATTGTGGTGTTGCTGTGGTATATTAGATAAAATAAAACAAAAAATAAGGTAAATAAACATAAAGTAATTAAGTAATTTTTCAGTATACTTCTATAAAGTTAATAATTAACATTATATTAAATTAATTTAATATACAAATTGAGATTAAATTTTTTTTAACATAGAAAAAGTTATCGTAAAACTTAGAAGAGTTATTGAGATTAAATTTCATGCATAGATGTTTAAAAAGATATAACTTATATGTATATATTTTCAGAGAAACCTAATAAAAATAGAACATTTTTATGTATATTTCAATAAGAAAATAATGTTTTCGTGAAAAAGTATTTTTCCCTCGATCCTAAAACTATATGTATGTGAGCAAACTTTCTTTTCTGTCTTTAAGTAACGAAAATTTTTTCTTTTACTTTCAATACTTTCTAGGTTTCCTTATTTATTGCATTTTAACAAAAGAGAATGAATGTGATAAGTTGCTTTTAGATTCGAAGGAATTTCATAGTTCCCGATTTTGACGAGGTAGTTTTAAATTAGTATAGTTTTTTAAATTTTCTGATTTTTATAAGGCTTCATATGTTCAGATTTTAATTAGCTAGTTCAATATCATGGTATATAACTTTCTGACAAAAGTAAAGTTTCAGAAATTTAGCTTTTGATTAAATTATTTTAAATTCTTCTAATTTTACTTCCTTTTCCCCTTAACGCGCGCTGTCCTCGCTGCGAGGACGCAAAATTTAAGATCCAGCTGCAAAAATTCATCCTGGAAAATTTTTAGCAAACATTTACGTTTATAACATATCAGAAAATGCCGTTTTTTTTTATCTTAAAATTTAAAATTTCTTTAAGTTTAATTTAGTTCATGAATTCCGGTGGCAATATAATTTAAATAATCTGAATTGTCTTGCGCCGCAAAGGGTTAAAGAAAGTATATGGAAGTATTGTAATCTTGATTTGCGAAATGGACTTTGTATCTCACTTAGCTCAAAAATAAATGGTAAAAGCATACTGCAATAAGTAAAAAACTTCGAATAAACACCATAAAATGCAATAAACTCGCAACAATTGTTTCGGGTCGGAAAGAAACACGACCCTTCGTCAGACGAATAAAGTAGACACAAGTGGCGCAATCAAAGAGGCGACGCATGCTGCAAACTTATATTTGTGATTATCATGACGTTTAGTTGTTGTACATCTCCAACTTACACGGACACCTTTTTAAAAATAGTTACGATTTTATGCTATTTTTTGTGACATCTGTATATACTTACGTGTGTTTATGTGCGTTTGTATCTCTCATAACTCAAAAACAGTTGGACGTGGAACGTTGAGAATTCGCATGTAAGTTTATTATAAAAGTTTAATTTGGAAGTTTAAATTGTTTTTAGAGAACAATTTTGTTTTTAATTGTCTAGATTATGCTTTTGACATTTATCTGTGGTTTCACTCTCTCTTTAATACATAGATGCCAATATTTTAATTTATTCCAGAGCATTTTTAGCCCCGCCTGTAATTCTCACCACTTTATTTTTAGAGTATTTTTCTCCAATATAACTATGAATGTACTCTTATAAAAAAAAAAAAAGTGGTAAGGAATAAAGGTGGGGCTAAAAATGCTCCAGAATGAATTAAAATGTTGGCATCACTGTATTAAAGAGAGAGCGAAACCACAGATAAATGTCAAAAGTATTATCTACACAATTAAAAACAAAAATGTTCACTAAAACAATTTAAGGCAAAGAATTGGAAGTGCGCTCAAGCAGTGGAGATTAATCGATAGCTGCCAATATTTTAATTTATTCCGGAGTATTTTTAGCCCCGCCTTTATTTCGTACCACTAATTTTTTAAAAGTAACTTTGCCTTATTTTATCGAAATTATATATGGGAGATAAAATTTCTATAAATAAAGTGGTGCGAAATAAAGGCGGGGCTAAAAGTACTCCGGAATAAATTAAAATATTGGCAGCTATGTTAATCATCAGCCATCTCCAAAGTGAGCAAGTTAAAATGCAAAATTTCAAAATCAAGTAACTATTAAAGCAAAATAACTAGATGAAGATGGCTTTCTTATCTTGCAAGTTAAACAATTAATCAAGTGGGAAAAATCAATTATAAAACACAAAATACACTGATGAACAGTAAGAACAACCTAATGAACCCCAAACCGTACGGAGATTAGTAAAACATTGCAAATCACGAGATGAGTTGTTATCTCCAGATTAGATATCTTATCTTTAAGATTAGAAGAGAATCACCACATAGGGTAAGCGCACTAGTGATTGATACTTTTAGAGCAATTTCTGATGTTTTTAATGTTCTAGTCATCAGAAAATATTTTTAGAAATCTTAAGTTAGTACATATGGCATGTAAGACATTCACAACCACATATATGCTATAATATATACATTTGATAACAATTTTTTTTTTTTTTATGAATTTTTATTTAACACCCACTCAATGTTCCAGTCATTGACACTGCCAGTTTTTTATTTTATCAGTAATTGGTCCCTATGTTCCAATGTTTGACACTGCTAGTTATTCATTTTACCAGTTATTATCACCCTATGCTCCAGTGTTTGACATAAAATGTTAAAATTCTTATTTATAAAATATATGATTTTATTACTTTTCTTATTTATTAATTATTTCGGGATAGATGTCAATTACTGGAACCTGCTAATAACTGGAACCTGCCAATCTCTGGAGCACCTACCCTACATCCACATTTACACAGTTAACACAAATAGTTTAATCCGTCATAAGACACAAATAAATTTAATTTACATTATATGTATATATATTTAAAAAGAAAAATCATCAGAATAGGATTAAAAACAGTAAAAACTTGGTTTCTTTCGACCGATCCTACTGTGTAACAAGTGGTTACTTTTATGTATTCTTTCTTAATATACCTGGAAATAGAAAAGCTCTGTTCCTGAAAATTTGTTTTTTCCATACTATAAAAACTTGATATAAACCTTTTTTTCTTTCGTAGTTTTGTTTTAGATCAAAGAAAAAGGAGTTTTTTTTGTTATTTTTTTTTTTTTCTGCACTCCTTAACCGGTTCTTTTATGGTTTCCGTAGTTACAATATATTGTGAAAAACAAAAAGCCAAAGTATTGTTTTGTTTTTTAATTACATTAGAATTGATATTAACAAGACAATTAATAGTTGTGATATTTTTGACGTATTCGTCCCCCCCCCCCCTCCCATGTAAATTAATCGGCGAACTCGAAAACGATGGAAGCGTATTGAAATTATTTTCAGGGATCTCTTTATTTTATGCAAGAAAAAAATACTAATTCAAGTCGTAATCTGACTGCTTAAAGTCTCTGGATAGCTGGTTTAGTTTGTTATTCTACGGTTATTTTATTTATTTATTTATTTATTTTCTTATTTATTTATTTTGTACAGAAAGTTTAAATAAATGTTAAAATTACTCGGTTTTTCGTTTTTGCGTAGTTACGTTACCATGTACCTGACAACATCCTAATCAGCGTTCCCAATTTTTATAATTTATTCACAATCATTTTTAGCTCCGCCTTCTTTTCACACCAGAAATTTAGTAGATTATTTCTCTTTAATATGTGACAACGATTAAATAAGAAGAAAATCCTTTTTCAAAATTTCCGGTATGAAAAAGAGGCGGGGCTAAAAAAGATAGTGAGTAAATTATAAAAGTTGGGAACGCTGATCCTAATTATGAATTGTAAATTTTTTAGTACACGCCCCTTTTCCCACACCACTTTATTTTCAGAATAGTTACATCCAAATGTAGTTACGATTAAATAAGTATAAAATTACTCTTAAAAAAAAAAAAAAAAAAAAAAAAATGACTGGTGTGGAAAAAAAGGCGGCTACTAAAAATCTTCCGATTAATATTGAGATGGTTGGCAAGTATGTTAACACTTTAGCGTCTGCATGTTTTCCCGCATGGAAAGGCGTCCGCAGTAAGCCTCGCCTTTTGACATTCCTATAAAAGGTTTATTAAAAAAAAAAAAAAAAAAAGCTTAGAAATTGAGGAGACGCAGTCTATTACTTCTGTATATTACAATGCAATTGTAGGAAAGTGAAATAATATAAAATTCAGAAAAGAATCTTGAAGATACATTTAATTTTCGTTATTTAAAATGTACCCTCTCTATTTCTGAGTGTTTTTTTTTTTTTTTTTTAAATGAAAGTTTAGTTACATTTTAGACCGTACATTTGAGAGTAATGTTTGTTGCTTGTTTTCCGATACTGGTAATGAGTTTTAGAAAATTGTTATTTTTTTTTGTGTGTGGATTTTATTATCGATATTTATTAAATCATATTTAGAGGGGTGGATTCTTCAAATAATATCAGATAATTTTCTGTACTCTCTCTAATGTATTTATTTAATTTAATTTAATTATTTAATTATTTATTTTTGTGAATTAAAATAGGAGTTTGAGTAGAAGACGGTTGTAATACGTTTTTGAAGTTTTTGAAAGATATTTATTTATAAAATATAAGACAAATCATTCTAAAATACCATTTAAAATATTTCCCTTAGAATTTAAGTATTTCATAAGTTTGATTCAAAACAAAAAATATCTATGTAAGAATGTCCATCCATTCAAAAAAAAAAAAAAAAAAAGAGAGAGAGAGTGAGTGAGAAGGAGGGAGAGAATAATCATGCAAAATTTGTCCAATATCGAACTGAAACTGTCAATGTCAAGAATACAAATCTTACACTGTAATATACCTCTATTACTAAAAACTATAAATTATCTTTTAGAACTTTTCTTTCGCTTTATAATTTAAGAACTTTATAAAAATTGAGGGTTTTTTTATATTCCATATCTCACTATCAAAAACACATTCCCTATTAAAAAGATATTTTCGCCAAATCGTAAAAATTACATACTAAAATCTTTTTTTTACAACTACTTTTTTACTAAATAACAAAAAATTTCCCCTTGATTCTGATGCCTTATCAGTTATTTTATGGCTTCCTTATTACCGCGTTTCATAAAGAAAACGTGAAAGTATTGATTCTATGCTCAAATCTATTAAAGTTTTATAGACTTGGCCTTAAACTTTATGCACAAGTATTCTTTCATTTGAATTCTATAGAAAAGTTTTAAAATTTTCAAATTAGTACTAAATTTGTACTATAACATTTTTAAACAAAACATAGTAAATATTATTTTGATGCATAAATACAGTATCGATTTCAGATGCTTTTGTGAGAGGGAATTTTTCAGCCATTTTAGGACTTTTTAGAAGATTATTTGGAGAAAATATGCATCAAGACCATTAATAAATTGGAAATTCAAGTCTTCGAAAGAATAAGATTTCCTCGAAACATCTTCTAAATTTATCTCTGCATAAGTTCATTTTTGCTACATTAGATGTGGCAATACCAAACACGACGATGTTAGAAATTTGTTTGTTATTTGTTCGTTTGTGTTATTACTTCCTTCTGTATAAGAAGAAAATATTGGATTGGTGAAAATGTTCGAACTCCAGTTTTCGATAGTTTTACACATTTTGAGATATCCTGAACACGGCTTGACTGTTTTTAGAAAATGTCTGTCTGTCTCTGTGTGTGTATCACAAATTTTGTGGGCTTTGTATCTCCCGAACAAATGAACAAAATTTAACCAAACTTGGTATTTAGTTTCACCTTGACATAAACTGGTGCTGATTAAATTTAGGGACCAATCGTTCAACACGTGGGATTTGTTCTAAATTTTTAACATGACAGTATAGGATAAACTTTCGTATAAATGTAGTACATAATGAGAGTTACTTTTAAAGTGCGATTGTAAAATTAATATTAATTACTGTTAATAGTAATAATAAACCAGGATGTGGGAGCATCGCCACCCCCCCCCCCCCTGGGGTGTACAATGTTTTCAATGTGGGTATTATTCGAAAGATCTCGCCAATATCTTTAAAACAAAGTAGGCACGAGTGTTGCAGTGAAAGCGGCTACGCTGGACTTCAGCACTCGTGCCTACTTTGCTTGCCTATCGATGGGTCATGTGTTCTTTCGATCCGAAACAATTGTTGCGAGTTTATTGCATTTTATGGTATTCATTCAAAGTTTTATAATTGTTTACTTTAATACGTCAGTTCTGTGGTGCTTTCTTATCATTTTTGTTGCTTCTTAGCGCATAATATACTAGTTTATTTATTTATTTTTTCCTCGCACATTTTAAGAAAGTTGGCCTGAGGCAAAATAAAATGCCTCTTTAGTTTGGCAAAATCTTCTTATCGGCAATGTTATTAATGAATGTGATCTAATGTGCTTGTCAACTAGTAATGGCATGGCATTCTGATATCTTACTTAGAAACCGGTTAAGCAACTGATCCTACTAAATATAAATATAGCTATTAATTTTTGGAGGCAGCTCTAGATACAACAATAACAGATATAATTTCTACATTGTATTATTCATTAGTAAATGCTTGTGGGTAGCAAACGTGGGTAAAGGATTTACTCATTAATAGCGAGATTAACTTTACACTTTTATGAGATGTATAGATTATGGGATAATAGAGAGAGACAATTTTATTATAATGCTTAGTTCACGAACATTCTTCAACCATAGATATAGTAATATATATATATTGTTACGAAATTGTAAATAATTGAGTTTATTTTGGTATAAATTCTTTCAAAGAGGCTTAGTAAGTTGATAAAGTGCTAATTTTGTGCATTTCTAGTCGTTTTAGCGTTGAAATAGCCTTATTTTCCCTTAAAAACGCATTAAAAAGCCCCAGTAATGCACGTAATGGATTTGGCGCCAAATTTGGCGACTTTTTCCCACCTTGGCGATTTTTTTGGCGACCTTGGCGAGAAAATCCTTATATGGGATATACCAAATATGGAAGCTGTAAGTTGATTGGTTGACCACTTTCTAGAGTTTTCTCGAAAAATCTGGGCTCCATGGAACAGCATATAAGGAGCGCTTCCTCGCCAAGGGCAGTCAGTTCAGTTCAGATCTCAGCCAGCTTCGCTAGTGCTTGCATTGCTCTTAAGCCTCTTTGGGAGAGACTTGCTTCAAGTGTTATTGGTATACAGTTTGTACTGTGGATTTGCTATTGACAGCTGTTGTTTAAGCTGTGTTTACTGTTTGAATTGAAGCTGATACTTGGTTTATAGACCTGCATTTTTCTGGAATTTTCAGTGAATAAATTACTGAATTTTTGTACGTTTGGCCTTTCATTCTCAGACAACTCACGAACCCCCAAGTACGCAACATTTCTGGTGTCAGGAGTGGGGTTTTGTCTGTGAATGGTGATAACGAGAGCTATGGAGCAAGAGATGAAAAAACTTCTAGAAAGCTTAGCTACCCAGATGAATGAGATGAAAGTTAGCCTGAGTCAAGAGATGAAAGAAATGAAGGTAGCACAAGAGAAAATGGAAACATCGCAAAGAGAGTTGAAAGACGGTTTGACTGAAGAAATGAAAGTAGCACAAGAGAAAATGGAAACATCGCAAAGAGAATTGAAAGACGGTTTGACTGAAGAAATGAAGCATATGAAAAGCAGTTTGGGTGAAGTTCAGGAAGAAATTAAATCTAATCAAGATGAGATGAAGAGAGAGCTTTCAACGGTGAAAGAATCAATCGAGGGTAAATTAACTGTGATGGAAAATAGAATGGATGGAATAGAAGAGAAAGTTATAAAGATAGAAGAAAATTTTGAAGAGAAAGTTTTGAAAATTGAAGAGAGTTTTGAGGAGAAAGCTATGAAGATAGAAGAAAATGTTATGAAAGTAGAAAGGAATTTTGAAGAGAGTGTTACGAAAATAGAACGGAGTTTCGAGGAGAAAGTTAAAGAAAATTTTGATCAGGAACTGAAAGGAAGGTTTTCAGAGATAGAAGGTAAACTGAAGAGAATGGAGGAAGATCTTGAGAGAAAAATGAGAGAAGAGTGGAGCGGAGAGGTAATAGGGAATGAACTGCAGAGCAAGATTCGGAATCTCGAAGAAAAGTTAGAATCCAAGCCCCAGGAAACTGAAAAGAAAGAGAGAAGAAGCCAGAATCACGAATTTATTAAGCTATCTACCTACGACGGCAGTTCCTCCTGGCATGTATATCAGACGCAGTTTTCCATCGTAGCTGAAGCTAACGGCTGGGACTCTACCGCCAAGTCGGTCCACTTAGCAGCAGCATTACGGGGAGATGCAGCCGAGATACTGAGAAATGTTTCTAAAGAAGAAAGGAACGACTTCGAGGCCTTGACTAGAGCACTGGAGCTACGGTTTGGAGAGAAGTGTTCTAAGGACTATAGTCGCCTCCAGCTAAAGTCCCGTTACCAGAAAACGGGCGAAAGTTTGCAAGAGCTGGCAGCGGACATTCAGAGATTGTCACACCTAGCATTCTCAGACTGCCAAGCTGACACTCGAAACGACTTAGCTCTTCAGTACTTTATCGATGCTGTTCGGGATCCAGAAATTCAAAAAGCGCTGAGACTCTCCAACATCAGAGACGTAGAATCAGCTTTAGGCTATGCACTTAGGATAGAGGCAGCCCAACAAGCCTCCCGTAAAGACCGCCATACCATAAGAGCAGTCTCATTAAATGATACGCCTGCTGATGAGAATGAAATGAAGAGACGTTTCGCAGAGATCTTAAAGAGATTGCGCAACCTGGAAAATAATATAGAAATAAAGGATCGGAAGATAAAGTGCTGGGGCTGTGGAGGGGATGGTCATGTGAAGAGGAACTGCCCCGTACGACCAACTATAGGAAATCACCCGGCTTCACCATCACCGCAGGGAAACTAAGAGGAGGCCATCTCGCGGGGCGGAGGTTGCCTAAAATTAAAGAGCCCCAATTTACAGTATTTCATGTTTCATCGATGAGTGGCGGCGATAATGGACTTCACGTCTATGGCCAAGTCAACAACGCCACCTGCCGGATGATTCTGGACACGGGAGCCAACGTGACCATCATTAGAACGGATTTGGCTCAAGAACTAAAAGAGAAGATCATCTGGACGCCGCCCTGCGTTAAACTCCAGACTGTGACCGGAGACGAAATCAAAATATATGGAAAAATGAACTTGACCATCACTTTTGGGAATGCCAGTTACCATCATATGGCATATGTGGCTGATATAAGAGATCCTTTAATCATTGGAATTGATTTCCTGAGAAAATTTAATTTTCAGTTGGACTTCAAGAATAATGAACTGCATTCGAGTTCGGAAGACATCGCTGTGTTCAACACTGAAAATCAAGACATTCAGACAATTTGCCAGATAACAGCCAAGTCTGAAATCTCCATCCCCCCACACACAGAGACAATAGTTTCAGGAACACCACCTACAAAGCAATACTTCCGCTATGGACTGATTGAATACCCGAATACCGACAATAGCCCAAGAGGAGTTCTGGTAGCTTCATCTCTAGTTGATCTCTCAAAGAGTACTATACCTGTGAGAGTCGCAAACATCAGCGATAAGGTCCGAACAGTGAAGAAGGATGAAGTGTTAGCAGCCTGCACTCCTGTAACATGCATCAACCGCCCCACGCAATCAGCTGAATCCAAGTCTTCTGAACAATTAATAACGGAATTACTCAAGAATGCAGAGTTAGGAAAGGAACAGAGATGTGCTGCGGAGAAGCTACTCCAAGAATTTAAAGACCTTTTTTCTCGAACACCTGAAGACGTCGGGAGAACGAACATCACCCAGCACAGAATTGATACAGGAAATCATCCTCCAATCAAACAACATCCAAGAAGACTTCCCTTTGCTAAACAGGAAGAGGTCACTGAACTTCTAAGTGAAATGCAGCACAATGATGTCATCGAGCCATCAACGAGTCCTTGGGCCTCTCCCATAGTTCTGGTGCGGAAAAAGGATGGTTCAACAAGATTTTGTGTGGATTATCGTCGTTTGAATGACATCACGAAGAAAGACAGTTACCCTCTTCCCAGAATTGACGACACATTAGACACACTTGCTGGCAATAAATGGTTCTCGACGTTGGTTCTGAAGAGCGGTTACTAGCAAGTAGAATTACATCCTGATGATCGTGAGAAGACTGCATTCACCACGGGACAAGGACTGTGGCAATTTAAAGTTATGCCATTCGGATTATGTAATGCACCTGCCACCTTCGAACGCCTGATGGAGACAGTGCTAAAAGGACTTTCCTATGAAGCCTGTCTGGTGTATTTGGATGATATTATCATTGTGGGGCGCACCTTTGAAGACCATCTACGAAACATCCGAAAGGTGCTGGAGAAACTCAGAATGGCTAACCTCAAATTGAATCCAGGCAAGTGTAACTTGTTCCGTCGTGAAGTGAGCTACCTCGGCCATATCATCTCTGCCGAAGGTGTGAGAACTGATCCTGAGAAGATCTCTGCAGTCGAGAACTGGAGTCGCCCTGAAAATGTACACCAACTACGAAGTTTCCTGGGGTTATGCACTTACTACAGGAAGTTTGTCAAGGGTTTCTCAAATATTGCCAGACCACTCCACAAGCTGACGGAAGCCAAACAGAAGTTCCTGTGGACAGATGAATGTGAAAAAGCTTTCCAGCGACTTAAAGAGGCCTTAACGTCATCGCCTATCTTGACGTATCCACAGCCCGACAGACAGTTTATACTTGATACAGATGCCAGCCATGAGAGTGTCGGTGCTGTTCTGTCGCAGGAAATTGATGGTCGAGAACATGTCATTGCCTATTGGAGTAAATGCCTGTCTAAACCGGAGCGAAATTACTGTACCACCAGGAAAGAGCTACTCGCCATCGTAAAAGCCATAGAACATTTCCATCATTACCTCTATGGCAGAAGATTCCTGCTCCGGACTGACCATGCATCTTTAACGTGGTTGCTGCAGTTCAAGAACCCGGAAGGTCAGATTGCCAGGTGGATACAACGCCTGCAGGAATATGACTTCGAGATACGTCATCGTAAAGGGACTCTACATGGTAATGCAGATGCCTTGTCACGTAAGCCCTGCTCGGAGAGCTGCAAGTACTGCTCTAGAGCCGAACAGAAATACCTGCCGATAAATCCGGTTGCCTGCCAAGTCTCTACACCATCAGATCAAGATCCCGATCCATGGAGTGACGAAGAACTTAGAAAAGCCCAGTTGAAAGATCCTGACATAAAGCCAATATTACAGCTGAAGGAGACGACCAGCAACAGACCTATCTGGCAGGACATTTCCAGATTTAGTCCCATTACGAAAAGTTATTGGGCTCTTTGGGACTCTCTTCATATCAGAAACGGCGTATTATACAGAAAGTGGGAATCTGATGATGGGAAAAGCTTCCGATGGCAGATAGCATTGCCAAGATCAAGAGTTCCAGATGTTTTAGAACAACTGCATAGTAGCTCTACCGGAGGCCATTTTGGGGTAATGAAGACTCTGCAGAAAGTTCGGGAACGCTTCTACTGGTGCAAGGCAAAGGAGGATGTGGAGAAATGGTGTAAATCCTGTGATGCTTGTGCGGCACGTAAAGGCCCGCAGAAACGAAGTCGAGGAAGACTGCAACGGTATAACGTGGGAGCACCATTTGAACGGATTGCACTCGACATCTTGGGTCCTTTGCCACGGACCTCCAGTGGAAATAAATACATCCTCGTCGTGATGGACTATTTCACCAAGTGGCCTGAGGCATATCCCATTCCCAATCAAGAGGCATGCACGGTCGCAGAGGTCCTAGTGCAGCAATGGGTGTCAAGGTACGGCACTCCCCTACAACTTCATACCGACCAAGGTAGGAACTTTACCTCTGATGTTTTCAAAGGACTGTGTCAACTACTCGGCATAGACAAAACCCGGACCACACCCTTACATCCCCAGTCGGACGGCATGGTCGAGAGGTTCAATCGTACCATCCTGAATAACCTCTCTCTTCTAGTATCAAGGAACCAGCAAGATTGGGACTTGAAGTTGCCATTGTTCCTGCTGGCTTATCGAAGTGCTGTCCATGAAACCACCGGCTATACACCCGCCCAGATGCTCTTTGGACGTGAACTTCGTCTCCCATGTGATCTCCTGTTTGGTTGTCCACCCGATGCGCCTTCATCGCCCGAGGAGTACATCCAAGATCTCCAGGCACGATTTGAGGACGTACACAAATTTGCTCGGGAGCGGATTAACGTGGCAACGGAGAAAATGAAGACAAGGTACGATCTAAAGGCTACACAACATGAGTTCCAGGAAGGGGAGAAGGTGTGGTTGTGGAATCCTGTTCGACGCAAAGGACTCTCTCCCAAGTTACAGTGCAACTGGGACGGACCATACACAGTCTTAAAAAGGCTGAATGATGTAGTGGTGCGGATCACTAAAACACCTTCATCAAAACCGAAGGTGGTGCACTATAACAGGCTAGCCAAGTACCACAATTACCGGTAATATTAAAATTAAAAATGTAAATACTGATAAAATTTGCGCATGCGTAATGTAAATATTTGTATATAAATATTTGTACATATTTGTGAATTTTGTAAATATTTCTCACTTGATTTGTATTTCTATTTTATCGTTATATGCAACTTAGTTTTTGTGTTTTAGATTGTGTAAATTTGTTTAGTTTCGCCTCTTGACCAAGGGTTGCACTGCCCGGGACGTGCAGTCCTTGGGAGGGGGGCAGTGTTACGAAATTGTAAATAATTGAGTTTATTTTTGTATAAATTCTTTCAAAGAGGCTTAGTAAGTTGATAAAGTGCTAATTTTGTGCATTTCTAGTCGTTTTAGCGTTGAAATAGCCTTATTTTCCCTTAAAAACGCATTAAAAAGCCCCAGTAATGCACGTAATGGATTTGGCGCCAAATTTGGCGACTTTTTCCCACCTTGGCGATTTTTTTGGCGACCTTGGCGAGAAAATCCTTATATGGGATATACCAAATATGGAAGCTGTAAGTTGATTGGTTGACCACTTTCTAGAGTTTTCTCGAAAAATCTGGGCTCCATGGAACAGCATATAAGGAGCGCTTCCTCTCCAAGGGCAGTCAGTTCAGTTCAGATCTCAGCCAGCTTCGCTAGTGCTTGCATTGCTCTTAAGCCTCTTTGGGAGAGACTTGCTTCAAGTGTTATTGGTATACAGTTTGTACTGTGGATTTGCTATTGACAGCTGTTGTTTAAGTTGTGTTTACTGTTTGAATTGAAGCTGATACTTGGTTTATAGACCTGCATTTTTCTGGAATTTTCTGTGAATAAATTACTGAATTTTTGTACGTTTGGCCTTTCATTCTCAGACAACTCACGAACCCCCAAGTACGCAACAATATCTATCATTCTCATGCTACCGAACAAAAAATGTTGATGCCGAAGAAATTTTTTTGAATCAGCTATTAGAAGGTATTTAAAAAAAGTAAAAAAAAAAAAAAAAAAAATGAAAAATGAATTTGAAATTGTATCTGGAGTTTTTCCTTTACCTTTAGTAAATAAATTATTCATAAATTTTATTTACTACGTTATCCTTGTGTATTCCTGTGTGTAATTTACTCGGGGGGAAGACAGCCATTGGAGTGACTTTTCCCGAGTAAAAAGGAATCACTTTTTCTCTCTCGCTGATCAATCTATGTCTTATTATTATATCGTCGCCAATTGCCCATCTGCGCAGCTCTAGTGCGAAGTAAAACCCAACCATCCATCCATCCTTATTACTATATCTATGGCTTCAACAAATTATAAGTCAAAGAAAAAATCTCAATTTTTATCTATAACTAGTAGGTCTAGCGACTCTGCTCGGGTTCAAGTAATGGTTATAAAATTTTTGAATTAAAAAAAAAAAAAAAAAAAAAAAAAAAAAGAAAGAAAGAAAGAAAAGAAAGTATGGAATGGAATTAAAAAACATAGGAAAAAAAAAATAAGTTAGTTATTTATAAGACCATTGAGTTTTAGTATAAAAATTATTTTCAATTGAGAGAAAAATTTAATGAAATAAAATAAAAGCACTGAAATGAATTACTACAGATACTATGTCAAATAAAATCCTAATTATAACAATTTGAACTCATTTTGAGAATTTAAATGAATGAAACCCCAAAAGAGAAATTAATTTAAATTAAACAAAAAAAAAAAAAATGTTTATACGTTTAATTTTTTTTTTTACATAAAAAGAAATACATTTATATACAATAAAATAAATAAAAATATAAATAATTTAAAAAAAATTCACGTGTAAGTAAATGTATTCTTTTTTATGTCCGGGCAAAAAAAGAAAAAAAAAAAAAAGGATGTGTAATTAATTAGTTAATTCTTTTTTTTTTTTTTTTTTTTAAGTTAAAATGGGGTTGAATTTAATATCTTTTCAAATAATTATCCGATTGAAATAGATAATGCTTTACCTAGGTTTTGTCGTCATTAATAAGTGTGCCACTTTTCATAGCGATTGATTGAATGGTGTATCTTTGTAGAAAGAACTAAAAATCCCAACAGATATAACTACAAACATTCAACTTTATATATATATAGCTTATTATCATTTTGTAAACTTCGGTAATGTTTAGGGTTATCATCAAAACGTTTTATTTATTTTATTTTATTTATTTATTTATTTATTTATTATTATTATTAAGTAACCATTTTACTGGTTACACGCTGAAATTTTTCTTCAAGGGGATGCGTTTTTCTGATGTATTTTTGAGGCTGATTAAGGAAAATCTATTCAAATATTTCTATCACGTAGAATTTTGACAAAAATTGAGATTCTTTGAGCATAAAGTTCCATTTTTTTTTTCTTTTTAACTCCTATCTAAGTTATTTTCCGGAAAATCTGGGTGATGTAAATGAAGAAAAAGCAGATCTATTTCATCAAGACATCAAAGAAATGTAGAGGAGTATCAGAGACGATCGAGTGCTAGCAAATTATTATTGGATGTTGCATAGAGAATACCTCCCTCCCTCCATTTTTTTTCCTAACAACATATTTTCTCCCAAGGACATCATTAGGATAGCCTGAGGATGAAAAGACATCCTGCGGACATCTCTAGGATGTACGAAGAATAAGTGTGTTGTTAGGGTTAAGAATCTACCCGACTCGTCATAAAATCACATGACAATTTTTTTTTTCTTTCCTTTTTTTTTTTTTTTTTTTTTTTTTGTAGAATTACTCATTATCTAATTTATATTTCTAATTTCCGTTTTCAAATTCAGAAAAATCACAACCGTTAAATTAATACCCGTTTTCCAAAAATTGAATTTGTTAAATTTTAATATTTCATTTTACACCTAAAAAATGAGAAACATGCATTTAGTGAAAAATCGCATTTTTAAACTCAAAATTCAAATTTTTAGATTTTTAAACATAAATCTTTGGAAAACGAGTGCTAATTTAACAATTGTGTGTATTTAGACTGTGAAAACGGAATTCAAAAATAACAAATAGGTAATGTGTAATTCTATAAACAATTTTTCCCATAGAATAACATGGACTTTGAATTACCTTGATGGTCTGTGATGTACCCCTTTAAGGCCCTCACGTAGGGCACAAAAGAGAAAGCTCTAAATGGAATTGCTGTGTAAAGAAACACATTTAAAAGATAATGTGTAAATGATAGCTTATTTTAATGTATTTTATGATTAAATAGTTTCAAATACGTTATAGCCTCTGAGCGAATTTTTCCTATTTTCATCCTTACATTGTGAAAAATCTTTACGTGATAAGAAAAAAAGACAGTTATTTCTGAATTCAGCGCATCAGAACTCATTAGAAACACCCAACGCAGAGAGAGAGAAGTAGTGTAAAAAGGACAGTTCTGCAACACGGTGGAGGGACGGAGGGACGCGCGGAGCCACGGAGCTACGTAGTCCCTCCGCGCCTCCACACGCGCCTCCGTCCCACCACCCCGTCGCAGAACGTGTCCTTTTTTGCACTACTTTGCCACCATCTTAGACGATGGTTCTGTTGCCTTTCGGAGATTGTAAAGTATTTAAACTTTTTGTGTTTGAAAATGAATTTAGGGACTTAGTATTTTTTTCACAATTTCGGGACTTAGTATTTTTTTCATAATTTCGGGGACTTCAAAATTTTTTCGAAGTTAGATTTATTTTCATAAATTTTGGACTTAGTAATTTTTTCACAATTTTAGGGACTTCAAAATTTTTTCGAATTTTTGCAGGGGGATTAGATAACGTCACGATCTTTTGGGACTTTAATATTTAGGTGTTGCCACCGGAAGAATAGAAACTTTTGAAGAGTTGTCATTCGGGGATTATAAATTGATTACAGAATTAAATAGAAATTTTCCTATGTATTTCAGTGAATTTGACAAAATAAAACAAAGGGTTGGTGAGTATTATATAATTAAAAACATTGAATGTGAATGGTATAGACATTAAAATTTAGATGTTGCCATTGGAAGAGTATAAATAATTTCCGGTGGAACTTTACATTTTTGAATGATTGAAGTTAATTAACATCAGTAACAATTTATGAGTATTTTAGAAACTTAGCATTTTTAGAGATTAAAAATATATTGCGTTAAGATAATAAATAAGGAATTTAAATAGGAGTTCATACTTTTAGTGTTGTCATTGTAAATTGATATTTGGAAATTTTTACAGAATTTATAGAAACAAGATGATTCTAATACTGCATTCTAATTGGTTAATGAGTACACTTAGTATTTTAGAGCTTGAAATTTAGAAATTTTTACAGATTTAACTAGAAATTTTCGTATTTTGAGGATAAGTGTCATCAGTGGATTAACACACAGATTTAAAAACAAAACAATAATAAATAATTTAAAACACATATTTTTCAATAATGAATGTCATACAATTATATGTATAATTATTTTAAAACAAAAACGATACGCATAAATTTAAAAACAATAATAAATAATTTAAAACACATATTTTTTAATAATGAATATCATGTAATTATACGTATAATTAGTTATTTTAAAACAAAAACGACATTATAAGCAATAAAGTTGTTTAAACTAAACTTTATACACATCATGACTTTATGTTAACACTAAATAAGTTTCACTTTTAAAATTTCTTTAAACTCTAACTTATAAATACTATTAATACAATCGTTAAAATTGAACGCTGAAACAAAGGTAGATGAATTTAACGAATGGTATAGACTTTGATCTTAATATCTGCGCATTACCATTCGGAGATTATAAATTTATTACAGAATAAATAGAAATTTGCCTATGTATTTCATGGAAGTTGACAAAATAAAACAAAGGGTTCGTGAGTATTATATAATTAAAAACATTGAATGTGAAAGGTATAGACTTCGATATTAAAATTTGGGTGTTACCATTGGAAGAGTATAAATAATTTATATGTTATAAATTAAACTGACTACAATAAAAATTATTTAAATTAAACTAAATATAATAAAAATTATATAAATTAAACTTTATATTCTCACTAAATAAGTTTCACACTTATTTAAACTCTAACTTACAATCGTTAAAAATTGAACACATGCACTTTAAAAAATGACTATCATATAAATTAAAAAAAAATTACTATCATATAATAATATTAATTTAAAAAATGCATACAAAGATATATAGTAAAGTTATAAATTTTAAAAAAATACTGTCATATGATAATATTAATTAAAAAAAAAAAAATTACTATTATATAATAATATAAATTAAAAAAATTACTTTCATATAATAATATAAATTAAAAAAAAATTACTTTCATATAATAATATAAATTAAAAAAAAATTACTTTCATATAATAATATTAATTAAAAAAATGCATACAAAAATATACAGTAAAGTTATAAAATAAATAAATAAATAAAAAATAAAATAAATAAAAATAAAAATAAAATAAAAATGACTATCCTATAATAATATTAATTTAAAAATGCATACAATGTTTAAAATCAACAATTAAATTTTATATACATTATAATTAACTAAACTTTATGCTGTTACTATTAAATAAATTTATCCTAACACGAAAACTTTACATAAATTTTATAAGCAAAAAAGCTATAAGTACATGAATATGTTATTTAAATTAAACATTATATTGATACTACACAAATATTATTTAACATTTATTCGAGTTTAACGCTGTAATATAATTTAAACTATCTTAGTTGATTTAAATGAAACAGGTAAATACTTTTAAACTTGAACTAATAAAAATAAGTTCTTTTTATAAAATAATTGATATAAACTATAATAATAAAAAGGATTAGTTATATTTAAAAACTATCAGTTACTAAAAGTTATTTTATATTAAACATTTCGAAATAAATTGCATAAAAATTCAATGCATCATTTTAAATGAAAATAAACAGTTTCCTTAAAAAACAGATAATACGGAATATTCCATGAGTCAGTTATCACCTGCAACGGAAAACCCCTACAGCTGATGAATCATATGTTATATACGCTGGCGAGCCATGCCTATTAGTAATCCACACTATCTCATATAAAGATTAAGTTAAAATCATTAAAACAATACAGCGAATAATTTGGAAAATGCAATAATTTTTTCACAAAGCATATCATACAATGAGTTTAAACGATTATCACCTATCTATCACTTAAACGGTATTGAAATAAATAAATACATATAAAAGTAAGTTATAGTTAAAAAATAAAAATTTCGTTTGTGAAAGGAGTTTTATATATTGCAAAAATTAGTTTTACTCAAATAATTTCTAAACATACACAAGTTAAATGGAAACTTTTCTAGGTTTCATTTAAGCAATAATTTTCCATGTGTGAAAGTAGTTTTATTTATGCAAAATTTAGTTTTATATAAACAAAAAAATTTATAGTGTAACAATAAAAATAGTTTATAGTATAACAATAAAAAATTCCTTATAAGTAAATACCAATAAAAAATATTTTTTAAATTAATTTCTCTCTTTTCAATAAAACAATAAAAATTTCTTGTATAACTTTCGTAAAGTTTTAATAAAATTTTTATTATAAACAAATTTTTTATGATATAAACAAATAATTTTATTAGAATATACATATTAAGTTTATTAAATTATCAAATAGTAATAATAAATTATGAAACTTACTTAAAATTGATGAAATTTCCCTTGGCGAAATGCAACCTTCATTCACACACAAATGCGAGAAACTGTTTATCACCACACGTTGACTCATACAGATAAGAATGTTGATTCATGCTTATCTTAGTAGAATGTTGTTAGAGTTCTGTGTTTTCAGAGTAATATAAAATAGTTTATAGAGATCATTTATTTAATATCAGTTGTAAACTACATTTAAATAATGCAATAAGAGTTGAACTCTACAATTAACCTATTAAAATATTGAAATTTTTTTAATTTTTTTATTTAATTTTACTTTTTTTAATTATGCTAAGAAAATAATGAGATCAAAACAGAATTATTTTACGATAAGACATCCTTTTTCATTCAATAAAATGTAACTATAATTTTTAATGAAAGGTTTTAAAATCACTTAATAGGATAAAATTAAAAACAGAAATCTTATTATTTTTTCTAGTTATAAAACTAAGTAATAAACTATCTATAAATAATCATATAGCAAGCGAGATTTTTGTATAATAACTATATATTATTTTAATATACATTACATCGCAGGGTAAAATTTTCAACTTATTTATACGGATTGAAGTAATAAAACTTAATCATTTGCATAACCGCTAAATTTTATAAGTTGGATATAGGATTTAAAATACTAAACAATAATCCTTATGAGAGAATTTGGGTGACACTATCACAGAAAGAAATTGTCCTTTACAATAAGATTTGCTCAGAATGTCTAAGTGAAAAAAACTTACCGTGAGGTCAGTGAGTCATGCAGTTGTATTCGAATTTATTGTTTTTAGTTAATGAAACTTCTAATGAGACAATTATTTTTTACTAGCATATAAATGTACATTTTTATATTATTCCTGTATATATAAAATTTTAAATAATTCATTAAGTTTAAAACTTTGCATTTAATCGATTAAATAAAGTTTTCCTAAAATATAAGAGTAATTTTTTAATGAATGGTTTTGAAATCACTTTAACTTTATAAGAAAAAACTAAAAAGAGGTTTTTAAATTACTTAATAGGATAAAATTAAAAATCTTATTGTTTTTAGCAATTATTTTATCTAGTTATAAACTATATATTATTTTAATATACGCCTTATAGTTAAGTCAGTTTTAGAGAAAACCAAGAAAAAATCCCAACGCGCAGGTTGATGAGTTGGAATATTCTATTATACTTAAAGAATCCAGGTACGGAAAAACCGAAATACAATACGCGGAAAAACAGGCGGGATTTTCGGTTAAAACTTCAAAGCAGTGGACGGTAAACATAACACACCGTGAAACAACCTACTCCCACGACAGCCAAACTAAGAATGAAGGGAAACGTTGAGTTGTAACACCTTATCTACTAGAGATAAGGGGGAATTCCCCATGACTCACCCCTCGTTCGTTCATGTACAACATCTTACGAGAAACTTCGTGAAGGATCGGTGACGAGTTTGAATAATTTGCATAACCGCTAAATTGTATAAATGAGAATCTTTTAATGTGAGTATTATAGTAATGATAAATTTATTTTATAATCGATAACTCATCAGCTTCACACCTTATATAAAACAATGGTATATTCAAAAGTTTTTACTATACAATAAACATTCACATATGGATATTCCTAAGGTTTAAGACTATGCGAGGATCCTATAAGCGAAATGCCTGTGAGTCTTTCTAAGGAATCCTAATCTGTATTTAAGCAGGTTTTAGAGAAAACCAAGAAATACTCCAGTCGACTAGGTTGATGAAATGGATTCGAATCCAACACTTCCCCTTTTACCATAGAATCGTTCACTAATCACAAGGTTAATGAGTCATGCAGCTGTATTAAAACTTAATGATTACATTTCTAAACTTGTACCATTAAATATTTAACTGTTGGTTCTATAAGTGGATTACTCTGTGTGTGAGTCTTTGTAACTTATAGTTAAGCGAGTTTTAGTGAAAACCAAGAAAAACTACAAACGGGTAGGTTGTTAAGTTGAATTCGAACCTAACATTAAACATAGAATCGTTTGTTCTTCTAAAATCCTTGTAACAACATGTTTATGGACTTTATAAGAAAATGCTTAATATGGTTTGCATGCGTTAGCTATATTAAACACTTAATTTTTAACATACATTAAGGTTAGTGGATGAGTGACAGGTAATTCATTTAAAACAAAAATATAATAACGGTCGATTGAAACAAAGGGTTTGCAGTTTTAGAGAAAACCAAGAAAAAATCCCAACGGTAGGTTGATGAGTTTTAATATTCTATTATACTTAAAGAATCCAGGTACGGAAAATCTGAAATACAATACGCGGAAAAACAGGCGAGATTTTCGGCTAAAACTTCAAAGCAGTGCACGGTAAACATAACACATCGTAAAACAACCTACTCACACGACGGCCAAACTAAGAATGAAAGTAAACGTTGAGTTGTAACACCTTATCTACATTAGATAAGGGGGAATTCCCGGAAAAGCTGAGTCACCCCCCCGTGGATCTTACGAGAAAGTTCGTGAAGGATGACTCATCGGTGACGAGTTTGAATAATTTGCATAACCGCTAAATGGTATAAGCGAGAATCTTTTAATGTGAGTATTATAGTAATGATAAATTTATTTCATAATCGATAACTCATCAGGTTCACACTTTATATAAAACAATACTATATTTAAAAGTTTTACTGTACAATAAATATTCACATATGGATATTCATAAGGTTTAAGACTATGCGAGAATCCTATAATCGAAATGCACGAGAGTCTTTCTAAGAAATCCTATTGCATATTTAAGCAGGTTTTAGAGAAAACCAAGAAATACTCCAATCGACTAGGTTGATGAGTTAGACTCGAACCCAACACCTTTTACCATAGAATCGTTCACTAATCACAAGGTTAATGACTCATGCAGTTGTATTGAAACTTATTGATTACAAGTCTAAACTTATACCATTAAATATTTAACTGTTTGTTCTATAAGTGGATTGCTCTGTGTGCGAGTCTTTGTAACTTATAGTTAAGCGAGTTTTAGTGAAAACCAAGGAAAACTACAAACGGGTTGATTGTTAAGTTGAATTGAAACCTAGCATTAAACATAGAATCGTTTGATCTTCTAAAATACTTGTAACATCATGTTTATGAACTTTATAAGAAAATGCTTAAAAGGGTTTTCATGCTTTAGCTATATTAAACACTTAATTTTTAACATACATTAAGGTTAGTAGATGAGTGTCAGGTAATTCATTTAAAACAAAACTATAATAAGGGTCGATTAAAACAAAGGGTTTGTAGGTTATAATTATAGGATAAAACGTTATGTGTTTCGAAAACCCTTCATCAAGATTGCAACAACCGTTTCGAATGATACTCTCCCTTCATCAGATAGACTTAAACTTTTATTTTCACAGTATGAAACAAGATAATAGAGGATTTACACTTATTGAAATCCCAACCTATAAATAATTCGACTTTCACTAAAAATGCAAGTCGCATATACACTTTGAAACAATCAATAAATTTTATATTATCACAATGCATTAAATAAGTTTCCCGTTTAACATTCAAGATGAATTTATTTTTACATTAATTAAGAATTGAACACATATTAATTTTTAAAATGACTATTTTTTAAAAAGTTTTGAAACAGCTAATAAAATTTATAAGCTTTTACAATTAAATAAATTTAGCATATTAGGGAAGTTTTACATCACTCGGTAAAATTTTATATAAGCAATAAAAGTGATACACATTATAATTATAATCTCATAAAATAAATTTCACACTTAACATTTAAACTCTAACCAATCAATCTTAAAGTAATTTTTTATCTTTTGTACATACTCATAAACCTTTTGTTTCTATTGTAAAGTGAAGTATGACTCATGCTTTAATTAAAATCTCTAATCAAAATTATAAGAAAGTAAAGTTTAGGAAACACCTATGTATTATAAGCAAATTAATAAAGTATAAATATTCATGTTTTTCAGTTAAGTAAAAAAGTTATATAATTAGTTTTACAGAGTACTTAAAAAAATAATGTATAATTAAGTTTAAGATTTTTTTTTTTTTTTCTATAGTATGTATATATAAATTTTTAGTTAGAAAGTTTTTATTAAAATACAATAATCAAAGTTTTGTACGATATTAATTTACATTGCATCTAAAACTTTAAATATATAGAAAGAATTGTACATTTGGTTTTGTCTGAAGCATATATAAATAATAAAATCTTATTCAGTTTAGTTTTTAAAACACCCTAAAGATTTCAGACACACATATTTTTATCTTGTTTAAATAAAATTTTTAAAATGAAACAATATTAATGTTATAAAATAATACACTCAGCATGAGTCACCGAGTGTGCTATTCCATCAAATTATTTCCCATACGTGTAATAACATGTCTGACTTAACTATGTACTGAATTACCATTATTTCAGAAAAAGTTGGGACTTACCTTAAAACACATCCTACACCCTTGGCAGACTTGAAGAAAATGAATGATACGAGACATTCTTATCAGAGACGCCAGGTCACGAGGTTAGTGACGTCACGAATGATGTGATTGGCTACGCTCAGTCACGTGATCATGACGTCATCCTCTCATCAATGACGTCACCGATTGCTTATCTGCTACCACAACGCGCGGAAATGTCCAGTACGCAGTGAAAAATATTCAAAGTCTACGGGACATTACTCGAAACGATTCCATTGTCTTATACGGTAAATTGAAATATAACACGCGGAAAAAAGATTGACATATACCGGAGAAACTATGCATACTGCCCGATGAAACTAAGCCGCACAGCTAAGTAGATGCTACCAGGATGAGAGTCAAAATCCAACTGAATTCAAACAATATGACAAGGTCTATAAATCTCCCGTGTTGATTAGATGGTTTTGATGAATGGGTTTTCCCCCACACTTAAGCAGAATGGAGAAATCATAGGTTTTCCCTCACCTATCTCTTAATTAAGTTTCTTAATTAAAATTATGCAAATTATATGTAAGACTTTCAAATATCTCTTAATTATGTTTTCTAATTAAAATTATGTAAATTTTATGTAAATCTTTCATGTTTATCATATGCCCTCCTAGTTAAAGATTTAATAAACCTATCTTTTATACAACATAAATAAATTTAATAAGTATAATCTGTTTAATGACTCATCAAACGATGACTCATCGTAAACATGTCTGAACATGAATCTACTTGAACACTAACATTTTATTGTATATGATTTTGTATTATTGCTTTTTATATTATTCAAACCAAAAGTTATTTTTATTACTATTGTTTACTTATGAGAAACTTAATTTGCATTCATTATGAATAAAAATTTAATTATTAACTAGAAAATCAGTTTACTTATAAGAAACTTAATTTTTCATCAAGTAAACAATAGTAATAAAAATAACTTTTGGTTTGAATAATATAAAAAGCAATAATACAAAATCATATACAATAAAATGTTATTGTTCAAGTAGATTCATGTTCAGACATGTTTATGATGAGTCATCGTTTGATGAGTCATTAAACAGATTATACTTATTAAATTTATTTATGTTGTATAAAAGATAGGTTTATTAAATCTTTAACTAGGAGGGCATATGATAAACATGAAAGATTTACATAAAATTTACATAATTTTAATTAGAAAACATAATTAAGAGATATTTGAAAGACTTACATATAATTTGCATAATTTTAATTAAGAAACTTAATTAAGAGATAGGTCAGGGAAAACCTATGATTTCTCCATTCTGCTTAAGTGTGGGGGAAAACCCATTCATCAAAACCATCTAATCAACACGGGAGATTTATAGACCTTGTCATATTGTTTGAATTCAGTTGGATTTTGACTCTCATCCTGGTAGCATCTACTTAGCTGTGCGGCTTAGTTTCATCGGGCAGTATGCATAGTTTCTCCGGTATATGTCGATCTTTTTTCCGCGTGTTATATTTCAATTTACCGTATAAGACAATGGAATCGTTTCGAGTAATGTCCCGTAGACTTTGAATATTTTTCACTGCGTACTGGACATTTCCGCGCGTTGTGGTAGCAGATAAGCAATCGGTGACGTCATTGATGGGAGGATGACGTCATGATCACGTGACTGAGCGTAGCCAATCACATCATTCGTGACGTCACTAACCTCGTGACCTGGCGTCTCTGATAAGAATGTCTCGTATCATTCATTTTCTTCAAGTCTGCCAAGGGTGTAGGATGTGTTTTAAGGTAAGTCCCAACTTTTTCTGAAATAATGGTAATTCAGTATATAGTTAAGTCAGACATGTTATTACACGTATGCGGAATAATTTGATGGAATAGCACACTCGGTGAGTCATGCTGAGTGTATTATTTTATAACATTAATATTGTTTCATTTTAAAAATTTTATTTAAACAAGATAAAAATATGTGTGTCTGAAATCTTTAGGGTGTTTTAAAAACTAAACTGAATAAGATTTTATTATTTATATATGCTTCAGACAAAACCAAATGTACAATTCTTTCTATATATTTAAAGTTTTAGATGCAATGTAAATTAATATCGTACAAAACTTTGATTATTGTATTTTAATAAAAACTTTCTAACTAAAAATTTATATATACATACTATAGAAAAAAAAAAAAAAATCTTAAACTTAATTATACATTATTTTTTTAAGTACTCTGTAAAACTAATTATATAACTTTTTTACTTAACTGAAAAACATGAATATTTATACTTTATTAATTTGCTTATAATACATAGGTGTTTCCTAAACTTTACTTTCTTATAATTTTGATTAGAGATTTTAATTAAAGCATGAGTCATACTTCACTTTACAATAGAAACAAAAGGTTTATGAGTATGTACAAAAGATAAAAAATTACTTTAAGATTGATTGGTTAGAGTTTAAATGTTAAGTGTGAAATTTATTTTATGAGATTATAATTATAATGTGTATCACTTTTATTGCTTATATAAAATTTTACCGAGTGATGTAAAACTTCCCTAATATGCTAAATTTATTTAATTGTAAAAGCTTATAAATTTTATTAGCTGTTTCAAAACTTTTTAAAAAATAGTCATTTTAAAAATTAATATGTGTTCAATTCTTAATTAATGTAAAAATAAATTCATCTTGAATGTTAAACGGGAAACTTATTTAATGCATTGTGATAATATAAAATTTATTGATTGTTTCAATGTGTATATGCGACTTGCATTTTTAGTGAAAGTCGAATTATTTATAGGTTGGGATTTCAATAAGTGTAAATCCTCTATTATCTTGTTTCATACTGTGAAAATAAAAGTTTAAGTCTATCTGATGAAGGGAGAGTATCATTCGAAACGGTTGTTGCAATCTTGATGAAGGGTTTTCGAAACACATAACGTTTTATCCTATAATTATAACCTACAAACCCTTTGTTTTAATCGACCCTTATTATAGTTTTGTTTTAAATGAATTACCTGACACTCATCTACTAACCTTAATGTATGTTAAAAATTAAGTGTTTAATATAGCTAACGCATGAAAACCCTTTTAAGCATTTTCTTATAAAGTTCATAAACATGATGTTACAAGTATTTTAGAAGATCAAACGATTCTATGTTTAATGCTAGGTTTCAATTCAACTTAACAATCAACCCGTTTGTAGTTTTCCTTGGTTTTCACTAAAACTCGCTTAACTATAAGTTACAAAGACTCGCACACAGAGCAATCCACTTATAGAACCAACAGTTAAATATTTAATGGTATAAGTTTAGACTTGTAATCAATAAGTTTCAATACAACTGCATGAGTCATTAACCTTGTGATTAGTGAACGATTCTATGGTAAAAGGTGTTGGGTTCGAGTCTAACTCATCAACCTAGTCGATTGGAGTATTTCTTGGTTTTCTCTAAAACCTGCTTAAATATGCAATAGGATTTCTTAGAAAGACTCTCGTGCATTTCGATTATAGGATTCTCGCATAGTCTTAAACCTTATGAATATCCATATGTGAATATTTATTGTACAGTAAAACTTTTAAATATAGTATTGTTTTATATAAAGTGTGAACCTGATGAGTTATCGATTATGAAATAAATTTATCATTACTATAATACTCACATTAAAAGATTCTCGCTTATACCATTTAGCGGTTATGCAAATTATTCAAACTCGTCACCGATGAGTCATCCTTCACGAACTTTCTCGTAAGATCCACGGGGGGGGGTGACTCAGCTTTTCCGGGAATTCCCCCTTATCTAATGTAGATAAGGTGTTACAACTCAACGTTTACTTTCATTCTTAGTTTGGCCGTCGTGTGAGTAGGTTGTTTACGATGTGTTATGTTTACCGTGCACTGCTTTGAAGTTTTAGCCGAAAATCTCGCCTGTTTTTCCGCGTATTGTATTTCAGATTTTCCGTACCTGGATTCTTTAAGTATAATAGAATATTCCAACTCATCAACCTACCGTTGGGATTTTTTCTTGGTTTTCTCTAAAACTGCAAACCCTTTGTTTCAATCGACCGTTATTATATTTTTGTTTTAAATGAATTACCTGTCACTCATCCACTAACCTTAATGTATGTTAAAAATTAAGTGTTTAATATAGCTAACGCATGCAAACCATATTAAGCATTTTCTTATAAAGTCCATAAACATGTTGTTACAAGGATTTTAGAAGAACAAACGATTCTATGTTTAATGTTAGGTTCGAATTCAACTTAACAACCTACCCGTTTGTAGTTTTTCTTGGTTTTCACTAAAACTCGCTTAACTATAAGTTACAAAGACTCACACACAGAGTAATCCACTTATAGAACCAACAGTTAAATATTTAATGGTACAAGTTTAGACATGTAATCAATAAGTTTTAATACAGCTGCATGACTCATTAACCTTGTGATTAGTGAACGATTCTATGGTAAAAGGGGAAGTGTTGGATTCGAATCCATTTCATCAACCTAGTCGACTGGAGTATTTCTTGGTTTTCTCTAAAACCTGCTTAAATACAGATTAGGATTCCTTAGAAAGACTCACAGGCATTTCGCTTATAGGATCCTCGCATAGTCTTAAACCTTAGGAATATCCATATGTGAATGTTTATTGTATAGTAAAAACTTTTGAATATACCATTGTTTTATATAAGGTGTGAAGCTGATGAGTTATCGATTATAAAATAAATTTATCATTACTATAATACTCACATTAAAAGATTCTCATTTATACAATTTAGCGGTTATGCAAATTATTCAAACTCGTCACCGATCCTTCACGAAGTTTCTCGTAAGATGTTGTACATGAACGAACGAGGGGTGAGTCATGGGGAATTCCCCCTTATCTCTAGTAGATAAGGTGTTACAACTCAACGTTTCCCTTCATTCTTAGTTTGGCTGTCGTGGGAGTAGGTTGTTTCACGGTGTGTTATGTTTACCGTCCACTGCTTTGAAGTTTTAACCGAAAATCCCGCCTGTTTTTCCGCGTATTGTATTTCGGTTTTTCCGTACCTGGATTCTTTAAGTATAATAGAATATTCCAACTCATCAACCTGCGCGTTGGGATTTTTTCTTGGTTTTCTCTAAAACTGACTTAACTATAAGGCGTATATTAAAATAATATATAGTTTATAACTAGATAAAATAATTGCTAAAAACAATAAGATTTTTAATTTTATCCTATTAAGTAATTTAAAAACCTCTTTTTAGTTTTTTCTTATAAAGTTAAAGTGATTTCAAAACCATTCATTAAAAAATTACTCTTATATTTTAGGAAAACTTTATTTAATCGATTAAATGCAAAGTTTTAAACTTAATGAATTATTTAAAATTTTATATATACAGGAATAATATAAAAATGTACATTTATATGCTAGTAAAAAATAATTGTCTCATTAGAAGTTTCATTAACTAAAAACAATAAATTCGAATACAACTGCATGACTCACTGACCTCACGGTAAGTTTTTTTCACTTAGACATTCTGAGCAAATCTTATTGTAAAGGACAATTTCTTTCTGTGATAGTGTCACCCAAATTCTCTCATAAGGATTATTGTTTAGTATTTTAAATCCTATATCCAACTTATAAAATTTAGCGGTTATGCAAATGATTAAGTTTTATTACTTCAATCCGTATAAATAAGTTGAAAATTTTACCCTGCGATGTAATGTATATTAAAATAATATATAGTTATTATACAAAAATCTCGCTTGCTATATGATTATTTATAGATAGTTTATTACTTAGTTTTATAACTAGAAAAAATAATAAGATTTCTGTTTTTAATTTTATCCTATTAAGTGATTTTAAAACCTTTCATTAAAAATTATAGTTACATTTTATTGAATGAAAAAGGATGTCTTATCGTAAAATAATTCTGTTTTGATCTCATTATTTTCTTAGCATAATTAAAAAAAGTAAAATTAAATAAAAAAATTAAAAAAATTTCAATATTTTAATAGGTTAATTGTAGAGTTCAACTCTTATTGCATTATTTAAATGTAGTTTACAACTGATATTAAATAAATGATCTCTATAAACTATTTTATATTACTCTGAAAACACAGAACTCTAACAACATTCTACTAAGATAAGCATGAATCAACATTCTTATCTGTATGAGTCAACGTGTGGTGATAAACAGTTTCTCGCATTTGTGTGTGAATGAAGGTTGCATTTCGCCAAGGGAAATTTCATCAATTTTAAGTAAGTTTCATAATTTATTATTACTATTTGATAATTTAATAAACTTAATATGTATATTCTTATAAAATTATTTGTTTATATCATAAAAAATTTGTTTATAATAAAAATTTTATTAAAACTTTACGAAAGTTATATAAGAAATTTTTATTGTTTTATTGAAAAGAGAGAAATTAATTTAAAAAATATTTTTTATTGGTATTTACTTATAAGGAATTTTTTATTGTTATACTATAAACTATTTTTATTGTTACACTATAAATTTTTTTGTTTATATAAAACTAAATTTTGCATAAATAAAACTACTTTCACACATGGAAAATTATTGCTTAAATGAAACCTAGAAAAGTTTCCATTTAACTTGTGTATGTTTAGAAATTATTTGAGTAAAACTAATTTTTGCAATATATAAAACTCCTTTCACAAACGAAATTTTTATTTTTTAACTATAACTTACTTTTATATGTATTTATTTATTTCAATACCGTTTAAGTGATAGATAGGTGATAATCGTTTAAACTCATTGTATGATATGCTTTGTGAAAAAATTATTGCATTTTCCAAATTATTCGCTGTATTGTTTTAATGATTTTAACTTAATCTTTATATGAGATAGTGTGGATTACTAATAGGCATGGCTCGCCAGCGTATATAACATATGATTCATCAGCTGTAGGGGTTTTCCGTTGCAGGTGATAACTGACTCATGGAATATTCCGTATTATCTGTTTTTTAAGGAAACTGTTTATTTTCATTTAAAATGATGCATTGAATTTTTTGCAATTTATTTCGAAATGTTTAATATAAAATAACTTTTAGTAACTGATAGTTTTTAAATATAACTAATCCTTTTTATTATTATAGTTTATATCAATTATTTTATAAAAAGAACTTATTTTTATTAGTTCAAGTTTAAAAGTATTTACCTGTTTCATTTAAATCAACTAAGATAGTTTAAATTATATTACAGCGTTAAACTCGAATAAATGTTAAATAATATTTGTGTAGTATCAATATAATGTTTAATTTAAATAACATATTCATGTACTTATAGCTTTTTTGCTTATAAAATTTATGTAAAGTTTTCGTGTTAGGATAAATTTATTTAATAGTAACAGCATAAAGTTTAGTTAATTATAATGTATATAAAATTTAATTGTTGATTTTAAACATTGTATGCATTTTTAAATTAATATTATTATAGGATAGTCATTTTTATTTTATTTTTATTTTTATTTATTTTATTTTTTATTTATTTATTTATTTTATAACTTTACTGTATATTTTTGTATGCATTTTTTTAATTAATATTATTATATGAAAGTAATTTTTTTTTAATTTATATTATTATATGAAAGTAATTTTTTTTTAATTTATATTATTATATGAAAGTAATTTTTTTAATTTATATTATTATATAATAGTAATTTTTTTTTTTAATTAATATTATCATATGACAGTATTTTTTTAAAATTTATAACTTTACTATATATCTTTGTATGCATTTTTTAAATTAATATTATTATATGATAGTAATTTTTTTTTAATTTATATGATAGTCATTTTTTAAAGTGCATGTGTTCAATTTTTAACGATTGTAAGTTAGAGTTTAAATAAGTGTGAAACTTATTTAGTGAGAATATAAAGTTTAATTTATATAATTTTTATTATATTTAGTTTAATTTAAATAATTTTTATTGTATTCAGTTTAATTTATAACATATAAATTATTTATACTCTTCCAATGGTAACACCCAAATTTTAATATCGAAGTCTATACCATTCACATTCAATGTTTTTAATTATATAATACTCACGAACCCTTTGTTTTATTTTGTCAACTTCCATGAAATACATAGGCAAATTTCTATTTATTCTGTAATAAATTTATAATCTCCGAATGGTAATGCGCAGATATTAAGATCAAAGTCTATACCATTCGTTAAATTCATCTACCTTTGTTTCAGCGTTCAATTTTAACGATTGTATTAATAGTATTTATAAGTTAGAGTTTAAAGAAATTTTAAAAGTGAAACTTATTTAGTGTTAACATAAAGTCATGATGTGTATAAAGTTTAGTTTAAACAACTTTATTGCTTATAATGTCGTTTTTGTTTTAAAATAACTAATTATACGTATAATTACATGATATTCATTATTAAAAAATATGTGTTTTAAATTATTTATTATTGTTTTTAAATTTATGCGTATCGTTTTTGTTTTAAAATAATTAATTATACATATAATTGTATGACATTCATTATTGAAAAATATGTGTTTTAAATTATTTATTATTGTTTTGTTTTTAAATCTGTGTGTTAATCCACTGATGACACTTATCCTCAAAATACGAAAATTTCTAGTTAAATCTGTAAAAATTTCTAAATTTCAAGCTCTAAAATACTAAGTGTACTCATTAACCAATTAGAATGCAGTATTAGAATCATCTTGTTTCTATAAATTCTGTAAAAATTTCCAAATATCAATTTACAATGACAACACTAAAAGTATGAACTCCTATTTAAATTCCTTATTTATTATCTTAACGCAATATATTTTTAATCTCTAAAAATGCTAAGTTTCTAAAATACTCATAAATTGTTACTGATGTTAATTAACTTCAATCATTCAAAAATGTAAAGTTCCACCGGAAATTATTTATACTCTTCCAATGGCAACATCTAAATTTTAATGTCTATACCATTCACATTCAATGTTTTTAATTATATAATACTCACCAACCCTTTGTTTTATTTTGTCAAATTCACTGAAATACATAGGAAAATTTCTATTTAATTATGTAATCAATTTATAATCCCCGAATGACAACTCTTCAAAAGTTTCTATTCTTCCGGTGGCAACACCTAAATATTAAAGTCCCAAAAGATCGTGACGTTATCTAATCCCCCTGCAAAAATTCGAAAAAATTTTGAAGTCCCTAAAATTGTGAAAAAATTACTAAGTCCAAAATTTATGAAAATAAATCTAACTTCGAAAAAATTTTGAAGTCCCCGAAATTATGAAAAAAATACTAAGTCCCGAAATTGTGAAAAAAATACTAAGTCCCTAAATTCATTTTCAAACACAAAAAGTTTAAATACTTTACAATCTCCGAAAGGCAACAGAACCATCGTCTAAGATGGTGGCAAAGTAGTGCAAAAAAGGACACGTTCTGCGACGGGGTGGTGGGACGGAGGCGCGTGTGGAGGCGCGGAGGGACTACGTAGCTCCGTGGCTCCGCGCGTCCCTCCGTCCCTCCACCGTGTTGCAGAACTGTCCTTTTTACACTACTGAGAGAAAAAAAAAGTATGATTTCGCAGACCTATCTTATCTATTCTATGCTTGATATTATAAATTTAACAATAATTTGAGTAATAGGGAAAAAAAGACTATTTCCGAATTCAGCGTAACAGAACACATTAGAAAAACCCAACGCGGAGAGAGAGGCAAAAAAAGTATGATTTCACAGACCTATGTTACCTATTCTACAGTGCGTTGCATGAATATAAACGCACCTTTTCCAATAACCAGAAATAGAATTTTTAAAATTTTAAAGGAAGGAATGTGCCTTACAGTTATTGCATATGACTAACAACTGAATAAGGTGCTTTGAGCACGTACGCTTAGGCTCATACAAGCTTATGTAAATGAGTGTCTAAGCATTTTCTTATTTTCACTGTTTTTCGTTTGTTGCGCGAAATTAAACGCACTCTGTATTTTGCGCTTAAAGTTTAACAGAGCCACCGGAATTAAATTAAAACATAGATAGTCGTGTTGCTAAAGTTCTCTAAAAATAGTTTTAATGCCTGAGTGCAAAATTTACGGAATTTGTTTAGGATGGCAAGAGGGAAAACTTTGGCAGTAGACGAGAGGATAAAAATCGACTTCGTGCGTGGTAAAGGCTTTAGCAATCATGAAATTGGGCGCCGAATAGGAAGAAGTGAGAGGGTTGTGCGAAGTTATATAAAGAAACGAGCAAATTATGGGAAAATAGCGTATAAGAAGCGAACAGGAAAGCTCACCAGTTACGCCAAACATCGAATATGCAACGCTGCAAAGAATATTTCCTGTGTGAAGATAAAGGCTCAATACAAGCTGGGTGTTCATCGGACAACCATATGGAGAACAATCAAAGTTGCAACATTCATTAAATTTAAGAAAATGAAGGCGAAACCACCCCTCACTCAAAAGCACAAAGATATTCGGTTGGAATGGGCACGAAAATGGATTCTAGATCGACTAAATTGGGAAAAAGTCATCTTCTAAGATGAAAAAAAGTTTAATCTCGATGGCGCGGACGGATTTCATAGCTACTGGCACGATTTGAGAACCGAAGAAATGTACTGTTCAAAACGTCAATCTGGAGGTGGGTCTGTCTGGGTGTGGGCTGCCACAGGTTTTAAAGGGACTTTCAAATTAGAGTTCGTGGAGAACACTATGAACTCTGTAGATTATGTCCAGATACTCACAAGGATCCTCCGCCGTCCAGCAGTCCAGAAAGCTGGAAAAAATTATATTTTTCAGCAAGACTGTGTATCTGTACATACAGCACATATCGTGAAAAAATGATTCCGTGACAATAAAATTAAAGTTCTGGATTGGCCCTTAAAAAGCCCCGATTTAAACATAATAGAGAACGTATGGGGTATTCTGGTTCGCCGTGTTTACGTAAACGGAAGGCAGTTTATCACGAAAAATGAACTAAAATCGGCCATTTAATTAGCTTGGAAGACAATCAGCTTGGATTACCTCATGCCACTATATCAGTCAATGCCAAGGCATTTAGACCTGTTCTAGAAGCCCATGGTAGCTTTACAAAGTATTAGATGCAGTATTTGTTACTCAGTTATCTATTTTTTACATGTGCGTGTAAATTCATTCAACATGTACTTTTGTCATAAATTCAATGAAATTGTTTTCTAAAAAAGAATATTGGTCTTTCATTGTTTTGACTCGTATTTTCATTTCTTGAATCATACACATACAGTTTGCATCAAGTGTCATCCATTCATATTTTTTTATTACACTTTTATACCATTCTAATTCTTAAAGCTAAGGTGCGTTTATATTCATGCAACGCACTGTATGCTTGATATTATAAATTTAACAATAATTTGCGTGATAAGAAAAAAAGACAGTTATTTCTGAATTCAGCGCATCAGAACACATTAGAAACACCCAACGTGGAGAGAGAGAGAAAAAAAAAGATGATTTCGCAGACCTATCTTATCTATTCTATGCTTGATATTCTAAATTTAACAATAATTTGTGTGATCGGAAAAAAAGATAACTATTTCTGAATTCAGCGCATCAGAACAAACACATTAGAAACACCCAACGCAGAGAGAGAGAGAGAGAGAGAGAGAGAAGTATGATTTCGCAGACCTATCTTATCTCTTCTATGCTTGATATTATAAATTTAACAATAATTTGCGTGATAGGAAGAAAATATAACTATTTCTGAATTCAGCGCATCAGAACACATTAGAAACACCCAACGTGGAGAGAGAGAAAAAAAGTATGATTTCGCAGACCTATCATCTATTTTATGCTCGATATTATAAATTTAACAATAATTTGCGTGATAGGAAAAAAAAAGATAACTATTTTTGAATTCAGCGCATCAGAACATATTAGAAACACCCAACACACAGAGAGAGAGAGAGAAAAAAAAAGTATGATTTCGCAGACCTATCTTATCTATTCTATGCTTGATATTATAAATTTAACAATAATTTGCGTGATAGGAAAAAAAGACAACTATTTCTGAATTCAGCGCATAGGAACACGTTAGAAACACCCAACGCGGAGAGAGAGAAAAAAAGTAGGATTTCGCACACCTATCTTATCTATTCTATGCTTGATATTATAAATTTAATAATAATTTGCGTGATAGGAAAAAAAGATAACTATTTCTGAATTCAGCGCATCAGAACACATTAAAAGCACCCAACGCAGAGAGAGAGAAAAAAAAAGTTTGATTTCGCAGACCTATCTTATCTATTCTATGCTTGATATTATAAATTTAAAAATAATTTGCGTGATAGGGAAAAATGACAGCTGTTTCTAAATTCAGCGCAACAGAACACACTAGAAACACCCAACGCAGAGAGAGAGAGAGAGAGAGAGAGAGAGAGAGAGAGGGGAGGGGGGGGTGAAGTATGATTTCGCAGACCAATGTTATCTATTCCATGCTTGATATTATAAATTTAACAATAATTTGCGTGATAAGAATAAAAGACAACTATTTCTGAATTCAGCGCATCAGAACACATTAGAAACACCCAACGCGGAGAGAAAGAAAAAAAAGTATGATTTCGCAGACCTATGTTATCTATTCTATGCTTGATATTATAAATTTAACAATAATTCATCTGTGAATTAAAAAGAAAAAAACACTGAATGGGAAGATGAATTTTATATTAGTTACTACAGAGATCTTCCTATTATTTTACCAATTTTCTGAAGTGCGTTGCAGACCAAGTGACACTTGAGTGCAATTAATATTCTGGATTAAAATTTCTGGTCAGAATCAAAACTGAATAAAAATTTTAAATTTCTGGAACCCAGAATTTAGTTCAGTAGAATTTTGGCACCAAGGTAACACTTGTTCAATTTTCATGCATAGTTTAAATTAGAGTCCATGGGAATTTAACGCGCTAGCGCTCAGTGTCCTCATTTGAGGACGGCTAATAAAATGGCACGTATATTTTTTGTGGTTTCTTGGAATGATTTCTACTTTTTAGTGAGAGTTTATAGCGTCACTCTAAATGATCCCTGAAAGTTTTATGTGCCTGCTGTTAATTATTATTTCATAATTTGGATAGACATTTTATGATTTTTCATTCGTCGCACATATTTATGATTTTATGATTTTTCAGTCTTTTGCTTTTCGCGCAGGCATATTAACTTAAATCAAGTTGAATAATAATATATATTATAATTACTTTACTTTCGAGATCTTTATCAACATATAATAAGAAATTAATCTGTTATATCAAAGTTTTTCTATCTCGAAGTTTTCTCGCTAGAACACTAAACCTCAGTAAATGAGGATAGGCGTTAAATTTACAACTATCAGAAGAATTATTTAAGTTAATGTATTTTACTGTCAGTTGTTTATACTAGTGGATCTGCAGATCAGGAGCCTCAACGTCCTATTTGCATCAGACATTATTCAATAGGTCATTTTTATTTATTCCTTATTATATAATAGTGTATATTGATTCGATCGACTTATTACCATAATCAGATACATTCCTGAGGGGGGCTGCCGCCCCCCTCAACCCCCCGCTGTATCTCTCTTCTATACCCATTTGGATAGCATATAAAGTGTTACGGAATTGTAAATAATTGCATTTATTTTTGTATAAATTCTTTCAAAGAGGGTTAGAAATTCGATAAAATGCTAATTTTGTGCATTTCTAGTCGTTTTAGCGTTAAAATAGCCTAATTTTCCTTTAAAAACGCTTTAAAAAGCTCCAATAAGGGAAGAAATGGATTTGGCGCCAAATTTGGCGACTGCTTCCCTCCTTGGCGATTTTTTTGGCGACCTTGGCGAGAAAATCCTTATTAAGGATATACCAAATATGGAAGCTCTAATCTCATTGGCTGATGAGATACGAGAATTTTCCAGAACAGTGTGTTCGATAGAATAGTATAAAAGGAGCATTTTTTAGCCAAGGCGGCCAATCTCAGATCTGTGTCAGTTTCGTCAAATGCTTGCTTTGCTCTGAGCCTCTTTGAATGAGACTTGCTTTATGTGCTATTGCTAAACAGTTTGTACTGTTGTTCTGCTGTTAACGGCTGTTGTGTAAGCTATGTTTACTGGTTGAATTGAAGCTGATACTTGGTTTATAGACCTGTATTTTTCTGGAACTTTCAGTGAATAAATCACTGAATTTTTGCAAGTTTCGCTTTTCATTTTCGGACAACTTACGAACCCCCAAGTACGCAACAATATGTATTCTTAATAAACGACGGTCTTGTATTATTTCCCTGAAATTCGTAACTACCAAATTTCATACAAAAAAAATTACATAGCATATCGGAAATATTTTGCGTAACCTTTAAACTAATTATCAATTCTATGCCCACAATTTTCAACAGGAAAACATGCTTTTAAAATTCTAATAAAATTTCATTATATTTGATGGGTATGTAACCATGTTAAAATACGCTTTTAAGAAATACCGACTATAGACCGTAATAGTACGAAATTCCTTTATGTATCCCGGAAAAGTAGCCACAGTCATTATAAACGCCAATAATAAGAATAAACCTAATTAATTATAACTCATTAATTTTTCAAACTAATTTGACATCATTTGGATGATTACAGTACATACTCGGAATTATTTTGTGTGGTCTCATAAATTATTTAGTCTATACATAACCTTTTTTAAGAGCAAACATGATTTTAAACATCTTTATAATGTATGTTAACTTTATTAAGTTCAATTCAGCATAAACGCATTAAAGTGCGCGCTTAAATTAAAAATTTGTCCATAGGCTCTAATGTTACGAAATTCTTTCGTGTGTCTTTGTAAACGAACCATAAACATTGTATACACCAGTAAAAACTGTTCAGCTTATTTTGCGTTTAAAATTAATAATTGTTCCAAACGTAACATCGTTTGGATGACTACGTGACATTGCCAGAACACTTTTGTAAGGTCCTGTACATTAATTAGAAAGCTTAAGAGCACATATTTTCTTCAAACAACATAAGTTTAAGCATCTTACTCACGTACGCTAGTTTCATTTTCTTCATTGCAAAGTAATGATATTAAAATGCGTTTAAACGTAATTCTCCCCATACGCCGTAATGTTAAGAATTTTGGCGTGTCCCTGTACACAGTTTATAAAAAATATAACGATAAAAATTATACAGCTGCTTATACGCAAAGCTGGAACGTGTGCGCCAATTTGCAAGTCAATCGAAGGATTTTTGCGGCCGCTATCGAGGTACATACAAATTCTTTCCATAGGCCGTAATGACAAAAAAAACTTTGGCGTGTCCCTGTACACGAACTACAAATGGAATGCACACATAAAACTATACAGCTAATTTCGTGGGAATCAGGAACATGTGTACAAATTTTCAAGTTAATAGCGTGATTTTTGCGGTCGCTATCACACGACAGACAGACGGAACCCAAAATTCTTTTGAGTCTCAACAGAGGGCCTCCATTCACGTTTCGGCAAAAACTGGAAGTCAATAGCTTGATTTTTGCGGTGGCTATCGCGGTACATACAGATTCTTCCCATAGGCCGTAATGATAGAAAATCTTTGGCGTGTCCCTGTACACGAACTACAAATGGAATACACACCTAAAACTATACAGCTGATTCCGTTGGGCTCATGAACATGTGTACCAAATTGCAAGTCAATAGCGTGATTTTTGTGGCCGCTATCGCGGTACATACAAATTCCTCCCATAGGCCGTAATGATAAGAAAAACTTTGGCGTGTCCCTGTACACGAATTACAAGAATACACACCCAAAACTATACAGCTGATTTCGTAGGGCACATGAACATGTGTACCAAATTGCAAGTCAACAGCGTGATTTTTGTGGCCGCTATCGCGATACATACAAATTTCTCCCATTGGCCGTAATGATAAAAAAAATTTGGCGTATCCCTGTATACGAACTACAAATGGAATACATACCAAAAGCTATACAGCTGATTTCGTGGGGCTCATGAACATGTGTACCAAATTTCAAGTCAATAGCGCTATTTTTGCGGCCGCTATCGCGCGACAGACACACAGACACAGCCCAAAACCGTTTTGAGTCTCAACAGAGGGCCTCCACTGACGTTTCGGCAATTAATTTAGAAGGAAATAATCAGCTAATAATATTTTGCAAAATTAATTCGGGCGTTAACGTGTTAATGCCAGCATAAAAACAGTTTAAGGGGACAAAGGACGCTCGAATTAATTAATCTTCTTTTATATTCTATCGCATTTTAAATCATATATTGTCATGAAATCCATCTTTTTTTTTTTTTTTTTTTTTTTTTTTTAATAATCTATAGAGCATATTTTAAAGGATGAAACATCAATTTAGAAATGGAAAGGCACCTTTATTATGGAGAAAATACTACAAAATATGCATAATTTCAATATGTTCCATGCAAATTCTAAATTATTTTTAATCTCCAATTTTTACTATGATTTTTTTTTTTTTTTTTTTTTTTCTATCTAGCTGAACACATCTGTGTATTTAACTTTTTGTGTACCAATTATAGACTCAGTTACAAACAAAAAAGTATAAAATTTAAACTTTTCACGAATTCTTGTTTAGCGATTGAAATTGACTATATTTAGATTTAGAGCCCACCAGCGGTCGAGCAGTCCGTGCTCAAAGCCGTCAGATGAGAAGTGCCAGGTTCGATCTCAGGCCGCGTTCATCGACTTAGCTATTCGGAGTTGTTCGTAGTTTTCTCTGAAACTCGCGTGAACACGGCTAGGACCCCTTAGAAAGACCCCACGGAGGGTATTCCACCTATAGGTCTAGGTCCCTAGCGTAGTCAATCGGCCTTAAACCCTACAACTAACCAATCCACAGTCATGGAATCACATTTCGCTCTGATTTTTTAGCACTTCCCACTCCGGTTTTGATACAAAATTTTTCATATGCAAAACAGAAAAATTATGTACCCACCAGATAAAATCTGTAAATCCAGTTACAGAAAAAAATAACTTTCGACAGATTATGATGTACCAATTTTCTAGTAAAATTTTGTAGTTTTAAAAAAATAAAAAAAATTTCGTGGGAAATTTACAGAAATTTTCTGCTTTTTAAATTTTTTTCTTTCTTTCTTTCCTTTCCTCTTTTTTTTTTTTTTTTTTTTTTTTTTTTAACAGTGTATCGTATCATTATCCATATACCGTTCTTTTTGCCAAAACATTGTCATTATATTTATTAACAGCTATCTCCCCCACTTCCCCCCACTTAGCAGATATTTATTCTTATTATATACAAAGCTTATCTCAAAAAAAGTTTTGAAAGTAGATGTTATTTAAGTGAATAACTGTTATTTTCTGATAAATACATCCAAATAAAATCCTTAGATTTCTTAACCCTTAAATGCATAGCAATGTACAGTCGGTAACAAAAGTGTCTGAAATCTAGCAAAAATTCCTATGTAAAAAAAGTACACTTCATACGGTTTTATTAAATAAATCCTTATCGAATCATGTCCTTACACTGACTAAAAACAGGATTCGACAAGGATTTATTTAACAAAACCGTATGAAGTGTACGTTTTTTACATAGGAATTTTTGGTAGTGTTCGGACACTTTTGTTACCGACTGCAGATCTACAGTCTGCAGCAAAAGTATCCGAGCACCAGCAAAAATTCCTATGTAAAAAAAGTACACTTAATACTGTTTTGTTATATAAATCCTTGTCGAATCGTGTTCTTAGACTGACTAAGAACAGGATTCGACAAGGTTTTATTTAACAAAACCGTATTACGTGTACCTTTTTCTATATAGGATTTTTTGCTAGTGCTCGAATAGTTTTGCTGCCGACAGCATGCTTAAAACTTCCTACCTCTTTATGCAGCACCCTTTGCACAGGTTTTTTTTTTTTTTTTTTTTTTTTTTTTTAGGACTGAGGGCCTATTAGTCTCAATCTGGGATTTTTTCGTTGTCGATTTTGATAGTTGGACATTTGTCGAAATCTAAAATTTATCGAAAATATAATTGAATAATTTGAAAGCGATGTTATAATTTGAAAAAAAATAATAATAATAATAATAATAGTCCTCCGTCCTAAACTAAATTCTGCTTTTGCCAGAATTTCATCAAAATCTTTTTTTTTTTTTATTGAAAGAAAAAGAAAAGAAAATTAATAATAATCAGTATCGTTACAAGCGATATCGAAAAAGTTTTTTTTAATAATTTTGAATTAGGAAATAAAAAGTGCGCGTGAAATAATATGAAATAAAAATAAGTAAAAAAAATGAATTTAATGATTTAATGCTTTTGTTTTTCGGGGGCTACTCATGCATATAAAAAATGCGTATTAAAACGAGTCGAAGAAGGAAGCGAAATAAGTATTGAATTATATTACGATAAATACGATATATAATATGATACGATATATTAGACCTATCGTCCAGGGTTAGTAGGTATTTTCATTGAAAGAAATAGTTTGTTCGTTCGGTGCAACTTGCACATTAGTCCCGTGAGGTACGACTTTCACATTAGTCCCTTGAGGTACAACTTTCACTTTAGTCCCGTCAGATACAACTTGCACATTAGTCCCCTTTATTTCTTTTTTTCTTTTTTTAAGATTTGAATTTCTATTTCAGAACATGCAAGAAAGTATAATTTGAAATTTCAAATATCGGTTTTGTAACAAAAGAAGGAGCGTTCTGACCTAAAAAAGAAATCACACATTTCCTCAATCAATCAAAATGTCGGAAACAAACAATGTTATTTTATTTATTTATTTTTATTTATTTTATTTTCTTTTTCTATTAAAAAAAAAAAAAAAAAGATTTTAATGAAATTCTGGCAAAAGCAGAATTTAGTTTAGGACGGAGGACTATTAGATTTTTTTTTTCTCTTTAGGACTGAGGACTATTAGTCTCAATCTACGTATTTTTACGATACCTGTTTTGCAATAGTTGGATATTTATCGAAATCGTTGAATAATTTGAAAGCGATGTTATAAATTGAAAAAAAAAAAAAAAAAAATGGGGAGAAATACCTAAGTATACACCCGAAAAGGCTTTAGTGTTTATAACTGCATCAAAACTAATTATTAATAATTAATAGTGTATGATAATAATAATATATATATAATAAAATAACAATTATAATATATAATAAATAATAATAATAATAAATAATGGTATTAATAAATGATAATAATAATCAGGAAAACTGACGATTAAATTAGTTTTATTCCTATATATAATTTTGTCCCTCAGATTTGCAATCCGTCGCACTGTGAGCTGTAAAGTCAAAGTGATCAGACAGCACAGTAATCTAATCCACATTCAAGAAGTAGTTTATTCTTTTTACTTACCTGCCTGTACAAGCAGTTAACATGAAATCATAATGCATGAAATCAGAAAAAGATGCGAAAAAGAAATGCAAATTATTTCTGTGAGTTAAAATATATAAAAAGCAAAATGTTACAATCACACTGGTGTGAGTAAATAATAATTTACCTAAACTTTGGAAGTCGAAAGCTTCAATATTGTGATGTATATGTAAATAATAGTAGTTGTTTTTATGTAATTTCATTCAAAAGGGCTAAATCAGGTGATTTTCTGCATTTCTATCTTGTTTTCGCATTAAAATAGTTCATTTTCCTAAATAAATAAATAAATGTCTATTTCTGTGTATTACATATTTTGTGGACTTACTAGCCAACAAACGAAATTCAACCAAACTTGCTATTTAATTGATTATGAATTAAACTGATACTGATTACATTTAAGGATCTACCTCTCAATAGGTAGCGCTGTCATTCCAATTTTTCAAAAAGTTTTGACATGACTTTATAGGGAAAAAATTCGTATAAATGTGCTACGTAATGAATATTATTATTGTTATTACTATTATTATTTTTACAAAAGTTATTTTATCGTTTCCGAACGCAATTGGAATCTTTGACAGTTTATTTCTTAATCTGTGACAATTTTTATTTGTTGGCGCGCATTTCAGCGTACAGTCGGTAACAAAAGTGTCCGAACACTAGCAAAAATTCCTATGTAAAAAATGTACACTTCATACGGTTTTGTTAAATAAATCCTTATCGAATCATGTTCTTACACTGACTAAGAACAGGATTCGACAAGGATTTATTTAACAAAATCGTATGAAGTGTACATTTTTTACATAGGAATTTTTGCTAGTGTTCGGACACTTTTATTACCGACTGTACAATTTTATTTCGACTTAAATTATTTACGAATTTAACTTACGAATTACGATTATCTATATGAAAAATAACAAAAACGTACAGGAAAATATGTTTTCTGATAGAAACAAGGTACAGTCGGTAACAAAAGTGTCCGAACACTAGCAAAAATTCCTATGTAAAAAAAGTACACTTCATACGGTACTGTTAAATAAATCCTTATCGAATCATGTTCTTAGACTTTCTACACTGTAAAAAAATAAATATTACCAGCTGCAATCTGTGATTTATTTTATCCAATCACAGAGAATTTCTTGCAAGAAATTCTCTGTGATTGGACAAAATAAATCACTGATTGCAGCTGGTAATAGTTATTTTTTTACAGTGTAAGAAGAGGATTCGACAAGGATTTATTTAACAAAAACGTATGAAGTTTTTTTTTTCTTTTTTTACATAGGAATTTTTGCTAGTGTTCGGACACTTTTGTTACCGACTGTAACAATAACGAATAATATTTATATTTTTTGCATATACTGATAAATTTATGCGAGTTTTTTTTTTTTTTTTTAATACAATTAACTACACCCATTTCCCGGTTGTTTTCAAATGTTATTTATTAAAAATAAAAATTTATGCAATTATGGGTTAAAAAGAAGCAGTATATTGAAAAACCCTAGTCTTACTTAAAGCTAGCAAAATTTTAATCCCACAAAGAAATCAAAACTCTTAACCTAGGTGAAAATATATTTAAAATATGATGCATTGAAATTTATATCAATATATATTTTCAAAAATATATTGGGAGCCATTTACAATGCCATATTTGTGTTAATCAGGACTTTTCTACCCTCATAATAATCAAGTGTGAAATAAATAAATAAATAAAAATGAAAAGGAGTTTAGAGTTTCTTTTTCTAATATTTAACTTAATTATTATAACATGTACAGTCGGTAACAAAAGTGTCCGAACACTAGCAAAAATTCTTATGTAAAAAAAGTACACTTCATACGATTTTGTTAAATAAATCCTTATCGAATCATGTTCTTACACTGACTAAGAACAGGATTCGACAAGGATTTATTTAACAAAACCATATGAAGTGTACTTTTATTACATAGGAATTTTTGCTAGGGTTCGGACACATTTATTACCGACTGTATCAGAGAAATTTGTTTATAGTATGCCTACACTTTTTGTAGGATTTAAATGCCCCTGACTTCAAAAAGTTTTAGAACCATTTCCATTTTACCTTTATAGAGAACCTTACAAACATACTTATGGCAGAAAAAAAAAAAAAAAAAAAGCCTTAAAGCCTTAAAACCTGAAATGAAGTGAGATGATGATTCTCGGAATCATCGTTTCAGGGAAATTTCACTACAAAAAATAAAATAAATAAATAAATAAATAAAAATTATCCACAAAAGAAAACATAAAAATTATCCATGTCTTAGAATTTGAGACATTTTTTTATGAGTATAATGAGAATGAGCTGATGGTGTTTAACTCTACACGTCGCCATTATTCACCAAAGGACCAACGACTATGCAATGTATAATAAATAGAAAATATATTTATAAAATTTGACGCGTAAAATAAGAATAAAGAGATAATACAGATTTCTCCGGGCGTTGCCGACTGACGAATGCATCCCTGGCTGGATCTCAAGCGACATCTTTCCTGAGAAAGAATTTTTCTCTTGAATGCAACGTCAAGATGACACATCTCTCCGTCTGAAATCCCATACTTTAAGGACCGTAAAAATAAATAAAATAAAATAAAAATAATGAAGGTGTTTTCGTAGTATAAGGGCTACAGCTATAATTGTGAATTTAAGATGAGAATATTTAGTATTAATACTGTAGACTCCCAGGAATCTGCCCTCCTATAAAATCCACAAACTTCAGAAATCCACACATCACAGCCAATGTAAACAATGAAATTTATATTTAAGTTTTCAAGGGGGAAAAAACCAACATAGTATTTATTTTAATGATCTATATTATAAAGTGAATCTAAATGAGATAAATAAAGGTAATTTTAATTGAAATCTAGGTCTTTGAGATAAATGCCTTTTTTTTTTTTTTTTTTTTTTTTAACCAAACATATGTGTTTGAACAGAAAATAACTCACTATTCAAAGACTGCAATAAAAAAAAATATATTCTAAGCAATATATATATAACAATTAATGCAATCAATTAATGTATTTTAGTAGCACCTAAATCGATTAATCGTTTCTATACTTTCAATCTTTTCTTTTTATTTATGTTCGTTTGGCAACCTGTTTATTTCTACCATCTCCATATGTATCATTTAACATGTGGATTGCTTAAATTACTTATTCTTTATTTAAATTTTGGTTTGTGTTATTGATTAATTTAATTTCCTTTTTTATTTTGTTTTGTTGCAAGATAGAGACTTGAGCTGTATATTTGCTGGAATTAGCTATACAGTTTTCCGAAATCTTGCTTATGTTGATAGAAATGCAAGTTTCCTGATTAGTGAACATTTTTATTTTTCAGTATTTAAAATTCCAATTTTCAATTCATGAATTCTTTTTTTTTTTTTTTCCTTTTAACGGAACTCTTTGGCAATTTTATCCTTTCTCTTTTCTCTAAAATGTTGACTGTTACTAATAATTCATAGTTTTTGCAAATTATCTCATCGTTAGGCTTATGTTTTATATTTGTGTCATTTCTCCTCTGCGTAAGTACTTTAATATGTTTTTACTAATCATTGGAACTCAAATTAAATTAATACCGTGACAATTTTTATTCGAAATAAATCTCAATTAAAATTTAATTTTATGTTGGCATCTTCATCTATCTTCTGTCTGTTGAGTGTTACAATGGTACTAAATTATTATTCAAATTATATATATATATAAATATACTTTTATCTACATTTCTAAATTGTGATAAAATTTACAAATTATAATACACAAGTCTATATTGCATTAGACGTTTATATACTTAACTTTATTTAAACTGTATTTCATGGGACAAATTTTAATTTGTTAACTGAAAATAAATAAAACATTTTTCTTTTTTTAACATCACTAAATTTTCAGAGTACCAATCTATTGGTTCATACACTTGATTTAGTTTTTGTATAAAGCAGTTGCTTTATAAAATTAGAGGTGTTAAAAAATAAAATTGTGGTATTCATGAGGCAAACTTGCACTCGCGTTGTACGAGACTTTTCTGTATACTTACTTATATCACTACCATTTTTAGTTCATTATAGCATTAAAATTCTGGTTCAGATATGCAAACAAAAAACTATCTAAAATTCACAAAACTCTAAAGTCCGCACAATCTCTGGTCCCAAGCTGTGCGGATATTTGTACAAGTGTACTGTACATATTTGGAGGCTTCCATCCTACCTTCCGTTCTAACGGTATATATTATTTGTTTTAATCATAGATATAGTATAAGACATAGATAGATCAGCGAGAGGGAAAAAGTGATACCTTTCTTTTTCGGGAAAAGTCACTCTAATGGCTGCCTTTCCCCGAGTAAATCAAACACAGGAATACACACGGATAATTTAGTAAATAAAATTTATGAATAATTTATTTACTAAAGGTGAATGAAAAACTCCAGATACAGTTTCAAATTCCTTTTCCTTTTTATTCTTTTTTTCAATACTCTCTGATGGCTGATTTTAGAACTTTTTTTCGGCATCAAAATTTTTTGCTCGATAACATCGGGATGATAGATCTATATATATTATTATATCTATGGTTTTAATAAGTGATTTTGCTCATTTGGTCATTAATCAAGTTTTGTTATTGTATGCTGCTCTAAACTTTAATATATGTTAATTTCGATTTTAATTGAAAAAAAGTATAAGAATAGTTTATGATAGTTTAATAATTTGGATGATTGATATTTTTATTCTTATTCTTATGATTTTATTATTATTATTATCATTACTGATCTACTTTATTATTGCATTCTTCTACATTCAACAGAAGAAAGTATCAATTTCGCCTTTCGACGTACGGTCTTCGATGGATTTACTTGTTTTGAGATGTTTAGGATACCATTTGATACTTTTAAGAAAATGTCTGTCTGTGTGTGTATGTGACAAAAATTTGGGGGCAAATCAAATTCAAGAACTAAGGCTCAGAATTTCATAAACTTTATATGTAGTTGCATCTTGAGATAAATTAGCACCTATCAATTTTTGGTGACAATCGCCCAGCGGTGTAATTTTTTTATATGACAGAATAAGACGATATTTCCTATAAATGTACACCATGAGAATTTATTTTGATGAATAATTATGAAAGTAAAAAGAATTGTTTATAATAGTAATAATTAACTAAAAAGGAAACATTCAAAAGGTGTCGTCTTCAAAAAATATTAAAAAAAATATATGTGATTCTACTCTTCATAAAACACCAGAAAGCGATAAAATTATCGGCTGAAATGAATTACAGCGACCACAAAAAATTATCAAAATTAAGCATTTTTGGCGATTTAGCGCTGTTAGACGATAAGTTCGCTAGCATCGAAAATTGCTGTGTATGAACAGAACCGTGTTTTGTTTCTCCGCCAAGTACTCAAAATTAATCGACTAACAGTTTGAAATCGCCAAATATGCTTAATTTTAATATTTTTTTGTGGTCGCTGTAATTCATTTCAGCCGATAATTTTTTCACTTTTTTGGTGTTTTATGAAGAGTAGAATCACATATATTTTTTTTTTTTCAATATTTTTTGGAGACGACATCTTTTGAATGTTTCCTTGTAAGAAAAAAAAAAAAAAAAAAAAATGTATATGTAGGGTCAACGCTTCCAATCTGATTTTTTTTTTTTTTTTTTTTATGTCTTTAAAACGAATGGTTGAACCATATCTATGTGATAATTAAAAGAAGGTTATGGATTTTTTTTTTTTTTTTTTTTTTTTTTTTTTAATAACTAAATGAAATAAGGCACTTTCGTTTATAGAGGAATTTCGTCTTTGGGAATTTATATTCTTCTCTGGGATGAAAATACTCAGCATTTACCATGGAAAATAATTTTGTACTGCGTAAATTTATATACAAAAATAGTAAGAAAGTTTTGGGATAGCCACAACATATTAGTTTTTTATCGTAAGGAAAATAAAGTGTTATTATTTAAAGGACTGATTTATTTTTTTTTAACTCTTTGAATTGTATCTTAAGTAGAATTTTTATTAATGATTTATTTCATTATTTTTTATTATTTTAATTACTTTTAAACCTTAATTTTATTTTCAGATTAAGAATAATTAATTTACGGTTGAATTTTGGGAAACGCATTAAGAAATATCGAACACGGAAAAGTTTATTTTTGGATTACTTTATTTCCCAACGTAAAGCCAAAGTACAAAAAAAGTATTGTGAAGATTTTAAGAAATCAAAGCCAATTTTCTCTCCAACATCTAGAAATAAATTCTGTAACTGTAAAATTTAAACTAACTCCAAGATAACTTAACCTGATAGCGTTGGGAAAGTAAATAAAAAGGGGGGTATTATATTCGTCGAGACAGGGTGTAGACTCAAGGTCGAAGATAAGGCACTTTCCCCCAACAATGCAAATTTTAGTGCGGGCGTACTGGGTCGTGTTATTTTGGTAAAAAGAATTTACCCACAACCCTCGTTCCCTGAATTCTAAATGTGTGACAGTAGGTTAAGTTTAATGTTTTTGAATGACAAGATACTTTTAAAGAATACAAAGTTAATATTAATATAAATTTTTGGGGAAAAGGTTTTTAAGTGCGATTTTTAGAAAGAGTAATAGTTAATACTTTCTTCTATATTTAAAAATAGAAAGTACTGATTTCCTAAAAAAAAATCGACTTCAGGTTTTTCATGAATTTAGACATTTTGAGGGTTCTAGAACACAATTTGACCATTTTTAGAAAATGACTGTCTGTCTGTCCCTCGGTGTGTGTGACAAAAGAATGTTAGGAACTGTATCTGGGAAACTACTGCACAGAATTTCATACAAATAAATATGTTAATTGCACCTTCACATAAATTAGTGCCTATCAACTTTTGATGAAGATCGCCCAACAGGTGGCGTAGCCAACTCAATTTTTCTACATTTTAAAAACGGCAGTATAAGGTAGGGTTGTAGGGATTAAGACCGATTCACAGTACTAGGGTCCTAGGCCTGAGGGGGAGTGCTCTACGTGGAGGTCTTCTAAGGGGTCCTAGCCCGTATTTACACAAGTTTCTGAGAAAAATCACTGAAATCTCCGAAAGGCTAAGCCAACCTGGGATCGAACCCGGCACCTCAGAGTGCACAATGAGAATTATATTTAAGTAATCATTAGGAAACTAATGAGAACTATTTATAATAGGAACAATGAACTAGGAAAAGTTTTTGTGCATCTAGGAACATCACTCTTCCTTCCCTCTAAGACTAATGTAGACAAAATTTCAAGTGGGTATCTTTCAAAAAACTCTAATACATTTAAAACGAAAGTTGATGCATTATGTCATAATTTAAAACAAAGTTATAAATTTTTATTTGTAGCTTTAACGAAAAAAAGAAAAAAAAAAAAAAAGCATTTTTTAAGATATTATTTACAAAGCATAAAATCGACTTTCTTTGGGAATTTAGTATTATACATCTGTGAGATAAAAATCGTCTGCACTTCTCATGGAAAATAGTTTTAATAAATTATTTGTATTGATAGAATTTGCATAGGAAAATGCAGAAGAAAGTTTTGTGATGGCTACATACTAGTTTCTGCATAGTTTTAAGACGATGTATTTAGGATATATAGTAATTAAAAAAAGTAATTTTTATCCATTTATTTATTTATTTTTATTTTATTTTTATTTTTTAACGTTAAAGAATGATTATTTTCGCGCCAAATACAACGTATGCACACTGTTTTTTTTTTTTTTTTTTTTTTTTTTTTTCTGTATTTCTGTATTTTATTAAAAATAGTTAACAGTTGAAAGTTTGAAACAACTAGTCAACAAATAGACAAACAAATAGTCAACAGCTTGAAAGATTTTCAAATTGCTGTTAAAACAGTTTGAAAAACTTACGATCTTGTCACATGTATCATTTATTTATTTTGAAATTTATTCAGTAACTTTCATTCAAATAAAAAAATGAATAAATCAACTTATTTCCTAAAATTTTATGAAATTCATGTATAACTAGAAATGATTATAAAACGATTTTTGAAGAAATTTAACATTATGCGATTTAGAGTTTAATCACACAATTCGATAAGTTCGGAATATAAATCGAAGCAAAGTTAGGTTATTCAGGTGAAGGTTACAGTTTTGTGTGCAGTTATAAATACTCTAGTTTTCTGTCTATAATCCGCGGCAGCGTATAATTTGGTGATGGGAATTTCATGTTATTATTATTATTATTATTATTATTATTATTATTATTATTATTTTACTTTCTTCTATATTTAATAGAAGAAAGTAATGGATACGTAAAAATTTTCGACCTCGGGTTTTTGATGGATTTACACGTTTTGATAGCTGTAGAACACGATTTGACCATTTTTAGAAAATGTCTGTCTCTTTGTGTGTGTGTGAGACAAAATTTTGTGGCAACTGTATCTCAGGAACTACTGCACAGAATTTCATACAAATTGATGTGTAGTTACAACTTGACATAAATTAGTGCTTATCAACTTTTGGTAAAAATTGTCTTACAAGTTGCGTTGCCATCCCGCTTTTTCTAAATTTATAACATGGTGGTATAAGACAAAATTTTGTATATATGTGCATAACGAGAATTATTTTTTCATTATCATTATGAAATTTACAAGAATTATTTATAACAGAGATAGTCAACTGGGGAAAAAAAATTGTGTGTGTAGGAGCATCGCCTACCCCCCTGGGGCTAAAGTCCCCCCTCCTCGAGGGGAATAAATTTTCATGATGGGTATCTTTCAAAAGAGCTCGCCAGTACCATTAAAATGAATGATTGGACCATCGATCTGCGATAATTTAAAATAAAGTTATCGAATTTTTTTTTTTTTTTTTTTTTTTTTCATTTTCAACAACAAAACATTTTTTTTTTTTTATGTGAAATCGAGAATAAAATTGACTTTTTTTTTTATTTAGTGTTATACTATTTCTGTAATATGGAAATCATGCTGTATTATCATGGAAGATTATTTTATTAAATAATGATTATAATAAATTATTTTTACTGAGTGAATTTGCATAGGAAAATATAGAAGAAAGTCATGTGGTGGCCACTACATTTTAGTTTTAAATATTGTATAATCGGACTGATATATTAAGACTTTGTTGAGAGAGAAGGAAAAAAACTGAATAATGTCCAAAGTACAAAATAAATTTAACTTACTCAATGTAATAGTCTGTTTGGTAAAGTATCCTTATTACTAATGCAATAATTGTTAAAGTTGGAGTTGAAGCCCTGGACTTCAAGCTTAAACACAAATATATAAAACCTTAATTTAACCTCAACTGGAGGAAGTTTAAATTCGCTCTATTAATACCCAATGGACAATTTTGAATAAACGAGCTTGTCTGTAATTACAAACTTTGAACAAGTTTAAATCAATTTTAAATACTTAAAGATTTCTGTAAATATAACACAAATATACAAAAATAACGATGGTAAAATTTGATAATTTTAGCTGATCTCTGAGGTTTTTGGTGTTCTTAAACCGAAAATAAAGCCAGTTTTCTCTATCACGTGTAGAGTTTTCTCAATAAAGTGTGTTTATTGATATACAGGGTGATTATATTTAAAGTTATGATTTTAAAACGCTATAATTTTAAAACTAACGGTCAAATTGACTTAATATTTTACCAGAACAATCGTGAGGCAATGCAATTTTGTTTGGCGAATGAAAAATGTATTTATAAAGTGTGCCTATAGATGGCGCTGTCAAGGTAATTTTAAAAGAAATGCCTAAATAGATTCATTATACATAGGAATGTTGTTAGCAATAGAATAGAATAGCAGAAAACGATAAACTTTAAGGGTTTACGACAACTTTTTTAGCAAAAAGACAGAATATGTGTTTACAGCAGAAACAGTGATAGTGACAATCGAAAAAGAGGAGCTACATGAAACAAACACCTTACGAATGATTGACGGTACATTTTGGAACTTCTTTTGTTTTTCCTTTGTCAAACAAAATTCCATTGTCCTAACAGTTGTTCCGGTAAAATATTGTTGCGTACTTGGGGGTTCGTGAGTTGTCCGAGAATGAAAGGCGAAACTTACAAAAATTCAGTAATTTATTCACAGAAAGTTTCAGAAAAATACAGGTCTATAAACCAAGTATCAGCTTCAATTCAACCAGTAAACACAGCTGTCAATAGCAAATCCACAGTACAAACTGCATAGCAATAGCACATAAAGCAAGTCTCTTTCAAAGAGGTTCAAAGCAATGCAAGCATTAGTGGAAGCTGGCTGAGAACTGAACTAGCCTTGGCGAAGAAACGCCCCTTTTATACTCCTGTAGAAAAGTGTGGAAGATTCCAGAAATTTCTGTATCTCATCAGCCAATGAGATTAGAGCTTCCATATTTGGTATATCTCTAATAAGGATTTTCTCGTCAAGGTCGCCAAAAAAGTCGCCAAGGAGGGGAAAAGTCACCAAATTTGGCGCCAAATCCATTGCCTGCCTTATTGGAGCTTTTTAATGCGTTTTTAAGGGAAAATAAGGCTATTTTAACGCTAAAACGACTAGAAATGGACAAAATTAGCACTTTATCAACTTACTAAGCCTCTTTGAAAGAATTTATACAAAAATAAACACAATTATTTACAATTTTGTAACAATATCAAATCATTCTCAACGGTAGTTTTAAAATTATATCGTTTTACAGTCGTAACTTCAATTATAATCCTCCTGTAATTTCTCCCGTGACTCTTCCACCTATGTAATTATATTGTAAGTTTTATAATGTGTTTTTATGATTAGAGAAAAACTTCCTTTTCGGTTTCAGCACACCAAAATACATAAAGGTCACTCAAAATTATCAAATAAAAATTTTACCTGTGGACAAATCCCTCTTCCCAATTTTTATGGATTGTTCATATTAGCCATTGGATAACATTAGCTATTAATCATACGATTCGATAAGATAGGAATCTTAAGTGAGGTAAAAACGAGGGTAATGAGTTGAAGGTGAAAGTTGCGTAAGCAGGTGTAGTTAGTTACTCCATTCACTTGATGATTCGGTCACTGACTCTTTTTATATTCCCTGAATTAATCCAGTTGCTCCAGCAAGGAGCCATGATGCACTGGGCGTTCTTTTGATGGAAAATCTTCTGCTGAAGCTAATTTGTAAACTGTTAGCTACTGGAAATATACTGTTGTTGTATTAATTCTAATCAAGTTAAAACTATGGATAGCTGTAATTTTTATTATTGTTTTTATTATAAAAAATTCTGATATTGAAATTGCGAAAAAGCTATATATATAGATAAATTAGATACATGTCGCCCCCGTGGCAAAAACACGGCGACACGGCGACAATGTCGCAGAAACAGAAATGCTCTTGCAGGAAGATTTTACTTAAGTCAAATAAATTTTGACATTGTGTTTAAAAAGAGAGAGAGAGAGAAAAAGAAATAAATTCAAAGAATGGTTTATAAATGGTTCTGCAGAACAACTTTTCGTTTCTGCAGATACGATCGCCTCAATCCTGAATAAGGAGAGGAGATAAAGCGGATGTAACTCACTTGGGCTAGCTTTGATAAGGCATGCATTAGCGATTCGTGATGCGGTGATATGATTTGGTGTATCGACACTTTTCACTGGTAACCTCTTCACATTGGAGCTTCATTTTCGTGTCTGGAAACCTTGTTTTAGCGCCGCGCCTGCCGCTCGTGTCGTGTGTATTTATTGTATTGCAAAAAGATGTTTTTTCGAAAGAATGTGGCTTTGCGACCATTTTCCGAATTTCATATTTCATGCATTTTCAGATTTAGGCATAATAAAATAGCTGCATCCAGTGATTTTTTTTTTTTTTTTTTTTTTTTTTTTAATAAGTGCGTGATTGCTGCAGTACTGATTTTGATACATTTTCTGATTTACGCACGACAAATTAGCTTTATCTAGTGATTTTTGTTTTCTTTAATGTATGCGAATCGTGCATACGTGCGTAGTAGTAAATACAAGTAATTTTTTAAATGCTGCACTAATTTTAATGTTTGGTTCAAACCATGCAATACATTTCACAAACATATACAGAAATAAGACTATGGGGAAATTTGTAACGTCTGTAGTTATACGCAAAATAAAAAATGAAGCTGAATGCCTACCTTGCTTCAAAAAATAGATAATTAAGAAATTAATCTTAAAAATACTTTGATTTTTAGCATTTTATATGTAGTATAAGATCTTAGCAATAAATATTAATGGGTATCTTAAGTTATAAAACTGGTAACTTTTCTCATTTTTTTCTTTACTAATCATTAATTATTTTAATTGTGATTAAAATTCTTAGCTTTAAATTTTGTTGTTTAAGCATATGAAGTCGTTAAAAAAAATTATTAATTTATTTTACAAAAATACTCTTATTAGTTTCTACAGCTTGTTCATTTCATTTTTTAAACATTTGAATTTTTAAAAAATGTTTAATTTTTAATTGAAATATTGCAAATTAAATAGTTATTTTGAATAAAAATCAAACCAAAGGTTTTGTTGAATATCTTTTTTTTTTTTTTTTTTTTTTTTGCAAGCAAAAAGAATTTTATCCAATAGCAGTTGTTTTGAATAAATACTAATTAAACAGCAAATGCTTTTATTTATTTATTTTTATTTACTTATTCGTATAGATATCAATATCAAATATTATTTTTAATTGATTTCTATTTATTTCATTCATGTGTAATCATTATTTTCTATTATAGATTTTATCCATGAAATTTGTTACATTTCTCATTTCAACATTTCCTTAAAAATTAAATATTTCACTTGCCTCAATTTTTATGAAAATATTTTGACTATGCTTTGTCTATAATTGTGTTACTTAGATCTAGATCTTGTATTCTGTTTTACTTTATGTATTTAAATGATAGTTTAATTATACATCCTGAATTCTTTAATGTCAAATCATATTTTTTAGATTTCAAATACACATCTTTATGCTTTTTGTATAGGATAATATAAAAAATGAATCTTGTGTATTAGAATGTTATCTTGCATCTTTCTAATAATCTCAAAAACTATAAATGTTGTAAATTATTTATATTTCATTATGATATTCAGTATTCTATATTAATTTTTACTTTTGATTTTGAGTTCTGTATTAGATTTTATGTTGTTTGGTTTGCACCTTATGAAATAAGCGCATTTGCGTATTTAAATATATATATTTAATATAAAAAAAGTAATGAAATTTTAAAAGTATTTGTAACATTTGTTTAATTTAGACATTTCAGGATTTAAATGCCTTAAAAAAATTTTAGATTATTTTTTATGTGTTACTGCATTTTATGGTTTGAATTCATCGAATATTTTATAAGCAATATTGTATATTAATGTGAAAAAAAATCTGAAGCAAGATCAATAGATTTATTTTCATCTTTCTTAAAGAAAAAAAAAAAAAAAAAAAAGAGTGTTTTCTTGCAATAGTGCAGATATATGCATTTGTGCCTAGTTAAAATACAAATACATCGGTTATACTGAATATTATTTACTATTTAAAAATAATGTATTTTGAATTCGTAAATGTTAACTTCACAAACTATTCCTGCAGAAAGATTTTGGTGTTGATGAAGCTTGTCGCAGAAAGCATAATAAATTTCTGCGACAGGGCATGTCGCTATATTCAACAATTCGAGTTACCCTCTAAAAATAAAATAGTTTTATCTTAAACAATGTAATATTCTACAGGATAGAATATTCTATCTTGGCAAAATTTTCTTTTTTATTTTTATAAACAAAATTAGCTATATATTTAAAACAGAATTTGTAATAGCAGTTAAATCAGTAATTATTATTATTATAAATTCAGAGATTTTTCTGAAGTTGAACTATGGAAAAATGTCAATGGATTGATAAATTGAATATATGTAAATAAGTAATTGAATGTAAGTAATAATAATTCCCTAAATCTAAAACAGTTTTATCTTATTCAAAGTAAAATTCCACTGAATAGACTATTTTAACTTAATAAATATTCTAATCTATTATATTAAACGAATTTGTCTACAATTGCGAACTCTGAACAACTTTAAATATTTTTTTAATAATTTAAAATATTTTCCTAAAGATAAACTTCAACCTCCACTCCCCGCCCCAAAAATTTCAAACGTTGTTGAATTAGCCATCAATCACTTGATTCAATAAGATCAGAATCTAAAATAAAACGAAAGTTAGATAGTTGAAGTGAAAATAAAAGTTGCATTAGCAGCTACCCCATATACTTGGTCCATCAGTCATTAACTCTTTATTATACTCTCTGATCCTCCAGTTGTTCTCTCTAAGGGTACATTTATGATGCTTTGCAAGTTCTTTTAATCCGCGTTTGTAATGATCGATAGATGGCGCATTTTCAGCTTTTGTTGTTAGTAAATATAATGGCCACGTGTATTTATTTTTGTTCTATTTGTATTACTACTTAATATTCGTGCTATAACTTCTCCGCCATTACATCATGGAAAATTGATTGCTTTTGGAAAAAATATTTCAGTTTATTCAACGTTCGATCGGAAGTAGATTTTTAACTGAAGCTGAACAAATATTGGTTTCAAATCATCTGATTAATTTTTTACTTCCATTAGCCGAAGCAACTGAAATTTTAAATTTGTCATTTGGAAATAAATGGAAACTTAATTCTGGATTTTTTTATTTTTGGAGTTACACTGTGGCACACAACAGTAAGTGTTATCTTTTTTACCGGATTTATTCATTTTTATTCAATAAATATATGTGAAACTAAACATCGGCCAGCAATGGCGTCTCGATGAATTCGAAAGCTATGCATGTTAATTGTAATTTTACCTTAGCCCACCAGAGGGCGAGCATTTCATTACAATCGCGGATGGAAAATTGTCTGGAAAAGCTATTTATTATAAATATCTGTTATTCACACGTACCTTTCAATTTAAAGGCATGTTCTTTTTTTAAATTCTTGTATCAATCCACAAGTAATATGTATCGGAAAAATAAGCCGTGTTAAATTACAGTATTTTTCATTCCACGTGAAATTACATAGCCTTAAGCTCACCATTTATGCATAATTATGAATATACCAAAATGGCAGAAAATATTGGAAGTAAAAAGATAAAGTTATATCTGCCTTAATCTAAAAAAAAAAAAAAAAAAAAAAAAAAATAGAAGAAGAAGAAGAAAGACAAGAAAAGAAAAAGAAGAATATAAGAATATAGGATTATAAGAATATAAGAACGTGTAACTTAGATATAGTTTTGAGATTTACATTTTGCTTACTTTCAGTATTTTAAATTTAACTACAATATACGTATTCAGCAGAAGTAAGTCTACCGAAATAAACAAGTTAGTTTAGTAACCTTTGACGATTGTAACTTAAATAAAACTATTTTTATTTTAGGCTAGTAAAAAACAACTAATCTCATGTCTTAGATTTGCAGTGCATAGGACTAAAGTCTTAAAATACTTCGAGTATAACAACAAAAGCTCCCCGCGAATAAATAAATAAATTTGAATTTATAGAAACTATCTCTCTTTTATCTAAATGCAGTAAAAATGCGAGTTTAAGATGATGATAGTAGTTGTTAGGCAACATTATTTATATAATTATTCCCTGCTTTACATTTTTTTAAATTATAAATATTTTATTTCGTAAACACATTATAGTAGAAAAGTCTGTTTAATATATTATTTATTTATTTAATTTCTATATATAAAAAGAAGTATATTTACTTTCACGTGAATAATAAAACTAAAAGGATACTTATGAAAAATTAACGTTGTAGGTTGAAAATTTTTGGTATACAGGTATACTATAAAACGCAAATTTTGTGTGTGTTTTCGCTATTGACTTAGAAAACTGCTGGACAGATTTACACGTTTTTTTTTTTTTTTTTTTTTTTTTTTTTTCAAAATGATCAGAGTTGTTTCAGACAAGCTTAAAGCTATTGAAATCATTTATGTAACCAGATGGAAAGTTAATAGGTCTAAATATTTTTGCGATACTAATTCTTTAAAGCCGGCATTTTGTTTCTTACATCATGTGTGCCTATCTTTGTTTGTATCGTATTTCCCTGTATCACTTTGAAATTTTGCCCAGTGATTCCTTTTTCCCCTTTATCACAGTAATGGCACCTTTTAAGTCAGAATATTATTTTATTTATTTATTTATTTATTTATTTTATTTTATTTTTTACTTTTTATTTATTTTTTATTTATTTATTTATTTTCACACTCTATCGCAATCTTCCGTCTTTCTGAACCTTATCACTTTGAAATTTCGTCCGAAGTTTACTCTACCTCTTTTAACATAGTAAAATCTTTTAGCCAAGATTTTTTTTTTTTTTCCAGTAACGAGGTTTGCATGCGAATTCCTGTTCGTGAAAGGCACCCCTAAATAAGACGTTGCCGCAAATAATGAGACTAACATCTCCTATAATAATGCCTGCGAATTAAGCGTTACGTCACAAAAAATCGGCCGCTTTCGTCCAATACATACTATTACTATCCTATAGATAATAAAGGATATTTGATGGGATGTTATCGCCCAATTCACACTATCCTATAGATAACAAAAGATGTGTTAATTGGATGTAATCGGCCGATCTTTTATGACATAAAGCTTAGTCCGGAGGCTATTATAGAAGGTGTTGGCTGGACCCAGGGGTGGTGCGAGCGAGAATTACGCCATCGAGGGCAGTGGAGACCTCAATTAAGGTTCATGCACGAATTCACTTCTTTCTGCCCGCGCAGTATGCACGAATGTATAGGACGTTTTTGCAGGCAGTGGGGACCCAAATCCGTCATAGTGTGAGCAAGTAAATTACTGCCAAAGCCAGCGACGACCCATATACCGATAATTAGGCCATATTCAAAGGAATTTGAATTCAGAGTTTATATTTTTTGAGATATTATATTTAAAAAGTGATTCATTTAAACCTAGTGTCCAGCATAAGCAGAGACCAGAACCCGATATATTGTGAACAAGTAAATCACTGCCAAAGCCAGTGACGACCCATATACCGAGAATTAGACCATATTCAAAGGAATTTCAATTCAGAGTATACATTTTTTGAGTTATTATATTTAAAAAGTGATTCATTTAAACCATGTGACCAGCATAAGCAGGGACCAGAACCCGATATATTGTGGGAAGGATAAACACTACCGGAAACAGTGATGACCTGTATCGAGAATTAGACCAAATTTAAAAGAATTTCACTTCAGAGCATATATTTTTTGAAATTCTATGTTTAAAAATGATTCATTTAAACATAATGACCAGAAAAGCGAGGACCTGAACCTGACACATTGTGGAAAGGAAAAACATTATTACAAATCGGGAAATAGACGAAATTCAAAGGAATTTAACTTCAGAGTTTATATTATTTGAAATTCTGTATATAAAAGTGATTCATTTAAACCTAGAGACCAGCAAAGCAGGCTAAGTCCGCTAGTACATTTTTCAAGTCTACTTACCTAATGTATTGTTTAACATTCAGTATATTTTATCTCTGGGATAACGACTTAAAATAAACTTTGTTTTTAATTCTATAAATATAAATCTCACGAAAACTGATGTTGTAACATTACTTTTAAAGAAAAAACATAAAACAAAAAGCCTTGTATAATATCTAAAAATGCACATGCAACAAAAAAATGCACTAAAAATTTAATATACTAAAGAAAATAAACCTTATAACACTACTGAAAATATACTTCCAAGAATTTCAACATACATATTATAATGCTGTGTTATCCTGTAACCGGTCATTACAGCTAATCATGTTATATTCTTTAAGAAATATGTTTTATTGCTTCTGAAAAATGTATATTAACTTCATTAAGTTTTTTGCACTATAGATACATTAATCCTAAAATGCATGAATTTTTATTTTTAATAAATAACATTTAAAATCAACCGGGAAACGGATGTAGTTAATGAAAAGAATACAAAAAAAAAAAAAAAAAAAAAAAATCCACATAATTAAAAAAGAACAAAACAAAACATATTGATGTATTTCTACATCATCCAAAAAAAAGCTACATTTTTCTTGCATAAATTTATCAGTATATCAGTATATGCAAAAATATAAATATTATTCGTTAATCTTATCTTGTTTCTACACGAAAACAATTTTTCCTGCATGTTTTTATTACTTTTTACTTTCCAAACATACATATGTAATGAAAGTATTGTAATCATGTCAAAAATCCGAATCTGAGATTTTGATGTTTCTATACGTTTTGAGGTCCCCTGAGTCCGTTTTAACTATTTTAACGATGATGTATGTATGTGCGTCTATGTGTGTGAGTGAACACGCTAGCGTCTAAACGCTTTGCTGGAATAAGCTGAAAGTTGGTACGTATGTTGTAAGTCATCGTAGCACGAATCCTATTGATTTTGGTGAATTTAGCACTTATAGTTTTTTTACAGAGACACCAAGAAAAATCTTTATCATTAAAGCCTATGGGGTCAAATTTTTAAAAAATTTAATAGCGTCTAAACGCCTTATTAAATTGAGCAAAAAATTTATATACATGTTATAGGTCACAATTTCACGATCTGTATAGGTTTTGGTGAATCTAGCACTTATAGTTTTTTTACAGGGACACAAAGAAAAATTCTTTATCATTATGGTCTATGGGACCAAATTTTTGAAAGTGCGATAGCGTCTAAATGCCTTGTCAATTGAGCAAAAAATTTATACACATATTATAGGTCACAACTTCACGATCTATATAGGTTTTGGTGAATCTAGCACTTATAGTTTTTTACAGGGACACAATAAATAATTCAGTATCATTATGGCCTATAGGGTGAAATTATTTAAAGTGTGATAGCATCTAAATGCTTTATCTGTTTGAGTGAAAAATTTATATACATATTTTCGGTCACCATCACACAAACTGTATAGATTTTGGTGACTCTAGCACTAATTTCTTTATTATTGTGTGCAAATTTCTTTATTATTGGGGCATATAGGCTCAAATTTTAAAGTGCGATAGCGTCTAAATGCCTTATCCGATGGAGCTGAAAATTTATATAAATATTATAAGTCGCTGTTGAACTAACTGTATCCATTTTGATGAATCTAGCATTTATAGGTTTTTACAGGGACACAACGAAAAATTCTATATCATTATGATCAATGGGCTCAAAGTTCAATAGCGTTAAATTAAACAATCGTGTACTATATATGAAGAAAAATACTCAAATACCCTAATATAATTTCCTCTCTTTTGTTTATTTAACAACTCCTCTTACTTTACTTATAAAACCGTTAATTACACAATGTTCGGAAAGTCGAGTGGAGTCACTCCAGATTTTTACATAAATAATCGTAATTCGTAACATCCGCGCCGAACTAAAATTGTATTCAGATAGCGCGCCAACAAATGAAAATTGTCACAGGTAAATAAATAAACTTCCAAAGATTCTAGTTGCGTTCGGAAACAATAAAATAGTTTTAGTAAAATAAAAATAAAAATAAATAAAAATAAATAAAAATAAAAATAAATAAATAATTAAATAAAAAGCATCATGCAAAGGTTTACATAAAGAGATATGAGGTTTTAAACATATGATGCAGGTCTACATCGCTATGCATTTTAGGGTTAAAACACATTTCAATGAAATACTTCTCATCTATAGTAATGCATCCTAATACGTTTTTGAGTTCCTGAATACAAATCAGTAGAGCTATTTATACACCATTTTTAATAGGGAATATGCTATGGTGAATCTAAGGAACATATGTCAGTTTTAGGGAATTTTTAAAATATTTATGTACAGGTAGGCAAACTAAAATCGAAAAACATTATTCAACTTTGTTAAAAAGTGTTAAAAGCAATAAAACATTTCATTATGCTAATTAATTTATTCTCCATTCCATTATCATAAACTTCATAAATACTCAAGCATTATCATGCTGTTAAATAAAACGTCTCATCACAATATTCATTTTGCGATTAGAATTATCTCTATAAAACGCACTTATCTCTTAAATTACCATAATTAAACGAGTAAAAAGGCAGCAAAAGTAAAAAAAAGGTAGGAAAATTCATTCCAGAACTTATCACATGATGATATGAATAACATTTATAACTTTTCGCAGTAGATAATTTACTAAACTTGATACTGTCATACCTACAACTCTGACAAGTTCAAAAGAAATAAAGAAAAATTCTGGATAGTTTAAAACATGTTCTGAGTTTTAATGAATTTATTTTACGTGTACTATCTTTTTTTTTTTTTTTTTTTTTTTTTTTCGGTTGAAAATAAAAGCGTGAAGGTATGAGATAATATTTAAAAACATGATTATCGCATTTGGAAATCTCGAAATATAAATTTATCAATGTAAAATGTAAAATTACATTAAGTGATTTATGATCTAGCGATAAATTTATTTGAATAAAAAATTAAAAATTTAAAAAACAAGAAAAAAATATGCACGATTAATATATATACATATATGTGTATATATTCAAAACTTTTAGTTTTTAAAATCGGTGATTGAATACCAATTATTATTGAAATTATTTCGTATGTCAGACATCTTTCTGATGTTGTAAATAAATGACTTAAAGTCGGAGTAATTTGCGACTATTTCAGATAATTTAAGTAACATAAATTAAAATTTTGGCCATCACAAAACATTCTTTTGTATCATCTTATATAACAGCACGACTTATGGAAATCATAACCAGATTTGACGTGAAGCAGAAATACAAATCTTTACACAACGTTAAAAACGCCAATAAACTGTTAAAAATTTCAACAGAAAACTCTGTGTAATCTATTATCTTAAGTCTTACGTAAAATTACAGAGAAAAATAAATGGAGATGTTAAAAAACTTTATACGTTCATTTTAATAACTAATATTAATTTAATTAATTATTGGTGAGAATATATTTCGGACTTATAATGCTTTTCTAAAGTATAAACAGCCATTTTTAAATTTAATTAAAAAACTAAATAATAAAATTAGTTAAAAATACAGAATAAAGATTCAGAATCTCGACTATTCACTTTTAACTAAGAATTAATGTAAATTTTCAGAGACTGTGGATAAATATTTACATTAAATTTACAGAAATTTTTAACAGTGTATAAAAATATTAAGTTTCGGTAGTGTAAAGCGTACCGTCATCATTCAACTTTAATTTAGCTAAAATAATGTATTGGACTAAACATTTACATGAGCTCGATTTTTTGGAAGCTTTCCATATCTATAAAAATCATAAAAATATTATTAATTATGATTTTGCCGCACCCCCTCTCTCTGACTGTTAGAAATATTACATTAAAACAATATATTTAGGATTTTTACATAGCTTTCTACATCTCAAATTTCTACTGCCTAACACTCCCAGTTTCTTAAATTCCTATTGGCTGCCATTCCGACTCTAAAATTCACCACCCTATCTATAAATAAGAACAATTATCCACCTCGTCATTCTGCACTGATGGCGGTACGCTATACGCTAGAGCTCCTTCAATACAGGCTGGCTCACCAGGCATTTTGTTTCCCACTCAGCGATTGTTGCCCACGCGGTCCGAATTTCAAGTGTTATCAAATCACTTAAAACGGAGGTTTTCCAGCCGAAAATTGTTCATATCATACCAGAACTGCTTTTAGAACGTTTAGATTTCCAGCAGATGAAGAAAGGCGAAAGAAATGGGCTATTAATTGTCCAAAAGAAAATTGTACGCTTAGCTTTCAATCACAAATATGAAGTGTAATTATGATATGTTTTCTTGCATTTTTTGTATAAATTATTTGTTTTTATTGCTGTTTGATTATTTAAATGTTGTATTTTACAACCTACTCTACTTTTCAACGTGTATAAATATTTAAAATTAACTAATTTAACAGCAACAGTGATGGCTACTTTTTACAAGGGTTATAGCAAAATTTCGCCAAATATTATCGCCAAACTTATCAAGTACCATGGCTCCAGGGAGTCATGCAAGTACAAACAATAATTCACTCTTCTGTTTAGGCAAACTCATTTTAGGCGATAAAGACACCGAGTAATACGTCTGCAACTAAACGTCGCCAAGCTATATTTCCGCTGGGCAACAAGTTGTGAGTCAGCTCGTATTATAGGAGTCTTACTATACGTTACCGAAACTGCATTTTGCATTTAATATTCTTACATTGGCGTTTTCAACACTGTATAAAGATTTATATTTTAGTGCCATTTATGGTTAACCAGCACGAAAATTAAACATAGCTTCTTACAATAAAGGTTTGATTTAATTAAACCGCAGTTGTGGTGGTTTGTCTCTGATATGATACTCCGATGGTTTTGAAAGTTTTAAATAACTTTCTCTCTATTATTAGTCTTAATTTTTTTTTTTTTTTTTTTTTTTTTTTTTTGTCTTTTCGATAATAATAACTTTTTATTCGAAACATAATCTTGGTAAATTTTAAATTTCATCAACTTGATTTGTTAAAAATAACTCTTTTTTCTTCAAATTTTAAATCCTGATTCCTTTTCAATTCATCTAGAGTTTTTAAAAGTATTGCTGCAATTCATAATGGACTAAAATTAGGGTAAGTCTGAAGTGAATCAATTTAATCTGGATAAATGATATACACAAATAAATAAAGTGATTTAATTAATGACTATTGCCGTTTTTAGATTTTTTTTTTTTTTTTACTTTTCTTTTGGAATCATTCCTTTTGGATAATTTGGTTTTTTGTGGTTTTTAATCGTCTGTAACTCTTTATTTTTCTACGTTTTAACTTAAAATACACTCAAAAAAAAAAAAAAAAAAAGACGCACCACTAAGGAGTAATGCAAACTGGACACAAATTGACAGGCATACTTCGATGGAAAATGCAAAATTTAAAAGTTTGGCTGCCAACGAATGAGCATGTGACGCTGCAGCGCATCTTAACTGCACAATTGGCAGAATATTAAAAATGAGAAATTTTGATTCCAGGTCATAAATTCTTCGCGAATTTTATTCCGTCTACTCAGAAGGACAGCAACTATGCCTCACATGCAGGTGCGCAAAAAGTATGCGCGGGTGTCAGCATTTGACAGAGGTGGGCTCAAAGAAGCCGGTTGGTCTAATCTGCGAATGGTTTGACAATTGGATAGAAGCGATGCCTTTATTAAATGATATTGACAGGAATGGGTGAACCATAGCCGAACACAATGTCAGGAAGGTAGCGGTCAGCCTAGAGATAGGAAGAACGTGAGAACCGATCAATCGTCAGAGCGGTACTCAAAGCTCCAATTCGTTATTATCATCGATCCTACGTGCAACTGGTACTTCAGTGACTTCAAAGATCATTCATAGGCGGGTCAGAGAAATGGGGTTGAGCTCACGGAGTCCCTTGTGCGGACTACTTTTAAACTATGTATACCGACAAGAAAGTTTGCAGTGATATTAACCTGGAATGTCACTGAATGGAGTAGAATTGTCTTCAGTGATGAGTCCCACTTCGATTTTAGCCCCGACGACCAGCGAAGATGCGCATGTAGTTGCCCCGAAAAAAGGGGGATTCCAACCTGACTGTTGCCAGCCATACGTCCCGACAAACAGGAATGATGGTCTGGGGTGTCATTTCATTTCATAGCAGGACTCCTTTGGTTGTCACCCGTGGCATCTCTATAGTACAGCGGTACGTCGACGACATTCTATGTCCCGTTGTGTTTCCCTTCATATCACGCAATCCTGATCGTATATTTCAGCATGATAATGCCCGTTCACGCACAGAGATAGTTTCTACTGTTTGTTTTCTTCCTTGCGCAACATTACTTTGGCCAGCAAATTCGACGGACTGAGGCAGGACGTTTGCAGCATCATGAAAAATGTCCTACAACCAGCTCGGAATTTGTCCAATCAAATGCACCAGTTGGACAAAATTTGGCACGATATCTCACAGGAGCACATCTGCCAACTCTATCAATTAATACCAAGCCAAATAACTGCTTACATAAGGGCCAGAAGTGGACCAACGCGTTATTGACTTGTTTACTTTGTGAGACCCTTTCTCAATATTACATCGTCAACGATACCCACGCTATAAGAAACCAGAAATAACCACATTCAACAATACAGGACAGATTGAATATCGAATTGACAACAAAATGGATTTTACATCGATATCGAAAATTTTAACAACTAAAACAAACACTGATATATATTATTAAAATTAACAAAAAAAAAAAAAAAAAAAAAAACTTCAGGGGTTATTATTATTATTATTATTATTAGAAATCTATTTGAAATTTATGTACAATCTATTTAAAATTTAAAATGTACTTCAGAGGGTTAAAGGACACCATGTCCATTTTTTGTGTGAAAAAAGTTAGCACCAAAATGTATAATTAAAAACAGTATTTCCATTTAGTACATTATATTATTAATACTGTGTTAAAGTATCATAAAACGAATACTGATAGTTGTGAAGAAACATGCAAAGAGGTGGAAAAAATAAAGTTGGGAAAAAAAAATGAAAAAGTTGCGCCCTCCTGAAAAATTGCATTTTGAACATGGTGTCCTTTACCCCCGGGATACAGACTTAAAAATACAATTTGTGATTTTCTATATCACACATTAATGCCATTTGCCATTGTTATCAGAGTGTACAACAAAACTGTACTTATCAAGCAATAAAAAATTGCGCTCAGTTCATCTCTTCTATGACTCACGTACACTTCTGCGGATTATACGCTGGAATATTGATGATCTGTTGGTAGCGGACAATACATAATCTCACCAATATCTGTGGCCCACAATATTCTATGGAAAAATTTGTTTTCATAATTACTCTTCACCTTTTTTTTTTTATATATACTTTTTTTTTTTTTTAATTCCGTTTTCTCGTTCACTAAATTCACAATCGTTAAATTGGTACTCATTTTAATTTTTGAAATTTGTGAAAGAAAAAAAAAATGTATTTTTGTCAAAAAATAGTTTTTAAGTCACTCTTCTTCAGCTTTTTTGATACTGTCCGTTTCAATACTGATTATTATTAACTTTCTTTTCTTTTCTTTTTCATTATTCATTGCATAATGTATATTTTCAAATTCCGTTTTCAGATTCAGAAAATTCATAACTGTTATAGTAAAAGTCTCGTTAAAAAAAAAAAAGAAAAAAAAAAAATATATATATATATGTATATATATACATCTATTTATTTATTTTTATTCATTTATTCATTTATTTTCGAAGCTGTAAAATGTGAAATTTCGCTAAGTCTTTTTTTTTTTTTTTTTTTTTTTTTTTAATTTAAATTTTATTATTTATTTATTTCACATTTTACAACCTCAAAAATAACTTGAGAAACTGAAGAAAAAAATTTTTTTTTTGAAAACGAAAACCTTTTGAAAGGGGCTGTGACAGCATCTGTCACGCTTCACCATAGGATTTCGTAAGAGCCCAACAGTTATGAATTTTCTGAACGTGAAAACGGAACTTAAAAATATGCATTATGTAATGGATAATAATAAGGATTATTTTTCCTGTAGGTCAATATGGAATTCAGATGACCTTGGCGGTCACTGATAAAGAACCTTAATAGCTATTATTTTGGAAATAAAGAATAATCCTAAATGAGGATTATTTTATTTATAAAACATTTTTCCTGTCTCAATAAATTAAGGCAAACGGAAAATCTGAACGTATCTAATTCCCCCCACTCCTACCTTTCGATTCTGTTATTAACAAACTGTTTTCATGAGAAAAGAAGAGATGGTTGGGGGGGGGGGGGGGCAGATGTGCTTTAACTTGTATTCAATCAATGTATACTCAGTAAAATGAAGTTCAAACAATTTTTCCCATTGTTTTCACAATAAAAAATATTTATACTTTTTAAACACATTCTACATATTTTTACCAGACTAACTGACAGTCTTATTTTGTTTACTGTTTAGTCTTATTTTGTTTAGTCTTTTTTTTTTTTTTTTTTTTTTTTTTAAGCGCCAAGATGGCCGGCAACATCCAGAAGAAAAATAGCCAAACTGGAATTATATTTAGAACAGAATTTAAATACTGATCTTTATGTTCTCTCTTTCTTTTATTTAAAAGACCTTTTGTTTTAAAAATGAATTACTAAATAGCTTTTTTATGTAGTGTCTGGGGAAAAAGTAAATAACTACAGTAAATGACACAGGCCTACAAAAAATAATGTTAGCAATATCTGATTTCATAACACTGCTCGGCATGAAAACTGTCCACCAACACCATTTTGGCAAATTTTTATATAAAATGACCTCCTAAATCCGAATGTGACGTCCATTTTGCCCTATCACCCACCGTTTTTTAGGAATGGGCCCCCAGTTTTTGAATCACTTTTCGGTAATTTTATAGCTATAAATTTTAGGTAGGGGGGGGGAGGATTATTTTAATTGTTATATATCTTCTGAGGGGCTACAGAGTTGGAAAATTCTAAAACATCAACATTTGTGGCCAGGGGGAAATTTAGGAGGGGGGGGAGTTGTCGCTGAAATTATGTATTGCATTCCTTATATTTTTTTTAATCTATTATTAATGCTATTTATTAAACATTATATTTTTTCGTTTTTAAGTGTTAAATTAATTCTTTTTCATTCTTCAAATCAAATTCATGGTCATAAAATTACCGAGCAGTGATAAAAATTGGGGGAGGGGCTGATGTCCCGAGAAAATGGCGGGTGACTGGGCAAAATGATAGTCATATTCGGGTTCAGGAGGTCATTTTACATAAGAATCGGCAAGAATTGTATCAGGGGTCTTTTTTTTTTTTTTTTTTTTTTTTTCTGCAGTGCAGTGTTATTAGCGGAATTGTGTGGCACAGGCTCCGAAAATAATGTAAATCAAGGATAACAGAGATCGAATTTTTTTTTTTTTTTTTTTTTTTTTTTAGCTCAGTGTAATTTTAGCTGATAGGTATGTTTTCTGGTGTGATGAAAACGAAAACGAAGCCTGTTTTTCTCTATCACATACATATTTTTGTAAATACAAGGCATCTACCGACACATTTTTTCATTTTCGGTAGTTTCTTGCATGTTTCCATGCTTAACACGTTAACGCCCGAATTAATTTTGCAAAACATTATTAGCTGATTATTTCACTTCTAAATTGACGTAGACAACTGACAGTAAAATATATCAACTTAAAAAATTCTTCTGACAGTTTTAAATTTAAATCCTATCCTCATTTATTGACGTTTAGTGCTGCAACGAGAAAACTTTGAGATAACAGATTAATTTCCTTCCTGTTATATGTTGATAAAGATCTCGAAAGTAAAGTATTATAATATATATTATTATTCAACTTGATATAAGTTAGTATACCCGCGCAAAAAGAAAATATATGTGCGACGAATGAAAAATCATAAAATGTCTATCCAAATTATGAAATAATAATTAATACTAGACACATACAACTTTCAGGGATCATTTAGAGTGACGCTATCAACTGTCACTAAAAAGCAGTAATCATTCCAAGAAACCACAAAAAATATACATGCCATTTTATTAGCTGTCCTCAAATGAGGACACTGGACGCTAACGGGTTAATTATAATTAATAATAGAGACATACTACCAAAACATATTACAGTTACCATACAATTATATTAGTGGAAGAATCATGGAAGAAACTGTGTCGGTAGACACCATGTTTTGATATACATATATATATTCGTGCTAGAGAAAAATTCGCTTCAATTTCGGTTTCAGTACACCAAAATATATAAAAATCAGCCAAAATTTAAAAATTTTAAATTTAACTTCAATTGTAGTCTAAAATTCGTGTCGTTATTCCATTTAGACAAAAGTGAAATAGTTCGCCAGTTTCATTTGTAGTCTTATTTTCTTATACATATATAAGAAGAAAGTGTTTGATTCGTGAAAATTTTTGAACTACATTTTTCGACGGATTTACATGTTTTGGGATGTCCTGAACACGATTTGAGTGTTTTTACAAAATGTCTTTCTGTGTGTGTGTATGACAAAGTTTGTGGGAGCTGACTTCTCACGAAACAATTAACGAAATTTAAATAAACTTGGTATTTGGTTAGACCCTTTCCTAAACTGGTCTTGATAGGAATTAAAAACCCTTCGCACGACATGTGGCGCTGTCATACTATTTTTTTTCTAAATTTTTAACATGGCAGTATAGAAAAAAAATCCTATAAATGTACATATCAAGAGTTATTTTTAACGATTTTAAAATTTATATGAAATATCGGCAATAGTAGAAGTAAACTAGAAAAAAAAGTGTGTGAATGTAGGAACATTACTCCCCCTCTGGAAGAAAAATACCTCCCAGTGGATGTAAATTTTTAATATGGGTATGACCTTGAGATAATTAGTGTCTACCAATTTTTGGTGAAAATCATCCAGCAGGTGGCATTGCCATCCCGTAATTTTTCCAAATTTTTAGCATGGTAGTATAGAACAAAATTTTGCATAAATGTGCATAATGAGAATGATTTCTAGCAAATCATAATGAAATTAAAAAGAATTACTCATAATAGTAATAGTGAACTGGAAAAAAAAAAAAAAAAAAAACTTTGCATATATAAAAGGATGGCATTCCTCCACATTTCCAACATTTGTACATTTCAAAAGAATTCGGTAATACCTTTAAAACAAATGGTTGAACCATAGATCTGTGATAATTTAAAACGAAGTTATCGATTTGTTTCATTTTTAACAAAAAGAAAAACTTAGAAAAAATTTCATTCCTTCTGATGTTAGCACAAAATTGACTTTCTTTTGGCAATTTGTGTTATACTACCTTGGGATAAAGATCGTCAGCATTCATTATGGAAAATAATTTAAATAAATTGTAATTTAATAAATAATTTGTATTACGTGAATTTGTATAGGATTATATATATATATATATATATATATATATATATAAGAAAGTCTTGTGGTGGCCACAACACACTAGCTATTTTAAGCTTTTACATGCTTATTTTTATGAGATATCTGAAAATGACGAAATTGATCTGGTGTCCAGCTATAGGTCAGACAGTTTACTAGTCAGTACCATAGATATAGTAATTCCAGTAAAGATAAGTAAAGAAAACAAATTACAAAAAGTGAGGACTGTCCCCACAAAGTGAGGACATTTGGTCGCCTTAATTTACATAGGTTTGGTGCATAGATGTAGTAATTCCTATAGATGTATCATCACAATGTTAACGAGCAAAGATTTTTGATACCGAAAATTTTTTTTGGCATCAGCTATTAGAGAATATAGAGAGTATAAAACTCGGAAATAGTAATAGAATAGAATGATAAATTTTCAAAATGTCGAAATATTGCGTAGTTTTTAATTTTTTTAATAAATATATGAAAAGAAATGGGATAAGTTATCATAAAAGTGAATTATATTTGAGTAAATTATGAAAAACATATTTTTTATTATCAATTGCTGTGTTATTATTATGGTTTAAATACTGTTTTGATATTTAATGGAAAATTTTTTTTAAAGTTTGATATTTTTTAAAATTTTATATTAGTTAGTAATATATAATTTTCAAAATTCTTTTAAATAAAGTTAGCAGCGGCGCAAGTAAAGAACGTTAGTTTTAGTATATAAAAAGTGTTTAACTTTAGATATTAACTAAATTAATAGATATAGTAAAAAAAAAGAAAGATCAATGAATTTGAAACTGTATCTGGAGTTTTTCATTCACCTTTAGACCTGCTAACTATGCTAGTTTCTCCATAATGGTATTAGGCCCTGCCTTTTTTTCACACCAGAATAGTTGCAGAGTATTATTCAGCAATATGTTCTCATGATTAAATAAGAAGACTATTGCTCTACAACTATTCTGGTGTGAAAAAAAGGCGGGGCTTAATACCATTCCGGATAAACTAGCATAGTTAGCAGGTCTACACCTTTAGTACATAAATTATTCATAAATTTTATTTGCTAAATTATTTGTGTATATTTTCACGAAGAAAGACTGTCATTAGAGAGTCCTGAGAGTCTTACCCAGAGTAAAAAGGAATAACTTTCTACCCTCGAAGATCAATCTATATCTTATTACTGTATCTATGGTCAGTACAGACCGCAGATTATTATACAGATACGATACTCCCGTATACTCAATGGTAACCAAAATGCAACTACAGCGACCCTGTTGTCAACGGCTGTCAGTTTCTTGAGCTCTCCAGCTCGTCTTACTTATATTGCATTTATATTTTCGTTTGACAACTTTGTTATTGTTTACAAACTTGATTGTCAAAAGCAATTTATTTTAAGAAGCAAGTAATAAATATTAAGCAAATAAATTTTGAAAATATATATGAACCAGAAATATTTTTTTTTTTTTTTCGTTTTAATGCATTTTGTATGCAATGTTAAATACTTAACTATTTCATACCGCTATTTCAGAAGTACAGTTTGTAATTTTAATTTGTACTTGAATATGAATATGTTTGGCAAAGTATGTTTTTAAACATTATAAAAAATAATTTTATTTTTTAGAAGAACAGCTTTGAAAGTTTTGAGAATGATTTTATGAATTCTAAAATAATACAAGTGGAGGAAAAATAAAGCTTCACGCACACTAATCTGCTACAAACTACTGGCGAAATAGAAAACGAATTTCGATCAGAGATGCTATTAATGTAGACTTAACATAATTGGTAGTTCTTTAGTTCCCCTTTCTTGAAACTAGTGGTGGTAATATCGCTCCGGTTCGCTTTTTGGCTTCACTGTCCTATCTGTATGATAATCTGTGGTACAGACATTGTCTCAAAATTGAAGAATGGTACAGCAGTCGATCAAGTTTTTAAATATCATTTATATCTTCAGAACCTTAATTAATTTCAACATTTCGCTTTGACAACTTCCTACATTTAAATATTGTTTCTTTTATAGGCTTAAATTTTTGAATAAAAAATTTTGTTTACAGTACTTTTTTTTTTTTTTTTAAGTGAGAAATATACTTACCTTTTTTTTTTTTTTTTTTTTTAAGTTTTTCAAACCCATAAAATCACTCGAATTATCTATTATATTGCTATATTATTAAGTGGACTCCTTACTTATCGTCGCCGGTAGCCAAAGTCAATGTTATTCTATGGAGAATTTTGCCCTATTTATAACTCATTAACTAATTACATATTTTTAAATCTTGTTTTCACATTCAGAAAATTTTCAACTGTTAAACAGGTTATCGCTTTCTAAAAATTTATTTTTGGAATTTTTAATATTTTATTTTGAAGTTGTAAAAGAAGAATTTTCACAATGTGAAATTTTGTATTTTTTAAGCTTAAAAATGAAATATTAAAATTTAAGAAATTTCAGTTTTTAGAAAGCAATAGAAAGTTTAACAATCGTGAGATTTCTGAGCGTGAAAACGGAATTTAAAAACACGTATTAGTTAATGAGTTATAAAGGGACAAAATTCTCTATATATTAACATTGGCTTCGGCTTCGGCTTTCGGAGACGAAAAGTAGATAGTCCCTTTAGCATAATTTTGATCCTTCATGTGATATGTATCTTTATATCACTTATTACATCATCATTTTTCGTGTTCCTTATCCACCGCTGAAAATTTACTATCATGTTTTCACCTTTTCAATAATAATAATAATAATAAAAACCTTTTAGATTACGTAAAATCAGTTTTGTTTTAAGAATAAATATATAATATAGAGATAACAAATTGAAGCAAAAGATATTTGTAAAAGCAGTAGTCAATTGTATCTAAGATATCCAACGTGATTCTACATTATTAACTTTTTTTTTTTTTTTTTTTTTTTTTTAAATCTAATATGTACTTTTATATCATCTACATATCATCATTTCTCGTGCTCTTTTTTACAATTATAAAATTACACTTGTGTTTTCCATTTTTCCCTAATATATATATAACTGTATTTGTTTCTTAGAATTAAAACTTAAACTTGAAGGAAGTAAAATTTATACTGATTTATATGGCAAAAGACAAGATTTTTGTTTCATTGTCTTCATATCTCTGTTTACAGAAATATCATTCTCAATCACCTCTTTCGCATACATAATTTGTGTTCATTTAGGTATAAAAACAAAAATATCACCCACATAATTAATGCTGCTACAAAAATGGGTTATCCTAAAAAATTTATTTATTCAATAGTATATCATTAAATGTCACTATAAATAATCTCTAAAAAATAAAGAGTTAAATTGAACACGTGTCATTTTTATTAAATATATTTAAAACACTTTAAACACACGTAAATATAAATTTATTTAAAAGATGCTAAAATTTTTTTATCCAAAGCTTTTCGCTTTAATATTAAAGCATCATCAGGGATTTATGATTCGTTTCCAGTGCGCAGTTTTAAATATGTTTTCTTTTTACAGTCAACAGTTAAGTCTTTTAATAACGTGATATATTTTAAATATCAGCAAAAAACAATATGAATTCCGGTAGAGGTTGGACCAAGGAGTTAAGAAAAGTGAGAGAAGCTGGAACTATTACATATCATACGAGGTTATTGTAGGAGAAAAAACATCATGAATTAGCAGAAATAAACTATTAACTATTTTATAATATTGTGCCAAATTATTGGTAAAATTGCAGCATCAATGGAAACGAATCATAAATCCCTGATGATGCTTTAATATTAAAGCGAAAAGCTTTGGATAAAAAATTTTTAACATATTTTAAATAAATTTATATTTACGTGTGTTTAAAGTGTTTTAAATATATTTAATAAATGTCACTGTTTAACAAAATATATATATATATATATATTTAAGGTATAAAAAAACTAATATAAAAAAATGTGGTGGATGGGCGGGCAGATGTTTAGGAGGATGGGTGGTGTTGTTTAGCTGGTTGGTTTGGAGGGTTTGTTGTTGAAATAAATTATTTTTAAAAAAAGTTGAAATGATTTAGAAATATTTTATTTATGAATTCATCAACCGTGAATATTTATTTAAATCAAATTGGAGTGTAAAGGTTGACATTTTTATTTATTACCAACAATGTGAAAAATACCAGAGCCGGGAATCGAACCCGGGCACCTCCGCTTAACGCACGGATGCTCTACGGCACTGATAAATATTCACGGTTGATGAATTCATAAATAAAATATTTCTAAATTGAAATTTCGTGGTCTATGGAGTTGTGCTACGATTATTATTGTCTCACCTGATATATCTGCGTTTGCAGACTCGGTGACTTTGCCAACGATTATTATGTGAGAAGTGCCTAGCTGGTTGTCAGCCAGGGTAGCTCAGTGGTAGAGCATCCGTGCGTTAAGCGGAGGTGCCCGGGTTCGATTCCCGGCTCTGGTATTTTTCACGGTGTTGTTTAGCTGGTTGGTTGGGAGGGTTTGTTGTTGAATTAAATTATTTAAAAAAAAATGAAGGGATTATTGCCATTGCAAGTTACATTATTTTTTTTTCTGGTTAATAGTTGAATTTTTTATTTGTTAGATTTAATTGAGTGCATTTACCTATTAGTGGCTTCCTACGTTTAATTTGTACAAAACATCCAATTGAATAGAAAAAGGGGAAAAATAATTAAAATTATCGAAACAAATAAAATAAACTTTAATCACTGAAGATTGCCTTGTACTGCTTTTCCTTACATGTGTGCTTTTTGTGTGTATTGCTTGTGAAAGTGCCTTTTTAAAACTTAACATTTAATTCTTATTAATAACTTTAAGATTAAGCTTTATTAATCTAGGTTTAACACTACTAAAATCAACACTAATTAATTAAATGGTGCCGCATAATCACTTAAATCATTAAGTTAAAAATCTTCTAAAAATAATACACCTTCTAACAATTGCTTGTTTAAACCTGAATTAATTTAACTGACGTATTAATGTTTATCTAGCTACACGATAGATGGCGCTTGCTCACTGCTGAATTAATATTAGCTGTTATTAATTTTCTTTTCCATGAAGATTTTTAAAGTTCACTGATTTAACTAAAATTAAATATTGAAATGTAACTAACCTAATCAACAATAACACTGTAAAATTTAACTAACTTAATCAACAATTACACTGTGAATTTTACCGCTAATGAAAATGCTCAGTTGTTAATTCTTTATCGATTAATCGAAGTTTGCAAAGAATTTATTTTTAATTTCATTAATATGATGACAACTTCCTTTTCTCTATGTTGGATATATAGCTTTATACCTGGTTACTCCGATTTTTTCTATTTTTCTCACTGGTTTCCTTGATGATTTGATTTAATATTTTATTTCATTTCTCATTCAAAATGGTTTTGCTGCTCGATTGGGACTTGAACAATATAAATTTGCTGTTGTTAGTTATATTGTTTTGCGAATTCGTTGCAGCTTTCACAGCTTTATGAAGTACTTGCCCCCTGATGAGGATGAGTTATTACTTCTACTTTTAAGCATTTTTTATTCCATTTATTAATCCATTTTTTATTCCAACTATTATTCTGAAGTCCTTTAATCACCTTCTCCGCCATTATGTGTAATGGTCCTTTTTTTTTTTTTTTTTTTTTTTTTTTTTTCGTTCAAGTGGGCGTAAGTAATTTAAATTGCTTTTGTCTCTTAATGGATCTTAACACGTATCGCAACATTTCTGTGATAGTTTTAGCAATATGTTATTATCAGTTTTATTTTTGTTGTGTTGGTATTGACATGTATCTATTAAATGCTAAAATATTAAGGTTAATGTTTATTAAGATAGCTATCATTTATATATATATATACGAAATAAACAAAATGCTTTTAATTTTAAATATGTAAGAATGTATTTTGTCGTAAGCACTAATACAGACGAATGAAAATAATTTGAATTATTGTGAATTATTATTATCATCATTATTTTTATAATTTATTTTATTTTTTTAACACATGCAACAATTCTAGAAAAATACTTTCATGTATTGACACACTTCATCTTCCATTCTTTAAATTGATTTTGAATTCAATTTTACATTTTCCAACAAAGTTTAAAAATGATTAATACTTCAGTTTGTCTGCATGTTTGTTTATGTTTTTACCTCCATGAATATTTAATTTCCTCCAGCAATTCAGCGTAATGCGTCTGAATACCTTTGTGTGACCCTGGGAATGATTTATTTATATTTATCACATCTCTTCTCTAGGAAAGATCCTTTATTACATATGAAAATAGTATATTAATTTCGTATGTTTAGAGCAGCATAAAGGTGTTCAAATGTGCTGCTAAGAAATACCTCTTAGACTGTAATGTATCCGAATTATTATATGAATTCTTGTTTCACAAAATAATATTGCTATATAAAAAATTTTTAGAGGCAAATTTTAACAGTAAATCTGAAAATTCTGAATATCATTATTAGTTTTACAGAATTTTAAAAATATTTGTTTAAAAGAAAACAAAAACCGATAAACAAGATAATGTGATAAACACTGTTAAATTTTAGATTTTTTTTTTTTTTTTTTTTTTTTAATCAAATTATCTTCTTAATAATAAAAGACTAAGTTTTTCGAAACTAACGTCATTGCTATAAAAAATGTATTGAATGAGGAATTTGCACACAAGGGGGATTTGATTAAAATCCTTTTTTTTTTTTTTTTTTTTTTTTTTTTTTGTGTAGTTTTAGGTCCATAAATTTCAAAAAGTTTATTAAAATGCAAAAACAATTCTCATTAATTTTAAAAATAACTTTAAAATTAACCAAAAATCACGTGACTTCAAAACGCTGCCTGACGTCACACTTTATGATGCTCCAATGTTTATATTTTGTTAGCCTAGTTAGCAAGAAGCAATTCTTTTTAACTTACGTAATTATCATTCGTTTATGTGATTTCTGAGCATTTCTTTTTCATCTTATAATCATTTAATATCATTATCACCATTTTCCATTATCATTATTTTCAATTGTTTTCTTTTCATGGCGGTTGTCCAGTGTTTTCGTTTAATAGGATCCTGTGGAATGCTAAAGAATAGCTTTTGAGAAGAATTAGCCATTGTATTAGTGCAGAGTGGTAAAATACAATATTTATACTAAAATTTTTAAATATCCGACATTATTATAAAATACAAAACCTATTTTACTGATTCAAGAAGCAAAGCAAAGCACAGAATCGAATGTAAACAACGATTACTCCCGTTTGTTGTCATAAAGAGTGACGTCATGATACATTATACTGCGTGTTCTCGATTGAGTAAATAGTGCGATGTTAAAATTGTTATAAATCCGTCAATTTCAAATAAAGAAAATGTATGTATTTATTTTCTTACTTTTTCATTTCCTATCATATAAGAATAAAATCAGAAAATTCTCTATTAAAGAAAATAAAATTTTTATTCTTGGTTTGTAAAAATTAATAAAATAATGGATAAAAGATGATTTAGCAGGAAAAAAAAAATAATGCGTACATGTGCAACTGTACCAATGTATTGAGAAAAAATAAATTTTATCTGTGATTTGAAAAAAATAAAATAAGTCTAAAATGTAATTTAAAAATTTATATGTAATGCTGTGTAAAGACCGCTAAATGGAGACTTGACGTTTTTTTTTTTTTTAACCTTTCCAAAAATCCGCCATTACTTGAATTTCACTATTTATATAAAAAAATAATTTTAAATTTTAAAAATCTTTTTTATAATAATAATTATTATTGACTAATAATCACGGCATTTGACCACTGCTTCTCATTTGGCAAATATGTCTTTCCTGGATAATATACAAACACCAAATTTGAATATAGTTTTATTTGGAGATACTGACGTCTAGACTAGGCTGACCAGATCAAAGTACCTTTATAATAGAGAAGTGTTAAAATTTTCTACAATTATCCAATTATGGATGTAATTTTTCATTCCTAATAAATAAGGACTAAAAATAAAGTATTATTGGTTAATAATTTATTTTCTACAATTAATTTAAAACTTTGAAAGATGCCTTCAATAAAAAAGGAAGTCCCCATTTGTCCCCAGAAAATGGGGACGTTTGGTCAGTATAGTCTAGACGGGAGAAAGATGACTTATGTTTGAAGAATGAGGATTACAACAACAAATAAATTTGTATTTCTTGAATTACTGAATGCATTAAAGTAATAATCTTCGTAATAAAAGCTTAAATTTCCCATAACTAACGCTGAAGAATGACATCATAGCTAAAACAGTGTAATGGAATAAAATAAAGTAAAATTTGATTCGTGTTTTCCATGCGTGCATTTCAACTGAATAAAATAATGAAAAATAATAATTTAACGGTAAAATATTAGATCATAATCGCAACAATATATTGAGATAAAGAAAACAAAATTTTATCAATATGTTTTGTAAGACACATTCATTGATTCAAATAATAAATTAAATATCCAAAATTCATTGGTTTATTTATAAAGATTTTTATTTATTTATTCACTTATTTCACTATAGTGTATAACAGTTGTCATCATCTCAGAAAACAAAACTAGATTAACCATAATTAATTCAACCATAAAACAAAGCTTTAAATAACACAAAACAATTTCTATTTTCAAAATAAATTATTTTCGTTGCTGTGCTAAATTCTAACATGTAAGTGGAAAATAATAATAGTAAACATAATCTCTAATGTAAAATTCAACTACGGCAGGAGAAATTAATAATTAAATAATTAAGTAGACATAAAGTTTGAATTAAAGAATTACGATGCCATTTTTAATTTCTTAGAGACATTTTGACTTCAAAACATTCAAACATCATGATGTAAAAGACAACTTTTCTCTTGTGTATTTTTCGATGCTGATTCAGGAAAAAATATTCAAAATTATTCCATCACGTATAGTTTCGACAAAATTAATAAATAAATAAAAGCCGCTAAGAAGCTCCTAAGTTAATGTTCTATCAAAGAAATAATTAATAAATTAATTTTAATAATAATAATAATAATAATAAATACCTATTATGACGTCAATTTTACCCTGCAAGTTTAATTTTTCACAAAGTTTTATATCAATTTTGATATTTACGCATGGATTTCTTTTCATTTCAAAAAGATTTAAAATCAGCTTGTAAACTTTTTTGGCAACAATTAAAAATTAAAATAAATTATGTATTTTTGTCTAAAAGAGGGTTTCTTCAACTTTTCCATACTATCCGTTTCGATACTGATTATTATTAACTTTCTTTTCTTAAAAAAGAAAGAACGAAAGAAAGAAAGATACGATTTTGATGAAATTCTGCAGAATTATTTTTCATTTCATTTATTTATTTATTTATTTATTCAAATTATAACATCGCATTCAAATTATTCAATTATATTTTCGATAAATGCCTAAACATCGTAAAATTGGCGACAACGTTTTATCCGTAGATTGAGACTAATAGTCCTCCGTACAAAAAAAAAAAAAAAAAAAAAAAAAAAAAGGATTTTTTGAGCTTAAAGCTTATTTTTTTTCCACTTCTTTTTTTTTAAAAAAAAAAAAAAAAAGGATTTTTTGAGCTTAAAGCTTATTTTTTTCCACTTCTAAAAAAAAAAAAAAAAAGGATTTTTTGAGCTTAAAGCTTATTTTTTTCCACTTCTAAAAAAAAAAAAAAAAAAAAGGATTTTTTGAGCTTAAAGCTTATTTTTTTTCCACTTCTTCTTCTTTTTTTTTTTTTTTTTTTTTTTTTTTTTTCCCACTTCTTTAAGAAAAAAAAAAAAAAAAAAAAAAAAAGGAATTTTTGAGCCTAAAGCTTATTTTTTTTCCACTTCTTTCTAAGTTATTTCCCGAAAAATCTGGGTGATGTGGAGGAAGAACGAGAAGAGCTAGTTAATCAAATTAACAAAGAAATGTAGAGGAGGTATCAGGGACGATAGAATTTTAACATATTAGCAGATTACTGTTGGATACTGCATAAGAATTCTCCTTTTAGACCTTTGAGCCGTACACAAGAAAAAAAAAAAAAAAAAAAAAAAAAGCTGATGTAATGAAACATATTTAAAAGTTAAAGAGCAAATTAAACCCTATTTTACTGTATTTTTTACTCAAAAAAAATTTGAATTTGTTATAGCCGCAGTGTGAATTCTTTCGATTTTCATCCTAATTTTGGGAAAAACCTTTACGGATAAGAAGAAAAAATAAGCATTTCTGAATTCAGCAAATCAAAACACTTTAGAAACACCTAAAGCAGCAAAATGAATAAATAAATAAAAATTGTATCAAAGGCAGACTTAGTTTAGTATGGAGGACTATTAACTTCAATCTGTAAAATTTTTATTATTATTTTAATTTTAAATTTATTTTTTTATCTCATTTTTTGACTGTAAAACTGGGCCAAGTACTTTTTAAAATGACTGAAATAAATTAAAATGAAGTGTTGCCCCCTAAATTTCATACTTTAGTTAATTTAAAAAAAATATAATTGTCGTGTCGAAAAACTTTTTGCACTCCTGGATTCAGAAAAATCGCTCCTTTTATTTGGTACCGAATTTGTAACAAGCCACGTACTTTTTAAAATGACTGAAATGAATTAAAATGAAGCGTTGTCACCTAAATTTCATACTTTAGTTAACTTTAAAAAAATCTAATTGTCGTGTCGAAAAACAGTTTGCACCCCTGGATTCAGAAAAAATCCGTTTCATTTGGTACCGAATTTATAACGATAGGATCGATATTTCTAATTTAATTTGGTGTTACACAAAACTGGTTTACAAAAACTCTGGATTGAAACTAATAGTCCTCCATCCTAAAAAAAAAAAAAAAAAAAAAAAAAGAAAAAAATAATTACAAGTATGCAGACCTGTGATAATCATAGCAAGAAATGTGAAAAATTGCATTTATTCAGTATTTTTACTTATCTGTGTGTATAAAAAATAAATTGAGATAAGAGAAGTACGCCAAAGCAGTTGTTAATTGTACGTAAATTATCTATCAAAAATCTATTAAAAATTAAAATAATTTATGTATTTTTGTCTAAAAAAGGGCTTTTTCAACTTTTTCGATACTGATTCTTATTAATTTTCTTTTCCTTTTCTTTCAAAAAAAAAAAAAAAAAAAAAAAAAAAACTGACAAAAGCAGAATTTAGTTTAATACGGAGGACTGTTAGTTTTTTTTTTTTTTTTTTTTTTTCAAATTATAACATCGCTTTCAAATTATTCAATTACATTTTCGATAAATTTTCGATTTCGATAAATGGCCAACCATCGTAAAACTGGCGAAAACGTTTTATCCGTAGATTGAGACTAATAATAATCATCCGTCCTAAAAATAAATAGATAAATAAATAAATAAATGAAAGTACGCAGACCTGTGATAATTATAGTAAAAAATGTGAAAATTTGCATTTATTCTTATAATTTTTACATATCTGTGTGTATAAAAAAATAAATTGAGATAAGAGAAGTACGTCAAAGCAGTAGTTAATTGTACGTAAATTATCTATCATGTTTTTATATTATTAACTGAATTTTGAGCCTTCATCGAATATGTATCTTTATATCAGTCTCGTATCACCATATCTCGTGTTTCTTTTCCGCCGCTACAAAATTACAATCCTGTTTTGCATTGTTCTTCCTCATTTCTGTAATCTGAAGTAATCTTATCGTACTTTTCTCGTCAGGTGGCGCGCCACTCGATAATCGCGCAAAAGATGAATTTAGGAGTTCATCGTCTGCCTTGATCTTCTCCTGTCGGTCATCTTTTTTTTCAGAACGGTGGGGAGAAACAGAAAGAACAACATATCCCTCCCGCTAATTACACTTAAGAACTTTTTTGTTTTGATTGGAACTTTTCACTGGATTATTTTCAACTCTTTTGGAATTTTAGGAATTTAATGTGTCATATTATGTAATATATATTGCGATATTTAATCAAATAATCCCCCGTGCGTTGGATATTTTAGAGGTAAATATTTATATATGTATATTTTTCTTTTTTATTAATTCAGAGTTTTGATATTTTTTATATTAAGTTGAAAAAGATTTTATTTTTGGAAATCTCTCATGGAAAAGTAATTAACATCAATTCATAAGCAAAATATTTAAGAATGCGTAAGTAAAATATTTATGTATAAATTTTTAAGTGGATGTAATTTATATGTAATAGCGTAAGCAAGGATATTTATTTATTTATTTATTATTTGTAATTTTTTTAGAGATATTTATAGACTTTATTTATTTATTTTTACAAATATGTTACTTTTCGCTAAATTTAAATCAGATGCGCAAATTAATTCACTTTAAAAATTACCTTTAAATTTTGAAATTAATTAAAATTTTTAATTGACCAAATTTTTTATAAACTTAATTTTAATTTCCTTATTAAAAAGTTTTTAAATAGGCATTTTTTAAAAAGATTTTTTGTTTCATTTAAATAATATCTTTCGTTTTTCAAATAAATTTTGCATAAAATTATCCAAAAGTAATAATAAAAAAAAAAAAAAAAAAAAAAAAAAAAAATCATATAAATGAACATATTTTATAAAAATTTCATACAACCGTGTGTATATATATATATATATATATATATATATATATATATATAATGCTCAAATATCTATTGTTTTTATATTATGAACAGGCTTTGCAAATATCAATAAGTTTTATGAATGAATGTAAAGCAAATAATCAGATATTTATATAAATATATTTCTTAAACAAAAAGATTGAAAACTTATAATTTTTGATATTTGGAATTTTTTTTTTTCATGTAACCTGTCTTTTTTTAGAGAATAATAATAATAATAATAATAATAATAATAATAATAATAAATAAAAAATAAAAATAAATTGCTTTTGTGTAAAAATTTTCCATTGAAAGAAATAAGTTTTTGCATAATTATCTCTCTCTCTTTATCGTTCGCTCTCTCCTCTCTCTTTTTTTAATAAAGACTTTAGAATTCTCTCAACTTCCTTACTTTTTTATATCTCACTCAGTGAATGTTTTTTCTGCTAATAATCATTACTGTTAATGTTTAAAACAGATTGGATAATATTTAGTAATTGTTTCACCTTTTCCTTTACCTTAAACGCGCAGAGACGAATAAAAAGTTTTTATTTCTTTCAAATTTTTGTTTCTTTGTTTCCTCGCTTTTGTTACATTATTTTATTTTTAACTGTGAATTATAAGAAAATGACTGGCACTCTTTGGCACTCTTTTTCTCTTTCTTTTTTTTTTCTTTTTTTTTTTTTACTCATAGTATTACTGAATACGAGTATAAAAGTTACATTATGCATATTGAATACTCTAATAAAATACAACAAAAATGTTATAATAAATAATTAATGTTTTTACAGATGATAAAAATAAATATTAAGAAAGTAATTCAAATCTTATTGTTTTATTTCATACATTAATTTTGTTTCCTTCTCTTTCTCTCTCTCTCTCTTTTTTTTTTTTTTTTTTTGTCTTTACATATATATATAATGTAAACTAGAAAGAATTAATTTATACTTACTTTTTATTAACTTTATCTGTTAATTATACATTTCTATTGTTTATTAGTATAATAAACAATATATATATATATATATGTATCATCTATACTCATGTTATGTATCATTTATAGTATTTATAATAATAGAATATTGCAACAAGAATATAACCGACAATAAATACTTTCTTTTTTTTTTTTTTTTTACAAATTATTGCACATATTAAAAAAAAAAATAGTTGAACGTTAATAAATTTATTTAATTTGTGTTTTGTATATATGGAGTTTTAAAATATTTCATCAGAAGCATCATATCTCTCTCTCTCTCTCTCTCTCTCTCTCTCTCTATATATATATATATATATATATATATATATATATATATAAATTATAATTAAAAGAACTTCCAATGTTATAATTTTAGTATTCATTCTCAAATAACTAAATATTTTTTAACTGTTTTCAATTAAAAACAGCAATAATATAAAAGCAAATAAAATATTCAGATATAGCAAGAAAAATAAGGTTCGTACAAAACGTGCATGGGTTTTCCATTTTCATAAATCGCTATTATTAGAAAATAGAAATTAAATATTTTTTAACGGTCTCAAATAAAAACAACAATAATATAAGAGCAAGCAAAGTATTCAGATATAGCAAGTTTTGTACAGAACTGGCTTTTTTCCCTCGCTCTCCAAGTGATATTCTCGAACAGTAAATTTCTTTTTAAACTTATACACTTATTTTATGAGCAACAGATAGTGTAGTCTAATAAATTAAAGTAAGTAATAATATTAATCTTATAAAATTTAATCAATTATGATAACTAGTTACTTTGTTTGGCCTATGTATGTTCCTGTGGTGATTTATTTGACTATTATTCGTTCTCATTCTTTTCTTTTTAATGAAATAAATTATATATATATATATATATATATGGTGTAAGGCTAAAAAAAATAATAATAATAAGGTTCGCACGAAACCTGTATGGGTTTTTCATTTTCATCCATCGCTATTATTAGAAATAGAAACATCTTATTTTTTTCACTCCAACAATAATTTTCTCTTGAATAACGATATTGCTGTTTCAGGAAAATATCATAGTTTTTCTTTCAATTACTTATTTTCTTTCATTAATCTTCATTTGTTATGTCATTTTTGATTATTCTCGTTTCAATTTTGCCAACCTTTGGGATCGTTTTAAGATATTACATTATATTACATATATATGCAATACATGTTATTTATTTAGAATGTTTATTTTTTCATGAGTGGTAACGGCGAATGCAGATAAAAATAAAATAATACGACACTTATGTAGTTTTACCGCAAGTATAAAAAATGAAATGCAAATAACTACATCATGTTTTCAAAGATAATAAATAACACATTCCACGACTTCGAAATAATGCTGTGTTTTTGATAAATGTATGTTACATTTTTATTTTTAATTACCTGATAAGTACATATCAAAATATTGCAAGAAAAATATTATTACATTAATTAAATAAATATAATTAAAAATTGTAAAATTGTAAAATCTAAATTGGGCCGAAAATTTCAATAAAATTTTTAATTCTTAATTAAATGAAAGAAATTAAAAGCTTATCTAGTACGTATAAAAAATTGTATATAAATCAAAGCAGACTTTAAAATATTTATCACTTCTTGTTATGTCCTGTAGAGTTAGAGAATATTTAAAATCTTTGTCGAATTCAAAATGGTTGAACGTGAATGTCGTCTTCATATACTTTATTACGATATTTACAATCAAAATAATAAATATCCAAACAGTAAAATTAAATAAACTTTGTTACTTATTTCATGTAACTGTGACAGTAATAGTTTCTTTCCTCTTCTTTTTCTTTTCTTTTTTTTAAGAATAAAATATAAATGTTATCGCGTATTTTTAATTTTGAGAGAATCATAAAGTTTATTTGGTGACAGGAATTTTATTTTTATATAACGTTTCTTGACAAGCAAGAATATTTTTCTCGGAGGGAAAGGAGGTGGTTAAACTTTAGTGCAGAATATATTAAATCTAGAAAAATACAGATTTTTTTATTTTTTATTCTGAGTCATGTTTGTGGGGGATTGGCTGAATTGTTTTCTTGTGAGTTGTATTTTTCCCCGGGTTGGCTGATTTTTTTTTTTTTTTTTTTTTTTTTTAGTCCGGAGGACTATTAGTTTCAATCTACGGATTTTTACGATACCAGTTTTACCATAGTTGGACATTTATCGAAAGTATAATTGAATAATTTGAAAACGATGTTATAATAATAATAAAAAAAAAAAAAAAACTAATAGTTCTCCATACTAAACTAAATTCTGTTTTTGCCAGAATTTCATGAAAATTGTTTTTTAGTACGGAGGACTATTATTCTCAATCTACGGATAAAATGTTATCGCCAGTTTTACGATAGTTGAACATTTATCGAAATCGAAAATTTATCGAAAATATAATTGAATAATTTGAAAGCGTAGTTATAATTTGAAAGAAAAAAAAAAAAAAAACTAATATTCTTCCGTACTAAACTAAATTCTGCTTTTGCCAGAATTTCATCAAAATCGTTTTTTAGTGCAGAGGACTATTAGTCTCAATCTACGGATAAAATGTTATCGCCAGTTTTACGATAGTTGAACATTTATCGAAATCGAAAATTTATCGAAAATATAATTGAATAATTTGAAAGCAAAGTTATAATTAAAAAAAAAAAAAAAAAAAAAAAAACATAGTCGTCCGTACTAAACTAAATTTTTCCTTTTGCCACAATTTCATTTTTTTTTTTTTTTTTTTTTTTTTTTTTTTTAAGAAAGAAAAAGAAAATTTATAATAATCAGCATAGAAAACGTTTAAAAAGCCCTTTTTTAGACAAAAATACATAATTTGTTATTATTATTATTATTATTATTATTTTGTGTGTGGTGGGTCGTATTTAATTTTTTTTTTTTTTTTATGTGATCGAGTTCGAGTCAGTAAGTTTTTAACGAGTCGGATCGAATCGAGAGCGTTTTAGAAAAAATTACATAAATAAGGAGTAATTTGTTTGGTAGAAATATAGCTTAATAACTTATCTAAATGTACAGTCGGGGAAAAAAAAAAACGCAACACTCAACGTAACTTCGTTGCTAATCGATGTAGAAAAATGTAATAGGTATCATACGACGGGGTATTGTGAGTAGTTTCAGAAAATGAACTGAAATTTCGAATTGGGGGTCGTCTACATATTAAAACGCGCACCAACTTTGATTTTTTTCAATGGTAACACCCTATTTTTATTTTATATTTGATTTCCTGGGATCGCGACAACACGAAAAAGTATATTGGTTGTATATTTTACTTATTTTTTCACAGAGTTATAAGCGTTCAAAGTTTGAAGGTGCTAATGTTAAATTCATATTTCAAACTTTTATTAATATCTTCATAAAAAATAACTTAATCGATATAATTTTTTTTTTTACGAGATACAGTGAAGAAACCCAAACATAATCCATCATTACTTTTGATTCTGGAAAATATTTTTAATTCTGAAAAATATTAATAAATTCATATTCATAAAAATTATGAATTATGACCTATATTAATTTTCACATAAAATGAATCCTAATGCTGAAAAATATGGGTGTGCAAATTTGCAGCTCATTCCAGTTATTAGTTTTCGAGATATAAATAAATCTTTCTTTTGGAGTGGTTTAGGGGGCCGTCTCTTATAAAGTTTTGCATGAGATAACGAATCAAATCTTAAAAAATAGCAAAGAAAATTAAACAAAATACTTTTATTTTTTATTTACGGGTCAAATTATATAACAACAACATCAAACGCAAAGAAATAAAACAAAAATAATGATTTTTAGACATTAGTGTTAGCATCAAGAATTCCTGTTTTCTAAAGAAGAAAAGCCCCGCCTTCATCATTCTTCAAAACAAAACAATACAGTAAAGAAAAGTAAATGTGACATTGAGTATTCGTGTTAAACCCCTTATTTTATGTTGACAAAAATATGCACAAGTGGTATTTACTTCGATTAATTGGTGATAAATTTTGAATCTTTTAAACAGATACTATAAGAAAAAAAAATTAACTAAATAGGCGGGGTTTACTGTTTTAAATAGAAAAATAGGTTTAATGTGAAATTATCAAATATAAAAAACGAATGGAATTGGAATGCAAGACAGACTTGTAAAATCGTTTCTTAACTACCGTCATAGTTAAAAAAGGCTTAATCATTTGCTTCATAAATTGTTTTATTTTATTTTATTTATTTACTTATTTATTTATTTAGCAGGGGGACGATTATTATTTTAAGGACACATTATTCTTTAAAATTTTATTAATATATTTTAACTTTATACATTTTTAAAAACATACTTTAACTTTTATAAATATATTTTAACACTTTTTGCGACTGCAGGATTTTGTCTTTTTGACAGTAAGACCCGCCTACGGACGTTATACTCTCAAAATAAAATATTTCAGAAAAAATTTTCTGTATTTACAATTATATTACAAATGGATATACATTATAATTATATTCTTTCTAATCAATATATTTCTATCCATAGTATATTTTATTGCAGAAATATGAACACTGGGTACACACTTAAGAAATCCGCAACACACAAATTACGAAAGAAACGCCCACTGACAGAGTTACAGATTTTCAAATGGCGTGAATCTATGTAAGCGGTCGCGAAAGGGTTAATTAAGAAATTATATTTTCATAGAAATTATAAAACGAATCGTACAGTTCCAAAGAGATCAACTGACCCAAAACTGGTAAGTGCGATTAAAATTGTTTAATATTTACTTCATTAACACTTACAATAATTTATTCGAAAAGATTTAGTTTATGCGTTCTTGTATATTTTTATATCTATATTATTTCATTTCGTATATTATGTTACACCTACGAAAGAAAATTTAAGCTTTGCTGGGGATCAGTACAGCCATAATAGATACTTTTACTTGAAAAATATTGCGCTTTTTTCACAGAGTACTGTATGGACTAATCGCAAGTGTAATGTTTTTAAATAGACCTAAAATTATCAAAAAAAGTACTGAAGTATATACAAATCTAAAAAATTGAATTCAGGATAATTAAGGAACTATAAAAAGAGGCAACGTTTTAATAATTTCTATAATTGTTTTTTTACCTGAAAGATTTCCGGTGTGAAACATTAAAATTTTCTCTGTTTCTTATAGGATCTTAATTTTATTTCTCTATATTTATAGATAACCCCCTAACACATTTTTTATTATAACTCTATAAATACTAAAGATAAAGTATACAAACAGTATACTTTTCCGCACTGCCAGACTCTCAGAAATTCGAAAATGAAGTCAAAATTGGGTGTTGCTATTGAAAAAATCAAAGTTGGCGCCCATTTTAATATGTTGACGACCCCTAATTCAAAATATGATGACATATTCAGAAAGTGCTTTTAATTTCCTGTTGAATGATGTCTATTAGATGTTCCTGCGTCAATTAATAACGAAATTACAGCGGATGTTGCGTTTTTTTTTTCCCCGACTGTACATGCCCTTAACTAAATATATGCATATCCAAATTATTCCATATCCAAAGTAAACTTCCTACAAAGAACACCTTAATTATATGAGGTTTTTAATTAAAGACTTTTTAATTTGAAACCTTTTTCGTTTGTTTCTTTGTGTGTATGAGGGTTTCGGATTGGGCTCGGGTTAGATAAGTCTCTTTTGCGGATTCGGATGGATGAAAATTGCTCATCGGATTTCAAGCTAACTTCAAATTTAGTTGCCGGTTTTGGGTGACATGGCAGGATTCGAAGTTGAACTCGGGACACTTCCTTTCCAGAAGAAAGTACAGTAAACTCGCGATTATCCGCGAGCGGATTATGCGCGTTAAGGATTATTTGCGGACGCGGGAAGAAGCACAAATCAAGAAAGCGCAGGATCATGAAAAAGTGTTTTTCAAGAATAAACAAAAACAAATAATTGATTTTTCAAAAAATGTAAATATTGCTTTATTTTTTGTTAACTATAGAATGGTACTGTCTAATTTAAATAATAAATTCAACTTTGCCTTGGCTTCATTGTAAGTGAACTTTTTCTTTTTTTTTTTTTTTTTTTTTTTAATACCTTTTAGTACATAAAATACAAATATTTTTACTGAACTGTGAATATTTTCACTGTTTTTATTATTTATATGTACAATCAAGTTTTTGAGCTAGATTATTTTTCTTATCTCAATTGCCCCTCATTTTCAGCTCTTTTTTTTTTTTTTTTTTTTTTTTTTTTTTTTTTTTCAGTTTATCCGCGGAACTTGTTCTACACAATTTTAAGGATAATCGGAGTTTACTGTATTGGATTTGAAAAAAATTTCGATTTCCAATTTCGAATCCAATTTTTTGATAGATTTACTGATTTTCAGATGTTTTAAACACGATTTTATTAAACATGATTTTTCAGATGTTTTAAACACGATCTGTCTTTATCTATCGACAAGCACGTTGCCCAGATTTTATAAACGCTGTATCTCACACACACACAAAAAAAAAAAAAAAAAAAAGTAGCACCCCGGGAGTGCCGACAGAACTAAAAACTTGAACAATTACGTGTGTATTTCTTGAATCGTCAGTAAATATTTTATTGTGCAGGAAATACTTTTAAATGAAGTGTTTTTTTATTCATTAATATAAACTACTACTACAAAAATTATATTACATTTTTTATTTAATGCGCTATTGTACATGAAAAATAATGCATATTACTTTACATACAAGTTTCTTCAAAACACAATATATGTTTATATTATATATAGTTATATTATCAATGTATTTCAACCCAAACTGAACTCTCGTGTAAACGGGGCCAATATATGTAGGTACTTATATACAGAGGTGTCGGTTACGGTAACAGTGTCGCGAGTTCAATGGTTTTTTCCCATCTCAAAAAATATCAACATGCATGTGTATATATGTACGTACATACACAATATATGTACAGTCGGGGAAAAAAAAGCAACACTCAACGTAACTTCGTTGCTAATCGATGTAGAAAAATGTAATAGGTATCATTCGACGAGGAATTGTGAGGAGTTTTAGAAAATGAAGTGAAATTTTGAATTGGGAGTCGTCTACATATTAACCCTTTCAGGGGCACTAAGTAAAAACGATTGAATTTCTTTTAAAATATATATATATCATAAAGTAAACATCCCCTACAAGTCATATTTGATGAAGAAAAAAATTCAGCATATGGGGATTTTTTTGTGGGTGGTGGCTAGACGTTCTAGCCACTGCGCACATACGTCATGTACCTTAATTTTCGTATGGAAATAAATATTTATATATTTAAGGAATAAAAATTGAAACTATGCCTTGAAAATGTAATTATAATAATACAATGTAACAATAATTAATTATTACGTAAATTATGATGCTTCTTTATCCTTTTTTAATGATTTATTATATATATATACACACATATATGGGCTGTTTAAAATTTGTTTAGAAACCTTTATGCATTAGTAATAAGAAAAAATTATTCACTATTTAAGGAATAAAAATTATAGTTATTCAATTATAGTGTAAGTACAATAAATTTTGAAATTGATTCAGTACAAAAATTAAAAGACATAATTTCTTACCTTCATATTGTAATGAAATAATCAATTCACAAATTGCATACACAGAAATATGAAAACTTTAAAAATATTAATGTTCTTTAAAATTTGTTTGTTCCTGATCCAGATACTGCAGAATCATCATCTGAGGGTAGCTCTTCAAACAGAACAATAGCTTCATCCAAAGATAAGCCTTTTCTAGGCATTATTGTGATAAAAATTAAAGTATATAAATTTAATTTAAGATTATTTAGAGAAATTAACTAAATTTAAAAGCTATGGAAATAAAAATTTATTTTTAAAAATCACGATATAAGAGCAATAGAAAAAAGCAGCCTCTCTCTATACTGTAAACTTCAATACTGAGTAGTTTTTTTGTAAGAACCCTCCCACGCTTGTTTACATCTGTATTTACATTCTGCTATCCCTTACTGTTTATATTTATCACAGTTCACTAACCCCAAAAGACCCTCTTTGTTTATCTCAAAAGAAAAGAAATTGAGATTCTTTTCCTCAGCAGAGCCTGTCTTATGGTATCTCCCCTGACATATGTGCGCGGTGGCTAAAACGTCTATCCACCTAAAAGATGCTCCTAAAAATCAAACTAAAATTAATGATCTAAGATAATATGTAAATCTGTTGTATTTAAAAGGTGCATTACAGTATATTTACACTACCAAATACTTTTGAATAAAAAATTATTTTTCATAAAAGTATATAAAAGAAACATAAAAAAATTTTCCCGCAACGTGTCCATTTAAAAAAGTCACAGGAACATCCTGCTTAAAGCTATTGTAGTGCTGCCATCTCTATTTCAATTTTAGAAGTACACATTAACTTTTCATAAAAGTAGACAGAAAAAGTAGCCACTGCACACCTAGAGAAAAATTTCTAAAGTAGGTGGATAGACCCTCTAGCCACCGCCCCTGAAAGGGTTAAAACGCGCACCAACTTTGATTTTTTCAATGATAATGCCCCATTTTTATTTTATATTTGAATTCCCGGGATCACGAGAACGCGAAAATGTCTATTGGTTCTATATTTTACTTATTTTTTCACAGAGTTATAAGCGTTCAAAGTTTGTAGGTGCTAATGTTAAATTCATATTTCAAACTTTTATTAATATCTTCACAAAAAATAACTTGATCGATATAATTTTTTTTTTTTTTTTTTTACAAGATATAGCGAAGAAACCCAAACATAATCCATCATTACTTTTGATTCTGAAAAATATTTTTAATTCTGAAAAAAATTTATAAATTCATATTTATAAAAATTATGAATTATGACCTATATTAATTTTTACATAAAATGAATCCTAATGCTGAAAAATATGGGTGTGTAAATTTGCAGCTCATTCAGTTATTAGTTTTCGAGATATAAATAAATCTTTCTTTTCGAGTGGTTAGGTCTCTTATAAAGTTTTGCATGAGATAACAAATCAAATCTTAAAAAATAACAAAGAAAATTAAACAAAATATTTTTATTTTTTACTTACGGGTCAAATTATATAACAACAACGTCAAACGCAAAGAAAGGAAACAAAAATGATGATTTTTAGTCATTAGTCATCAAGAATTCCTGTTTTCTAAAGAAAGCAAGTCCCGCCTTTATCGTTCTTCAAAACAAAACAATACAGAAAAGAAAAGTAAATGTGACATCGAGTATTCGTGTTAAACCCCTTATTTTATGTTGACAAAATAGGCACAAGTGGTATTTACTTCATCGATTACTGATGATAAATTTTGAATCTTTTAAACGAACACTAGAAGAAAAAAATTAACTAAATAGGCGGGGTTTATAGGCTTAATATTTCAGAACAAATTTTCTGTATTCAAAATTATATAATAAATGGATATACATTATAATTATATTCTTTCTAATCAATATATTTCTATCCATAGTATATTTTATTGCAAAAATATGAATGATGGGTACACACTTAAGAAATAAGTAACACACAAATTACGAAAGAAACGCCCACTGACAGAGTTACAGATTTTCAAATGGCGTAAATCTATGTCAGCAGTTGCGAAAGGATTAATTAAGAAATTATATTTTCATAGAAATTATAAAACGAATCGTACAGTTCCAAAGAGTTCAACTGGCCCAAAACTGGTAAGTGCGATTGAAATTGTTTAATATTTACTTCATGAACCCTTACAATAATTTATGCGAAAAGATTTAGTTTATGCGTTGTTGTATATTTATATTTATATTATTTTATTTCGTATATTATGTTACACCTACAAAAGAAAATTTCAGCTTTATTGGTGATCAGTACAGCCATAATTGACACTTTTACTTGAAAAATATTGCACTTTTTTCAAAGAGTACTGTCTGGACCAATCGCAAGTGTAATGTATTTAAATAGACCTAAAATTATCTAAAAAAGTATATACAAATCTAAAAAGCTGAATTCTGGTTAATTAAGAAACTGGAAAATGTAAATGTTTTTATTAATTTATATAATTCATTTTTTCCTGAAAGATTTCCGGTGTCAAATATTAAATTTTGTCTATTCCTTATAAGATCTTAATTTTATTTTTCTACAATTAGAGATAACCCCCTAACATATTTTTGATTATACTTCTATAAATACTAAAGATAAAGTATACAAGCAGTATACTTTTCCGCACTGCCAGACTCTCAGAAATTCGAATATGGTGTTGCTATTGAAAAAAATCAAAGTTGGAGTTCATTTCAATATGTAGATAACCCCTAATTCAAACTTCGACGACATTTTCAGAAAGTGCATTTAATTTCCTGTTGAATTATATCTAGTAGATGTTCCTGTGTCAATAAATAACGAAATTACAGCGGGTGTTGCGTTTTTTTTCCCCGACTGTACATACTTATATCCAGAGGTGTAGGTTACGGTAACAGTGTCGCGAGTTCAATGGTTTTTTCCCATCTAAAAAATGCCCAACGCGCCTAAAGAAGTTTTCACTTAAAAAAAAAAAAAAGTACAAAATTGTGCAAAAAAATTTATATTTGGTTCGACCTTGATATAAATTAGTGCGTATTAGATTTTGGCACATATTATCGAGCAAGGCATGCTGCTATGCTGCGATTTCTTTAATTTATGGGAAAAATATATCTCAACTTCTATTGGTACAAGTGAATAAATTTTTATACATGAATGAGTCATTATGAAAAATTACCATAATTAAAATTGTGTGGAAACGGCTTACAGGTGACGCATCTATACAGCTGTTTTCTTTTGTAAAGAAAAGTTGTATCTTAGCTGCCATAGTTTTTAAGTGGACCAACCTTAATATGTTACGTGGTCATTATAGGAAAATATACTGATATAATTTGATTGTAAATTGACCGGCAGGTTGCGTTGCTAGCACTCCCTTTCTGCAAACTTCTTTGGCTATGTTTCATTATTTGTTTATTGTTTATTAAATTTGCACCAATCTGCATCCATAAAATCTTTATAACAAAAAGCTATTTTGATTTTTTTGAACTTTTGTGCTTATTAACTAATAGGTGGCGCCATTATATATATATATATATATATATATATATATATATATATATATATATATATATTTAAAAAAAAAAAGACATAAAAGACAATTTTGTAAAGGCAACAACCTAGCTAATTTCTATAAATGTTTAAAAACTTATACGTTTTGAAAACATACTAATAAAAAATTCAATGCCAACCCATAGCTTATGATCAACCAAATATTTTCTTCAATAAAGGTGTCAACATTAGTTATTCGAATGAATGCACTTAATGGAGACTGGATGAGATTGGATTAATAAGTTTTTGTATTCTTATTTTTTATTTCTTTGTTTCTATTTCTTGGTGAATCTTTGATGTCTGGTCTAATAAATAGTAAAAATCAACTAGTAAAGGCCATCTTTCTAAAATAAATAATTAAGAAATATTTTCGAGTCATTGAATATTATTGTATACGATTATGATTGGGATATGTATTATTATAAATACTCCAACATTTCTAAAATTAATTAGTATTAACACCAATTGCTATGTTAAATTTACGATGGAACATTCAAAAATAAAATTATCAATATTCATGTTTACATATATGTATACATAGACAGTAAAAAAAAAAAAGACAAATATATAAATTTTACTTATATTTTTTATATTAATTTTCTTAAAAGAAAAAAATCTCACTGTTAATTAAATGAAAAAATAATTTTACTTTAAGAGGGAACAAACCTGATCGCGATTTATGTGAATGGGAAAATTTGTTTCTACAATAACTCATTACCTAATGTATTTTTTCTTAATTCCTTTTTCACATTCAGAAAATTCAAAATCTTTAAATTAGCACACAAGCCACCCATACGGTGTGGTGGTTAGCCTCCCTGGCTCACACACGGTAGGGCCAGAGTTCGAATCCTCTGGACAAGGCATGGATGCTTACATTGTGTGCGATAACCGCACATTGGGTGTTCCTTCACAAAAAAATTAGGGTAGGTGCTCCAGTTATTGACATGCTCCAGTAATTGACATCTATCCCGAAATATTTAATAAATAAGAAAACTAATAAAATCATGTATTTTACATATAAGAATTTTAACATTTTATGTCAAACACTGGAGCATAGGGTGCTAATAACTGGTAAAATGAATAACTAGCAGTGTCAAACACTGGAACATAGGGTGCCAATTACTCGTAAAATGAAAAGAGTGGCAGTGTCAGTTACTGGAACATTGAGTGGGGGAAAAATAAAAATGCATAAATTAAAAATAATTATTATCAAATATATATATTTTAACATATATGTGGTTCTGAATGTCTTTCATGCCATATGTACTAACTTAAGATTTCTAAAAATATTTTCTGATGACTAGAACATTAAAAACATCAGAGATTTCTCTAAAAGTGTCAATCACTGGAGCCCTTACCCTACTTAAAATATGAAAAAAAAAAAAAAAAAAAATCAAATTTTGGAAAAGGAAGTACTAATTTAAATATTGTGAATTTTTTAAATGGGAAAACGGAATTTTAAAAAATATATTAGGTAATGAGTAATTATAGAACAAAATTTTCCCATAAAATAACATGGGCTATGACTGTCGGTGAGCTAAGGCATTGTCCGTTCTTAAGAACGTACTGAGCAAATTTTATGAAATGTGTCCCTAATAAGGAAAAATCACAACGCATTAGCTTGATAAATTAAATTAGTGCATATATTTCTAATATGAATATGTACAAAAATGTATTACGCATGTAGTTGTCAAACCTTTTGAATTCGTTGGGAGATATGAATAATAATATTCTGCATAAAATTTCTGAGATTAAAAGGATTGAAATTTTCTATAAGAAAATAGTGGTACCTGAATTATCTTGAAAAGAATGCAAAAATTGGTAACTCTGTATACATATTTGGAGATTAAATTAAAATTTACATAGCTAACTTTTCTTTTTAAACAAATATATAATGCATATATGTGTTTTTCATGAATAAAATCATTTTAATATTTTGTATTATCTGAATAACTATATTTTGTAATTTTTTAAAATAATACAATACATAAGTAGAAAATAATAATATACATATTTAATATGTATTTATATATATATATATATATATATATATATATATGTGTATTTATGTAATAAATGATAAAACTAATTAAGCTATTTTGGATATAAACGAAATATTTACATTGAAATTTAAGTATTTTGTATTCGGTATTTGGCAAAATTCACTATTCGGTGCAACTCTAGATAAAATATTCCTTTTAACAATATTTTGAAAATTCTAGAAAAATAAAAATAAATAATAATAATAATAATAAAATAACCAAAAAAGGTGGTTATTATACAATTCCTTAAACTATGGAAAAGAAGGTATGATAATTTTTAGCATTTCCATAAATGAAATAACTTCGTGTATCTGTTTTGGAAGATGTAAGTACAAGAATAACCCAGCTTCACTGTGCTATGTATAATTTATTTATTTATTTATTTATTTATTTTTACCATTGACAGTTTCAACTAACACGTATTTAATCTCAAGAAAGACTTACTGCATATGGAATATTTTTGCCTAATAATATATTGAATATTATTCAAAAGTATTTGTTATAGGAAAATACAGACTACAGTAACTTTGGTAACCCTAGTACAAACAGTGTTTGTGGGTGATTTTATTTCTTTAGAAAAAGCCGATCTTAAGAATGGCGCCGGAATTTCTATGTTTCGCATATACTCTTTCCTTATTATTAGCCTATTCAACTTTGGCTTTTAGCGTTCTTAGGAAAAATTTCCAATACATTACATCTTTTGAGAGAAAAATATTTCTGGGAAATGCATACAATTCCAGTGACAGTTAAAGAAAAAAAGACTGAAGGTGGTTTTCATTTTCTTTTAAAAAATATGTCAAATGCTGAAACTTTTTGCATCCCTAATATATATATATATATATTAGGGATTTATATATATGTTTATATATATATATAAATGATAGATATCGTAATAAAATTTAGCCTTATAATTTAGCAATTAATAGATACAAAACAATACTAACACAACAAAAATAGAACTGATTGTAACATATAGGTAAGACTGACACAAAAATGTTGCAATACAGATTAAGAACCAATAAAAGAGAAAAACAAATTAAATTACTTACGCCGACATGAATAATAATAGTAAAAACAAAGGACCATTAAACTTAATGACGGAGAAAGCAAATAAAGGACCACGGAAGTAATAATTGAATAAAAATGCTTAAAATTTGAAGTATAAATCCTTCAAGGGGACTGTACTTCATAAAGCTGTGAAAGATGCATCGACTTCGTAAAATAATATAGCTAATCATAGCGATTTATTTTGTTTCAGCCCCGATCGAGGCAACAAAACCTTTCTGAATGAGAAATTAAATAATTTATTAAATTAAATCATCAAGGAATCCAGAGAGAAAACTTGAAAAAAGCAGAGTAGCCACATGTATTATTTTACACAAACTGGAGAATAAGAAGATGCCAACAAATTAATTGAATTAAAAATAAAAGCTTTGCAAACAACGATTAATCGATAAATATATATAATTTATAATGTATTTGATAAAAAAGAAAAAAATGAGAACGAAGAATAGTCATTCAAATAAATCACCACAGAAACATACATAGGCCAAACAAAGTAACTAATTATCTTAAATTGATTTTTTTTTTTTTTTTTTTTTTTTTTTTTTTTTTAAAGATTAATAATATTACTTTCTTTAATTTATTAGACTACACAACCTGTTGAAAAATATAATAAAGGATCGTACATTTTGAGGCTTTAGAAATGAAGAAATAGTATAGAGTAGTTTTATAAGAGGAAATAATATGTCTTACACTAAGGAAAAGAACTTTTTAATTTGAGATGAGCAAAAGAATTTCGGATCAAAGCAAAATAAGATTGAATTTTAATTAAAAGGCTCAAAATGCTATAGGATTTCTTCAGGTGCTATCCCTGTAGCATTGAGCAAAGAATTGTAGGTATTCTGTATTTGGTAAGCATTTTAGCAAAATACCAAATGATAGCACAAACCCACAGGAAAAAATTACCTTAAAATGAAACAAATGAAATAAAGATAGAATATATCCTGAAATTTTTTTTTAAATATATATATAATGGTTAAAAGGATATCATAAAAAATTTTGTGAGGGAGAGCCGATTCTTATATATATATATGAAAATCCTTTTGAACATATCACTCGAAGAAATGAAAATATCACACGAAGAAATATAAACTTTAATTAAGAAAGGAGAAAAAAAAAGGTTTAAAAAAAAAAAAATAATGAAAAAGCATACAATATTCAACACTTATCATGGATATTAATTGAATTAATGTATCCAAACATAAGTGAATTTCTGTTTATCTGTAAGCATAAAGTTAAAAAATAACACACTTATATACATATATATATATACTGAATACCTTTTCAAACATTGCAGTAGACGAAACCAAGTATCACATGAAGAACAAGAAACAAAACGTGAACAAAGATTACTAAACATGGAGCATTCTGATATCAAAACATACTACATCATTGCCTTTTCAGGGACATAGAATGAATATTGCATGCAAATAAGGTGATATTTCTGTCGTGCTGTATGCAATTTGCTAAAAATTTACAGCACTTTATGCCCAATATCACCCATAAGACATGTAAATAATTTAAAATTCAAAGAGAAAGAGAAAAAAAAAAAACAAGTGAGAAACATACTTTTATATCAACAATGACCAATGTTACTGAATAAACAAATTTATTCCTTAGATTAAGTAATAAAACCAAAATTATTACTCACGCTACAACTGCAAAACTAGCCGAAAACTACTCAAACGCACCACCACAGCCATGAGGCTGAATATAGTTAAATTTACAGTTAATTAGAGAGTCGTGCAGTCGTTAACGTGAATCTCGAGGGAGATAAAAAAAAAAAAATCATGCTATCAGTAGTTCATGCTATCAGACACTAATCTTCATATAACTAAACTAATGTTCATTTTGATGGAGATTGTGGAAACAGTTCATGTTAAAAGAAATTCACGTTAACGAGGTTCAACTGTATTTATCTACTGAACTATTTAGTAAATAAAATTTAGCTCAAATTATTTGTGCTAATTTTAATAACTAATAAACCTTGCATTTAAGATTAATTTATTTGATTAAATTTTAATTTATAATTTACATTAATTTGAGACAGGTAAATTCGCAGTTCATAAGTAACATGCGAGGGTAGAGGTTTTTCCTATGGATGCAAAAGTGCAAAAGAGCAAGATAGGGAGGAATGATAGCGCCCTCTGTTAATGTGAAAAAAAAAAGTGATGCCCCACTATTTTTTATTTTTTTATATTGCTTAATAAAACCTAAACAAATGGTAACTTTTTAATTATCCTATTAGAGAATCGGACACCTAATAAAAAAACACCATTATTAAATAAAAGCTATTAAATAAAAGTTATGAATTAAAACTCAAAAGTTGAGCGAATTTCTTTAGAAAGCCGGACTAATTAAGTTCACCATACTAAAAGAATTTGATTATATATGTATATATAAGATAAAATTTAAATATAGGAGGGAGTAAAACTTGAATTATTAAATAAATAGAACTAGAACAAAGTTTTAATAAATCAATGCGCAAATGCAGCAAAAGAAAATATAAAACTAAAATAAATAAGCAAAACAGTCGAAGCAAGAATGAAAATTTAATCCCAAAACACATGAGGGCCTTAGCAAAACAATCAAAGCAAGAATCAAAATTTAATCCCAAAACACATGAGGGCCTTAGCAAAACAATCAATGCAAGAATGAAAATTTAATCCCAAAACACACGAGGGCCTTAGCAATACAATCAAAGCAAGAATGAAAATTTAATCCCAAAACACATGAGGGCCTTAGCAAAACAGTCGAAGCAAGAATGAAAATTTAATCCCAAAACACATGAGGGCCTTAGCAAAACAATCAAAGCAAGAATGAAAATTTAATCCCAAAACACACGAGGGCCTTAGCAAAACAATCAAAGCAAGAATGAAAATTTAATCCCAAAACACATGAGGGCCTTAGCAAAACAATCAAAGCAAGAATCAAAATTTAATCCCAAAACACATGAGGGCCTTAGCAAAACAATCAAAGCAAGAATGAAAATTTAATCCCAAAACACACGAGGGCCTTAGCAAAACAATCAAAGCAAGAATGAAAATTTAATCCCAAAACACATGAGGGCCTTAGCAAAACAATCAAAGCAAGAATGAAAATTTAATCCCAAAACACATGAGGGCCTTAGCAAAACAGTCGAAGCAAGAATGAAAATTTAATCCCAAAACACATGAGGGCCTTAGCAAAACAGTCGAAGCAAGAATGAAAATTTAATCCCAAAACACATGAGGGCCTTAGCAAAACAATTAAAGCAAGAATGAAAATTCAATCCCAAAACACATGAGGGCCTTAGTAAAACAATCAAAGCAAGAATGAAAATTTAATCCCAAAACACATGAGGGCCTTCAAATATTTTGAGCATAGATCAAGATGATAAAGAAACATTCGTTGTGTCCCTGCAAAAATTTATTAATGCGACTCACTAAAATCTATACAGTTCGTGCGACGCGCAGAGTGGATCGAACGATGTTAAAATACGAACATAGGCCCAAAAATCAATCTCTAAATAACTGATATTTTGCAGTGAAATGATTTAAAAGAGTGTCTAAAAAATACAAATATATGGTTATTTCTTCAACTACACGAAGTTTTTTTTTATGTATAAATAAGTTCAAAACGAAAACTTTCAGAAATAAGATTTTTCGATGAATTTCAGTGACTTTATTTGAATAGCCATCAAGTGACAGTTAAGATAATTATGAAAAAATACGAAATAAAACTACTTTTAATAATGTACTAATAAAAGTTTAAGGTACTTCTGCCAACATTTTGTTGGTTTTTTATGTTGTGATTCACGCATGAAATGTGAATATAAAATTAACATAAAAATTAAATTTATAAGTTGTGTAACTTTTTTTGTCCAAAATTTCAAACACATTTTACTACTCCCAAAAGTATACATTTTAATCTGTGAAAAGGATTTTCGCCAAAAATCGCCACTTTTAGAGAAAAATAAATTTTTATTCTGTTTGCCCCCAAATTATCAATCGAGAAATGTATCTGAATAACTGTATTCATTAATAACAGAAAATATTATAGAATTTAGATAATTGAAATAGATTTAATAAATCAGAAATTATTTCTTATTTTTTTTTTATATTTAATAAAATAATTAATTTTACTTTAAAGGTAATGAAAAGTACCGTTGCACCCCAAAAAGAGGGGAAATGTAAATGGTTGCTGTGATATGTCATAAATTGTTAAAATTAAATAAAATTAAATAAATTACTAAATGTTAAAATTAAATATTTTAATCCCATATTACGATTTAAAGTAAAAGTTTCTTTGCAATAAATATAAAGACAAATGTGAATTTTTCATAGCGTTTGTCAGTAAATGCTTGCATGAGTTTTATATTGAAATACTATATAAAAAAAGAAAGAAAAAAGAAAAAAGAAGCAGTAATGTGATGATATATTTAACATTGTGTGCTAATTTAATTGTTATACATAAAGATTTTTTCACGAAATTTTTATTTATTTCCTTTTATTCTCTTCTTTTTTGCAACATTTGTTTCTTTATCAGGTATGTTCCTAAATACCTGTTTGCAGCAGAAAAATAAGATACCGTTTAACCCCTTTATAATGCCAATTTTTCCTCAAATGGCACATTACACTAATTTCACGAATAAAAATTGATGTAAAGAAAAAAATTCATTTAGCTTATTAGAAATAATTAATTTTAATTTTGACACATTATTCTCTTAGTTAATCGTAAACTTCTCACAACCCATTGTATTAGCATAAGCAGAATTGCCAAAAATGACAATTTTTTTTTCTCACCAATATTATAAAAATAATATTTATACTGATATTTTTCTAGAGAAATGATGCACAGGAATCACTATTTAAAAAAAAAAAAAAAAAAAAAAAAAAAATGGTGCCAGTTGGATAAAAGGATAACGAATTTGGTGGGGAAAATATTTCTGTGGCCTTATAAAGGGTTAAAAAACATAGAATCGCTTTTAGTATCATACATATATACATATTTAAATAGAAATGTGACAAAAAACACCATGCATAGATAACAATAATACCATAACCTTCCTATGTTCGCCACTGCCTATACTTCGATCCACTGTGCGACAGTCACCTATAACAATTATATACATTTTCAGCTTAATCGAATGAGGCGTTCTGACGCTGTCGCACTTTAAATAATTTCAGCTCATAAGCCACAATGATAAAGAATTTCTATTTGTATCACTGTAAAAAGACTATAAGTAATAGATTCTACAAAAATTTTAAAAAAATTTCAAATTTTCAAAAAAAAAAAAAAAAAAAAAAAAAACCTTTTTTGCTTTAATATATCCAACTTTTTTATTTTCTTAATTGTTTATGTACAGTCGGTAACAAAAGTGTCCGAACACTAGCGAAAATTCCTATGTAAACAAAGTACACTTCATACGGTTTTGTTTACGAGTAATAAATCCTTGTCGAATCCTGTGCTTAGTCAGTGTAAGAACACGACTCGATAAGGATTTATTTAACAAAACCGTATGAAGTGTACTTTTTTTACGTAGGAATTTTTGCTAGTGTTTGGACACTTTTGTTACCGACTGTATATATATATATATATATTGTGTGGCATTTCATAAAAGCATTCAGCTGCATTCTGCAGCTGACACGAAAAATTTTAATGAGTAAAGAAATAAAAATGCTTAATTTAAAATTCACCGAGATGCTACGCATGATGCATTATAATAATTGAATGTTTAAACTCACATTTATCATTTTGTATAACCATTGTGACAGATATTAAAAATGAAAAAATATCTCTCCACAAAAATTGTCTTTCATGACATAGGAATATTTAACTTATTACAGACTGTTATTTAAGATTTAAAAAATCTATTTTTTATATAATTAGTTCTGACAAGTTTAGAGATAATTTGGATTGATAATAACTAATAATATTAAATAAGGAACAAAAAAGACGCTTCAGCATAATTTCAAAGGATAAATGTCTAAGTAATTTTTAAAACGCGATAAGATATCTGAAACGTCCGAAGCATATTTATTAAATATACTTTATTTATAAATATATAATGCTTTGCCACGCTACATTTATATCTTTTAATTTTATATTACGAAAATAAATCACACATATTCATGTCTAATTATTAAAAAAAAAAAAAAAAAAAAAAAAAAAACACGATAGGTGATATTTAAAATTTCCGAAACACATTTATTACATGTACCATGTTAATAAATATATAACATCACAATATATTTATGTATTTTAATTTTATATTACGAAAATAAATTATATATGGAAATGTCTAATTATTTTTCAGAAACATGATGTAGTATTTAAAACGTCCGAAGCATATAGATTAGATATCCTGTATTAATAAATATATACTGTTTTCTGACATTATATTTATGTATTTATATTTTATATTACAAAAAGAAATTATATACTTAAAAAAGAAATTTTTTAATTGTGTTTTTTAAAATTCTTTGAATAACATTCATTCATGTCGACATGCTCCAAACTAATTTGGATTCATAATATGGAAGTAAAGAAGAAACAAAAAATTTATTTCTAACAATTTTAATTTCGTTTTTTATCCTAAAAAGTGTTTAAATGTTTCTTTTAAAGATTTCTAAATGAATGTTGTTTTCTAATAAATAACACTGCACTGAAGAAAATAGATAAATAAATAAATAAATAAAAAACAAGCTCTGATACGATTTTTGCTGATTCTTATGCAAAATGACCTCCTGAAACCGAATATGACACCCATTTTGCCCAATCACCCACTATTTTATCGGGACGCCATCCCTCCCCCAATTTTTATCATCGTTCGGTAAATTTATGGCCATGAATTTGATTTGGAGAATGGAAAAGAATTAGTTTAACACTTAAAAACAGGAAAAATATAATGTAATAATAATAATTGTAATATATAATGTAATAATAATAATATAATGTAAATAATAATAATTGATTAATAAAGTATAATAAATGTAACATATAATTTCAGTGGCAAATCCCCCCTCCCCCCCTTAATTTTTCCCTTGCTGCAAATGTCCATGTTTTAGAATTTTTCAAATCTATATAGCTCCTCAGAATATATTTAGCAGTTAAAATAATCCCCCCCCCCACACACACACAAATCAAATTTATAGGCATAAAATTACCGAAAAGTGATACAAATAGGAAGGCGTCCCTAAAAATCGGTAGGTGATAGGGCAAAATGGGCGTCGTATTCGGATTCAAGAAGTCATTTTAAATAAGAATTTGGAAAAAAGGTGTTCATGCAGAGCAGTGTAACAGATTTAAATGTAAATATGAACCATTTCTATCCATCTTCAAATACTTTCATATTAAGATTTTGTTTACCTCGCAACTAATTTAATAAAATTAACTTGAAAAATATTGTAAAAGCATTTTTAATAGCCACTGATTGAGAATTGGTCGTTCAGTGTGTAACTCACGTGAAAAATTTTATTGAGGAAAAAAATAATAATTAAAAATATTCTTTCTTGGATAGAATTTAATTTGTGACCCGAGTTCTGTTTTTGCCATAAGCCTTTTCCTTTAGGTATTTTTTAACTCGTCTATTCTGTAATAGACAGTTTCATATTATTTAAAAATAAGGTCGTAGTTGCAATCTCTGGCAATTTTCTAACACTGCTATTCCAATACAAATAATTTTGCTTTGTTTAATAATAATAAATCGGCAATTAAATTAAACGAAGATAACTATTCTAAAAGAAATGCTGTTTCATTTGTCAGAGAAGCATAGTGGTAGGCTTCAAATAGCGACTATGACTTTTATTTATTTATTTATTTATTTTTGTGTCTCAAAGAAATAAAATGTTTGCACAGAAAATGTATTTTCAAGGCATGAATATAATTTTCCTTGGAGTGCGAGATCGCGAAATTATCGCATATTCCTTTTATTTACTCATATATGAAAGGATAAAATAATGAAGATTCTAAATTAGTATTTAAATTAATATTGAGTGATAACTTAAAAAAAAATCCCATTAAAATTCTTAACTTGAAAAGTAATTCTAAATGTTCCCCTGTAAAATAAGTTTTATGATAACACACTTTCATAACGTTAAAGTCAGATAATTGGACGAATTTTATATTAAAAAGTGCTGAATAAACACAACTCTCAGTTTCTTGTGGTTAAGAAAAAATTAAACGAATTTTGTAATAAAAAGTGCTGCGTAAACGCAACTCTGAGTTTCTTGTGGTTAAGAAATGCATATTAATTAATCCCGGAGATCCCGGCCTAAGCTGGACTGTCAATCATTGAGTTAATAGCCAATGATTGAGTAGATGAGGAGTAAATATTCCCACCGAAATAGACGGTATTTAAGTTGGAACACACGAGAAATTGTGGCTTTTTCCAATAATCATTTGTCAAATAAACTCACGTTAAATTTATACTTCATCATATAAAGTGCGTTGAAATAGATTCGCGACCCTTTGGGGTCCCGCGGCTGGATAATATCCGACCATCGGCATTGTTTTTCCAGAAGGATCCGCTCAGGAGGTCCGAACAACTGGCCCATGACTGCATCATCTCTATGGTGACTGCATCTTAGAACTTAATAAAGGAATATTCATTTAACTAACGGACTCCTAATTCCTTTCATAAGATGATCGTACACATCCGTAATCCAGACGCATTTTTATCATTGCACACACACACACACACATATATATATATACATACATATATATATTAATATATCTTAATATATATAAATCTCGTGTCACAATGTTTGTCCTCAATGGACTCCTAAACCACTTAACCGATTATAATAAAATTCGCACACCATGTGCAGTTCGATCCAACTTGAGAGATAGGATAGTTTAAATCTCAAATTATAGTCGCAATTTTAATTTATTGCTAATTATTTGTCTGTTATTATTTGACAGTCACAATTATCTGTTAACTCCAAATGATTCTAACAGATGTCGAAACCTTTCGACTGGGTTGAAATGAAAGCTGAAATATATTTGGTGCTGCCATCTACACAAAGAATCTTCAACTTTTTAACCTATTAATAAATTTCGTATAATTCAATTATTTCCACTTAACAGATGTCGATACCTTTCGACTGGGTTGAAATGAAAGCTGAAATATATTTGGTGCTGCCATCTACACAAAGAATCTTCAACTTTTTAACCTATTAATAAATTTCGTATAATTCAATTATTTCCACTTTTTAAATTTTTGGTGTTAGCATAGCCGGCCACGTGTTACTTAGACTAAAGTGTAAATTGAATTCATATTATAATGAAGATAATACAGTGAAATTAATCCTGTTTTTTACTTATTTGTGCTTCATTGATCAAAACTTTATAATTTAATATAATATATATATATATATATCTTTATATATAAAATTTATTATGTTTGTCCGCGATGAACTCCTAAACTAATGAGCCGATTTTAATGAAATTTGGACACTGTGTGCAATTTGGTCCAACTTGAGAGATAGGATAGTTTTTATTGCAAAATTCGCCTCCCAAAAGGGGGGGGGGGGAGGGGCCAAAACGTGATTTCACAAACAAACAAACAAACAACAACAACCAAAAAAAAAAAAAAAAAAAAAAAAAAAAAAATAGAAATGCAGATAGACTGTTCAAAATTGGTATAGAGAGGTTTTAGAGGCCTGCAAATCGAATGAGGATATTTTCGAAAGTGTAAAGTTATTAGGAGGGGCGGGTAAGGGGGCGGAGGGGCAAAAAAATAAAAATAGAGTTACATCGCTAAAAATTGGTACATAGAAGTTTTTGATACGTACAAATCGATTGCAGATATTTTCGAATTTGTAAAATTATTAAGAGGAGCGGGAAAGGGGGGGGGGCAGAGGAGCAAAATATAAAAATGGAGTTAGATCATTCAAAATTGGTGCATAGAATTTTTGATACCAACAAATCGATTGCGGATATTTTCGAATTTGTAAATTTATTAGGAGGGGCGGGAAGGGGGGCAGAGGGGCAAAAAATAAAAATATAGTTAGATCGTTCAAATTGGTGCATACAGGTTTTTGACACCTACAAATAAACTGTAGATATTTTCGAATTTGTAAAATTAT